>JAWWLT010000092.1:26650678-26662137 GCA_035040995.1 Premnoplex brunnescens
CCGAGGCGGCCGCCGTCGGGGCTGGCCCTCGGCCAGGCTTGGCGCCCGCCCGGCCCGGCCCGGCGGGGCGAGGCGTGTCCCCCGTGGGCGCGGGCAGCGCTGGGAGCGGCGGCGACTCCTGCGCCGCTCCGGCAGCTGTGTGGCGGCGGGCACGGCCCGGCCCCGGCTCCCCGGCTCTGCCCTCCGCAGCTCCCCGGGGGCTCTGCCCTCCGCAGCATCCCGGCCCTCCGCTCCGCCGCTGCCCGCACGGACGGGGCCGCCCCGCGGGTGGCGGGAGGCGGCGGTGCTGGTGCGGGACGCCCAGCGGGTGCCCTGCGGGTCCGGGCGCTGCGCGGAGCCCGCCCGTCGGGCAGCGCTGCCGCGGCGCGGGCGGGGCGGAGGAAAGGCAGCGAGCGCGCTGTCCCCGCAGGAGAGCGGCCCCCGGCCCGAGCGCCCCTCGCCGGAGCCGTGTCCGCGGAGGTTCCCGTGTGCCGCAGCCCCGGACCCGGACCCGGACCCGGAGGAGGAGAAGGTAGGTGGGAGCGACGCGGGGCTCGGCAGGGGCTCCGGCCGCGGGGGTGGCTGACAGGACGGGAAGGCGCTTCAAACAGGAGCCGCGCTAACGTGAAACTGGTATCGTGTTAGCCGGAATGTGCTTAAGGAGTGAAAGGTAAGGAGTAAAGAACAAGTTTCTCTCGCGCGGATAGTGGGGAAAGGGACAGATCGGGCCGTGCTCAGCCGTGGTTTAAAGTAAATTCTTTCATAGAGTAACTACTGCGTTTTACAGCTAGCCACCGGTAAGACGTACTGTCTGATCACATAACTTTGTTACATCCAGTTCTCTGCGGATCTCTGAAATACCTGCTCCAGTAGATTCTGTCAAACATACTGCTTTCTACTTGCACGAGTTGCTCCTCTGTAATATTTAACGGGATCCTTTAATTCCTATCACTGGAGTTGAGGCATAGTACAAAAAATTTCTGAAGGCAAAAACTTATACACAATCCAAAATTAATATTTTTTTTTTTTACTTTTTTGTCTATGAGCTACTTTAGTAATTTTTTTCTTTTTCTGCAAACCAATAATTATCATTCTGTGCAAGTGAGTGTGAGACCTTTCTGATACAGACTGCTGCTGCCACCTTCATCAGGTGGCTTCTCTAATTCAGGAAAAAAAAAGGTGACTTGCAGCCCATGGTTTGCTGAAATCTCTGATTTTGATTTTTTGTATTTAGAAGGAACCCCTGGCCATGGTGACGTTACACTGCAAGTCCTAGCTTCCCTTTGACAGTGCATCAGTTTAAGCCCACTTAGCCTAGTTTTTCAGAAAATTTCTTAAAATAAACAGTAGCATTAAGACAGAATTTTTTGCCCTCCATGTGTGTTCAGAGACATATAGTTTTACAAGGGATTTTGTTTACAAATTATTTCAAGATACAATTTTTACTATGGTAGATACAATACCTCCTCAATTAATTTATAGAAAGAAAATATTTATTTAACTTTTTACACCGAGAAGAATCTGAACCCACATGCAGTAGGATCAGGCACAACCAGGAGAAAAATATCGTCCTTCTATAACATCTGACTAGCCAAAGTCTATTGAACAGTCATAATCTTTATTTAATTCTTCAGTATTTGACATCTGGACTCTAAAACAAGTGTCACAGTTGTGTGCAGCCGTGGATTTTTTTTAAAGCTGCCTGCATCTGGTTTGGGGAGAAGTGAAGAAAAGTTATAGGCAATTATAACTAGCCCATTATATGACTGAATTCTCAATTTAAATAAAATGTTGCTTCAGAGGGAATGAGTGTTGAACCTTCAAAATGAAGGGTGGATTTTTGCTATTGAGTGAAACAGCGTAAATTTTCAAGGCAGCAGACTAGTCCTCATAGGCAAGAGCATAACAGTATGCAGCAACAGAGAACTCTTATGTATCTTTGTAGCTATAAAGGTTGGTTACAAGTGCATTAGCACTATGATTGACCTCAGATTCTGGACTTTATTCAAGTAGTGGTGGCTGGAGATTTTTGCCTTTTTTAGATCTTGAAAAGCAAACAGACTGCTTTAAATATTTGCAGAACACTCTGCAGTTACTGAAGAGTTTCTATCCTGGGAATAGAATCAGGATTTTTGCTTTGAGGTGATGTGTGTAAGCATTTTGGGGTGCTTGGCTACACAACGAAGAACGAGCCAGTGTTGTCCTGAAGAGGAAGCCTCTTCCCTGCTTAGTTTTGAGTGGTCCCTTGTCTTGAAGTGTCTCTTTCTTTGTGTTAGACCAAAATTATTCCAAGAAATGAAGCAAGCTGTCCTCTTTTTGGAGACTTCTTAGGACTCCAAAATCTCATATACAGGAATGACATTTGTTTTAGTACATGCAATTTTTTTTTTTTTTTTTACTTCTTTATGCAAGAGTATTTAATGAAGGAGTTGTAAACAGAATGGAAAAACACAGGACTGGAAAAAATGAAAAAAATTATAAGTAAAAAAGAAATCCTTGTGTAAATTCTAATTTTTGTCTTAGCTAGTGGTTCCTTTTATTTCCATTTATCTCATTCCATGTGGCTATTGCTATGTCTCCTGAGGAAAGGGCTAGTTAAGCAGAACTATTTCTCCTTAAAAGTCCATTGAGGGGACAGTCAGGTTCAAAAGCCAGAACAAGGCACAGCATTCCCCCCCATGATATAAAATGTATAAAATGTAACATGTCTGGAGGGTAGAATTGTTACAGGATGGACAAAATTAAGGAACCTAAGCAAAGTTTTATTCTCGGCAGCTCAAAACCCGCAATAAAAATACAGTTCAATGAAGAATAATAGTGTAAGTTTAGTTGTTCTTTGAGGGGGTTGAGGGAAGAGGCAAAGGAGTTTGCCCTTACAATATAGATGAACTTAATGTTGGACTCGGCTCAGAGTAGCTTTGGCCATCTCTTCTGCATCTTGGTCTTCCCTCACTTGTTAGTTATGTTGCACAATTGGCAGGTGAACAGTTGCTGTGAGAACTTTCCATCAGAGGAAAGGTTAGTGGTAGGAGGAATATCTTTATGGGAAGGAGCTATGACGAGTTTGAGAACAGGACAGATGAAATAGTTCTTAAATTTGATATTTTTTTTTAAGAGAGACATGAAGCTAAAGGGTAGGATAGTGCCATCCTACTGTACAGTTCCTTCTCTGGATTTTGTCATTTTAACGTAATGTTACCCATTGTCTTTTAAAATAAATTATATCCCTCTGTTGTGACCGGGGCAAAAAAAAAAAAAAAAAAAAGAAGAAGAAAAGGCCAGAAACCTTGTTAAGAAACAACAATGTTGGTGTCACAAGCATTTTCTTTTTTCTTCCTGCCCTGAATCCATGGCCATGCATCCTAAGGGTGTATATGCGTTGACGAAATTTACATTTCTACAAACTGACTTTTTTTTTCTCTTTTTAGAGTCCCACCTTCATTCAGTGAAATAATTATTTTCTGCCTTTTTTTTTTTTTTTTCTCTTTATTTATCTCTCACCTCATTTATTTAATCAGGTTGTTTAATTTTATCCATTGGGCACCAAAGACCCATTTTTAAATTTCTTCCTAAATGTACCTTTATTACAAGTGTTGTATGTGATTTCTGTGTGTCTCTTAATGAACCAAATAAATGTCACAAAACCTACAAGAGTTGTATAGATATGTCAGAGTTGGGTAAATACGGTCAGATGCCTTCTGGTTCTGGATATCCTAGCTGGGTTTGATATCCTTGCATTGATTATTTCTGCAGCATAGCAGAGAGCTTCTCATCACATCTGCTGTTCTGTCTTTGTGTATTTCATCCTGACTATTCAGAAAAAAAAATGCTAACAATTAGTAGGCATTTGGGAAAACTCTGAAAGAAGTCCCTGCTCTGCACAGGAAATGTAGACTTGAGAAGGAACTCAATTGACTGGGAGGTCTTTCAATGTCTGTACAGCAAGATAACTCTTTCCTTTCTCCCACCCCTATGATTAATTCACATATATCCTGTAACTTCTGCAACAAATAGAACTTCCATATATTATGTTTGGCCATTTCCCAGATCAATATCTTTCAAGTGGACAGTACAAAGTAGAAAACTATATGAGTATATGAACATATAACTAGAAAATATTGTTAATACAAATGCAAATTTCTTTGAGAATTTTTTAAAGAAAGTGAAATAAAAATCTAAGTTTGTATTTGGTAATAAATAATTATCTGTTGAGATTTAATGTGGTAGAGTACTGCGCACCCACCAGTCATTTCCACAGAGCTGCTTATCAAAATGAGCCATGACATTCAGAGGAATTGAGCCAATACTTCATGTAGCAAAATATAAGAAGCAGCTGTTCTTACAAATAGTATTCACAAATTTTCAAGATAAGTGGGAGATGATAATTACAGAAGGTAATATATTTAAGATTTTTAAAACTGAGTAAATGAGCAGTGTACTGTTACTCTCTGAATGCATTTTAAAGCTTCTTTGCACAAGCCTAAAAATATATGTTATCACTTAAAATTAGTAAAAGAGAAAGAAATCATACCTATTAGGCTAGAACATAATTTCAGTATTTGTATTCATTTAAATAGGCACAGCATTGCTGCCTACTAGTAAGATGCCTTTTTTTCCTTGAATGCATGACTGTAACACAAAAAGCGTGTTTAAAAATCTGGTTAGGGAGCTCTTAGGACCACAAAATCTGGTTTTAATTAACTAGTATGACTTAGGGGGAAAAAAAAAGATGTTTCTTCCTGTGACTGTGTACATCTATGTAACTCACTTCAGCACACGATAAAATCAATGAGAAAATTTCAGTCCATTGCAGTTTTTTAAAAATATAAACTATATGCCTAAAATGACTTTTTTGTAGGTTTCACTCTTTTATCTGAGAATTGAAAAATTCAGATAATGATAACTCCCTGAATTAAAAAAAAAAACAAACCAAACAAAACAAAAAAAACACACCATGAAACAAAATGAATTAACAAAGACTAAATCAGTATGTTTTCTGTAGATTTTTCTCAAGTAGACTGAAAAAGAGAGGGTAACTCCATTAAGGAATAATTGGTTTATTTTCAAATCCACTTAGATTTAACATTCCCTGGCAGTAACTATGCAGACATTCTCTAGTGGGTGACTGTTTTAAGTGAGTTGTTCTGTTACCGTGTGCAACAAAAAAAGCAATTATTTTTTCTGGCTAAATTAGTCATGCTCAGATATTTGGAGAAATTGAGCTTAATTTGGAGTTTATTGAGCATAAAAATCTTCTCATGCTTATGAACAGGACAGAAAAAAAAATTACTTTTCCTCCATTGCTGTGTTGGTCTTGACATCAGTTACCTCTCAGAGACCAGTTCAGCAGACCATCTCCTCAATAATTGTCCAAGGAATCCTCCAGCAGAAAGGATTGTTCCCTCTTCTGCAGTGATGCCTGTTGCATCACAGATAGGATGAAGTATGTATCCACCAGCCACACTGCTTGTGGAGCCCAGAAACATATTTTTAGGGTCTCCTGGGTTTAACCAGTTGTACAAAGTGGTTCTTTAACCTGTTCTGCATGAAGAGCAGTAATTACCATGTGCTATCCAAATAATTTTATTGGCTAATCATGGTGAACCTTTCCTTTTTCCTATGATTCTGTTTCAGAATTGCCAATCTATGTATTATCTTTTAAAATTCTACATTACAGAAACAGAAAATACAAGAAAATGCACGGTTCCCACAACAATTTCCATGTCCCCAGCATATCATCACTGATTCACCTAAACTTGAAATAACAAGTCGCATCTTTACCAGCAGTGTCTGCAATGTGGGTCATGGGATGGATGGGGAGAAAGACAGTACTACAGTAGATATTAGATGACCTTCTGTGCAGAAAACCGACAATGTCTGAGCCCAAAATCAAAAAACAAAACTTCCTTAGTTTGGCCTGGAGCAGGATTAAACGATACTTAAAAGTCTGAAATCCATGTCAAGCCCAGTTAATTTGCAAATTTCTTTCCAATAAAGATGTTCTTGACACAGTAGGGCACTTTACTTAATCAGTGTTTCTTAGACCTGCTTAGGAACATGCTGCTCACAGCGGGCTATTTTAAGAACATTTTAAATTGCATGAACACATTTGCAAGACACCTGCCCCTGTAAGAAGTTACCCCAGAATAGTAATTAACACCTTTCTTTAAAGTGCAGCAGAGAATTTCAGATATTTAGGGTTAGGAACAGTAAAATGAAACTGCAGAGATCACAGAATAATTGATTTCATAAGTAGATTAATTTTAAAGTTGTGGCAAAATCATGAAGGAATGTTTTCAGATCTTCAAAGCCTTATAAGACAGATAGACGTCTACACCATCTTTGTATGCATTTGTAGCTGGGTATAGTTCTTGAAGTCCCAGTCTGTAAACAAGAAAATTATTTTTGTGACAACAGTAATTTGGTGTGTTTCACTAATATTATGGCTAATATGAACCAGTTATAATGCAAACATAGGGATGGATATTGTATACCTCCCTGAAGACTACACTGCAATAACTTCCCGTCAAATTTCTGGGCTTTTGTATGTTGAGGAATCAGTGTCTGGTTCCTACACGGACCGGAAAAAATGGGTGGAATTATTTGGGCAACAGACTGCTTGTGAGCTGCAGAGCAATTTATACCTCATGTTGTTGTACCTAATTTATTTTGCTAGACTTAGCGGTTCGTTTTTAAACTGAGGAGGAGGAGGAGATCAGTAACTATTTGCCTGCAAGTCTTTTTATCTGCCTTACTATGCAATTCAAGCGAAACACACAGGGTAGGAGTAACAAAAGGCTTAGACATTCTTAACAAATCACTGTGTTCTGCTTATTGTCTGTATGCATCTTTTGTTAGTTATCATGACCTCATCATCACTGATGAGAGAGTGTGTTTGTTATGTGTTTGTTACATGTTTTTTACATGTTTGTTCAGACCCAACTGAACCCTTAGTTGAGTGTGTCGTGGTGCAGTTAAATATAATTTTACACGCCAAAGCCATTGTTATTGCTGTATCCCATTGCCATCCAGCATATGCATCCTACATCACCACATACAAAGTGGGGATTTCCTTTAAGGACAGTAGTAGTAACAAAGTTATTTGGATGAACAGGACAATGTTGGTAAAACTCCTGTGTTGCTACAGTGCATTTGCATTCTTTGGTAGTGCCTTGAGAATTACTTCATCTTAATCGGTTTGAACAAATAAAGGAAGTAGCCGAGGCTGTTTCTTTGCCAATAGAGAACATACAAGTATTAGTTGGCTTACATTTTCACAAAACAGCATTTACCCTTGTTGTTCCACTTAAGAGTGTTGTCTGTCATTTATATCCAGCTTTTGAAAGGAAAGATGATTGTGTTATCAAACAATGGATTGGGATGATATCCATTATATCCCCTTCACTGTGGAAGTCTGTCCTATCCCTATACAAGATACTCCTGAAAAAGAAAAAATCACACCCACTGTTTTCACTATTAAAATACTGTTAAAATTAGTCTTCCAGGGACAAAGCTAAATTTACTATGATCCTGTAGAATGCTGTGTGCAGAATTTCCCATTATCACTGACCTCTATACTAGCAATTTTTTTAAAAGATATGTTTTATTGCATCTGGCTACACATTAGCAAACTGACTTGGAGAAGAGAAATATTCAGAAGATCTCAATTACTTCGTGGAGTTTTTTTGTTTCTTTTTTTTTCATGGCAACCTATTAGTTTCCGTGACATAGTAATACCTAACAGAGTGTGTTAAAAGGACAGAATTCACACAGGAGAGTAGAATACTGTTAATCTCATTCTGGTTTCATTCATATTCTGACTTCCAAACATGAATATGAGACTGTCCATACTTCCAGTAAGTCAGTGGCAAAATCCCATTTACCCAGAAGACTGAATTGTCAGCTGTTAACTCATTTTGATTTTTGGAGCTTTTACTTCCAACAAGGATGAGAGACATCCATATTACACCAGTTTGGGATTCTAATATATGTTTGAGAAATCTCAGGATCCTGTAATCCAAACTTCTTCCTACTGTATAAATCTTTTAAAGACAGATAAGAAGTTTAACATAATTGTGACAATCACCTTTATCAGACTTACTGATGGCAGTCATCACCATGTTTGATCTTTAGAAATTACTGACTTAATTTTTTCGAAGAATATCTTTATGCCTATGTTCTCTTGCTTATTCATGTGACTTGCTTTACTAGTATTTCGTATAAGTTTGTATTCAATTTTGGATAACAGGTGCGATGATTTTCTAGCTAATCAAAATTAAATATCTGAAAGTGTAGTATCACTTTTAACTTTTAAAATATTGATGTGATTAGTGGACTTTTTACATAGATTGAAGAGTTATTTGAGAAAATACAACCATCACCTGAAGTGAAGTTTAAAACTCAGGGCTTTAGTCCAAGTATTTTTTTAATGCAGGGGCTGACATTAAAATCACAGGGATTTCTTTTCTAAATAAGGACTGGAGGAGTATTAGTGTATCTATAGCATTGGATATTTTGACGAGCTATATGTGTTGCTATCTGCTTCTATCTGATAACATTGGAATTGTTCTTGTTTCCATCTGACTCATAAGCAATGATATTTGAAGTTTTTATTCGTGTTGCAGACTTTACCACTGGAACATGCAAAGTGTATTGCTTAATTCAAATAATGATAAAATGTGTATTTTATTGCTATCTGCATAAATATGAATGTAAGCAAATTAAACTAAACTGAAGTTAACACTGTCTTTAAACAAATATTTTTTGACAGTTATTGGAATCAGACACTGCATAAGGGTCACAGCTTTTCATTATCAGGTGAAGTCAGGGATGTTAACTGGTCAAGGTTCAGTGATATGTAATTAAATGCTCAGACAAACCCATCCAATTCACACATCTTAGTTCCTTAGTCCTGGGGCCACCTTAAAGATTGCTGATTCCCCCAGAGACTTGAAATTTCTGGGTGAAGATAAAGATCAGTCATATCTTAGCCAACTTCAACATGGAGATGTAAAGATCCACAAAAATTTGCACAACCAGATTTTTAAGATTATTTTTAGATGCCAAAACAAAAAAAAAACCCAAAACCAACCAAACACAAACAAAAAACTAGAAAAAAAAAACAAACCCCAAACAAACAAAAACAAAAAAACCAAAACAACAACAAAACAATTTAAAAAACCAACCAAACAGACAAAAAACAAACAGCAGCACATGTAGGTCTGATAGGTCAATCTGACAGATCTATTCGAATCCCACAGAAATTAACTGGAATCTTTTCAACAGACTTTGTAATGTGGTGCATTTTTTGAGTTCCTGCAAGGAAAAATTATGTGGATCAGGCTATGGCATAACCTCATAGGTTTTGGGAGCAAGAGAAAGAAAACAAGAATTTTTTAATTTAGCCAGAAGAATATCCTTGGAAAGCTTAGTATGGAAAAATCCTTCAACTGCAGGAAGAGGACAGTTCTATGAAGTGAAATCCACTTCGAACAAGTAGTGTTTTATAAGTATTTCTGAGTGAATAATACGTAGAATTCTCCAATGGCTAAGTAATTTGGTGTGAAGGAGGAATATATGTGGATCTATTTAAAGCAAATATGACAAGGTTTTCTTCAATGAGCACTTCAATCAGCAGTATGTTTTTCTGTTTCCAGCTGCTGCTTCTTTATTGTTGACGTATTCTCAGCTGATTGCAGAATCTGCTAGAAGGTAATTGCCTGCTGATTCCTTTCTTCTTCTTCCTGGTGCAGAATATTTCAGGTCTTCAGAAATCTACCAAGTGCTCTTTGGGAACCCAGTCCATAGGAGAGTTGACGTATTTGGCCTAAGTCTCACTACAATTTGGAGTACCTCCTGCTTATTCACCAGTCCTGTTGGGTTAAAAGTTACTCCTCAGCAGTGTTGTGTCTACATGTTGGGTTGGTCTCCTTGAAGTATTTCTTTCCTTCAAAAATGTGCTTTTTCTGCATTTAATGGGAAAAACTACTTTAGCCAGTGTAATAAATGGAAATTAATTAAAATGCAATTAAGTCAATTTATGACAGACTCTTATCTTTAGAAATTTCAGGCTATTATTCTGAGGAAATTAGGCATAGTCTCTCTATAATTAGTGAGAAAATATATTGAAATGGATAATGCATGTCAGAGGCTGCCAAAATGCTTGTTTTAAAAACAAAGATCCTTGAGGGAATGTCCCAAACTCCCAGTTTTATGAAGCTTCAGAATTTGTTTGCAGATCTTTACATTACCAGGTCTGCATAATTACAGGGATTAAACTGTGCCCGTAAGGCTGTCTGTTTTCTCCTGGTGCTTTCCCTCATACACACACTGCTAATGCCAGTGCAGCTACTGGTTCTGACAGTGGGAGTCCTATAATAGAAGAAGCTTCAGGCAGCTGCCAGCACTTTAGATATTGGTTGTCTAAACCTGCTCAGAGCAGGTCCATACACAATAACCAGGTGATGCTGGGGATTGGAAGGCAGCATTGCATTCTCCGCTGCAAGGTTCATCTCAGTGAATCAGTATCAACAGTGGTTATTTTTCCCTTCCTTTCTCCCCCCTTGAAAGCTTAACCTCCATTGTCCATATGAAGTTTTGCATTAGTTTCAAGAACCTTTTAAACCTGCAGCTTTGTTTCAGTGAGGTGCTGATTCTTCGTCTGATTCAAACACTTTCCATAGAATCACAGTCATTGAATGGTTTGTGTTGGAAGGGACTTTAAAATCATCTAGTTCCAAACCCCCTGCCACAGGCAGGGACACCTTCCACCAGAGCAGATTGTTCAGAGATCCATCCAGCCTGGCCTTGAACACTGCCAGCAATGGGACATCCACAATTTTTCTTGGCAAACTGTTCCAGTGCCTCATGACTTTCACAGTAAAGAAACTTGTCATGATATCTAATCTAAATCTGCCCTCTTTCAGTTTGAAGGTATTACCTTTGTTCTATTGCTACATGCCCTTGTAAAAAGTCTCTCTCCAGCTCTCTTGTAGCCCATTTAGGTAGTAAAGGGCTCTGTAAGGTCTCCCAGAGCAGCAGTCTCTCCAAGCTGAACAAACCCAACCTTCTCAGCCCGCTTTCATAGGAGAGGTGCCCCTGCCCTTTAATAATTTTTGTGGCCCTCCACAGGACTCTCTCTAGCAGGTCCACATCCTTCTTACATCGAGGACCCCAGAACTGAATGTAGTAATACTGGTTGGGCCAGAGCGAAGTAGAGTGGTGGAATCACCTCCCTTGCCTTGCTGGCCATGCTGCTTTCAATGCAGCCTAGGATGCAGCTGGCTTTCTGGGTTGCAAGTGCACATTGCTGGGTCATGTCAACCTTCTTGTCCACTAATAACCCCAAGTGCTTTTCTCCAGAGCTGCTCTCAATCCATTCTTTGCCCAGCTTGTATTTTTGCTTGGGATTGCCCCAACCCAGGTGCAGAACCTTGCAGTTGGCCTTCTTGAACTCCATGAATTTTGCAGAGGCTCACTCA
>JAWWLT010000092.1:26687117-26705832 GCA_035040995.1 Premnoplex brunnescens
CAGTCACCAAAAGGAGACCCATCACCAGTGAACACATCTCATTCAGACCTTCCCACTGATGTCTGCCTCTGCAGCCCCTGCGGCCTTCATATTCACCGTCATGAAAACTTGTCACCAAAAACATCCCTGGCAGGCAGCAGGAACTGGGCTGGATCTCCTTAGGTGAAGGGAGGATCACCTAGAGAAGGAGGCATTTGGAAAACCTCCTTAACAAAACTCATCTGGTCATACTGGTCATTTTGAGGGAGCTAGGAAGTGGATCTAGGAACAGCTTGAAAAGTGAGTACACAGGAAAAAAAATAAAGTTGTTTAAAGGAAAATTAAAAGAGACCTAGGGATGTACTTTTCCAAATAGGCAGGCAGTCTTTCAACAGAACAAGAGGAATTTAATAAGTAATTTCCAAAAGCACCGTTTTGTTTGAGGCAATAAAAAGGCTCTGATCACTCTGACTATCACGTTGTTTGTCTCCAGAGCTGCGTGTTCACCTCTTGCTGTTACCTCCTCCCACACACTCCAATTGATCATCACATACAGCAAAGGTCTCATTTGTAATTGCTGGTCAGAGATCCTCTGCCTGTTTGCATGAATCCTTCAGTTTCATTTTGTCACCAGGAAGGCTAAGTTTTCAGACGTCACTCTGGTGGTGAACCACTCATAGCAAAGCCCAGGCTTTGCTCCCAGGCTGGAACAAAAACATAACCATGTGCAGTGCTGAAAATGATGGGTTTGCCAAAAAAAAAAAAGTTTCTTAGAACAGAAAAATAACCCAGACTATGAAAAATGCAACACTTCATATGGAGAGACAGATATATGGCCTATTCAACTTTGATAGCAGTGCCTGTGAAGCCTGACCAAAAATTCAAGCCGTATTTTATAGTATGAGGATTACTCATGCAGTGTTGAACACACCACAGAGATGCTCACAAAACATGACTGTTTTCTTTCAAATCTGCATTTCCAGTAAAAAGATGAATTTAATGTTAGTTACCTCAGTAAAATTATTGTTGAACATGGAAGCAGTTAAAAATTTCTGTTTCCAAAAGTCATTGCATCTGCCTTGCTACAGATACTGACAGAACTGTACGTTTCTGCCTGTTACTGTCTGCATCACACTGCAAACATCACTGTCCTTCGTTCCCCATTCAGCTGTTTTTGTGGACTTGTCTCTAACACTAGGGCATAAAAACCCAGAAGGATAAATATCCACAGGATAGCTGAATACTAAGGAAGAGTGCCAGAAGCTACCATGTCAAGGAACAGAAAAGGGTCAAGGTATAAAAGTGCAAGATCACTGTTCACAGTTACAAGAAGGCAGGTAGTTTTTGACTGCATCAGTAGCTAGTCATATGGAATGGGCTGGCGATGGAGTTAGGGGAGTCTGTGGCACTACAGGGCTCAGATCCAGATAATCTACATGAAATGCTGTCCGGCCTCAGAGACAGCCAGCTCTGTTGTAGCTATATAGTAATTCAAGCTTCTCAAAGCTAACTTTCTCCATGCAATTATTACTGCAAACAAGGTATGAACAACACAATCAAAGTGCATTAGCATCTGTGTATCTAATAGATAATTTTTTAAGTCATACATGGTATTTGCTTTTCATAATCAAACTCTTCCATCATGATAACTAATTAAGTGTACTTCTAAGAGCAGGACAATAATGCAGGTTAATGCTGTTGCTGCTGAGCATTTCTGTGGCATTTCTGTGTTCTACTTTTCACCTGACACAGACATAAGAGTTGGAAGGATTTTAGGATAATTAGACCATAGAGATTAGCATGAAGCATTTGAACAAGTGCTCTGATGAATTAGAGACATGAAAATGGACATCTGGCTTTAGGTGGATGCTTTAAGGTTTTGCTGAAAAGCAGCAGGCTTTTATAAGTGCCTTGTTAGATTGCCTTAATTTATAAACCACAGTTTTAAAGAAAAATAATATAATACACTATACCATCATTGGTTTTCTGAACCAAGACATTTCTTTGGCTGAAACGTTGAACAGCAAGGAAAATCTAAGATAAATCAGAGTTCTGCCACATTTGAAGCAATAAGAGTCCAGAGGCATACTTGAAAGATAACATCTATTTCAGCAGGAGCTAGTAATTCATCTTGATGAGTAATAGATTGGAAAACAGCCATTAAAATAAAAGATGGGTTCTCAGAAGAACAGTACATACACAAATGCCCACATAAATACTGAGGCTACGAAGTCTCCATTAAACATCCAAAATGGGTGGAATAGTAGTGGGAACAGGTATCCAGTGGCTTCTCCATTTCTGCAGGCAGGGCTACCACAGAGGCTGTGGCACTACCCACATCTCATTTCAGCTCTTGAAGCAGGTTCACAAGCCTTGCAATGATTGTGTTCCAGAGGCTCTACCTTGATGTTTGTTAACTGCCACCAATTTTGATTGCAGCTCCCACTGGTACTCAGCACCTTCCTAGTTGGAATGGAAATAAAAGGGGAATGGCAATGAGTATGTTTTTATGATCCATCCTGAATTCACCATCTCAGCCCAGGTGATTTGAGAAGGTAACCCTTGGTTACTGCAACAGTCTCCAGTGACATGACGAGCCGCTTAGCCCACCTCATTCACAGCTTCCCGTTTCCTTCTACAGAGGTGTTTGAAAACCTCAAGGTCACAGTATTGACTTTTAAACTCCTTGTAGTCAAATGTTAACCTCTCTTAAACAGATCAGTGTTTAGCTTTCACAGAGATCTGGAACGAAGTAACCTCTTGGCCTTCCCTCTTCTCTGAGGCAGAAGGGAGGCACACAGCTTAGAACAGCTATGCCCAGGGCAAGACCAGACAGGAGTGGAAAGATCCCCTGGAAGTCCAGAGCACTGAGTCTGATGTCCCCCACAGCTTGTGCACTTGATATGGCACAGCCATATTTCCCTGGCTCTTTAACTTCTGTCTGAAAAATCAGTGTCATCCCTGGAAAGTATCACTGAAAAGGGAAGTATCCCTGGAAAGAGATTAGTGGTTGAGCTGCTTCAGTGCTACAGTGAATAGGTGACATGTACCACAAACGGGTAGGACAAGTCTTGAAATGTCACCCACAGCTTTTACACTGCCTCCGCCATCAGGAATATTATGTCTTTGCAGTGACAGTTACCTTTTGTTTAGGTTTATTTAAAATTCACTAAACATCTGAAAGGGATTCTACTGATATGCAATGGAAACCAATGGAAAGTGAGAATGACTTGTAATGGCATTCATGTTAAACCTAAAAGGTAGCTGTCACTGCAAAAGCATGAGATTCCTGGTAGCAGAGGCAATGTAAGAGATGAGATTATTTTGAATGAGCATGAATGGATTTACCTACATCATCAAACGTGATACAAGTATGGAGTCCAATTCCTCACTCCTGTTGGATCTTGGGGAAACAAGGTTTTCCAGCAAGAAGCCATCTCTGCAATCAGTGCCACCACACAGAAATGCAGTCAGTGCCCGCATATGAAACACAGCACATTAACCTGCAAAAGCTTTTCCAAAATACTTATGCAGTGGAGGAGTTGACAATCACAAGCGATTCTCTGAATTGCTGTTCTGCAGTGAAGATCCTGCTGTGTAACCACCACTAACAAGGACATGCTGATAGGATGCTAAACCTGTGCTGATTAATTTCATTTCCTTAACATGTTTCCAAAGCTCAGTGTTACTAAGGCAGAACATCCTTATTTATTCAGAGACGTGTTTTGACTTGGCTTGCAGACATATTCAGGGGAAGAAGTTTTGACAACCGTAACTGTGTTTTTACACATAGCAAGCGACAGGGAGTTATCATTCTCAGAAGCATGAATCCTTCCAACATACCTACTTCTACTATCTGTATCCCAGGATTATGTTACTGTCTTCAACTCAGCATTATATAATTACTGCCTCATTGAAAGAATATATTCATAGCAAAAATATTATTCAGAAGAGACCAATTTTCTTCTTAGAAACAGGCAGGGCTCCTTATGGCTTTGGAAGTGCCAGACAGGGGGAAGTGGCCCCCATAATATAAAGACAAAAAGTGCCTGAACTGCTTATTCAACTGCAGTAGGAGAAAATACAGTGTTTCTTTTTATTGGAAAGCATGAACAGCAGTCATTTTAGGGTCTGAAACTTCTTTTCTCCCTGGCTATATTTTATAAACATGTATTTAAAAGCAGGGTATTTTAAAAGGCTTTTCAGAAGTCCACTAACTGTGTAATTTCACTGCACTTTTAGGATAAAGAAATCCTGGGTCCAGGCCAAATATGTTCACAAATCCATGTAGGGAGACATGAACAAGAATCAGTGGCACAAAAGTACAGCTCTGTGTCCAGTTGCCAGTATTTTAAATTATTACTCTCTGCTAAATATTTATTTAACATACTAAGAATATGCATGCCAGCATGATGGTGAGACTACATGTGTGCAGACCTCCAGAAGTAATCTTTCAAGTGGTGCAGAACATACCAGGTTTTGGATACATTTCATCTCATTAAAATGAGATGAAAAACTGGTCTCGTTAGTGCAATATAGAGGTGTGTCAAGAGTTGACACAATTCAACATATGCAAGGCTGTGTGTAATCTACACTGAAGGTCCCTATTACAAAGAATTATTTTATTTTCTCTTTTCCATCTGCCTGAGACACAACTGAGAAGGCTGGTAGGTAGCAGACCTTCCAAATCCTCCCTGAGTTCGAGAGGAACTGCCACACAAGCCTAGAAAGGCTACAGCTAGCATTTTACCCAGGATGATCACTCCTATTAGCAATCCTTCCCCTTCCCACAAGCCAGCACTGGACAGGACCTCCATTCATGTACATTAACTCTTCCTGGATTGGATTCTTAGCTAAGAATATTTCTGCCAATGGTTATCGCAGCACCTACAGAGAAAAGCTAGGTAAAATCACCTTCATAGTACCAGCTAGCATAGTATTTGTCTCCTTATTTTAGGCACACTATTTGCCAAGCATTTAGTTTCTACAAGGTGCAATGTTTCTGAAGAAAGAAATTAAGTTACAGACACTGATTCTTGAAAAATGTTACACTGCAACAACCTAAAATAAGTAAGTCAGAATAAACACAGTACTTCAGCATCTAAATACTCTGTAAGTCAGTGCATTTCAAGCTTTTGCTCTGAGTGAAGCATTGATCCTTGTGGGGAAAATGCTGTGTTTGTGAAACTAAAATTGCCAGAAGGACCACACGGAAAGATGTTTAAACACCTATGCAGCCAATCTCCATCCTCAGAAGTCCACTCAGCAACCTCCTGCTTCCACAGATACCAGCATATGCTCCCCAGCACTTCCAGAAAACACTATGCATTCATCAGGTTCTCTTGTTTTGACTTCAGGGAACCATGAATCTGTAATTCTGAATGAATCTGTAGTTCATGAATCTGAACTCCCTAGCTGCCCTTATAGCACTATTTATTAGCAGATGTGGACTTCTTGTTTGTCAGACTGCTAAAGTATTTTGCATTTATAGCAGATATACAAAAAAGAATTAAAATAAAGGAGCCGATAAGCACCAAATATGTAGCATATTTTGCAGATTTATTTATATAAGAGATAATATCAATGCTTTCTTGACAAATATGAAATACAATGCTAGAACCTGCAATTTATTCATGCAATGCAGTTACACAAGCACTATGACTAATCTCAAATCATTATCAAAACACTGCGATAATTCCTCAGCAAAAAGAACTACAAAATTTTCAGTAAAAATAGCATTACACAAATCTTTATTTTTCATCACCTCAACATTGTAGTTAGTTTGCTGTCCAGCCCCAAATAAAATATACAGAGGTAATTCTGATGATCTTTTAAGATTACATCCTGAAAACTCCAAATTCTGTCTTCTTTGTAGGTGAGTTTAATGCTGCGCTGAGACTGAGTCCCAAAACAAGTCTTGTGTCAGCTGGATCAATAATTCCGTCATCCCATAATCTAGAAAAAAACAAAAACCATAACAAACCAGTAATAATTGAAGGAAATTAACATGCAGCTGGGAGATTTTCAAGCCAGTGAAACTGGAAATGGTTATACTAAAGAAAGAGGAATAAAGAGCTAAATTACACTTAAACCCATGGAGTCAATTCACCTTGATTATCAACACAATAGACAGGTGTGTATTATTCCATGGAATTTATCTGCTAGAACAAAGTATGTATTTTAGATAAATGAAGAATGTCAAGTCTACACATTTCAAATGAGATTTTCATACTTAGTCATCACCTTCACAACTTTCTAACTGAAGTTCCACCTGAAAATTTCCTATTGTTTGGAGATTAATTGAAAATATCTATTAGACAGGAAACAATGTATTTTGCACTCTTCTTTCCATACTAAATGTGCCAACTTCAGTCCCTAAACAAAGAGCACTGTAAAAACTGTACATAAATACATGACAATAAGCTCAAGGCAGCTGTGTTTTCCATCTCTGCTTTACTTCGCCGTTTGCTATGAAAGTAATACTCAATTCAGATAAAAACATTAAGAGACTGACAATGTATGCTTTTTGCTTTAAAACAAGTACCTGTACCTATCATAAGATGCACAAAATAGCATTGCAATAAAAGACGCTTCTAACAATATCAAGCACAAGGGTTCAGATTCAGCTTAGGAAGCTGTTCTCCAATTAGCAGAGAGAGAAGAAAAAGGACACCCAGCTCAGAAAAAATGCTCTACTATAAATGTATCTTACCATGGTGCACCTTCCCAAGTAGAGGAGACTGTTAAACTAAATGGGGCACAAGAGTAAAACTGAAGTAACAGAAGAAGAAAGAGGTTTGGAGGAGGGAAGACTTTGGTATTAATCGGGCAAAATTATGCTGTTTCTCTCTTGGGACTAAAACCAAAATTTTGATAGAAGTTTTACACTGCAGTAGCTGTGGCACTCACTGACCTGTCTGCCAGTTCCCAAGCAGAAGACAAAGAAGTCTGGAAAAATCACAGAATCACAGAATGGGTTGGGTTGGAAGGGACCTTAAGGAGTTCTCATCTCCCCACCATGGGCAAGGACACTTCACACTAGATCAGGTTGCTCAGAGCCCCATCCCACCTGGCCTTGAACACTGCCTGGGATGGGGCATCCACAGCTTCTCTGGGCAACCTGTTCTAGTGCCACACTGTCCTGAGAGTAAAGAATTTCCTCAAATGTTAACAACCCCCAAAAACTAAACAAATAAAAAAAAAGAACTTCTTTCAAGGAAAAGAAAAAAAGTAATTGCTACAAACCCCAATTACAAATGTAAGAAAACTGTAGCTCCATCTAATTTCTTCTCATTTTAGGATTCTCAGTCAGTACCTCCTTTCTAGTGGGTTACTAAGCCATGCTTTGGAATATTCTAAGAGCTACACTTGTATCTGCGTGGAAGTGGTAGCAACAGCAAAATATGATGCAGATAACACACAAGAGTTGTCTGTATCATCCTCTGGATAATGTGCATGGTCTAATCTCTTGCTGTCTGGTTTCTGAGAATAACCCCTTTCCTAACTGTAGTTTTAAATTTTAATGGACAACCATAAATATTTGCATGGAAGTCAAGCTGCTCTCATATGGTCATGCCTGGCTTCTGCTTCTCTTTGTTTAAAGAAAACTACGTTCTCTACTGGCTTGTAACATTAATAATTAAACTATCTATTAAAACCCCATTGATGGAACATGAGTCACAACTACACTCATAAAATATCTGTAACTGAGACAGTGTGAGTAAAAGAAATGAAGTTGCTGAAAGTAGAATGCTCATGTAATTTGTTAAGATGCAAACCACTGAAATCTTTTTAGAAACCTGCAAGCAGATTAATATAACTCATTAAAGAGGGTGCTGCCTAATGACCACCATTAATTAAGACTGCTCATTGTGCTCATTGTGAAAGGTTCTAATCCAATAATTGGTTAAAGTCTGATTAAAAAATACAACAGCAGGGAACAGTATTGACTGTACATGTAACAAGTTATCATTTATACAAAAAAGTTAAAATAGGGATATTTTAAGATCATTAGGGCATTTTCTTTCTCTCTCCTCATTGTTGCTAAAAGCTTGATTCAAAGCCCAGTGAAATGAAGGATCACACCAATCTTAATGGACATTAAGGGTGAGGCAGACATTAAGCGAGAAGACAGCATGAGGGACCCTCCAAAATGCTGCATGCAAGCAGCAATACAGACAAGAGTCTTTGTGCCCACCTGTTGTTTTTTTCTCTCAGTAATCCAAAGCTGTTTAAGTTTGTTGGAGTTTTCTTGCTAGTCTTTTCAGTGGAGGGATCTTATAAAACCAAGGCTATCCAGATTCAGTTTCAATACAGCACCTTGACATTTGGTTGACAGTCTTTTTACCATGCTTGGAACCAGACAGGAAGCATTCTTTAGAGCAAAGGTTACCTCTCCCTGACTTACAGAGAATGCTTGCTAACAAGCAGTTGCTAATGGTGGCTGATAAATGGGTGGTCTACAAGGTGCAATATGGTTACATCCCTCCCTTAAGTATATTACTTGCTGCAAAGACTAGTCCTACTTTATCTCCTTGTTTCTGCTTGTGCAGCCTACTCCACAACAATGAAAACTTCCAAGTTATTGATCTGAGGTGTTGCTTAGGAATCAGAAAATATTGGCAAAAAAGCATGAAATCAGGGCAGGAAATGAGAATATCTGTGAAATGCCCAATTATCTCTACAAGGAAGCAGAGAGCAATTAATTGCTCCTAGACAATGCAGACGGTACCTACATGAATTAAATAGTGAGAGAAACCACCCTGAACTATTTTGACCTGAGCCATTCACACATTGTTGTTAAAAGCACTCCTTTGTGAAAAGAGGCATTTCACTTTCACTGCTTATAGCCAGATAAGCTTCAGCAAGATTTCAGCTCTGACACTTGACTTCGTGCTTCAACTGGGCTTATTATCTTGAGAGCAGCACCACAGGAACCCAACCAGTCCAGACCCACGCTAGTTCTCAGCCAATTCACATCTGTGCAGGTCACATTTCCCTTCCAAGCTACAGTCACAGCAAGAAGTACATAACTATCCTGCTTTTTCAAATGAATGGCAGGTCACTTAGCATTAAGAGCACAAATTTGGACTATTTACTAAGGTGACATCTAGATTTGCAACCTAACTTCACAAAATGGCCAGATATTCTGGAAACGTAAACTGGTAAAAGCTGTTCAGCAGAAAGCACGAAGCTGGTATTAAACACTCACATTTCATGTCTAAAAATCACTGGACATTATTAAAAATTTAAAATATAATATTTTTAAATGCTAGTCTTAATCTTATATGTAAAACTACTTTCTTACAGATTAGTAACTTACTGTTGTAAATACTGACAACTGTGTGTTGGTTTCTGGGAGAGGACAGGCTTTTATATTCCTAATACACTTAATATATTGAATTAATCCAGTTATTTTCAATCATGAGTACAAGGAGTCTGACTGTGTTTTTAGTGAACATACAAAAAAAGCAAATGTAAAAAAAACCCCCAACCTATTAATCTTTTCCTCTGGTGTGGGGATTAATTTCAAATAGCCAGTTGGACTAATTTTTTAAAGAATGTTATTATATGAGTGGAAAATTCTTCTTAAAATCCAGTTATAAAAAATGATGATACAAGTTTTCGTTTTTCATTCTTGTCTCAGAACACAAGGTTTTGTCACACAGGTATTAGGTTTAATCTTTAATGGGTAAAAAAAAAGTGCAAAAGCTTTTAACAACTGACACCACTTCTCAATTTGGGGAAAATCCCATTACAATTAAATAAATTAAAAATATTTTTTAAAAAATCACAATCAATGTGCCACCACAAAATCCATGTTAATAATAAATGATTCTACAAAAGTACCCTCACTGATTATATACAACACCCTAAATAAACTGCAACTTACTAGTAGTGGGGGTATTAAATATGCATAAAACCTCAAGGAAGTGAGAGTATTTATGACTCTCTACAACACACAGAGCTCTGCCAGAAGCAGATATCAAACAGTGATGAGACCAAAACCCTTCCTAAATCTATAACCCATGTGTTATATAACTGCACCACTGAAATCTGCCTAGATGATGCCACAAACCCTGTGCTACCTATCCTACTGAGAATATTTATTCCACCTGAGCACCAGTCGGGGCAAAATAGCAGAAGCAACCATTTGAAGATAGTAATTTGATTAAACATTAAATTAATATAGATTCCCCAGCTATGATTATTTCAGCTAAGTATATTCCACTATCCCAAGAGAAAACAGTAAAACTTAACATTGATTTCATATCTTCCTTCAGATCATGAAGCAGGAGCTCCTTCCAGGTCACCTGACCCTGCTTCCACTGGATGTACATTGCCTTCTTACTCCTCAGTTTGAGAAGTAGATCCTTGCTCAGCCATGTGTGTTTGCAGCCTGTGCTGCTTGGGTTCCTATGCATCAGGATGGAGAGCTCTTGAACTCTATGAAAAGTGGCCTTAAAGAGTTGCCAGGTCTCATCAGCTACTCTGTGCTTAAGGACAATTTCCCAGGAGATCTCATCTACTAGTTCTTTAAACACCTGAAAGTTTACTTTTCCAAAGTTCGGGGTCCTGACTTTGCTCTTTGCCAGGCCTCCATTCCCTGAGATCCTGAACTCAACCAAGGCATGGTCACTACAGTTCAGTCTGTTTCCAACCTTAACGTCTTTAATGAGCTCCTACGCATTGGTGAGGACCAGGTCTAGTAACATCTCACTTCTGGTTGGCTTGTCTAACACCTGGGCTGGGAAATTGTCCTCTACGTAATCCAGGAGTGTCCTGCATTGTTTACAGCCAGCGACATTGCTTACGAAGCTGACATCTGGGTCGTTGAAATATGCTACCCTCTACCATCATTAGCAGCCGAGAGACTGTAGAAAATTAGCTTTTGGATACCACAAGGAAAAAAATATGCAGGACCTTTAGAACAGACACGATGAAACTAACAGGATGAATAACAATCACAGTCCAAGAAAGCCCCAAGCTACTTTCCAGAGGTACTACTCCAGGACGCCACTTTGCTTCAATAGCCTAACTAGTTTCTGGGAATTTACTAATATTCCATTAGCCCAAGCACAAAATGCTGCAAAGGACTCCTCAGCAAACATGAGTATGCTGCACCCATCAGCTAATGCCCTACACAAGCTCTTGTCATCCAACACGATACACCTACAGTGATGACCTGAGATTTGCAAATGGCTCCAGGTCTGCCTCGAGCTGCTTGCTCCCTTTCCACCGGCTTCTTCTACTTGCAGATTCCCACTAAAATGAATTCTTCCTGCCACACATGCAGCCATTCATTACACTTTTCAACAGGCTTTAGAAAGGTGACCAGATACTACAGTACGAAGAACGATAAAAAATTATCCAGAATAAAACCACAGAAACTCCACACTACCATGTCTTTCCTTACAGAACCAGTAGAGTAATTCCTGCAAGGGCATGCTGCTTTTGGAAAAGTGTGAGTTAAGACACACAAAACATTGATTTGAAGCTTGTTGTGTTGTATTCCTGCACGTCAAACACAGTCTTTGTTTCTGATTGCTCTCTTACATTGTTCTTCAATACTGATATTTAGATCTTAAGTCCTGTGATCACAACTAAGTTTTGAATACCCATTTATGTGTTACCTTGCACTGGAATAATAAGGGTTTCCTTCCTCCTCGAACCTCCTAATGATTGGCTCCTTCAAAGCTGCTTCATCTGCCTCGGATAACTAAAACCACATGCAAATAAACAAAAAAAGAGGTGAAATATTCTTTATCATTTTCTTCTACAATGACAGCAAAGCTTTATATGCAGCATCAACCTGAAGAAACTGCCTAAATGACCTCCCCAAAGGTTTTCACCCTTTTTGCACAGAATTATCAATTTAGCATATTTGACAAAATTAAAATACCACTTTTCAAAACAGTGGGCAGAAAAAGAAGAATAAAAATATACTTAACTCAGCTAAGAGTAATTGGGGATTAGCATCCAAAAAAATTATGGAAGCTACTGTACTAAAAAAACCCTGTTCTGAGTTGCCTTTGGCAAGCTTTTTAATAAAATAAGTCTGTGCTACTCTAGCACTGGGTTTCTCTGTGACCCAGAGTGGTCAGCACTTAATTCAGAAAATTTTCAAGTTTCCAACACATTTACTGAGATTAACTAAATATTTTTCTTGAACTTCTTTCTGGGCATCAGGGATTTTGGAAATTAATACAGACAGTAATGAGGCTGAATATATTCTAACCACAGAAAGCAGAAGTAAAGTATAGACAAGGGAACTGTTGAGACATGTTCATACTGCTTCACTATTCTGATTAGCTACTCAGGATAAATAAAACAACTTTAAGACATCACAATAAAAATCACTTCTTACAAGTATCTTATCACTTATTACAAGTACATCACTTCTTACTAGTATAAACATAAACCTCAGAACTAAAAAAAAACTCTGCAGAAGAGAGTGTACAGAGGAACTAGAGAACATTACTAAATAAAATACCACTAATTTTCAACTAAAATGTTGAAATTAGTCAAAAACTTTTCCAAGACTCCACAGACTTCGGTTGTTACAAGTTTTGTAATTCTCAGTCACTGAATCATTAGAAGATTAACTTTCTATAAAACAGACATCTTCAAAACAGTTGAAGACACTTTATTCTGACAGATTCCTCTTCATACTCTAAAACCAGGGAGGATCCTGACTGCTCACCTTGGGCAGAATTAGTACCTTGGTGCAAAAAGTACAAAAACAAGATCATATGTGAAATAGGCCTCTTTTTAAGCAAAGACCAGAAATGTCATGAATGATCTTCACATTTTGAAGATGTAAACAGTCACGTTTCATAAATGCTACATGTTTGTCAATGCATTAGGTGGCACTGGGAGAACAGTGTTCATTGGTGTCTCACTCCCTAACACCCTTTCCTAGCTCACAAAGTGAGAACTCTAGTGAAAGAGTAAATCATACTATCTTTATTGCAAATGAAAGAAGAAAGATGTACCTGTTTTCCCTCCCTCGCTTTTTGGTCCTTAGCTATTGTAGCTAGAACAGTTGCAGCTTGTTCCCCTCCCATCACTGATATGCGTGCATTTGGCCACATGTATAAGAATCTTGGACTGAAAAAATACATATTAAACATCAAGGTAAGACATTGCCTTACTTCCTTGTAAAAATCTAATTCTCACTCAGCTAAGAATTCATTTTTATACATAATAGTATTACAATATATTGGTTTTTTAAAAAAATAGATGTTAAAATACTTCAAAGTTTGCAGCATTATGTTTGAAAATGCAAAAACTCTGTTCGTTTTCTGTACTAAAGCACTTTAAAAATTTATTTCTCTGTCTTGAGTCTCTTCAGTTCACACGCCCAACCCCCAGGAATTTTTTCTTAAACATTCTGAACAACTCCAATAGTATCAGGAACCTTCAAAAATGAAATTTGAAGATTATGTGAGTCATGTCCAAAGAGTCAAAAAAAGAAAAAATCTATAGTGATTCTGCAAACTTTACTTATAAAAACAGGCTCATTGAAATGAATAAGGATTAAGGATTTTTTGCACAAGCTGGTATTCTTCCTATGAATTCACAGTAACAGATCAGCCTATACTGCTCAATGATTGTTTAGGACTGCACAATTTTTCTTCCAATAACTGAAGTGGAAGAAAAGGACATTAACACATTTACATATTAGAAGGTCTCTTCTGTCACCTAATTCAAGGTGAATCATAAGCCCATGAGTCTCTACAAGTTTATCAGGCTGTTATTTACTTGTGAATATATTTACTGAGAACTGTTGTTTCCAAACAGCACAACTTTTGCATGAGTTCAGATAGTTTTTCAGAATGGTACTTCAAGGTTATACTTTGTTAACTTATTCCTATCTGCTGTCATAATTTGAAGCAAAACTTACCTATACGCCCTGCCACACATCCCATAGTTTCCAGCTCCATAAGAACCACCGATAATCACGGTTATTTTAGGTACACTGGCACAAGCTACAGCAGTTACCATTTTGGCACCATCTTTTGCTATCCCTCCAGCCTCATATTCTCTGCCAACCATGAAACCTAAAGAATTACAACACGAAGAAAAGGCTTACCAGCTTTACATTACTATACTGTGGTATCTGTCACACTATCGCTTCATAGCACACACAGAGGAACATGAAGAGCAAACCACAAGGCAAGGCCATCACCAGCTGCTGACAGGTTGATTTCCAAACAGGCTGGAGATGTAGGTACTACAAAGCACACAAAAGGCTGTCTAAAACATAGCCCCCACAGTTAACAGCAAAGTCTCCAACATGGTGAAACGTCAAAACAATGATCTTACTCACCTGTAATATTCTGCAAAAATACAATGGGAATATTTCTCTGGCAACACAGCTGGATAAAATGTGTACCCTGTGGAGAGGAACATATAGAAAGGGTAAGTCATTAAAAGCTGGACAAGTCAAGCTATCACTACCAGCTCTCTAAAGTCTGTGGCAAGCCCTTCCACTGAAATCTATGGGAGTGTTTGCATCATTAAGTGCTATACTACTACTCCTTCATCCAAAGTCAACTGCAAAACATGCACTCACCCTAGCAGAAGTAAGAAAACTCCAAAGATGTGTGAGTCCATTGGTAAAGCAGAAAAATTTTCTTAAAAAGCATTACTACTAATACTGAAAATCTCAACTGTTTTGACTTAGTCAATATGTACAGACAGCTTCACAGTGTGGTATCTGACACCGAGTTTTTTAAGACTTTTGTAAGAGTTTTGTGTCACAGAAATTAGGACAGCCAGTCAGGAAAGAATATCTCCCCATTTTCTGAACAAAATAGAAGTATCCCCTGAAACTAGAAAAGGCCCACAAACATTATTTGCTCTTTGCCCTGCCAATTGCTGTAACACTCTCTCCCTTCCCCGAGAGCAGATGCCCTCTCCCCATTTTCTAGGAAGAGACCAATTTCCTAGAAAGTTACAAATAGTAGATTTCAAGCTTCTTCTTCGACTAGAAAGAATCTAAATCAGCAAAGTTTCTTTAAAGGTTATTTATACACAGCTGGTAAACAAAACCAAACAAAAAAAGGTTATGTAGCACAGTAACTGAGAAAACATCTAATCTCTTCACCAGATGAATCCAGTAAAAGTTACAAAAAGGGGAGAAAAATAATAAAGAATAATCTTTAGCTAGCTCTTTCAAAGAAGACCAAGAATAGCATAGTGATGATCATGGGACAAATACGTAATAACTCATTACAAAAATGCAAAAGAAAAAGAAAAGGAATATTGTTAGATTATGATGCTTATAGAAGAAACATCATGGATTAAGGTTTCTCTAGAATTGAAACAACTGAAACCTGACTACCTCTTTTTACAGTAATGATATGCAAGTAAAAGTCAACAGACAAAGATTCCTTACATTTTTTCACGGATAGGAAAAATGGTTGTAGTATCGAATTGTTAGAAAAATACCAGAAGTATAAGAAATACTGTAAGACTTAGTTTCTACTTGAAAATAACTGTGTTAAAACAAATGTTAGGTGAAAACAATGTTATTTACTGATTCAAGTTGAAAGTATTCCTTCAGTACATGAAACTCAGTTTCGTGTGTTATTTTATTACAGCAATAAATCAAATAAAATTACTTTCTCCACATCTCTCATCAATGCTTCCTTTTTCCTATAGATTTGCAATAACGATTTCCTCACCATTAGTTTGAGAAGCCTTCTAGAACAAAATCACCATATGTAACTACTATCACAAAAAATTCAACTGACAGTCATTTCCTGAGAAAATAAAGAACTAAAGCAAACAACACAGACCAAGGTAAATAACCACTCCTACATATCCAGATACTCTTTATCGTCATCAATGCCTCAAGTCCAATCTGTAGAGCACTGTTAACTGTAACACTATCACAATACTCCTCCATAGATGCCCTTTCATTCACAAAAGAAGTATTTTAGGTCACAGATTTTATGAGACTGCAAAGGTTTTCACTCCTGATTCTAAGCCAGGAGATCCCATAGCAAAGTACGAAAATTAAAACTCTGGTAAACCAATGAACTGAGTCCTGGAATCCAGATTTGAAATTTTCCAGTTATTAGAAAAATATTTACATGATCTAAGCAGTATTTGCAGTACAGAGGTTAGGAATACACATGGGGTATTTGATGCAATCACCATGGACTTGTCTTGTAATAGTTGCAAGTTGCAGGATATGCTATTTCAACTTTGTTGTATTCACATGAATTCAAATACTGTTCTTTTATTGAACTATTTTATTCACATCAGAAAAATCTACAAAACATGGTTTCTAAAATATGGTCAATTGTTTTTACAATTTATTGACCTGTTTCACATTTACACAAAAAATGTGGAGTCATTTCCTTTCCATTATTTAAAAAAGTTTCTAATCAAAAAGAGCAAGTTGTCCACCAGAAGTTTTGTTTCTCAATGGCAAAGAAGCTAATTATCTATTTACCTTTTTTGCTGACTCTGAGAAAAGAACTCCATTGTTTCCAATAATTCCTACTGGATAACCAAAAATCCTTGCAAATCCTAAAAGAGAAAGGTTGATTTGTAAATTTCCACATGTATTTATTTTACCACGACATGTAAAGGTAACACTTACTCTTGGTAACAGAAACTGCTATCCTTCTGAATATATATGTTATTAAAAATATCAGTGGGTGAGCCAAACAGAAAGATTCCAACTGTAAAACCAATGGGAACATATACAACATCATTATATTTCTAAATACCTGTAATTAAAGTATCCCCATACAAGGCTTTGAATTCATCAAATCTACTTCCGTCTACAATTCTAGCAATTACCTTGAGAAAAAAATAGAAAAATGAAGTTAAATTCCTAATCCTTCATGAATTTTAATTTGTTTAGAAAGACCATGCCAACATATAATTTAAAATACAATCTTTCCATTTTTAGAACATCAAGTAGTGCATTATATAAACAGTCTGGGTGGCAGGCTAAGCCCATTTACTTTTTTAAGTGTGATTTATCTACGCATATGTGAAAAATGGAATTTCAAGATTAAGAATATTCTAACCAAATAGTTAAAATTATACGGGAACAAAGCTTTTCTGATTAACTGAATTTCAAAGAAAAATTGCTACCACTGGTTATAGTCAACATCGATCAATAGACTCTCTTTAATAAAGAAAAAAACATACAAAGCCATGAGTCACTTTGTTAGAGATATGATTATTTTCAGCTTTGCTTGAATTTGCAACATACAAAAATAATGAAGATGTGATCTGAGGTTTCTCTGAGATGCAAAGAGGCCATTTTTTATAAATACAGATCCACTGCTAGCAAGACATTTACCAGAAGGTATTTATTTCAACCATATAAGAACACAAGTCCAAATCACTCCAATACTTTTGAGAGTGTAATGTGAGCCTCAATGCAACTGTTCATCTCTTTTTCCCTTAATGCAAAGCGTATCCTAATAATTTTTGTCAAATATTTTAAGCTAGGTATGTACTAAGACTTCCTAAAACACACACCTAGTTGGTAGTTAAAAAATGTGGGATCTGCACAAAATACAAGAAAGGATGAAGGCACCAAGGCAGATAATTACACTGGACCTGCAGTAGAGTACAATAGACTCCATATGTGGTTGGGAGAACGCTCAATTTTTTGGTGTGTTTTTACTCCACAAATCTTTAATTACTTAAATTTTCACAGGATTAACAGAAAAAGAAAGCCATCATATCACTCAGCCAGCCTACAGAATGCTTTGCCAATGTAAAGTTACCATTTCTGTCAGCTTTTTCAGAATGTTATCAGTCTCTTATCCCTCTGTGTCCTTCTTAAAGGTATAATCAAAAAGTATTTTATTTTCAACAGGTCATTGCCATTGCAATGGATCTGGTAGACAGAAATATAAAAAAATATGTACCCATATCAGATATTATCAACTATGATAACATAAAGAATTATTTCCTGCAGGAAGACTGGGTGCATGCATGTATAGGCATGTGGATCTTGCATTAATACTCATACCTCTTTGACATCAAAATTTCTTTTTAGCTGGTCGCCAACTATTCCATAGATTTCATCAGCTGGAAATAAAGGCTCTTCTGATGGTTCTATAGTCACCTATAGCAATTTAACAAAGCAGTGTACACAACAAAAGAACTATCAGTCCATATTACGCCTTCAAAGTCCAAACAACAATTAATTTGCCAACTTCTTTGAGCACAGACTTCTCTTCATCAGCCACAAAAAAATGACTTCACTAGCTTGTCCTCATTTTGCACAAACATCAAGTTTCTTAGACTGAAGGTTGGTAACTCCTTTCTTGGGAGTTAACTTATTCATCCTTTTTCTACTCCTGCATATACCTCCACATATACTCCACTTCCTCCATGTTATAAAAAATTTAGCATCTCTCCCCATTTTCTTACTTTCTCCTGCATCCTATTAATCAGGAATTATTCTGAAAAACTGGTGAAGACTTTTGTCACACAACTGAATAAAACATCCTGCCTTCCTTCAGCTGTCTATTCACCGTCCTACTAAAATAAAATAAGGCAGTTGCCCACCATATGCTATCCATTCCATTTTCTACAAGGAATTTTTAAATCAATACAAAAGAATGACACGATTTGGGCCTATCTTCTCAGTTTTATACTTCTCATTAATAACCATAGAAAATGTCTATTCAAAAAGATGCTTTAGCAGGTATCTAATTTTATGTGCATGGAAATGATCATGTGGATTTAA
>JAWWLT010000092.1:26710954-26728506 GCA_035040995.1 Premnoplex brunnescens
CTAAAGCAGCTCCAAGCAGGAGTATACTCCAGGTACACAGAACTTCCCAGAAGTCTTGTCAATGGGCATACCACACTTTCTGAGGTCCTTAACATTCCCTAGCAGAGCTTCTGTACCTGAGCAAGCCCCAGAGGCAGTGCTGCCCCTCTATATACCACTGTCTCTAAGCTTATGAACTGTCCTGAACTTAGAAATGTACTTAGATAGCTCAGGTGCTCCTGCAACAAGATAGTTATTCTTAACACAATAACCAAGCTATTAACTCTGACGTAAAAGGTTCATTTCTTTCATCATACTAATTTTCTTATCTCAATAAAAAGATGTATGAATCACACAATGTTACTCACTCAACTGGTATTATTCTCATCTACTGTCTTCCTTCATGTTTATGCCACTTATCACCAAGACACTCCAAATATATAAATTACAGTGATAACTTCACAAAAAACTACTTAATTTTGAGGAGGATTTGTCTTTTATCTATAAACAAGCTGAAAAAGACTAATGTAAGATAAAAAGGAACAGAACTTATTGAAGACATTTGAAACAATTACCATGAAAGAAATTCCAACAACCAAATTCTAATGAGCAGTAAATAAATTAGCATTACCTAGTTGTTATTAATCACTTCATCTGCTATTGCAGATTACTTTGTTCTTCTTGTCAACTTGGAAAGCCTCCATTGAAATAATAAATTACTTCAAAGTAAGTGCTTTGTTTTATTAAAATAGACAATGAAGTATCCTTGTACTTACAGGTGTGTGGCCCACACCCTTGTTTTCCATATGCCAGTAACATTTTGAAATTTTTAAGACACTCTGGAACAGTAAATAGTATTTCCCAGTCATAGGAAAGAATCTCTGCACTTATGGTAAGACACTTGGTTTTTTTTCAACTGCAAAGAATTTAAAAGCCTATACACTGAACTTTGGAAGAAAAAAAGAAAGGGTACAAAATGCCAAATCCACTTCTATCACCAAGATGATGCAGTGGGGGAAAAAAAATCACTTTAAAGTAAAGAATGCAATGCAAAAACATGCTGTGGAAATGACAGCAATGCTATAAAAGTAAACACTAAATGACATTACAGGTTAAGTTCTTCATGTTTTCAATGAAGTAAACACAATCACACCTTAAGCACTCGTCAACAAATACAGCTGTCAGTGGTTGTCTTCTCACAGTTTAATGGGAGATGCTAGATTTTCCCAGCATCTTAAGTGCTGAAGGAAGTGACTCCAATAGACTTTATGTCTTTATAGGAATCAGTGCAGCAGTATCTTCATTAACAATGCTGTTAACGAAGTGATTTCTCCCCTGTTTGTACAACAGGACAAATACCTGACTATTCCAACACAGTGAGTTTATCCAGTTACAATTCACTGAGACTAGAAGAACTGTGATGGGTGATGCTCCAGCTGCTAGTTCTAGCACTAATATTGATTACTGGAAATTCATTTCTTCTCATAAAGCTTGTGTTAAGTCAAAAAATCTTTGTCAGCAGAGATTATTACTTGTACCAGTATAAAACTGAGCCTATACTCAAAAAATACAGCTGTTTCTAAGATAATAAATCCCATTCAAGCACTCCTTTTTGTTGGAGCCAACTACTATGATTTTAAAGCTGTCTTATACTGCAGTATTTCACATTCATGAATTCCACACTGAGTTCCACAATAAGACAAGTTTTAATTCACAGAAGTTCTTCAAGTCACTTTCCTTAGAAACAATTTCCTTACTGAGAAAGTAAGAAGACTACTACAAACTCCTGTCTAAGTGCATCTCCTTTGTCTGTAAAATGACATAAAATATAGCTGATCAGTCCTGCTTCTGAAGTTCTCTGGTCTTGACTTTGAGATATAAACATATATTTGTGATTTCTTTTAATTTCATATCAAACATAGAGACTACAAAATTGAATATAGAAACCATTTTTAGCATTGAAAATGTGCATGGCAATCTAATAGCAGTACTATAAAAACAGGTTAATACAGTCTGATCTACATATATACAACTAACAAACAGAAGAGACTTAATTTAGGACATAAAAATTCAGATAAACTTAAAAATGCAAACTAATTCACAGAATATCTGTAAATACCTCAACAAGAAATGTCTCAGTTGTTTAAGTTCTACAATTATTGCAGCACGATTTTGGGGGGGAGGGGGCTGTGTCACTACAAACTTATGTATCCTTACCAGTGGTGGCCCTCCCAGGAATATTGTTCCCTGTTTGCCAACAATAATACTTTCATCAGCCATTGCAGGTACGTATGCTCCTCCTGCTGTACAGGATCCCATTACTACTGCTATCTAGTGGGAAAACAAAAAACAAGTTAACGAATTGTTCAATGATTAAAAATAGCAAATGTTTTGTACAAGTTTTGTACTGATTTTAATAAAGGTCACTGGACAGCTCTGCAAGAATACTCCTTCCTAACAGAGCAAACTGTTTTACATTTTAGTTTTTCTTTAAAAAACAGGGAATCTGTCTAATGTTCAACAGTCTTTTAAACTACGACCTTCAGTGCACTCTGCTGGAAGAAGTACCACAAGCTACATACATGATACGTTTGAAGAGACACACATCCTACCATGAAATTTGTTGTTACTGATGAATGGTAAAATGTTGAAACCTATAGGCTGCTCCTGGTATTTATGCTTAAGTCAGAGCTTCAGTTGTTGCTGATTGGCATAGTTTCACAAATGTTATTATCCTTTGAAGAAAATTACATCTACTAGGATGTAATTTCAGTTCTTCAATGGATCAACTAATTAACTCTGCCCCTTCAAGGCATGTTGAGTATTTTGTTATAGGTTTCAACACAAATAACCTCTAGTTATTTCATTTTCAGATGAACACCTACCCAATGGACACCTTCTACCTTATTACTGTAATAAAACTGACTTGACTCCAGATATGATGAATACCGTATACGTATATGATTATGAAAGCAAAGTTTCTCAATTTCTCCTTCAGGAGAGCACTTCCAAAGACCCTTTTTATTTCTACTTGTAGAATAGAAGGAACGGAATACTCATATGAAAAAGGCACACTCTTCCTTTCACTACCACACACATATACACAAAAAACCCGTAAAAAATCCCCAGAAAACAATGTTATTTTATTTTAGTTTTGTTTCAAGATATTTGTAAACTGAAGTTCTAATGTTTTCTGTTAAATAACAATTTAATGCTTTTTCTTAAAAGAAAATAGCACACAGAAAAATGAAACTTCCAAATCACATCCCGCAAGTCTAAAGCAGAAGTAAATGAACTATGTTGACCAGCTATCTCAAATCAAACAGTTTTTTCAGAGAAGAGTTTTCAGTATCTTAAACTATATTCAGAGTCACAGGATTATGCTGCAGTATCTCTGTCGTGCATTTAATAAATAAGTCCTGGTAAACACAAAAATAACACAGGCCTCTAGAAATTAAAGAGAAACTTGGGGAAAAAAGTTTATCTGATGTTTTTGCCCAGGATCTGTGTGGTTTTTTCCTACTCTTAATTTTACCATGCTTATGTTGAAAAATGTGCCTGCATTTAAACTTTAACTCAGGTGTTTTTTTCAACATAAAAATTGGTATATGTATACTCTGGAAAAAATAAAACCTACCTGTTAAATAGCATAATCTCAAATTCTCAAATAACGTCTTAGTTCCTGACTTTATTCTTCCACTTATGCCACACAAAATTATTGACAGGTGCAATAAAAATCAACAGTCTTGAGTGCACATACAGTATTTCATACCCACTGATCAGTACCCCATTCTATCCATGCAGCATATGAGTGTAAGAGCTCAGGAAGCAGCTAATGAGAAGCTAATCACAGCTTTCTGATTCACAGCCATACAAACAGCAACACAATTCAAGCTGTAGTAGGTGTATCAGAAATTAGTCACAGGCAAAAGTAGAGGGGGAAATTAAAAGCACCATCAGCAACTGGAAATTAAAAAAGGAAAAAAAGCAAGCACTTTAAGGGCAAAATTGAGAAGAGCTAATGAACTGATGAAACAGACCTTCATGCAGGTCACAGCACAGAACAGGAGGCAGAAAACTAACAATATCCAGACTTCCACGTCAGAAAAACTAAACAGAGTGAAAATCTGAGAGAGCATAACTTCCTAACCCCACATTCTAATGAAACATTCTGTCAGGCAGGGAACATGGTTCTAGCTACCACAATCAGTTAGCACAGGATCAATAACAGATTTACAAATGTTAATAGTGCCTTTTCAAAATGAAACAAAGAACAGACACATCTCCCAAACAAAATGCACCCTTATTACATCCTTTAAATAAAGGAAGTACTTCAGTAAACATTTTTCCCAGCCTTCCATAAACATTTACAGAAAGATAAACTTTCATCATTGTCATACTTGGAAAATTTAACTTTCATCAGTGTCATAACAAAGAAAAATGTGTTTTATTAAAAGTCAAATCTTCCTTACACTTAGTTTTTATTGTACAGGAGTACAATTACTCCTAATACAACACTATATGGTAACTGGAAGAAAAACAAATTCAACTTTTTATGGAACTGTACAAATGCATTAGATATGTCTAAAGATATTCTCGAAAACACCCACATGACTTCAAGGCCAGGCATTTACACAATGATCCTGTCTAACATCAGTAATTTCAGCCTTGCAAACTGGGTATGCATATTCATCTTTGACAGAATATCTAAAAAATCATTACTCCTACAGCAGATCAAGTCTCCGGCAAAAATAAAGCTGTGCAGAATTTCTCCAAAACTCTGCCAGCAAAACAGCACCTTCTCCTTGACACGTTGTGATGATCTCCTTTGATACTTGCTGTTCCACAAGAACACTAGGGCCAATTTTAGTCACACCTATAAATGTAAAATACAACCTAGACCTATCAGTAACTCTGCAGGATGACCAGCTTACAGTGTCTTTTTTCCTGAATATTTTTGTTCTAACTAAACACTGCTTTTTTTCTGGAGACCCACCTAACCACTACCATTGCTCCACTTCTACTCTTGGAAAGAAGTGCAGAAGGTACATTGTGCCATACCTCCTAAGGAGATTTAGTGTGCTGTCAGAATCTTCAGCCTTGGATTTCTCTGGAGGCAACGGGTTTCAGGATTCTTTGGTAGTGGAAAAGATGGTTGAAGGTTTGAAGTCTGACTTGCTGCCAAAATGTGCCAAAAAGTTTTCAAGGTAACAAATGCAGCTTCCTTAAAAATAGTGCAAAGCGAGTGTCTGTTACGTAAGGAGTCAGATGGAATACTGCATCCTTGACTGGAGCATCTGCTTCACTTTGAAAGGATGTACTGGTTTCTACTACCTCCTTCCCATGTGAAGAAGTTCCTGTCTAATGGCCAGTGCAGTCAGTTGTGCAAGTGACTAGAATCATGTCCCCTTGGCCCCCAGGGCAGAACTGAGTGGGTTTTATTCCTTGTGTAAAAGAACATTGGATAGCGGGGTTATGGTGGGGTTTGTGTCATAGCCTTGACATGGGTTCTGGGTGTGTGACAGACCATCTGCAGATAATATGAGGTGAAGTAACTGCTACGACATGTAACTCAGGAGAACCTCAAAGTACATTGCAGGGACACACAAATCAAGCTTTGGAAGGATAATGACTTTTCCAGGCTTCCAAAGTGTGGATGAGAATTTCTTTTTCTTGAAAATAAACATTGTCATCACAAGTTCTACAGTATGTGTGACCTATTTCTCACTCAGAATAGATTTCGCTGTTCTCATTGCATAGGAGACAGAGGTTGAATAGTTTTTAATGTTCTGCATTCTTCAGCTCTCACTGTAATCAGCCATAGAGTAATCTGTCAGGATTGTACATATCACTGTTAGGCCTAAAAGAGAACCTGGATTTATGATCATAACTTCTTTTTGCTCTGAGCAGTTGTTGCTGTCAATAAAGAATGCAGGCTTCAAGCAAGGCCTTTATTTATTAATTTATTGTTTTGTTGGAAGGTTGTACATACTTTCCCCTGGTAAACAGAAAGAGTTCTGCAGGACCAAGGAAAAAGAAGACTAGTTCTGAAAACTGTTGTTTAGAACTGAAAGATCTGGTAAGTTCCTCACAGTTTGCCTTTTTCAACTTGTATTAAGGACTGTGGCTGCAGTCTGTCTCCTTCATGTCAAAAAAAGATATAAGATCTGGAAAACAAGATGAACTAGGACCAGCAAAGGTAAAGAACACTTTTTGCAGGAAGAACAGCTATGTAGGCTTGAATTTTTTGGTCTGCAAAAGGGAGTATGAGGCATGTATGTAAGGGGGCTACAAAACCATACAAAGAGGCTGGTAGTTGACTGACTAGACAGCTACTGTGTAGGAACTACTTGGTTCTTTGCTTTTGTTTAGTGTTTGTTTATTTGAAGGAGGTTAACTTCAAAGACCATGGATTCCTCCACCCTTCCTGGGAGTTTCCAACATGTCCTTGGACAACTCCTTTACAGTTTTTATCTGTTACCTGCCTTCCTCAACTCCATTGGGACCTTACACGCTGTCCTCTACTTTCACTGCAGCCATGGCTGCCCATCAGCAGTTACATCCTCAAATAATTTACACTCTTCATGAGTAATAGATCCAGAAGCATACCTCCCCTAGCACACCCTCTGCATCAAAAAATTGATCCCTACATATTCCTGAAAGAACCATGGCACAAAATCACTTCTAAATACAGGAACTGTGACTAACAGTCATTCTGTGCATCATTAATGCCTTAGAAAATAACCTCACTGTTAGGGCAGTTTTATCATAAAGCACATCAGTGTTTAAAATGGATATATAAATACACACATACTCCTGTTAGTACAAAGTATGTCTCATTTACTAGTCACCATCAAAGGGGTCCTCACCTTCACAATGTTGATGCAGGATAATCAACTGTTCCCAGAGATTTCCTAGTGCTTCCTCAAATGGCCCTACATACCATACTGTCAAGTCCATTTCTCTCTTACTCCAACATAGGAGCAGGTAGGTCAAGTCATTAGCGGTAACACTCAGAAAGAAAACAGCTTCTTCAAAATTATAATACCTTTCTTTGGACAGTTACTGTGCTTCCAGTGGGTTGGCACAGCACAGTGCTCTCAAAAACAAAGCATGGCTACAAGCTTTGGAAACAGATAATGGCAGCAAGCAAAAAAGCTAGTTAGCACATTTAATTCTTAGCTAAAAGCAAATTACCTGTGGAATTCCTTGTGAGGACATGACTGCCTGATTATAGAAAATACGGCCAAAATGATCTCGGTCTGGAAATACTTCTGCTTGTCGAGGTAAATTGGCTCCTCCTGAATCCACTAGAGTGAATGAAAGCATATTAATATGTCTTTGAACAGGGTTATATACTTAACTTGCTGGGAAAGTATCTGCATGTTACTTGAAATATACAGCACAATTACTATCACTAACACTATATATATTGCCATGAACCTAGGTATATTATGAAATTCTTCTTGGGGGTAGAGGAGGAGGAAAAGAAGAAAAATAGTAAACACTCCCTTCCAAAATCACATCCATCCCAGTGATTTTCACACAAAATAAACTGAGATGTGCTTAAAGATGCAGTTGTGCCTTCCTATACAACCTTTTAAACTCACCTCACTGCAAAAGCTTTAAACTAAGAAGACTTTGAATGCACAATTTTAACTGAATTATCACCTGCAATTCTGCCAGAAGTTCCAGAAAAAAAAGCAAGACAAACGACCAATGAGTTCAAAACATGCAGCACATGTAGTTTCATACCTTGATTATACTTCATTCCGAAGACCTTAAATTATCTTTAGGAAGATTAATTTATTGTATGTTCTTGCCCCATGATGTGCCCTTCAGGTTACAGGTTTCCAACAGCAGCTACCTCTCCACTCACAATTAATGAAATGCATCCTCTCATGAGATGTATCCAAACAAGGACACACACAAAGTTTCTTCTAGTTCCTTCAACAACCAAGATAAAATTTAGCCCTCCCCTTTCCTCCAAGACTCTTTCTACAGCAATCCCACAAAATCTACACCCACACTATCCCTGTATCCATCCCACCAAAAGTTTCAAGTTCACACTTCTCCTAATCGTTTTATTGGTATTATTTGCATGGTTGGCCTGCCAGCAGGGCAAGAAACTACAAACACTTACGAAGGCCAGGACCTACATTTATGTGGATTTTTTTAACTAATACAAGCATTCAGACTGGCAAACCTCTTAACGCCCCTCTGCTGATATGTAAACTGCTAAGCCAAGTCAAACAGACAAGGAAAAACCCACTTTATTTTTTTAAATTAAGACACTTGAGGGGTCTTTCTCTGCTGATGTGGAAGTATACAAAATCCACAGGAACACACACTCTCTTACTGCTGTCTGTCAAATTTGAAGGAAATTTGCCAGTAGGTTCAAAAATTGTTAGATTGGGAATTGAAGTTGAAAGAAAGACATTGGCAGAAACCTATTGGATTTATATAAAACCAGGCTAAGAAAATACTACTGGTAGTATAAATATATTTGGTACTCTGATCTTAATCTTTAATAAAAGCATACTTACATAAAACTTATAGGAAGGTTTAGCTATATACTGATGTAACAGACTAAACTCAAAAAGAAAAATAATATACAATTAAATTTCTGCTTCAGTAAAATTAATCACAAGTTCTAAAGATCTCTTGATTCAAACTATTAATGAGGCTATTTTTATTTCTTTGGCATGTTCTCTCATACAGTTACAAGCTTCACCAGAATGTACTTTTTAACTGTAATTTGAATTGATTGGATGAGACTATAGGAAAAATTGTTCCTTCATGGCAGAAGGGAAAGGAAGAAGAAAGAAGTGATACAGTGCTAACAGCTACATCTATATCTTATTAATCCAGTCCTACAGCAGTGCAGAAGATAGTGCTGAGAATGGATAAATACCCTCCAGTTAAGACGTGCCACCAATCTGTAGAGGTAACACAGTATTGATGAAAGTATATTTGAATATTTGTGTCTAAAATACATTCCTGGTTAGTCAAATCTGGGGACACACGAGCTGCCCTTAACACAGGACATCTGCTATTTCTGCAATAAGACTTACCCAAATAAAGGCAAGGGAGGTGATTTTGCATTGCAATTTCTTGAGCACGTAAATGTTTCTTAACAGTGATGGGATAATAGGTACCACCTTTGACAGTTGCATCATTAGCAACAATCAAGCATTCCACCCTAAAAATAAAACAAGTTTATGAGAGAGAAAAATATTTCAAATGAGAAAATACGTATGTTGGTTAAGAAACTGCAACATGCCAGGGACTGTTGAAGCCCTGATGCTCTAAGAGAGCTCTTCTTGCTTGCATTGTGCCAACTGCACGCTGTAACAGGAGCCTCAGCACTACGATGTTCCATTATGCTGTATAGCACTATAATTAGTTTCAAGAATAGTCTTGGGATATACTTTGAGTATGCAAAACTAATTTTTAGACTAAAACAGCCCCGCTTTTTTAAAAACTGCTTTACAAATGCACTGATCTTCTTCCTTCACTGGACACCAGAAACTTTATGGGTGCTCTAATATGGAATACGCTAATTGAACAAAAAAACCCAAAAAACTAAAACCCAAAAAACCCCAACCCAACACACATACAAAATAACCCCAAACAACAAAACACCAACCAAAAACTTTCACTTCCTTTTAACTAAGACTAACAAAATTGAGAAAGCAACTTTCTTGATTTTTTTGGGTGTCAGAAACGAAACACTAAAAATGCTAACAGGTTAATACTGGAAACTGAATAAAATTAGACTTTCTTTTTCATATAATCAATAATGTAGATGACTGGAATTTCTCACCCAGATACTCGACCAATGCCTGTGATAATGCCTCCTGCAGGTACCTCTTCATTACCATACAACTGGTAACCAGCAAACTGGGAAAACTCCAAGAATGGAGAACTGAATAATGACAAATAAAATGAAATTTTAAAAATTTATTGGCTGTATCTGTCATTGGATCTCACTTAAAAGGCTAAATTTCAAAAATGAAGGGCTTTTTTGTTGTTTTTGTTTTTTTTTTTTTTATACATGAGCATTTCAAAGAACATGTCTGCAAAATTTCAATGGTGTTATTTGCCAGTGCTTATGGAAAGAGAAAAGAAGCATGTTGTAGTATCTACCTGCAAAAGAGAACCTGAAGTGTCTTAAAAAAGAGAAGCTGAAGTGTTTTAAAAAAAAGGGAAGTACCTACCCAGGATCAATAAGCTTGTCAATTCTCTCTCGGGGTAGCAGCTTTCCTCTTGATGTGTGAAGCTTACGAGCTTTCTCTCCACCTCCTGTGATACAACAGTAAATTGTCACATTTTCTATGGACACAGATAGATAAATCTCCACTTATATTAAAACTTAGAATGGAAGTGCTGATGAGTTCCCAGTTTTTCGAATATGGACCTTAATAATGAATTTAATAAATAATGGTTTCCACTTCAAACAGATTTAAGGTATTGATAAAAATGTTTGCTTTTTAGAATGTTCTCTATTTCCCCCCTCATTTTTCATAGTTAGTCTCGAGGTAAAGATTTTAATAAACATAGTTGCCTGAAACTCTCCCCCACTGCTTGGCAACAAAGAAAATAGAAACACACAGAGAAAAGCACAGCAGTAGAACTTCAGAAAATACTACTCCCCAGACCTGATTCAGAATAGCTATGCTGAATCCAATCTTGAATGACCAACACAATGTGGATTAATTTCCTTAGATCACACCAAAACTGTAAGCAGAGTTCAGACACTCAGCATTTCATATCAAGTTTATATTTGTTTCATTTCAACCCTTCACTCAAGGTCATCCTAAATCATATCTTTTGCTCTCTAGAGCCTTGTGTCATTTGATACTCAGGATGTGTTAACACACCTCAGCCTCTCTGTAACAACAGCTTCTACAAACATTGTCTCTCTCTGTAGACAGATCACTGATCCACCTCATCACTCTAAAATTGTCTCCCTGTCCAAAATAAAGAAGGGGTTATTTTGCTAGCTTTTCTCCTGAGACTCCAGGATTTTTTTGTCAGCTAGGTATCACTGAAACAGAGCTTTTAAGCCTACCTTTCAAGTCCTTTCTCCCACTCCATCTCCTTCCTTGATCACTGGACACATAATTTCCTACCCATTAGGCGTGCCAAAAGTCCACAATTTATTTCTGATTCAGCCTTTTCATTAGGTCTGTATATCCAGCTTAAGTCTAAATCTTGTAAATTTTTTCTGTACAAGTTTCCTATCATACAACATCTCATATCCACCCACAGAGCTACTACTCTTACCCATGTTATTAACATCCCACAGTGTAACTGCATTTTCTATGACCTCCATCTTGCCTTTCTCATTTACACTGAGCAAAACTGCAAAAATAATTTCCATCCCCTGACTTTTGTCATCTCCGTCCACTCCTCTTCACACACTAATCATAAATACTTGCTGCCCAGGTCCCTTAGCCAGTCCATTGAACATTTCTCTTCCAACATCAAGACACTCTACCCTGCACTAGCCTCCATTCTGTATACTGGCAAGCAGTGTCCTTGACAAGGAAACAAACTTGAAGGCATTTAATTTGAAATATCTTCTTTAATTTCTACTTTACAGCAATGTCTATACCACGGTGACTGTTGATGTGCTATGATCAGTCACAAATACTAAACATCTCTTACTTCTTGTGCTTCCCATCAGAAAACCATCTGTTGTAATTTATCACAGCCTGTAAATTTTTTGGGGCAGGGACCATCTTCCTGTTGCACAGCTGGGGGATTACTCAGTAGAATGGGATATGGATTCACAAAAGCCCTACCCACTGAAGTAACAGCTAACAAATGAAGCATTTACTATAAAGACATCAAGCAAGAACTCATCCTCTGACAGAGAGCTTTTGCAATGAAATGTAAACATGTTGCACATATCCTTCAAAAGTACTCAGGGCAAGTACCTAATTCTTCTCATACACTTAAATGATAGGCAAAGCAATTTCAATTAATGTCACTCAAAAACATGTATTAACACCCTGGTAGAGCTTGCTCAGATGGAGGAAAGATGAGGACTACATTCTTGTCCTGTCAATATATAACATGCAAGAACAGGCAAACATGCAGCAGTGAAGAAGGCCATAATCATTAGTTCATGAGCCACATAGTGAATTGCTGAAAAATCTCTACACCCACAAAAGACAGAGGTAGTTAGTCCAAGGGCTTCAGCATCTCCTCAAGAAATGCTGGACCTTTGTTACACAGTAAGCAAGAAAAAGCACCAAGCACAAAACATTAACTGAGCTCCGCTCCAAAATAGTAAAAGAAATTGCATTATATAAGAAACAGTATATGAAAAGACAAACCATGATGATGATAGTTGCAAGAAGGGGAGAATTAAAGCTATATACTCAAATTCTGGCAGTACAGTTTAGCAGTTCTAAAACGTTTTCTTTTATTGTCTCCATTAATTACAGTCAACTGCAATTCATTCAGGTAGTTTTACAAGTCAAAAAGAAGAAATACATATTTCAATCTTTTAAACTACTACAGACTTGCTTCTCTTTGCCACCACAGCTACAGCTAGGAAATCTGAAAAGACCCATCAACAAAAGGAAGGTGAAAGTGAATCCCCACCCTTTACTGGATGCACGGAGAAACAGTGACAAAGGATGACTAAAAGGCAGAGGTACTTACTGCCTTTTTTGCCTTATCTGTTAACAGACCAGCTGTCCTCTGGATACCCAGTCCACTGAGCTGAAGGCCCGGGCAGGGAGCAAACTAAAGACACCATAATCCAAGTGGAACTGATCAGTGACTTGCTATACCACTCAGACACACACAAGTGGGTGGGAGCAGATGGGATCCACCCAAGGGTACTGTCTGTGTGGGCTTTAGCAAAGCCTTTGACACTGTTTCCCACATTCTCCTGGAGAAACTGTCTGCTCATGGCTTGTTTGGTGCACCATTCACTGGGTAAAAATCCAGCTGGACAGCCAGGCCCCAAGAGTGGGGCCAAAGGACTTAAATCCAGCTCAACACTGGTCACAACTGGGGTTCCTCAGGACTCAGTTTTAGGACAAGGGGATCAAGTGCAACCTCAGTAAGAACATGGACAACACCAAGCTGGGAGGGAATGTTGATCTACTGGGGGCTGTGAAGGCTCAGCAGAGGGATCTGGACAGGCAGGAAAGATGGGTCAAGACCAATGTGTGAGGTTCAACAAGGCCAAATGCCAGGTCCTGCCCCTGGGTCACAATAACCCCATGGAGCACTACAGGCTGGGGAAGAGTGGCTGGAAAGGTGCCTGGCTGAACATGAGCCAGCAGGGTGCCCAGGTGGCCAAGAAGGCAAATGGTATCCTGGCCTGCACCAGCAATAGTGTGCCCAGCAGGACCAGGGCAGGGAATTGTCCCTTTCATGTGGCACTGGTGAGGCTGCACCACCAACCCTGTGCTTAGTTCTGGGCCCCTCACAATGAGAGCAAACTATAATCCAGGAATTTTGTTGTATCTGCATGAAGTGATTAATGAATGACACTTTTAGGAGGAAAATTACAAAGAACAAACCTGCTTTTTGTATCAAATCAAACAAATTCATTCTTTTATTCAAAAATGTAGACTGTCATACTTACCTAATCTGATTTTTTCAGCATGTTCTTGTAGTTCGGTTACCAGTGCTTTCATTCGTTCATAGTTTTCCTGAGTGGGAAACAAAACAGAATTTTAAGTTTAGCCAACAGTGATTGTACAATTTTTAATAAACAAACACAGAAAGTACAAGTCTAATTTCTCTTCCAAATATAATCTTAAAAAATACTGTCTATTGTTTTTAAAGTAATAACATCTACCTATGTATTGGCTTTTCTCAAGCATCTAATAAACATGCTTCACAAAAATTCTGAGTGTATTAGGATAGTAATAGACTAGTTCTGAATTTAATAAACTAGTTATTACAAGGCTGAAGTGTTGTTTTTTTCAGATTTTGTTAATTCTTCATACAGGTTGGTTTGCTTTTCAAATCTAATTATGTAAAAAATGTGGATTCAAATTAAGCGCTCTTATGTCTCTGGTAGCAAAGGATGCATGACCTAGACCAAATGAAATCTGGTAAACACTCTTTAGATTCTTGTTGTTTAGGCTGAACATAAAGGTAAAAAAAAGCTTTTTTTAAAAAAACCCAAAAAGGTCTGGTCTTCTTGCCATTACACCTCTGGAAAAATAAAAGACTCATATTCCTGAATATGAGTGATCCAGTACTGAGCTCACCATTTCAATCAGACTTATCCAAAACTGTGCGCTCATTACAGTAGGGTGGGTTTTTTTCCCCCAGGTCCTTAGGGATTTGAAGGTATTAGTCAAGCTTAATTTGTTGGGTTTTTTTCCAGACATATTAAGAACTATATTACCTTTCTGAAAAGTGTAACTGCAATAAAAAAACATACTGCATAAAAAGATTATGTTGCTTTGTCTAATTCTCATTTAGAGGATGTTTGAGCCTACTTTGACAGAAAAAACACCTGGTGACTCTTTAAATTCATAACTACTTCAACACTCAGACTTAAGTTTTCCCCCAGAAGCTGCAAATGTTGCAGTCCAGGTTGTTCAATACAGTCTTAGGCACTGAAAGGCACACACCTATGAGGCAGAGAGAAAATAAAAACATATACAGCAGCACCTCACATTTGAACCGTTTTAGTTGCATAGAGACTTAAAAAAGAATACATTTCTCCTCCTTTGTAATTGCGACAAATAGATTAAAAACACTCTATTGAAAGCTAAAAAACACATACAGTGAAAACAGGTCTGAGCAATTTTATCAGCTCGTATACACAATTTATAAACAAGGTCAGCATTCAGAGGTCATTCAGCAAGATCATGGTAACTGAAACACTGAAGTCCACCTCTCGTGCCTCTGCTGGCTTTTGGGAAAAGGATTTCCCAAGCACAAATGCAGTGCTATCTGTGGTATGGCTCTCAGCCCCCATCTGTATGAATTCTGTACCACCTAATTGCCGGCCACACCTAACACAGGCAAGACACCTGCCTCAGTTACAAGAAAATCTCTCTGATGTGAAGTACCCCTCTGCAGCTCCAGGTACAGAGGACACAGTAGATCACCAGGCTCCTGCATCTCTTCCCTCCCTCCATTCCTCTTACAGCTGTATCAGTATGTCCCGCAGATTATTCCCCTTCCAATCTATTTCTTTTGATATCTTAACCACCCCTCTCCCTGTCCACCCACTGCACAGCTCCAACATCTACCTCTGCAACTGTCTTTCTTCCTGCTAACCCGTGAAATCACACTGCAATGGCCTTCAGGCAGTTTAACCACGGTCAGAGCATCCCAAAAACTCAAGAACAAAACAAGCCACATCTTGTTAATTGGACTGTGATGCTCCTACGAGAGACTGTGGACAGTAAATGTGGCCACACAACCACATGAAGCACTGAAGAAAACAAAACCTGACCTTTCCAAAACACTCTGTTTACATGTTAACTTTTTTCCTCCCCTGTGAAAAATCCATAAATCAGTCATTTTAATTCTGTGCTTTTAAAAATCTGCAGTTGCCACAGTGCCAAATATTCTGTTCAACTTGTCTGGCTGGGTCATTTAGCAACATAAAATATTTTCCCTGTTTTCTCTAAATATGTTCACCTTTTGCACACAGTACTAAGCTTAAAAACTCATCTTTAAAGTAGGAAAAAATGAAAAAGCAGCTAAAAAAGGCAAAGGATATTAAAAGAGGAACAGCAATCACAATCATAAGCTTCTTTCTAGATTCTGAATTAACAACTAATTGCAGCTATTCTGGCTACTCTATATGAAAAATTGTGAACTTTTTAGATAATCTGTGAAAAATACTATACACAAACATTTGTGTTGCTTAAATTCACCTAACTTCTAACATGATCTTCATGCCTTTAACCAGAACACAACATTATCCTTTACCAGAAAGATGTTTTGAAATAATTTTGAATATGCACAGAAAAGACTCCCCTCAGAACCAAATGTGTTAGTTCTACCATGTATTTGTGGGCTCTTCACTGTCAGTAATTGACGACAAAAAGGCCACTGAAGGGACACAAAGCTCATTCTGGAAACTGGTCCTTGCACCAGCAAAGGCTATAAAACTCTACTGTTAATATGAGGGTTTCCAGAAACTTTAAAGCAAAATCAAGAGGCAAAACCTAGTCTAATCCTACAGTTACTGCACAAACTAATTTAATTACTGCTACATCAGCAAAGTGGCTGTAAGAGCTAATCCCATCTTTAAATAGACTTTCCTTCGTTTTCCAGAATTTAGACTCACTCACTTTTAAATTACCTTTTTTAACCCGTCTGGTTTGAAACACAGTTTACATTATGAGGCCAGCCTGTCTAGGTGAATTCACAGCCAGAAAGGCAAACATTGGCTAAGGAAGGCAAGACCTTCATCAGGTATCTTGTGTTTGCACTGTATTACTTTTATTTCTGATGGTTAAATGCCTCACAGCAGGGACCTCAGCACTTTGTGTTTGCAAAGCGCTACTTGCACTTACATAGTTCCATAAACTTTTTCCACCAAATACTAACAATACTACTGTTTTACGAAGCCTTGCTTTCCTTTTGAGGCTGAAAGGTACACAGACACAAATACAAATCTAGCAACAGCTCAGATGCGTTAACACCTTTATTAAAATACTTTTTTGTATGCAAAATATGAATGCGCACACACACACACACACACGCTGTGTATGTGTGTGTGTGTGTGTCGGTGTATGTATACACACAGAATTTTCACACAGAAGTTTCAGTCACCTAACTTCTGTCCCAAATTTAGTTTCTGCAACACAAAGCACAGAATCAAACACGGAACCAAAGGAGCTATTTCAGTATGAGTACATGTTGTGGCTTCACTTGCTGCTTGATCTTTTACTTGGAAGAAATATGAAAGCAAATGCATGTCCTCCTATCAGTTTGGATCCACACCTAAAGCTACGCTTTACTCAGCCTAAGTGTAAACACGATTTTTATCTGGAGCATGATGATGTTAATAATGCTCCATTAGAACTAAATCAATTTTTACCAGATACAAGCAGTGTTCTCTATTTGTAAAGACAACTGGAATCACACCTAACACTCCTACTCAAAAATTGTTTCGGAGGCATGTCCATGACTACCGCTATTCCACCTGTTTTCAACTCTGGAATCAATCTGCAAACACAGGCAAACACCCGACTCGGAAACCATCGGGCTCCACGCCCAACCGCCCACAAATCCCCCGCCCCCACCTCGGTGCCGAGCGCAGCTTAAAACGCAGCACGCCTGGCCCTGTGATTAAAAATCCCCCACGGCTGTACCGCCCCACCCGTGAGGGGGCAGGCCCTCGCACCGGGCCCCGCTCCCCGTCCCCTCCTGGCTGTCCTCGCCCAGGGTCTGGGGCTTGGGGTGCACGTGGGGCTGCACGGCTGGGCTGGGCGCATGCTTTGTGTTTGGCCCTCCAGGGCCAGCGGGACCAAACCCAGCCCTGTACCCCGGGGAGGGTGCAGCACCCCGGGAGGGTGCAAGCTGGGGCTCAACACATCCCATCTCGGGCTCCATCCTGCACA
>JAWWLT010000092.1:26742150-26752659 GCA_035040995.1 Premnoplex brunnescens
CCTTTATATTCTGTACCCCAAAACCCTGTAAGTAAAAGAACTCTTCTCTACTTTACCCACATAAAGTTGTCTTGGAAGTTTTTTTTCCCCTCTTCCTTACTACAACAGCATAAACATACCCAGTGTCTCTAAGCATACTGTTTCCATCACAGCCACACTACACCTGAACTTCAGTTGCATATTCTAAGAGACTATAGGAAAAAGTCAGTAGTAGCTGATGAGTCTTCCTACCTTTCAGTTTTGTCTACTTGCTTGCTAAGTTCAATACTTCCAGCTGCAAAACCACAAAGAACTGAAGAATCATCTGCATCTGGTCTGATCTGTTCTAGTTCCACCTTCTGCATTTCTGCAATACCCCTCACTGTTGTAGGATCTAAGATTTAGAATAAAAATTAAAATAATGGCGTTTTTGTCTGAATAGGTATATACATACTCAAATTATTTTTTACATATAAGCTTACGTATATTAGAATTATGTACATGTGTATATATAAACATACTACAAAATTATTATAAACATACTACAAAATTATTATGAACATACTACAAAATTATTAACAATTTTGCTGCATGTGTGTACATGTATACTTATGTCTTATATAAATAAGACAAATACACAGATCTCATCTTGCCTTTGGTATGTTGAGCATACTGACAGTGCTATGAAGATAATTAAGAGTTTGAAGACCACCTGTTTTGTAACTGCTTTGAGAATATCAAAACAGTTCTTTCTAGCTCCTCTTCTACTTTTAATAGAAGGGAAAGACAGTAATAATAGAAAAAAGTACACTATATTGTACTGCTATTTCTGTAATTGGTAGTTCAGTAATTTAAGTGCTTTCCAAATAATTTAAGACCTGCAGAGAAAAAACACTATTCAAATTGCATTTAATTTTATTTTGAAAAGTATATTTAAACTACACCACAAATAGGTACCCTACATTACAGTGGTCACGTAATCACCTGTGAAAATGAAAACAAAGTGAAGACTTTCAGCTTAATTGCATCCATTGAATAGATATGAATCTACCTGAATAAATCATTTTCAGAGCCCTAGGATAAGAAAAACACTTACCAGTTTGAATTTGCTCTAGTTGTTCCTCAAGTACATTTGTGCTAAGTAGCTTCTGTATTATGTTTTTGGACCTCAATACTCCAAAGGTTGGCTCAGGCTTCAGGAGTCTGTCTCCTGTCAGACTCATACTATTCACCACAGGCAAAGAGCTATCACTGCAAGTAAATGGAAAAATGCCATCAGTATAGTTCCTGATTTTTGACAATTAGTGCAAAGAAGCTATAAGAGATGTGGAGGAGATCAGACAATGATGAGGTAAAACACAGGTTGCAGGTGGCAGAGGTGACAGCTATTTGGCAGAACAAAAAAAAAATCCTCTGAGAATTGAAACAGGCAGGTGTACTGCAAACTAGGATGCTCCCTATCTAAAGAAAAAAACCTAAATATTTAAATAACAGGAGAAGATCAGAAATCTAACACTGATCACATGGTAATAAGTTGTGGTTTAATAATATAATCAAACTGGGCACAACATACCTTGGATTTTTTAGATTCATAGTAACAACTAATCTCATCGTTTGTTCAAGCAATCAACAAATTGAATAGTCTTTTAAATAATACAGACTTTTTCTGAAAAAGTGTCCCATTAAGGTGTTTCATCATTCACAAATGCAAAATTATAAAAGTTAAATCACTAAAAACACAATGATAGAAGATCAATTCGTTCCTTGCCATCCCTTTGCTCTAAATCTTTGATCTACATCCCACAGCAGAAGTGACAATTTAGTGATTTGCCTTGGTCTGATTAGATGTAGAGAACGTTCGGAAAATGAGCTTGGTAATTAACGGTGACCCAATACAAATTAGTTTGAATATTCTTTTTTCCCCCAAGAGGGTAAACTTAATTTCAGCAGTGAAAAACAAGTTCGACATCCCCAAAATTGCATACGAACATCTTATGAAAATCACAAGAAAGAGACGAGAGAGGTTTTTGCAGATTACATACCAATTCACATCAACTGGGAAATCTTTACTAAAGCAAGGATGCTTGCAATTCAATAAAAACGCAAGAAAGAACCTAGCAAAAGTAAGCAGTGTCAGAGTATCTCCCTCATTAAAGAAAAGGAAGTAGTAATTTAACCTGGTATCAGTAGCAGCTTTCTCCAAATGTTCTTCTATGACTATTCTTGTGCCAGTGCTTTGATTCTCTACGTTGATGTTGCCTCCATACTTAAAAGGTAGCAATTCCTTTGTAGAAGTGTCTGAAAAAAAGTAAATACTGACTAGAAGTTCTATTTTTTTTTGGAGTAGGCATGTTTTGCAAGGCTATAAGCCATGTCCAACTCATCTTGAGCAGGTAATATGTGTGTTCATTCCAGTTATAACAATAAACAAAATAGAAAAACATGATTTAAAACAATCAGGTTTGGCATTTATATAAAGCTGTATAACTTCAAACTTCATTGACAAAAATTTGTATTCTCCAAGGATGCAAATTCAAATCCCAGATAAATGCAGTCCTAAGAGCACACTTTTGATAGTACGAACAAAAAAACTAACATTCAACCAATGAAAGCAGATAATAAATTCTAAATAAAATCCATAAAAAACTAGAATAAACCTAGGTAATTTCAGGTTGTATCTAGTCAGGGGGCAAAAGCTGTACTTCGTATTAAAGGTCTGAAAAGATCACTGAAAGTTACAGTCTTTTAAGCTTGATCCCTTTCTTTTGTAGAGTTTATGTGACCAGATCAAGTCAAACGTGTCCCTCCTAAAATAGGTCTCAGAAACAACTTTCTAGCACAGTGATGCAGATGGCAGCATCCAGTAGGGTGCCTGACTTTTTCCAGCCAACCTACATTGGCTAGACTCTTTACACCCTACAACACAACAGGACTAAAAGTGTAAAAGACTCTTGACCTCTTGCTACACAGCAGCATGTGGAAGAGCTTTGCAGCCACTGCTCCACCCCACCTCAGGTATACTCAGAAAGCATGAGCAAAGCTTTGTTCCATAAATCAGATCATACCTTCAGTGCTTGTTTTTAACTGGAAATTTGGATCACCCATTGCAAGTAAAGTCATAGCAGCTTCAGTGCTTCCATCGTTAATTCCTGTGAAATTGTTCACACACATTAAAAGACAGAAGCATGTTAATCAGAAATCCACTAAGCCATAATCAAAAAGCATTTGACACTACCACCAATATAATGAAGTAGGTATTTTTTTAAATTGACCTCATTTGTGGCGCAAATTCTCAGCCATTCTCATCCATAAAATTCAAACTACTGTAAAAACACTGAGCAGCAACATGGTTGCCTTTAATGATGTACTGGATAGAGGCGGCAAGGGGTTGGTGGCAGGGGGGATGCCTTGGACACAGCCAGTCACAACTTATGCAGGATACAGCTGAGCCTGTCAGTCAAAACGGTGGCACCTTTGGAAAACATATTTTAAGAAAGGGGGAAACATAGATATTGGTAGCAAGTTAACATAAAATAGATGATCAAGATCATTTCATACCCACCTTTGTCCACATCTGGATTTTCATGTACAGTTGCTTCCTTAAATACAAAGAAAAACAGTATTAAAGTCCTATATAAAATGACTCCACAATTTAATTCTCTGCCCACAGGTTACCCTGACTCTAAAGGCTAACAATATTTACTTACTTAGCTTTCCCATGGCTGTGCCCTTCATATCTGTGTGGGACTCATAGGAGCCTAATAAGCTACACTGTTACATACAGACATGGCAACAAGACACTGTTGAAATAGCTTTGTATGTATAAAGAAAGAAACAAAAGACATTCTTAGAACTGTTGAGGTGCTTACTTTTTCCTCCGTCTGTACTACCGGTTGGATAGATGCATGAGGAAGACTTTCAACATCAGTAGCCACCTGAACATCTGGTACAGTCACAGATATTTCCAGCTGCAAAAATAATTTTAAAAGTATTTGAGTTCATCAGACCCAGAAAAAAAATCTGTCAAATGAAAACATTTATGAACCTCATATACTTAACAGATCTTCAGCATCTAGTGGGATCCTTCCCAAAAATCATTTGAGAAGGCAGCAGTGGTATGAACTGGAGGCAGAATAGGTAGTTCTACTTGTAAGTAAGTGGAAGCAGACCTTGTTTCTAGTTGCTCATTATTCCACCATATTAAGTTATGCAGCTGAGATCTTTCATGATGACTGTTTTGTTAGTCTTCACATGTTTTCTGCTTTGTACGTCTTCCCAGAAGGAAAAACAGTTCACCATTTTCCCAAAGTAAGAGAGGGAGTAGACATGCCCACACACAAAAACACACCGAACAACTACTTTATCTGATTTTTTTTCCTTCTTCTTTATCACTGTCTTTTCACTGAGACTTCAGACATTTGACATTTTTGAACCCAAGGACTTGAAACTGGACAGAAAGGTTACAATATTTCTAAGCAGGTTCCCATGAAAAACACTGCTCAATCTGGGTTGCTTTCAAAAGCTTGCACTTTTACAGATACTTTCTACTGACCTGTTCAACTTTTACTACAGCTGAGTCCTCAAGTATCTAACAATATCCCTCACTAACACCCAAGTCTCTTGCATGTTAAAATCAGGAAACTTGATTGTCATCCCCACTCATATTACATATTCCACATCTTCAAAATCAAAGATTCAGCAAAAGTTTCCATGCAGCAACTTTGCTGCCCATTATTATTGTAGAGTCTTCCTTGGTGTTTTGACTGAGTTTTAAATTCTCCTGCTGTTTCACCCAGAGAAAGAATAGGTATGATTAACTGAGGAGACCAAAAAAAGCAGTATTTCAGTGGGAGAAGAGGAGAAGATGATTAGCAGTACTAGTAAGCAAAAAGCACTGGAGTGAATGGAAAGTAGTGATGGCACAGGGAAAAAACCAGAAAAATGTCAAAACCTTTGACCATAATCCCTTTCAAGGCCTTGGACAGAGTTCACTATTTCCAAACCATAACAGTTCCTTGATGACAAAAAAGTATGCCATTTCCCCTCTAATGATTGTTCTAAATAGATACAATACCACGTCTTGCTGCAGTCTTACAGGCTCAAGTTTTAATATCATCTAAGGTTGCAGATAAAACATAGGTCTGCACTCTAGGTGTTAAGTTCCCAAATCTACAAATTGTCCACGAAATTGTAAAAATATACAGTATTTGGAAAAACTAACGAAGATGTAGATGGTCTCTTATTGATGGGATCAGGGACTGAGGCATCAGGGACATGCCAGATAGAGCAAGAACATCCTTGAATGGACTACATCTCATAGAGGACCCACAGTGGAACACAGGCAAGGAGTGGAGTCCACCACACTATGAAACTTTACAGTGTGAACCAAAGCAATGCAAGCTGGGGATTTTAACAGATATACATTTTAACTTATTTAGTCCATTATCCACGTTGTAAATTACAGTAAGAACAGTATGAAACAAGGGAAGACAAGCCCACCAGAAACCAGGTCAATGCAGCTGTGACCCATCTAAACTGTCTTTGGCACCCAAAAACTAACAACATGCCACCTTTCCTGAGCACCCACGTAATACACAGAGCCCAAGGTATGGGCTAAATAACTCAAAGGATATTTGATGGACATTTTAAAGTGGGGAGCACGGCACAGACCAAGGGAATAATACCTATTTATTTATCAAATAACAGAAAGAGAAGCTGTGGCTAATAAGAATATACTGGATAGTGAAGGACCTGAACATGACACAAGTGGAATGAAACAAGGGGTGAAGATTGTACTGGGCATGGCTGGGATGAAGTTAAATTTTCTTTACAGCAGCCCACATAGTGCTGTGCTTTGGATTTATAACTACAACAGTGTTGGTAACACACCAGTGCTTTTGCTATTCCTGAACAGTGTTTTCACATCAAAGCTTTTTTTCCTACTCTTTTACCCAGCAAGGAGGCTGCAGGGAGGCAAGAAGTCGGGAGAGCGTGCAATATGACAGCTGACCCAACCGGAAGGGATATTCTACATCATATGATGACATGCTCAGCAATAAAAGCTCAGGAAAATGAGGCAAAAGAGGGCACTTGTGGTTACAGCATTTGTATTCCAGAGATACTCCTACACAGACTGAAGCCCTGCTTTTCCAAGGAAAGTAGAAAACAAATTCTTTATTTTGCTTTGCTTTTGCATGCAGTTTTTGCTTCATCTATGCAACTCACTTTATATCAAAACAGATGTCTTCTTAGCCTCCCTTCTAATTTCTTCTTGTCCCATGTGAGAAGGGAGTGAGCAAGCAGCTCTGCGTGCCTAGCTGCTGGTTAGGTCAGCCCACCAGACAGTTAAAGTTTCTCAGCAAAGGGGACACGACATACAGAAACATTTCCATCATACGCTCATTTCCTAACATTCAAATATAAAATTCAAGTTCTCCATTTGATTCATCTAGGGCCTGAAAACAGGTAGTTTGTGGGGTATTCAATTCCAATAAACAAACTGGCGAGCACACTGAAGATCCATATACAATTTGTAAATGTAACTACATAACTGGACTTTAGACTGATGCAGTATTAAGTTCAAAACCAAGTATATGTGCCAAGTTACATCCCTACTTTCAGCACTATTCTTAAATAATAACTGAAGTGGGATAAAAGCCAAATACTCAGAGATGCAATTATCATAAAAGCTTTTAAAACAATCAGAACAAAAGTACATATGAGAACCCAGCTACACAATACCTCCTCCATGGTTTCCTCTATCTGAACAGGAATAGGTTTTGGAGATCGAAGACCTATAGGAACAAACACTGGAGCCTTGTTTACTTCCTCAGGTGCAAAGCATTCGTCTTCATCATCATGCTCAAAGTCATCTGTCTCCTCATCCTCCTCCTCCTCTTGAGAAGCCCGGAGGGTGACGAAGGTTATCTTTGAGCTTCTGGGGTCCTTCCCAGATTTCTTCCTATGTTTAGTTTTCAAACTTTTGCCTCTAGTAATACTCAGCTTAGCTTCTTGCCTTTGATTCCCCTTCTCAGTGCAATCAGCCTCACATTCGGAGGCAGAAGAAGCAGCAGTTCTTAGCTCCAACACATGTTTTGGTGGTGCTATCCGTTTTGATGATCTCCTGAACTGTCTTCTAAAGTACAGAATAAAAGCAAGTTTAAAAAACAATGAAGTCCAAGACATTTCAAAAAGAGGGGTACTAGAAATCAAAACAAACTTAACTTAAGAGATCATTGTAATCAACAATGTAAACTATTCTTAACTTATAGTGACAAATAAGCTTTTAATCAGAATCTTAATTTCTCCATGTATAGATGAAGTACTGATTACAAATGTGTATTAAACCAGTTTCAGAAATCTGCACAATTAAACTTACAAGATACAGAATTCTTTGACTAGAAAAGAATGAATTAATTTTCATTTTGAGGAATGTCATATCCTTTTTAGTCATGGGAACATATCCCGTTCTTTTTTTGCTAAAGCTACACTTGAAGTCCCAAACTATGATAGTTTTGTTGATCCGACTAATGTCTAGCAAGTGGAACTGCTAGATGATAACTACTTGTCTGCTCTGGCCTCTCACACAGCAATCTCTTTGATAATCAACTGCTCACTGTTTCCCTCCTCAAAATCACGGGCACAACCACTTTGAGTACCAAACATAATTACAAACTTTCCCTCAAAGGCATCCCCTTTGGTAAACTGATGAGGAGTGGAAACAAACAGTAGCAGAGGACAATTCCAGCATAAAGTTTCTGTTTAAATTAACCCCACCTTTAACCTGTGCAAACTGGGTCTGACCAGTAAAACTGTGATGAAATGCCTGGTTACAGCAATTCAGAAGGAGTAACAGTGGATATAACATTACTTGGCCTCAGGAAGGCTTTCAATATCATCTCTTACAGCATTTTTGAAAAGAAGCTGTGGAAGACCTTATTAACACTGGCCACACAATGGCAGGTGTGATTTCAGGTCCCCTGGTCCAGGAAGAATGTTGAGGAAATAGGGTCCAGCAAAAGCAATCAGGATTGCCCTGAGTGTGTGAGACTTGGCTACAAGAACAGGCAGAAAGAGCCGAGATTCTTTAATCTAGGGAAAAGAAGGTCTAGGGTCCACAAGTACATGGTGGGGGAGTTACAAAAATAACAGCGACCAACTCATCTCAGTAGCAGCAGATAATATACCAATTCCCCTAAATATGGGTATTTCACAAAAAAAACCAGGAATTCTTGTTGCAACCATGGGATGGATTGGTGAGAGTGCTGGCTGTGTTCATTTTGTGAGAGTACAGGCAGAATAAGAAACACTGGGATACCTGCATGCATCTGGTAGAGTACAGATGAAAGACACGTGGACTGACATTCTGCCAGCATTCAAACAACACAATGCAGAACTATGGCTTCTAATTACCAATCAGCTGAGTTCACAAAGCAAAATTAGTTGTTTTACCTTGTGAGATTGTCTGAATGTTTTTCCTGAGAGGCAGAAAGCTGAAAATCGTCATCCTGTTCTACTTGACTCCCACAGTCTGACAATATCTCTGGAGACTGGGGTGTAATATCCTGTCTGATTCTTTTACAAGATGTTTCTTCAACATTCTCTGCAAAATTGTGTTTCCTTGTAGCCTCTGAGAAGGATGCAGTTGCCACTGTGTTACTGGAATTTTGCTGAACAGAGGAGACAATTACTACCATATTAAGTGCCAAACATTTTTACCTGGTTTTGGTGACAAAAGGATTTGAAGAACCAAGTTTGAGGTTCTTGAAAACATGCCCAGCTGTCATCTCTGATAACTTAGAACATTTTTCCTCATTGTCTTAATTTGTCTCTATAACAGAGGTGTCATTAGCTACTATTATCTATGATGCCAGAATTCCCAGTACTACTGGTAGTTCATAGGGCAAGACCATGCTCAATTTACCAAGAGCAATAACTCTTTAGAAGCTGGAAAGATAAATAATTTTCTAAAACTACTTATTAATTTAAAGAATAATTTGTAGGAAGGAAAAATTATTTTTTTCTGCCTTGGGAACAAACTAGGAAGCAAATACTGCCATACTTTACAGAACAGCATTTAAATATCATTTGACATGTACAAACACAAACACCAGCAGCCACAGTTCTGTCACATGTGGATACTTGGCTAAAATAAGTTAACTGAAAAATTTTACTCATCTGTCTAGAAAACAGGGAACACCGGAGAAACTTGATTCAGGTATTGCAGCTTAAGACAGAGAAGGAACTAGTCTGGACTAAGTCACGCCTGTTGAGCAAATCTAAGAAGAAGGTCTGAACTTTTTTCTCACTCATTTTAACTTCTAAATATACCTAAATGGAATTTAGGTAATATTGGATGTTAAGACAACTGCCTTAACTTCCCTTGTTCAATGAATAAAAACCATAAAATTGATCACTAACAATGTTAACATCTATTTCTTATAATGCAGACTTCTGACATATAAACCATAGAACTTAAGAAGACAGTATACATTAAATATTTCCACAGTTATTGGACTCCAAGTCCATTTATTCCACATAATTTCCAGGATTGAATTTAAAAAATATAAATCAGATAATCACATAAACCTTTCACAGCCATATACTGGATTTCTGTGCCATCTCTGGTTCTGAGAACTTAGACAAAACAACTGAGGTATAATTGGCTCCAAATACGTCAGCAGCACTTACCATTGATATACCTGTTTTCAATAACACCAAACATTCTTCTTCATCTCTGTTCTCACTGTTGTCCTCTTCTTTGTTTTCACCATCTTTGGGATAATCTCTTTTTCTGGTAAGTCTCATTAAATCTGATGCGGGGTTCCAGTGGGGTTCCCTTGCTCTCTGTCCACTTTCTTCTCCAGAGCTTAATTTATCATTGGACCTACAAAAATATGTTTCAATTCTTATTTCTGAGGAACTACAAAATACAATCTGAAAGCTTGCTTACTCTCAAAAATTTAACACTGACAGCTAGAAATTAAATTGTTTTCGGAATTTCTGTTTAGCTGGTTAAGTTTTAAAAAACCAAAAGGAGGGAAAAAAACCTCTGGAAAAAGGAGAAAATTTGTCTGCAGCAGCTAACTTTTATGATTGTTTTTGGGAAAAAAAATTGAGGAAACCATCATGAAGAAGTCAGTTAGAGTAGAAAGTTTCAGGTATAACAATATAGGTCTCAAAAATTAAGCAGCCATAGGAACATCAATATTCATTAAATCCAGTGCTCAAGGTTCTACTACTTTCAAACATGATAAAATTCTTACATAATTTCAAACACATTCAGCTCAGTAAGACAGACATACTGGCCTTCTAAATTCATGACTTGGGAAAAGGCAAGGAGGAGAATCCAGGAAACTACAGTCCAGCCAGCCTCATCTCAGTCCCAGGAAAAGTGACAGAACAAATAACCCCCGAAACTGCTTCAACACACATTTTTAAAACAAGGTGACTCGGAGCAGTCAGCATGAATTCAAAACTGGGAAGTCACACTGAACCAACTGGATAACCTTTTACAGTGAAATGACTGGC
>JAWWLT010000092.1:26754149-26782943 GCA_035040995.1 Premnoplex brunnescens
CAGGTGGCCCTGCTTGTTCAGGAGAGGTGTACCAGAAGGCCTCTAGCAGATCCTTCCACCCTCAACCATTATGGAACACTGTGAAATACCACCATTACAGAAGCCAAGGAAACTGCAAAGGAAGATAAGTGTCCTGTTAGCACAAAGACTCTAGGATATGATTTCCAGGTAAGTTACAGAAAAGATTTTAAGCAGAGTTTCACACACAAGTGGGAAGCGGAAGCTAATTTTAGAAAACAGCAAAAGTAAATTGATTATTGGTTAAGACTGAACAAAAGGTCTCAGAACTGTTACATGTAAATGGTACTAACTGTCCTGTATTGCACATACATAAAAAGCATCCCCTCCACCAAAAGAGCCAGGACGCTGCACATCATTGCAGGAACTTCTCCTAATTGAAAGAAAAATGAAGAGATTCAGAATGGATCTTAGACAGCAAGCTCATTTTCTGTTTCTTTACTTACCACTTCTCAATTATATGTGAGTGCAAAGGGCACTGTTCAGTCTTTGGTCCACATTCATAGTGTACTGTATCCTAAGACTCTGAGAAATTCAGACAGCTAAACTATGATGACTTGCTTCTACTCTCATTTGCAAAGTACATTCTAAATAGGAAAACAGCCTTGAGTAAGGTTCTGTTAATAACTCTCATATTACTTAAGGATGCCACCTAGTGACTTTCACAGCACACGGTATATAACGACCGGTACAGGTCAGAGCCTCCCTTTCCAGAAGCAAATGCTGTATGGCAACTACTGGACAGATACACAAAGTTTTTACAGGACTGCTGTGGTTTCACCCCAGCTGGCAAATAAGAATCATGCAGTCACTCACTCCCCAGCCCAGGTGGGGAGGAGAACTGCAAAGCAAAAGTAAGCCTTGTGGGATTAGATAAGAACTGTTTAATATACTGAGCTTGATGTTCTGTGGTATGGAATATCACTTTGGCCAGTTCAGATCAGCTGCCCCAGCTGTGCTGCCTTGCCTCCCAGCTCCTTGTACACCTCTCACTGACAGAGAACGGGAAACTGAAAAGTCATCGGCTCAGGGTAAACAGTGACTGCTCAGCAACAACTAAAACATCAGTGTGTTATCAACATCATTGTCATGCTAAATCCAAATCAGAGCACTGTACCAGATACTAAGGAGAAAATGAGCTCTATCCCAGCTGAATTCAGGACAAGAACTTTTATACTATGTCAAAAGGGAACTTTACCTTTCTGTGGTATTGAGAATACTTTCTATAGCATCTGTAGATGGACAGTCGTCTTGCTCTCCCTTGCTGTGGCAGTTTGGTGATTTTTTAGAAGAACAGAGCATTTCTGATTTCCTACTTTTTGAATTTGTGTCTAGATTGTCATTCTTGGCCAAATCTCCCATAAACAATACCTCCATGTCATCCTTAAATTTGAGAAAATAACAACAATATTAGCACAAAACCTATCACCTGTAAAATAAAGCATTGCAAATTATGACTGAGCTGTTAACCTGAGACAAACTTTGCTTAGAAACTTTCAAGTAGTTTATGGCACCATCACTGTTCCTTGTTCCTCTAAGGAAGGTATTTAGCTAATAAAAACAGATACTATAACCAGTATAGTCTTTCCTAAGCACCATCAAGGAACTCAGAAGAAACCCAGCAACAGAAATACAGCATGCAGGTACCTATTCATCTATCACAAATATGACTGAAATGTGAAAGTGTAAGTGAAGTGTTTAGATATCAATGAGTCACTGACAGAATTTTGAAACACCTCATGTAAATACTGAACAAGAATTGTTACTAGTCCAAAATTAATTGAAGCATTTACAACAGCTTATTTAGATGTCTTAAAAAAAGCTGCTGTGGAGCCAAACATTAGAAAGTATAGTCAGAAATATATAAGCAGAATTCTCACTGTTGAGGAGAGAGGTTTTTCAGATTCTCCTGCCACAGGCAGTTTCTCTTCTTTATTCATTTCTTCTCCATCTGGAGCAGCAAGTCTTTGTACTGGAGGTTCTTTTTTGCTACATGCTATTTCTAGGTTTGGTCTAGCTCTCAGAGCATCAATTCTTGTGAATTGTCCTGGTTTCAGAGCACCCAGCTTGCCTTCTTGGGAGGTAGATTTTTCAGCACTGGTGAATTTAAAGCAAAGGAACAAAACAAAATCAAACCATAAAAAAAACACACACAAAAATTATGTCACTTGACTTTGGTTGGGAAAGGAAACAGCATTTCTGCACTTATTAAGTTTTACAAGAGGTTATACAAGACGGTTAGAGACTGATGGACTGCTTTGTTTAAGAGCAATAAAAATGTATTTTCAAATATATATTTCTCACTTATGGTTAAGTTTGGAGAAGTAATAACAAAATTTCTTGTCAAGGCACTTTTAACATTAAGAAATAAGTTGTGTTGCTAACCATATCAACATCAAAGTATCTGCAGTCTAAGACACATGTAATATCTTATTTTAACAATAGCAGCAGTAAAAGAGAAGAGCACACTGGGATCAATGAAAGACTAGTCTCTGATATTTTACAAAATTTATATGTTATATGTATGATTACTAGTTTTGCAAATACAAATCCAGTAATAAAAAACCTTGCTCAAGAAGAGTTATGAGGCCATAGAGATCAAGTATGTAACAGATGAAAAACAACAAGGAGTTCAGCTCAAATTAAAATGTGCTCTCAAAGCATGGAAAGAAGCTGTCTGTAGGCACTGAAAATTAAACACTGCGGAAAAACAAAAAACAAGGAACAAAATAACTGACATTTGCATTTTGCTAAACCCAAACCTCACCTTTTTTGTTCACACAAAACGCTTTCAGAAACAGAGGGCACCTGAGGCATCTCTTGCTGTTCATGTTCCTCTTTGCTCAATACATCTGCTTGACACAATACAGCTTCACTTTCACCCTTTAATTTACAGTAAAAGAAGCATGAAGAGAAATAGAAAAAAGTAAGCTTCTAAAACAGACATATGTTTAATATACAAAAATATAAACTGTGCTATTTTCCTAATTAGAATAAAGACAAAAATCACATTATCATAATTCAACTTATAGGCAAGAAGTAACAGAAGTCTTTGTAGTCCTGGGCTACCTAAGTTTAGCTCTTAAAATATAATATGCACCCAAGCATGAGGGGTGACACTTGCACTTTTAGCGTTCCATCAACTCTCTACTACATAAAGCACTGTGGAGACAAAATACTTCAGCAAATGTAAAACCTTTGAAAACTGGACACTGCAGAGCACAGCACAGACAAACCTAAGCTACAACATAACCTCAGATCCAGAATCAGATCCTTATTAACCACAGACCCTATTAAGTTTTACTTCTGTATTTGCCACTCTGGTTCCATAAAGAAGCCACTCAAATATATCCAGCACCACTCCAGGTCTGTGACAGCCGTATTAGTAAAGAGGAGCATTAGACCTGCTCTGCTTCTACAGATTTGCCCAGCACAGAGCAGATGCATGTGTATGGTTCACAGGTTACAGGCCTAGAAATAGCCAAAGCCAAACCACAAGGAACTACCTCAGCTAGGGGGGAGCCGACACTGTGGCACTGGGAGGGAGATGACAGATCCACCACACCTGTGCTCTTCTCAGGAATGCAGCACATAAATACTCCACAAAGATTCAAGAACAAAACCAGCTATAAACACTCCAAAAAATGAGTCATTCTAACAAAGCTGAGCTTTGTTTGGAATCTGAGGCAAGTCTACGCAGATATACCTATATCTATGACGATTCATCTGCAACCCACAAAATGAGAATTCATCGTACTGTTATGGTCTTCAAGGATTACAACTCCTTTGACAGTCCCTAGTAAAGTGTCTGTGAGGATACACAGTGTAGGCGAATGACTCAAATTACTTGTGTAAAGGAGTATCAGGCAGTGGTGAAGGCAGCCAAAGCTCATCAAACTAATAAAACCTTTTTTTTTTTTAATCATAAAAATAGCTATCCTTTGCCTTTGCTCAATACACTGTACTAGACTCCTAAACACAGACTTGATTCATCCAAACAGGGAACATAAAACGAACAAAAAAACCCACCTTAATTTTTATGCATTTTTGTTGTGGCATTTATATTAAGGGTGCATAAACCTTTTCACTATTGTGCAATCCAATCAAAATCAAATGTCAGATCCTCATTTTACAGAAAAAAATAATAGTTAATGTTGTAGACTTTACTGACTTTATATATGCAATACCTCAACTCACCAGGGTCTGGAAGTTTTTTCCAAACTAGTATATTATCTCAGTTTCAGGGAATGCAACTTAAATATTCTAATTTAATTTCATAAAACAGAACATGCAGTTTGGAATCAACTTTGAAGCAAAAGCACTTATTAAGACTTACAATGACAGTATTGGCAAACTCATCTTCTTGCAGTACTGAGTGCTCTTCTTCAGGATTTTTCTTCCTTTCATTTTCTGACACTTGTAACTCATTCTTTCCAAAAGCTCTTGCCACATATGGCTTGTACCTCTGGAAATTACTCTGCATTAACTGGATAGGCGGAAGAAGTTTTTGTTTGCTTTCTTCTTCAGTGCTATTTTTGCTATCAATGCAAAGTTAAACAGGCAAAAAAAACCCCATCAAAAACTTAATACAAAAGCATGTTACAAAAACAAATGTGGGTTCATATTTTTACATATAAATCACACTGAGATTTAAGAGGAAAAAAATTAAAGTTCTGCTGTCTTTAAGTTACAAACACAACACTTTGTTTCAGCAAAAATTTCAAAGCGCTGGTCTTCAAACTATGTCCACAACACTCACTGAAGGCATTAACTTTTTGACTACTTACTGCAAGAAAGCCAAAGCAATTTTTACATAGTTTCCCTGACATGTAAAAAAGTATTTCACTGCTTACATAAAAGGAATTTAGTTTTTCAGATAACAAAACTGTCATAAAATGAATGCTCATTAATCACAGAATCATAGAATATGCTGAGTTGGAAGGGACCCACAAGGAACATGAAGCCCAAGTCCTGGCTCTGCACAGGACATTCCCAAGAGTCACATCATGTGCCTGAAAGCATCACTCAAACATTTCTTGAACTCTGTCAGGCTTGGTCTGTGACCATTTCCTTGGGGAGCCTGTTGCAGTGCCCAAACACCCTTTAGGGGAAGAACCTTTTTCTAGTATCAAATCTAAACCTCCCAATACAACTCCAGGCCGTTCCTTCAGGTCCTGCCACTCCTGACCATAGACAAGGGATCAGTGCCTGCCCCTCCTCTTCCCCTCACGAGGAAGTTGTAACTGGAATGAGGTCTCCCCTCAGTCTCCTCTTCTCCAGGCTGAACAGACCAAGTGCCCTCAGCCACTTCTCATGTGGCTTCCCCTCAAGGCCCTTCACCATCTTCACTGCCCTCCTTTGGACACTAAGAGCTCAATATCTTTCTCATATTGCAGGGCCCAAAACTGCCCACAATATCCAAGCTGAGGCCACCCCAGTGCAGAGCAGAGCGGGACAATCCCCTCCCTGGACCGGCAGGTGATGCTTTGCCCGATGTCCCCCAGGACAGGGTTGGCCCTCCTGGCTGCCAGGGCCCTGCTGGCTCTTATTCAACTTGGCATCAACCAGGATCCCCAGGCCCCTTTCTGTGGCACTGCCTTCCAGCATCTCGTTCCCAGGTCTGTATGTACATCCAGGGTTGCCCCATCCCACATGCAGAATCTGGCACTTCCCCTTGTTGAACTTCATAGGGTTGATCACTGTCCACTCTTCTAATCTGTCCAAGGCTCTCTGCAGGGCTTCCCTGCCTTCAAGGGAGTCAACAGCTCCTCCCAGTTTTGTGTCATCTGCAAACTTCCTTAGTATCCTTTACCTGTCCTGCATCCAAGTCATTTATGGAGATGTTGAAGAGCACAGGGCCCAAGATGGAGCCCTGTGGAACCCCACTAGTGACAGCTCACCCCTCTGATGTTCCCCCATTCACTATTACCCTCTGTGCTTGACCTGTGAGCCAATTGCTCACCCACCACATGATGTGTTTATCCAGCTGTGTGCTGGTCATTTTGTCCAGAAGGATCCTGGCAGACACAGTGTTGAAACCTTTACTGAAAGTCAAAGAGATTACATCAACTGGCTTCCCTTGATCAACCAGGTGAGTTGCCCTCTCATAAAAGGAAAACAGGTTTGATAAGCAACACTTTCCTCTCATGAGACCACGCTAGCTTTGATCAATGCCTGCGCTGTCTTTCAAGTGTTTTTCAATACTTTCCAGAATAATCTCCTCCATAACTTTATCAGGCACTAAAGTCAGACTGACAGGCCTGTAGTTTCCAGGGTCCTGCTTCTGGAAAATCAGGACATTTGCCAGCTTCCAGCCGGCTGGGACCTCTTTAGATTCCCAAGATGGCTCAAAAATCAAGAGAAGTTTTGCAATGGCATCAGCCAGCATTTTGAGCATTTCAGGGTTGACCAGGAGTTGTGACTGGTATCTTAATATCACTAGTGTCAAAACCATAAGAACTCAAATTTTGTGCAGTATTTTTATTAGATTATCTTTGCCAGTAAGGAATCAACTGGCACTTTGCTTTTAAAATACTTTCATTGTTACAGCCAGGAATCAAAAGTAGCTAAGCCCTTACCCTGTATTAGTAGTTGAAATGTCATCTTCGTTAATATAAGGCAGACACAACTCGAGTTCACTATCCTTTGTTCTTGAGAATGTTTCTGGAGACCTACAACTTGGCCTCTCAGAAACCTCCTGAGAGTGAAATGACATCTCCTTTCCCAAGGATTCTAATGGTTTTAAGACTTCATATTTTCCTGTTTTCTGAAAAACGTAAACACAAGAACCAGAAAAGGTTATGATAATAAACCAGAGACATGTCTATGAAGTTCAGTACTTATCACTCTCTGAAGTGTTTTCTGTAAAACTTTTCTGTAACTTCTCACTAATGACTTCCCAGTCTTTCCAGGACAAACACACGTTTTCTTTATTTTAAACTAAAATTGCTTGATATCTAGATTTATTCTTTGCCATCTTGTAATAATACTTTCCCTTCTTCACTGTCAACTCTACAAGGCCACCTTGGGTCAGAAAGACATTTGGACATGCAACAAGAGATACAGTCAGCTTTTTCTCCTCACATACAACCAAGTGAAGCATAGAGAAGTTTTAATGTACAAAATTTTAGCTTTCGAAAAAAAATATTTCAAAAGCTATTAACTTGGGGTTTTTTTGTTTAATCATCAGTATTTCATTTCACAAACTCAAAAGCTAAAATACAATGAAACAAAACAAAATGAAACAAAGAAAGCCTTACATTTGCGTCAGGAAGCATGCTACATTCACTGCAGCACTTTGTTAAACTTTCTTCCTTGTTAGTATCTTTCTGTGATACATCTTTATTATTTACATCCAGAACTTCTTTTCTGCTAGTTGTCATTCTTAAATTTGGTTTTGGTCTCTGAAATCGACTCCTCAGTAGCCAAGCTGGTGCTACAACAGTTTTCTCCTCTTCCTTCTGAGGATCAGATTCCCTACAAAAACAAGCAAAACAGCAATCAAAGCCGTGGGACAACAAGGCAGATTTGTATGCAGCTCTCAGAGGAGCAATAAAATTACTGACATGAAAAAAGATCCAATAAAAATACAGCAATCATCACCAAAAGCTTGTGTATCTGATAAATAGGTGAGCAAAGCTAAGCTAAGAAAATATGCCAACTCAGAACAACTGCAACTTTTAGTTGAGACCTGGAAGACATGTTGAGACATTTCAGGAGGATATATGTATTTAACAAATGCCTTTGTCCAATCATGTTTAAAGCTGCTAAGTAAACTTACAGAACAGTTGTGGTTGCCTTTTCTTTTCTAAGGGATATTTTAATAGGAAACCAACAACCATACTTATATAAGCACATTTGGATGCACTGCTGAGACCAACATGGAGAAGACAACTATTGGTACTGAGCACCAGAAAAATGTATTTATTTGAAAATTAGGCTCACAGTCTAAAGAGAAAATTAATGTCCAACAGCATTTAAACCTAGTGTTTTCAAGCCCTTGGAGCTGAAGTCTAGTATTGTCTTGAATAAACATCTCATTATAGATATAAAACTTGTTTGTAATTCTGGAGTTGAATGTACAATTGTAGAACACCTAGAGAACACCTAGAACGCCTTTGAAACAATTCTTCTCTCCATTTAAAAAACGCAACCTTACCCTGTATTGAAATCTGAAACCTCTTTCAAGACATCTGACAATCCCTTTTCACTTTCACTTTCACAGCTTTCTGTTTCTGAGGACTTTTCTTGGAAACACTGCCTTGTATATCTTGAGTTCAAATCAGAATCTGTAGAAACATCCCCTTCTAACATCCCAGTGCATGGCTGAGTGTCTTCATGAATTGTCAAATCCTAAAAGGAATAAAAGCTTCACTTCATTAAGATGAAATATTTGCTTAACTGCCTTTTCAGGAGATCAAGTGGAAAACAAGAAAGTTGTGGTATTTCTTACAGAAACACTAAGATCTCTCTTTCTTCTTGTCATCCAACTCCTATCAGAACATACTGTAAAAGTAAAAAGTTCTTTTTCATTATAGTACCTTTCTGAATTGGTTCATCTAAATTGGTTCATCTTTCAAGAGACTTTCATCTTTGGACTTCTTTTTACAGATTCAGTATCACAAACACAACAAAGTGAGATACATTTCGTTTATTCCTGTGTGCTGGTTTTGCCTGGGGTAGAGTTAATTTTCTTCAGAGTGGCTAGTATGGGGCTATGTTTTGGATTTGTGCTGAACACAGTGTTTATAATATAGAGATGTTTTTGTTATTGCTGAGCAGGGCTTACACAGAGCCAAAGCCTTTTCTGCTTTTCATACTGCCAGCTGACAAGAGGACTGAGGGTACATGGGAGGCTGGGAGGAGACACAGCTGGGACAGGTGACCCAGACTGACCAAAGGAATATTTCACACAACATGACATTATACTCAGTATATAAAGTAGGGTCAATGGTGTTTCTCTTCCCAAGTGATCATTACACGTAAAGAAGACCAGCTTTCCTGGGGATGGCTGAACACCTGTCTGCCCACAGGAGGTAGTGAAAGAATTTCTGGTGATGCTTTTCTTGTGTGTGTGGCTTTTCCTTTTCCTGTTAAACCATCGTTATCTCAGCCCATGAGTTCTCTAATCCCTCCAATTCTCTCCGTGATTCTGCTGGTGAGGGAGTGAGCGAGCAGGCTGGTACTTGTTTCCTGACTGGGGTTAAACCCAACACCATGGAAAACAGAATCCAAGTGCAAGTGTGAGGAAATTTTACGACAATTTACTTCATGCTGAAAGAATAAACAAAGCATACAAAAGCTATCCTTACAAATCATGGAGTATGTACCTAGATCTTTGTTACCAAAGTCTTCTGCTAAGAACTCAGTAAAAGTGTGCCTAGGAAACCACTCAGAAAACTTACACTTTTCGGGCAGGAATCATTATTTTCATCTCTATGTTGCATCACACCTTTTTCTACTTCTCCACCTTTAGTTGTCTCCTCTGTAGGATCTTTTTCATCTATCAGTTCTTTTTGCCTTGCAACAGTTCTTCCTAGATTTGGTTTTGGTCTCTGTACTCTGCCTCTTCTTAGAGGTGTTGGATTCAGCAAACTCTGTTTGCTGTTACATTGTAAACCTGCTGCTTCATTAGACCTGGAAAAACACACAAGATCCATGAATTACACACCACATCCGGAAGGGGAAGGAGACTTGGAGAAGCGATTTTTTTTCACTCTTTGTTTTTAAGCAGTTATTAACATGCACTGGTCAAAAATGTATTACTGGCTTCTTGAAACAAAAGATTAGAAGTGATCTGCTAGGGACTGAGAGTTTAAACTTATGTTTGCCCTGTTATTTTTCTTTTCCCACTGGAGACAGGATATGACACTAGACACTCCTTTTTGTGACCCATAACGGCTCTTCTTGTATTTCTATCTGGTTTAGAGGCAGATGGACCTAACTTAGTGAATGGTTAAAAAAAACCCCCACAAATATTTAGATTTTTTTAATATACTCAGAAAATAAAAAACTTCATTGTCTAATATAAAAATATCAGTGCAATACAACACACGTCAGATTCTTCTATGCTTTTTTACACTGAGCATGAAAAAATATTTTCCTGGTGGATTATCAAATCCAGTATATCTCCCTCCACCCTCTTCAACTATCTCCCTTTAAAAACAAAAATTTGAGCGGGTTTTCTTGTTGCTTTAGGTTGTTCCGTTTTTTTTTTTTTTTGTTGGGGGGGGGGGTGTGGTTTGGAAGTCACAATTGGCTTTTTTAAAATTTTACTTTTTACAATTTCTTCTGTAAAACATATTCCTCCTTTTATACTACAGCTGTCACTTCTCCACTGAAGAAAAATATGACACTTAATAAATATGTGCATTGAATTGCCCACATTGGATTTTTTCTCCTCCTACCTGACACCTAACACTTAACTACACTTTTTAGAACAAACACTTAACTGCTATTGTTTAAATACTTAACCACTGAACAGATGTGTCTCAGCACTAAAACTAGTAGCAAAGGCTTGTCTCAGTTTTCAAGGGACTGAGGTTTTTTTGCATTTACCATGACTGACTTCTTGTTTAAAAGCACTTTAAAAGAAAAATGCTTAATCTATGTTCTGTGCATTAATAAAGATTCCTATTCTCCCCTCAATTTCTGTATCATTGCAGACATTTTTGAAGAAACTTCTGTAATTACCACACTAAAAAATACCATCAGAAGTGACAGGGATGGCAAATTGCTGGAGAGCACCAAATATCTTCTAATTTTTCTCATACTTACTGAGACACTGTCTCCAGGACTTTGTCATCTTTTTCTGCAGCTTCTTCACTGGTAACATCAGACCTATTACTTTGGTCAGTATTCTGAACAGAAATAGAATATTATGATATTAACTCTCTCTTATATTTACAAAGTACAGCATTACCTGACTGACCAAGTAACTGTCCATAACAGGAGGCAAAATAGATAGTTTATGACAGACACATACAATTATAAGGTACATTTCACGGTCAGAGAGGTGCAGTAAAAACCAGACCAAACAACTGAAGTTATATTCACTGCAGGGCATGAAAGGTTATTGGTATCTACTGTTTGTGTAAGAAGCTCTCAGTGTAGCAGAGGTCCCTAAGCAATATCATACTGCCATTGCAGGCTAAGTGGTTAATTCTCAGTCATAGTCAGGGGCAAAAAAGGAAAGAAAAACTCCAGAAAGATAATATTACTGTTGCATTCAGCAGCTTTTAAGCTAACACATTATTTCCAGTCATGTTATTCTATTAAATACCTTTTCAGTTTCCCCCTTAAGCTGTAGATGGGACATGTTATCATTTCCTGCATCTTTTTCAGGCTCTTCTTTCCTTCCAGATGCGCTTGTAACATTAGGTTTAAATCTCTGTCCATATCCTCTAACTAATGTCTTTGCAATTGCAGTTTTTTCAGGTTCTCTGGAAAAAGAATCCACACCAGTGATATTTACTCCGTAATATCCAAGCCTATGTAATATTCAGTGACTTTCACAGCTTTCTTTACTGGAATCAGGTTGCCTTCAGAAGGATTTTCCCAAACTTAGGCAAGTTTCTTCACATGAGAAACAAATCTTGTTTAGTCTTATAGTGTAAAAACTCAATTTATCTATCTATTAGAAAGAGATTTATTTATCACACAGGGGAGGAACCTACCTAGACTGCATACAATAGCTGCCTCTGCAAGTATCAGAAGCAAAGTCTTTAGCTGACAACTGAGGAAAGCAAAGCCATAGTTATCAATTCCTCCAATTTCCAAGCACAGTAAGTACTTCATAAAGCAATGCATTCCTCAGCTTTCCAGAAAAGTACATACCTTCTACCATAGTACCATCTGATATCATCCAAGAAAATGCTAAAGTCTATTTTAAGATTTATATTACAGCTTCACAGTTATTCTTGTTTTTTCCTAAGAGCACTATATAGAATAAATTAACAATTCTATTTAGTTAATTCCAGGACACTGGAAAAGTGATCTCAATACTTACTCAGACTCATTATCTGAATCTCTGTTCTCTACTTCTGTGGTTTCATTTCTGTTTCTTCTTCTGTCCTCCTCTGAGCACTGGAATTGAAGCGAGAAATATTACCATTTGACAAGAGTGCAGATATCTCAGCAGCATTTCCCAAAATACTACTTATAAGACTGTAGCTGGTCCACAGCATCCATGTTGATCAAAACAGATACAGTTTCAAGAACATAACATTAAGTAATATTCCTCCTTCTGACCTTTTCATCTGCATTTGAGGGGTTTGGAGAGGAAGTTTCGGCATCCATTTTGTCTTGTGTTGCTGCCTCCCTCCTTCCAGATGATCTCAATAAATTGGGTTTAGGTCTTTGCAAGGGCCTTCTCCCTGCTGACTTTTCAGTTTTCCTTAAGATATAAGAAGAGGTGATATAGATTCTTACCAAATCAAAAATTAAGTCTTATATGGTCCAAGACGTACTTCAAGGGTATCACAGATTGCAGGGATCAAGATACTGCATGCAGCAAGACACTAAACAGAAAAAAATTTCATCTTTCTGATATGAGAAGACATGCTACAATTTTATTGAAAGAGCATCAAATACAGCTTAAGAACTTTGCTGGCTTTCACTGGAATCTACTTAAAAACACTTGAAGGAAGCATTTCATGCCATTAAATAAATAGGAATACCTCCTTCTCCTAGGGATTCACAATTCATGTCAGTGTAAACAGGCTTATTGTTTTTAACAGAAACAACAGAAATCTGCTCTGTGTACAAAATTTTCTATCTGCCTCTCCTGTCCCTCCAAGTTTCAAAGCGATCTCAGTCATGGAACAATGAACTGCTGTTTTCAAACACCTTGTCCTACTGCCAACATTCACACATTAGGGAAGAATGGGGTACGTACATCACTCTCTGTGTCCTTAACCATTGCAATGGTGTGTCCTGCAATTCACATACAGACTTAGCCCTACATCTTATCAATCATCTTCAGATGGGAAACTACTACTTTTCTTATATTCTTCCTGGTACAGGACAAATAAAGCTTTGACAGTCTTTATCAGAAGAGAGAGGTGCCCTCCCAAAAGGGAAAAACAGGAGCATGAAACCATTTAAGCATTAACTAGTAGCTCATCCCTAAATCACCTCTAAAAAATTGTATCATGGAATAAGAAGCTGATGATCACACAAAAAGGGACACTTCAGGCACAGACTTATTTAAACACCACTATTGAGTGTAAGAAACAGTCACAAAGAGTAACTTCATATAGGAGTGCAGACAAAAACATCTTGGAGTATCTCCTTAGACTCTTTCACTGAGTCCCAAAGAGAAACAGTGTCCAAACAGGAAGGAAGGAATACACCAAAAACACGATGTGTACAGCTAATAAGCACTGATGGACAACTATGAATGTCAAAGAATTCAGTGAGGCCCTTTTATTAAAAAAATCAGTATCAACTTTCCCCACAAAGTTGCAGAGCTTCCTCATCTCTTGTTCTTGCTGACTATAGAGAGGTTAGCTTTTATTTTCTAAGCTTAGTTAAGTCTTCCTACCTGTTCCCATCTAGTAATGACCTAAGTCATAGGTCAATGAATTGCTCCTCAGTGATCAAAATATCTATCAAAAAATCTGATATACGGAAAATAAGTTATCGTGATCTCCTGCCTAGTTCACCTTGTTATTGTCAATCTGAATTATATCCAAACTGAGTAGACACAGGTATATTTCAAGAACTACAGCAAAGTAAAATAATTCTACTTACATTATTTCAGAATGAGAACCACTTTCTGATGCACTCCGCTTTTCATCTGGCCTATGTGAGTGATGTATGTCTTTGTTCTAAGAAAAAAAATGTTGCAGAAACAATAAACATAGAACTTTTACAGTAAAGCAAAGCAGAAATAAGAGTCCTACAACTGTTGAGGGTGGAAGGATCTGCTAGAGGCCTTCTGGTACACCTCTCCTGAACAAGCAGGGCCACCTGGAGCTGGTTGCCCAATACTACGTCCAGACAGCATTTGAATATTGCCAAGGATGGAGACTCTGGGCAGGATGTCTCTCTGGGCAGCCTGTGCCAGTGCTTGGTACCCTCAGAGTAGAACTGTCTTTCTTGACATTCAGAAGGAACCTCCTGTCTGTTATTTCTTGCCCATTGTCTCTTCTCCTGTCACTGGGCACCACCAAAAAACACCTGGCTCTGTCATCTTTGCACCCTCCCTTTAGGTTTTTAAATAGCTATTGAAGAGATGCCCCTGAGCCTTCTCTCCAGGCTGAACCAGTCCTGGTCTTGCAGCCTTGTATCCTATGAGAGACGTTTCAATCTCTTTGCTGTCTTTAAGACCCTCTGACAGGCTGTCTCCAGTATGTCCATGCCTCTCCTACCAAGGAGCCCAGAACCAGTCAGTACTCCAGGTGTGGCTTCATCAGTGCTGAATAAGGGGGAAGGATTGTCTCCCTCAGCCTGCCAGCCCTGCTTCTCCCAATGCAGCCAGGGACACCATCAGCTGTTTCTGCAGCCACTCGTGCCTTCCTGGCCCATGTTCAACTTGTAGACCACCAGGCCCCCCACGTTCTTTTCTGCAATGCTGCTTTCCACCTCCGTGCCTCGCAGCATGCGCTGTGCCTTGGGTTGCTCCTGCCCAGGGGCAGGACTTTGCATCTCCCCTTGTCAAACTTCCTCGGGTTCCTGGCAGTCCCTTTCTCCAGCCTCTCCATGTCCCTCTGGATGCCTGCACACCCTTCTGGTGTCTCAGCAATTCCTTCCAGATCTGCCTCATCTGTGAACTTGCTGAGGTTACGCCCAGCCCCAGCATGCAGACGATCCATGAAGGTGTTGAACAGCGTTCGACACAGTATCGACCCACAGGGTACACTCCTAGATACTGGTCTCCAACTGGATCTTGTGCCACCGACCACAAACCTCTGAGCCCAACAGTTCACTCAGTTTTTAGTGCACTTCCTTGTCTGCTCATCCTCTCCATGTTCATCAGCTCCCCCATGAGGCTGTTAGGGGAGGCAGTGTTAAGACAATGTCACAAGCCTTACTGAAGTCAAGGTGGACACTATTTACTGCTCTCCCTCCATTGATCGAGCCAGTCATTTCACTGTAAAAGGTTATCCAGTTGGTTCAGTGTGACTTCCCAGTTTTGAATTCATGCTGACTGCTCCAAGTCCCCTTGTGATGAAGGGGAATGAATTACATTCTTGTGTACTTTCTAAGATGAAGAACGATATTATGGGAAAAGTTTGTGGTGAGGTACTAGGAAATTTTATGTGTTATCACCCTAGTGGTACAGGCAAATTTTGTGTCCTTTAGCCTTTGTTTTAGGCATGACGTTCCAAAAATTACTGTGAAGCCACAATAGGATTATCAGGGGAATCAAACTTTCTCTATAGGAGGACAAATATAAGATTAAAACTTTACAGCTTAAAAACAATACTGCTAGAGAGAGGAAGACATGGCATTATAGACAAGAATAGCTTGAACATGAGAAACAAGAACATCATAAACAGGAACTTATCAATTGGAAGGATAGTGCATATTAGAAAATCCAAAGAATACCCTTTTAAAATAAAATAAATAATTATCTCAGCTCTGGTATGCAATTCATCACAGTACAGATAGATGCAAAAAAGCAGCTAGACAAACTCATGACTATGAGGTGCATCAAGGGCTTCAAAATAAATCAGATGCAATCTCAGGAAGTTTCTAAACCGCTGGACCTGATTAGAACATACCTGAAGAAAGATCATTCAATCGTAGTTGAGTTTCCTCTATCATTCCTGGGACACCTCATGATAGCCAGTACAGTGGAAAAGAGTTTACTGAGGTTTCCACTCAGAGATAGCACAAACTACCCAATGCTCATCCCACTTAAATCAGTTTCCAACATCATACCAGTAAGTGTATGCTAGCAAAGTCCTGCTCCAAGGTTTAACTGTCTATATTGCACTGCTTCACTTTTGAATAATTTAACTGTTCCGTTGTTTACATTGTCTATGACATAAGACAAGCATGCACACTTCAGGTTAACACAAGACCCATTAAACCCAGCCAAACTGATACTATTTAAGTTTTGGTGATGTTCTTACACCTGTTTTTTCCACCTAGTGGTGAAAATAATCAAAAGCAACAAAAAGATGGCTTTGATTTACAAAACACTTCTAATGGTCAAGAGCAAGGTATTGAGAAGAACTACATACAAAATAAAAATACCTGTGTGTCTCTAGTTTCTTCAGACTGTCTTTCTTGGCTTCTAATCTTTGAAACTTGTAACTCTGAAATCTGGCTTTCCTGTGATGTATCATCTCTCATATCTCTGGTTCTCAGGTTAGCTGACTCTGTTTCTAGTATAACATCATTGCTGTCTTCAAGGCTAAAATAAACAAAAGATAGAGGAACGTTAGAGTATTTTTAGAAAAACAAGCTACTATTGTTTGCAGATAGATCAAGTTGAACAGAAAAACAATGAAATTTTGACACTAAATAAGCACCTGTGTTTCAGAGAATCTTACAAGTTTTAGTGATATTTGCAGAACACGAGCTTTAAAACAACTTTTGTACTTTTGTGCTACTGTTATGATGTTGAAATATGATGATTATTCCAGATCGTTTTTAAAAAACATACTTTAACATGAACACTCTACGCAGAAGCTTCTTCCCTCTGATCTTTTGTGACAATCTGTGTTGAGTTCAAAGGCAAGCAGCTGTTCCTTCATATGTTTCTGACGAGGTATTAAAGGACATTAAACATTCTGGGAATCCATATAAAATAACAAGCAACTAGAATACAGCTAAATACAACAAACTAACATACAAAATTCTGAAGTTGAACTCACAGTTTCAAAATGAATTTTTAGATCTACCACTGTCATATAAGTCAAGTTTAATAAACATTCCCATTCTTTGTAGTAAAAGTATGCTCAAAATTGATAACAAAAGCTTGCTTCCGACCCAGATTCTGCATAAATAAAGTCTAACATTCTGTTTCTACAAGAGCCATTTTATTGAAAACAGATAAATTTTTTAAGCATATAACGACACTACTTAGCAACACTATCAAGCAGTGCTTGAAGAGAAATATTAGGAGTAAGAGCAAACCAATGCTCTTCCTAAAGACTGAAAAAAATGCAATCAGTTTTGGAAGTGACTTTAGTATTAACGTACAAAAATTTTTCATGAGCAGCCCATCAGGGCAGAGAATATTTTGAGTGTGTAAATCAAAAACAGCTTACTAAAACCAAGGACAGTTCTCAGAGGACAAAAACCTGCACATTCTGTGGCACTTAACATGAATAGATAAAACCAATAATAAAACTTAAAACTATTTTTTTTTTTTTTGCCTAAGCTTTCCATTATAAACATTACCTGCATAAACTGACACCACCTTCTCTCTCCATTTGGTCATTCACTGTTAAACAGGACTCTGATCTCTCTTCTTCTGTAACAGCAGCTTCATCCTGTTTTCCTTCAGTAGTACAATCCAGTTCTTCTCTACAAGTAGTATGACTATCAGTGCTTGTATCATATACCACTTTTTTTCCTGATAATTAATAAGAATTAAATCAATTTGGATACTCTGGGAAACACCTTAGAATTCCAATTCTCAAATTCTAGCTGCAGTGAAGAAGAGTTAATTCAAGATTAAAAATCACAGTAGAAAAAGACCAAGTATTAAGATTTAAGATAACTCTTCTCAGCTAAAATAAACTGTTTAGATTTAGTATGAGAGCTGATTTTGAAAGGTATTGTTCCGCAACCTTCCAAGGCAGATCAGCAATATAAACTAAAGACCAAATTCTCATGTTTTAAGTTTGCAATATCTTTATATTTGAACGTTTCAAAGTGAGCACTTTTGTCTCTTACTTTTATTAGAGGACTTCCCTTCTTCAGCAACTTTTGAAGGGACAGACATTTCTTCAGGAATATTCTCCATCTCCTGCTCAAGATCATCTTTTCTCTTTTTCTTTCTTTTCTTTTTTGCTAATGCTTCTAATGCAACCTGTTCTTCTGTCTGTTCAGAAACACCCAAGGATTCCTCATTTTCTTTCTCAGCTGTCACACCATCTGCTTCTGTTTCTTCATCAGAAATTCTAGCTTCCTGAAGTTCATCTTGATCATCAGCAGCTTCTGTGCTGGCAGCTTTTGCTACTGAGACAGTATGGTTCCTGGTTAATACATGAGTGGAGTACTAGGAGCCATAAACAGCAAAGGCATTTTTACTAGCAGTATCTCATGTATTCATATGTCACTGCCAATGTACTGCCAGGCATATGAGCAGGAGCACAAGAAGTCAGTCACTGACTTAACAGAAAAGCTTCAGCATGGATTAACTTCAACATTAAATGCAAAACACATTCCATATATGGGACAACACTTCACAAGGGGAATGCCAATATGGGATGTAAAGCAAATTTAGTAAATATTATTGTTCCTATGCTTTTTAACAGGTTACACAGTTGCATTTGGATTCAGAGAAACCAGACATTGCTTTTCCAGAAAGAATTATCAGACCTCTGCAGAAAAAGGTGATGATGGTTTGCAGAACATATGTCATGAAAAGGCAATTTATTATCAATTAATGTATTGCAGTTGATCATGCTTACTTACACAAGAAAGCTGAAATATTATCTAGCTATAACTGACAAGTTATTTTCTGGGTTTAACAAGATTCTAAAATTCTGCTCCCCACTGTTTCAACAGCATTTTGTCTTGATCCTGTATTTACACGAACCTTTCCTTGCAAGAGAAGCAGAAAATCATACACACATTGAGCTTTATATACTAAGTACCTTTAACCTACCAAGAAAGTGTAGAAACAGAATTTCTCTATATGACTTTGAGTCCTAAGAGGTGAGATATTTTACTTAATCAAATCCAAAATCAAGGCTATAGAAAAGCATGATCTATTTCAGTTTTAAAAGAATTAAACAGTGATTTTGTTCACAGATAGTATCCCCTTTAAAAAAGGTTGTTTGTTTGTTACACAGTACCACTTACAGGATAATGGGTCCTTATGGAACAAACAAGTGAACAACCCCACAAAATTAGTAAGACATTTATGAAACAGTGTCAGTATAACTATTTTATATTTAGACACATGGCTGAAAGGTCCCTTCCCAGATACTAAAAGGACACTATGGTGATGAACAGTAATTAAACATAATCTTTATTTTGAACAGACAAAAAAAGATCAAAAAACTTTAACAAGACTCTGAAAAGAATCACACCCTTCAGACTTAGGAAGTCAAACTATTGTGAAAGGAGAAACTGAACCCTCAAAATAAGAGGGTTTTAAATGTAAGAAATACCTAAATTAAATCACAGAAGAGCTTGCCAAAAATATGATTTTGGCTCAAGGATTCTACAAGTGAATTCATCAACAACTCAAAGAGAAACATCAATTGGAAAATTACAGTATCAGTGCTTCAGACTGTGCAAGAGCGCTAATTTCACTGCAGTCTCACATTTCTGCTGTCAGCAATTATTACCACCCTGCACATCAGTACACTGCACCTGAAAAAGTTATACTATGAAGCTAGGATTCTCTTGTTCTATCCACAACAAGGAAGGTAGATCCCCTATGTGATCTCTTCTCTAGCAACACATTACTGACCACTGTCCTGTAATGCCACCTGCTTTCTTTTAAAGTACCTTTTGACTTCTTCCGAGGCCTTGCTGGCTTCTTTTCCTTTGGCTTCTGGCTTCTAACGGTCTTTTGCTTCCTCTTTTCCTCATCTGCTAAGACCTTCTCAAGCAGCTGAGCAAAGAATTCAAAATCAAAGGGTCGTTTTTCTTCTATCAGATTAAAGCAAAGAAATAGAACAGATTTCAAAGTTGATTTGAATTTCAGTTATATGAAACCATGTACCATTTTGAGTAAAATGGTATATGACACGACATTAAAAGGCAACAGTTATATAGACAGAGTTCTTCAAAATATTTTCTGTATCACTTGAGCAGGGCCTAAAGTTGACATAAAGATGACATGGATTATGGTAGATTGATTTTAAAAGATTATAAAAGTAAGTAACTCAGAAAATTTAAGACTTAACAAATACACAAATTGTATCATAGTTATCAAATAATGTGTTAACGTGTTGCTCTAGGACACATGTACCTTATTCAATTAACAAAAAAGTCTTTAAGGACTCTCAAATCAGTTTACAGTAAATAATTGTGCCAGAAATTCCCAGGAGTCAGACTAATCTTCAACTAAAAATAGAAAGGAAAGTTTATATTCATCTCATTAAGCAGATATCAAAAAAAAGACAGAAAATAATCTCAGTATCTTTACTGTGAACCATGCTTGTTACAAAAACCTAAGATTTCACAGCTTCTGGACTCACCTATGAGCAAAAACTTCTCCTTATAATTCATTCAAGCAAGTCAAAGCACAAAAATTACTGTGAAAGTAGATGATTATCCTTTAATGACTCATTGTAGGGTGGGGTACATTTACTTTACTTACTGAAAGCTTTGTCTATTCTCCATCCATTAGCTTTTTCCTCACGTTTGAACTTGTTCTAAAAGCAAATATACAGTTGTCTTTTTCAATAGGCAAGAAATGCACTAGTATGTTGTACAAAATGGCAGATCAAGATAAGCCTTCAATGCAAACCAGCTAAAGGTATTGGATTTACATGTACACTCACAGAACACTAGTGTGTAATTAATTTTTAAATATAACATCTGTCACCAGCAGATATCACTAGTTACACTTTTTTTCACTATTTTCAACACCCCTGTCCTGACTTTCAATCTGAGCAAGGTTTCAGATATCAAAGACTTTCCTGGCTATATGCCACAAATGAGGCAACACAGAAGACCCTCACAAAACACTTATGCTTATCATCATCATTCTTTGACTAAAAGAAAGACAAACTGTGCATAAGCATGCTTGATTTACTAGATACATTGATTGACATTCAACCAGCAAATTAATGTTTCAGATACTTACAACCTCTTGAAACAGGTATTAGAAAAAGCATTACTACAGAGACAGTAGTATCAAAATTATCAATACTAACAGAGGAAGCACAGGAATGCAAATGAGAAAAAGAAAAGTAAAAGCAGATGTTTAATTGCTTTATTGAGTGCTTTAATTTTTTACCTTAATTTCTGCTCTGGCTCTATGAGGAAACAGCCGTCCAATTAAGGAGAAGTCTGTTCCTACCATACTGATAGCTAAGAAAAACATATCTGTTTCTAGAGGAATAAAAAAAAGAAAAAAAATTATACATGCTAAACCATCCCTCTTGCTACCAGAAATAAAAACACCTTGCAAACTTAATGTCATGAGATCAGTAAATTTAAGGTTATCTACTGTAGCTTCAAGTCCAGGTGAGCCAATCCCAAATTGTCAATGTCCATTTTTATTATGAACAGAAGCACCAACAGAAATCAGAAAAGCACCATGTAAAACATCATTATTATTTAATAGGAAAAGAATGCACAATTCCTTCCAAAAGCAACACAGAAAAATCTGAAGCTAAATTTTTCCATCTACAGTTGTAAAGAGTCCTTTCCAATTGTAAAAAGTCTTGCACAGTGCTGTCAGCCTAGAGATAATAATCAATTCACAGCAGGAGAAATATAAAAAACTAACCCAACCACACATAAAACCACAGCTGTCTATTTGCAATGAAATCAGTCCACACAGAGATACCTTATATGATTTATTCCTGATCAGGATGGAAGAACCAAGTTAAGAAGTACTAACTGTTCCATACAGAGCTTAAATATCTGTACTCCAGACTTCAAAATCATGCTTTTGATAAAGCAGACTAGCATTTTCTCATCATCCACGGCAGAAAAAAAATCACAAGTAGCCTACATATCATAAGGCATTGGATTTTTAAAAAATGCCAATTTTCACAGTAAATATCACAGCTCTGCTTGTTGTAAGAGTTTGAAGGGTTGAGACAACATGATATAGAAGCAGATCCATTTACTCCACTGGGGGAAAAAAATCAAGTATAACACATGGGTGGGAAAGACATTTCTGTGGACTCCAAATTTTAAACCAAAAATATACTCACCTTTATTTGACCATGGTTTTGTGTAAAAACTTTTCCTGAAGCTAGAATATGTAGTCGTAGAGCCACGCTCAAAGATGGGATCATTTTCTTCTACAACACATGGACCTTTTGTTCTCAGAACTTCTACAGTTAAGCTGGAAAAGCAAACACAAAAAGAGACTTATCTGAATGTATTGCTAAGAACACATATAGCAATGTTTATAAGACAGCTATTCAAATTCTTCATGCCACAAGTGAGCATTTGTACTCTGTAATTAAGTTTAGTAATTACACTAACATGAACTTTAATAGGAGAATGCATCAAGAAATCACTACCCTATTCATCCTGTGTAAGTAAATTTGCTTTCTCCTTTTTATAAGGTATAGTACAGACAGAGATAACTGAGAATCTTAATTAAAAAATAGATTTCTTAACAGTCAAGAAATTTATTTTGCAAAACCACAAAAGCCTCTCAATATCCTTCCAGAATACTGTCAAATTCTTTTACCATCCTTAAACCTTGGCCCAAATCTCATGCTAATAACACTCTTGGGGAAATCAATAATCTACTTTTTAAAAGTCATATAATAAGCAAAGTTTCTGAAAACACTGACAGAAGAATAGAGCAGCACCATGCAAGAGGCAAAGTTGGAGCAAATCATATTGAAAACCAAATAACAGTAAGCAGCTAACAGGTTAACTCTGAGAAACAAGAAAGTCAGCTAAATAGAAGATACTCAGAAGTTTGACAGATCTCCAGTGTTCTCTCTCTGTAATAGAATGTGACACCTTCCTCTTTACCACCTCCACAAAAACATTTCTCTTAAAGTCTGCCACTACGGATATGCAGATACCTTCTGCTCTTATTTTGCCACATATTTGCACTGTTTCCTGAGTCAGTGCAGCTCAACTCTCAACACATTAACACACTCATGCTCACCCTAGGCCAAAGTAATATTGCTTTCTATTCACAAAGTAAGCTGGAATGCAGTATGGATTGTCCATGAGTCAGGCACAGAATTTGTTACCTTTCTTCATCCAGAATAATTGAACCATCTTCTGCCACTTTCACACGAGGAACAAGAAGTGGGCCATCTTGACTCTCCTCCCCATTCTCTTCTTCTTCCTCCTCCTCTTCTTCATGATCAAGAGTACTTTTCTCTTCCTGTCTATAATTTGTAAGACAGCAAACAAAAATATTGGAAGTGTTTTGAACTGCTGCTCAGTATGCCAGACATTCAACAATTTAATGAACCACTCAGCAGTGCAACAGATCAACAAGTCAGTCAAGTCATAAACTCTGAAATCTGCCTTTCATTCCATTATAAAATGGAAATATGCAAAAATATAATAATACTGAAAGCAAAATCTTTAATCACCCCACTTTTCCAAATTACAATTTGTTATAAGTAAGGGTTGTTATACTGAAACAGTAAAAAAATACTTACACTGTATTACCACAGAAACACTTTTTTATAATACCAGAAAATGTTTTACTATACTTCACCACCAAGACTTACCCTTTCATTTGACTCACTGCAGAATTTTTTTCTGTTCTCTTTTCTTCTGCCAACGAAGACCTGGAATTTCATCAAAAGCTAGAGGTGATTGTTTGTACAGATACATTTCTGCTCCATTCCACAAAACTGGATTGTAGTGCATAATGGACAAAGAAACACAAAGCTTTTTTTTGTCCAACTCCTTGTATCACATCTAGATTGAAGTCTAACTAAACAACCACCACTACTCAGTGAATTTTGCTCTTGTACAAACAGGGACAAACAAAGGTATTTCGAGCAGTAATCCATTGTAAAGGGTAGAGGGAATGTGAGGGTATCTTGCTCATTACATCATTAGGGACTATTCAGAGTGGAAGAAAAAATAACACGGAAAATGATAAATGAAACACATAAACACACAAACATTAACAAGCAGGTGATAACAGACACACCAGAAAACTCATCAGCTACTGAGAGAAAGAACAGGATTTGGATAACTATACTTCTATTTATGTGACTGCTTTTGGTAGTTGCAGGAAGAGGCCCTGCCTGCGGCACTCTGTGCAGCCAGTTGTGTTAGCCTTCCCTGTGTATGTGCACTTTTGGAGTGCTCACTCAGTCTTGCTACTGGTAAAACATGTAAATGGAACTGCAGCAGTTACATCCCTCCAGATGGAATGTAAAGACCTTGTGGATCTTGCAGTGCATTTTGCACTTCAATACCTGGAAGGAGAAATACTTAGCTTCCTGCATCCACTAGATCCAGCAGGCGATCACAACATTCCTAGCAGCCATAACTAAAAGTTTCACAGCAGAAAATTGAAAAAAAAAAAAAATTCCACTATTTCTACAGAGATAAATCAAAACCTGGGACAGATTCACGTTTCAAAAGGTACACTAAGCTCCATTCTCATTTCTGTATGAGGATTAAGTAGATGTGAAAATGTCTAGAAGCTTTTGTTACCACTGAAACAACACTGCATCTGTGCTAATACTACAGATTTAAGTATTCAACATGCAGAAAAATAATTAAACCTAAGGAGAGAGATAAATGTCATACTTACTTCATAGGATTGTTTTCTGGCAGATAGTATATCAAGTCTCTCATGGTCATTTTAGAACGATCTGGTGGAGAGCTTCCTTCGATTATTGGAGGCCTATGTTTCAACTTCTGCCATATGAAAAATAAAAGAACAAACAACAAACCCACTTAGATTCACCCTGAAAGTACTTTATATTTCAGAAATTGATTTGTCATAGAGGGTACAACAGAAACCCTTTCAGAGACATTCAATATCTGGCACAAATAAAAGTTTAAAGTATTCAAAATTACAGAACTCTGACAATGATTCACTTGAAAACATATGAGAATTCCCTACACTTCCCTACCTTATTACCACCTGTGAAACTTTCAAAGTTGGAATGTTGACTATAAAATACCAGGTGTCAGGTCAAAAGACTCATGGATCCAATCAAATGAAACAATTTACCACTTCTTGTGAAATCTGTATTATTAGTGGACAAAGTTCTACTACTGCTTTTAAACAGAATAAACTCATACGGAGGTATGACGTATCACAGACTATTAGCAGTGAGCAGCTGATGGTTATCAGAAAACACTACAGCAAAGAGATATTGTGTGCTAGGTGAACCACATGCCTTGCCCTTTACAGAACAGCACTGCTCAACACAAAGGCCTTACCATCCGCTCTTTCTTCAGCTCTTCTTTAAGCATTTCTCTTAACTTCCGAGCTTTGAGGATCCTTTCACGGTCAGAACATGCTCGTTTCTCTTTTTCAGGAGGTTTCGTGGGTAGCTTTTCCTCCTGTGTTTGTGTTCTTTCCTGTGTTGGTCTCTCCTTGAGAGGAGAAGGTACATTCTTCTGCAAACTATCATCACTTTTCCGAGCAGTCACACCTACCGTTTGCTCTTTGCTCACCGACTTTTTTAGCGGCGAAAACTGAGGTACTTGTGGCACAGGTGTTTTCTTCTCAGGAAGCATGGGAGACTTTAGAGAGCTTTCAACATTAGTCTTTTCTGATGTGGAGGAATCCTTCTGAAGTGAAGCACTGCCATCAGAAGCCTGTGATGTTCGCCTCTGCAGTTTTGGTGCAGAACGCTGAGCGGTTGAAGGTCCAGCTCGGGGTTTGACGAGATTTGGCATGGTGGAGATCCGTTTTCTTCTCTGTGTAGGCATCTCTGCAGTTTTACTAGCTTCCCCAGCATCACTTGAACTATCAGCCTTGTCATCACTGGAAAATTTAAGAGAATATTCTGAAGTACTTTACAGAGACAGATTTTTTTACTCTTACTTGAGTATAAACAATGAGTATAAACACTGTGCTACAGAAAAATAGTTATATACAAGCCACACTAAAACCAAAATGTAGCTGCTGCTTTCTCATAAACTAATCACCTGTAAGAATTGGCATATTATTTTCTAATATCAAATATTCTTCAATTAGCTTGTAACAGTAACAAGTTCCCACCCCCCACTATTTTTTTTTGAAGGCTCTCTCCTTTCAGATGAAAATACCAGTACAATAAAGCTTTATAAAAAAATAATCCCCATAACACAGGAGACATTAAAAACATTTTAATAAAGCTGTATGTAACAGCAGTTTGATGATTTTTATCACAATAAATGTTACCACACCTCTTATAAATTTGCAAGTAGATGATATGTAAACTGTGAATTCTGGAAAAACTTTGGAAGTCAAACTCCCTGTTGCTCACACTTAACATCAACAGCTCTTAGCTTCCCTGAAAAGCTGTTTTATATAAGTACTTTTTCCACCACCTATGCAGAAATTATTTTCAAAGTGCAAGTAAAATTGCCAACCATTATAATCTTCTGAAAAATGCTGACTCCTCCAGGGTTTGGCTTCATGGCTGTTGCTCACAGTAAGACTGCAGTGGAATTATAACTGAGTCATAAAAAGATTTTTTTTCATTTTACATTGGAACTATGCCCTGTTTCCGCCTATAACGACAACCACACCCATAGTTCACTTAGCCGTTTTCAAAAACTTTCAGGAGCAAATGCCTTTCAAGGAATATAAGAAAAGCATAAACATACAAAGAAACTTTTCTAAATCCTCTCCAGCTATTGCCTGTGATTTGGGCAAATGCTGCATATGATGTGTTTGCATTTAGCAGCCTCTGTTAAATGGCAGAACCAATTTGTCCCATGCTCTTGAGTTCACACAAATTTTTAGTACACAGAGCATCCCTGGGCAAGAAGTTTAAAGGGCTTATTACATACTGCCTGTCTGTTTTGAATGAGATCTTTGCGAGTTCCATTCAACACCCTCTGTTCTTTGTACAGCAGGAGACAGTGGAAAGTAATTCTTCGTTCACCTTCTCCACACCACCTGTGTTTTATGGAGTTTTTAATGAGAGAACGACACAGGATTTCTCAACAGTTAAACACAATTTATCAAACACTGTATGAAAAAAATAAGAACTCTCTTATGCTTTGAAAACTTTCACTTCCCTGATAATTAACAAAACCTATTCAGGATATAGAAAACAAAACAAGGTAAAAGTAACCGGCACTGCAGACACAGATCTGAGCAGCTAAGAAGGAGTGCCATGATTTGGAAGGATAAATATGCAAGACATTTTCACATTTACCTTTACTTTTCTTGCAGGCCACCCAACAAACACATTGTGCTGTATGTCACCAAATACCTCACCCAGAAAATCAAACTGTGTGACTTCTCTCAAATTCACTCTTCCTCAGAGACTGACACCCAGCCAGCAAATTTCTAAAATCTAGAGAGACATCTAGAGCTCCCCAAAAAGCTAACACTGCCTACTCTGCAATAATTCCCTATTTTCTCTCTCCTATTTAGTTGTACACCTTCAAAAGCAACCAAAAACTTTAAGAAACAGCTTTTCAGTGGAACTTATGGTCACTAAATAGGGGCAAGAAGGATGTGGCTATCATCTCTGCCTTTTTTTCTTGCTCCCAGGACTAAAAGTTCCCCTAGGAGTCTCCCAGCATTTTATGGTGGATACCGCATTCTCTGTCCAGCTGAGTTGTGGAACACACTACAGTTCTCCAGTGGTTCACATGTTTCTTCTTCTAAGTGCGGTATTTTCCAAATCCGCATTTCTCCAAAGAAGCTCACTGTTAAACACAATGCACACATTTCAATGTGCTGGCAAACTGAAAAGCTTTGTACACAACATGAACAATTTCCATAACAAACAGTTCCAAATTTCTTACAACTTCTCTACTTCTTTTTTCTAACAGCAGGATATGGTTTTGTGCACTTGTAAGCTTGGATATTTTTCGTGTTTACTGAGGAAAATATTTTATGTTCCTGTTATTTAGAACCACAGAATACCCTGACTTGGAAGGGACCCACAAAGACCACCAAAGTCTAGCTCCTGGCCCTGTGCAGAACAGCCTCAAGAGTCTCACCATGTGCCTGAGAGCATCATCTAAACACTTCTGGAACTATCAGGTTTGGTGCTGTGACCACTTCTCTGGGGAGCCTGTTCCAGTGAATTATCCTTTAGGTGAAAAACCTCTTCCTCATATCTAGCCTAAACTTACCCTGATTGAGCTTAATGCTGTTTCCTCAAGTCCTCTAGTTTGTCACAAGGGTGAAGAGATTTTTACCTGCCCCTCTGCTTCCACTCATGAGGATGCTGAAAACCACAATGTCTCCCCTCAGTCTCCTCCAGGCTGAACAGATCAAGTGCCCTCAGCCGCTCCTCACACAGCTTCCTCTCCAGATCCTTCACCACCCTTGTAGCCTTCCTCTGGATGCTCTTTAACAGCTTAATGTTTTTCTTATATAGTGCTGCCCAAAACTGCCCACGATATTCCAGGTGTGGCTGCCCCAGTGCAGAGCAGAGCAGGACAATCCCCTCCCTCAACTGGCTGGCGATGCTTTGCCTGATGCCCCCCAGGACAAGGTTGGCCCTCCTGGCTGCCAGGGCACTGCTGACTCTTATTCAACCTTCAACCTGCCATCAACCAGGACCCCCAGGGCCCTTTCCATAGAGCTGCTTTCTCATTCCCCAGTCTGTATGTATATCCAGGAGTGCTCCATCCCAAGTGAAGAATCCAGTACTTGACAGATTTTTTAAAACTTCATAGGGTTGATCACTGTCCAGTCCTCTGATTTGTCCAAGTCTCTCTGCAGGACTTCCCTGTCTTTAAGGGAGTCAATAGCTCCTCCCAGTTTTGTGTCATCTGCAAACTTCCTTAGTATCCTTTACCTGTCCTGCATCCAAGTCATTTATGGAG
>JAWWLT010000092.1:26791785-26824546 GCA_035040995.1 Premnoplex brunnescens
TTCCCGCGCCGTGCTCCCGCCTCGTGATCCCGCCCCGTGTTCGCGCCCGGTGTTCCCGCGTTGATCCCGCCCCGTTTTCCCTCCCCGTGTTCCCGCCCCGTTTTCCCTCCCCGTGTTCCCTCCCCGTGATCCCGCCCCGTTTTCCCTCCCCGTGATCCCGCCCCGTGTTCCCGCGCCGTTCCCGCCCCCGCCGTTCCCGGCCCTCTGCGCATGCGCGTCGCGCGCGCGGCCATGGCGGACGGGGTGCTGTTCCGGCGGGGCACCGGGCAGGTGGGGACCGGGACCGGGGACTGGGAACGGGACCGGGACCGGGACACGGCGGTAACGGGGTCTTTGTGGGTTCCGCAGAGCGACGACTCGGACATCTGGGACGACACGGCCCTCATCAAGGCGTACGACAAGGCGGTGGCCTCCTTCAAGGTAAGGCGCGGGCGCGGCCTGGCCGGACCCCGGCCCCGAGGCCGCTGGATCGGCGTTCATGGTTTCCCTCATTTCTTTCCCCAAAGAATGCCTTAAAGAATGGGGAGTGCTCGGAGCCCTCGGACAAGCAGGAGCAGCGCCTGGTGATAAAGAGAAAAAACCATAAAAAGAACAGGAATAGGAAGAAGAGCAACACAGCGCCCTCGAAACAGGTCATCTCGCCTGCAAATGCCAGTCGTGCATGTGCTGCGTGTTGGACTTCTCTGCAGTACTCAGAAGTGGCTTCTTCACCTTGGGAGTAACATTTTGGGGGGGTGGGGGGGGGTGTTACGATGTTATAAACCTTGTTTATAGGTTACATTGAGCAGTTTCAGTAGATAAAAAACCACTGTAGGTGGGAGTCATCTTTCTCGTGGCTGGGACAAAAGGTAGTTTAGAGAAAGGCACCTTCTGTTTGATTGTCAGTGTAGGTATTGACACGCTTCTCTTCCTTCTGTTGCAGTGGAAGGTTGGTGACAGCTGCAGTGCTGTTTGGTCTGAGGATGGTAATTTGTACTTGGCAACTATTGCTTCCATCAACCAGAAGAGAGGCACATGTGTTGTTACTTATACAGGATACGGGAATCAGGAGGAGCAGAACCTGTCTGATCTACTCCCTCCAGCCAGCGATGAAACAGTGGATGGGACGGGGAATTCTGGAGAGGTGAGGGACACTTTTTCATTCTTCTGTAAAGGAAAGTGAGACAGTCCGCTGCTCTTAGTATGTCTTAGTGGTAGCACTGCTGGTGTTCAGAGTGAGAATCGATACACGATTGTATTGTAAATGGACAGAAGCTGATGGAAGGAATGAAAGCATCCCTTTACTACTCGAACTCGGCATGGGAGAAAGGGAGGGGACAAGAAATTCACCAGTGAAAGGAAACATAGCTAAAATGGTGAGCAGATAAAATTGTGAGATTATAAATTCATTCCTGAGTAGGACTGGGAAGGCTAGAGACAGGAAAGGATGTGAGTGGGACTTTCCAAGCTTTTTTCACACTAGAGTTGTTTGCTGAAACCTCCTGTTTAGTGCATTTCATAAAAATGTCTTTTGTCTTCTAGAATGAAAATGAGACTCCATATTCAACAGATGAAAGTGAAAAATCCTCCCAGTCACCTCGAAACAAAAACAACTGCACAAAGTCAAGATTCTCCCCTCAAAACATGCAATTTCCCCCACCACCACCAGTTCCAGGCCTGGGAAGGGTAAGCTCAACCATACCTGAAATAATTCACATACCACTGTTAAGCCTGCTATTATTGTGAATCCTGAGACTATTGATTTATATTATTGTTTAGAATCCAACTGACAGTATTTTGAGAATGGATGTACAGATATGCATGCTAGACTCTGTTGGTTTGCCATTTTTATCTGGCCACAGCATAGCCCTTTTGCAGTGCTGCTGTCTAGTGAGGAAAGCTTTCTGCTGCCTAGCTAACATTTGCTTCCCAATTGCCTTGTAACTTGGAAGCAGGATGTTGTTCCCTGGACTGTGATGGTGCTGTTAATGACAGCGCTGTTGATATTTGAAGATTTCACGTTTCACTCTACAGGACATTGGAAGTACGAAAAGTGATGTTCCCTTCTCATAGAACCTTTCAGCTGTAGCTTCTGTACTGAATTTTGAGGGAAGGGATATTGATACACTCTTAATTTTTCCTGTTGTGTAGGAGTCTAAGTAACAGTGCAGTTGAACTCCCATTATGTTTTCTAAATACTACTAAATATGCAAGGTTTTTCTGTAAGGTTTTACTGTTTGGTTTTTTTTTTTGTTCATATCGGTAGATTTGTCTCTAAGATATTTTTAAAGACATTCAGCAGTATAATGGAATTTAGTCAGCTTGTGTGCCCAGCCACACAGGAGCAGAGAAATTGTCTGTTTGCATGTTTGCATATTAGATACGTTTCTTCCTGTGAGAGTGCAACCACTGACTTAATTTAGGAAAAACATTTTAGAAATGCTTGTATTAACTAGAACCCTCTTTCATCAGTATTTACCTCAGTGACATGTAATGTAAGCTGTACTTTTCAAGTCTTGGAATATGCCACACAGATAGCTACTGGGTGTATTTTCATTAAGTTGCTGTGGTGTGTTGCCATAAGTTTAAGGTATGTGAATAGCTTCACATAATTTTCTTACATAAAATCATAATACTCCAAATTCCTTTTAATTTGTACTGCTCCGTTTTGTTTCCACGTAGCCTGGATCAAAATTCAAGACACCACCGTCATTTTTGTCTTGCTGGCCCCCGCCCTTCCCAGTAGGACCACCGGTAAGTGATGGGAGAATGAGGAAGAAAGGTGTTGAAGATGAGTGTTGGCCATCTCTGGTTTTCTCACTGAATGTGCTCACTGCCTGTGTTTTCACAACACATTTGTTAGAGTCTGTATTTTTCACGTATTAACACAGTTATAAATATTAAAATAATCTAATGCACAGAGTCCGATTTGCACTCATTTTTGTGACAGTGAAGCTGTTGGTAAGAATATCAAGGGGAGAATTATTTGAAGAAACTACATCTTAAATCAACAGTATTTCACTGAAGCAGAGAATATTTCCCATAATAACATTTTGTATACAAGCTACAGGAATCCTGTTTCTCCCAGGCTTTGAATATTGCATGTATTCAGAAAACATCATCTTATTTGACTGCTTTTCAGAGAATGCGTTGAGGATATGTTCCTATTTTTCAGTTCTGTGTTTTAATCTTAGAATTGGTTGTTCTCTGACCTGGGATACACCGTATTGAAACACAGACTTTTTTTTTGTGATTTCTTAGTTGATTCCTCCTCCACCACCTATGAGGCCAGACTCTGCTGAGGATGACGAAGCATTGGGGAGCATGTTGATAGCCTGGTACATGAGTGGTTATCACACTGGATATTACCTGGTATGTGTCACATTTGTTTTGAAGTGTCTTGTAGCATTGTGTTCTGTTGCTGCTGTTGTTTGCAGCAAGAAGTCAGATAGGGAGGACTGTTTTTTAGATCTCTTACACTAATTTTCAATTTTAGGGGTGTTTTGTGTTGTGTAAGTATTGTTGTCGTTGAGTAGGAGTCACATAAGCCGGCATTTATACGGTCAATATTGTTTTAGTTTGGTCCACTGGAGGCGTCCCATCAGGTACTTCTATAGCCACTGTTTTATAGCCTTTCTGAAACAACCAATTGTGTTTTTGTAGACAGGTGGCCTAAATATGTTTATTATTCAATAGAGTTCTATGTAGTTTTTTTTACTATGAGTGGTAGTATCACGTTTAAGATCAGATTTGGCATTTTTGCAGGGACTATTCATCACTAATTGTTTCATGTGAGTGTGAAGGTCCAGCAGAAGCTGTCAGCATAGTTGTGGAAATGTATTACTTGTATTACTGATTCATATTTTCCTCTGTACACTTACAAATAAAGAAAATGACATAATGAATTGCATTGAGGAAGTTGGAAAGTGAAGATTTCATGCCATAGGATGTCTTCAAAAGACTGGTTTTGGAATTTCTTGCTTCAGGTTATACGTAATTGTGGAATGCTTTAATTTACTTATAATTGAACAAGAAATACATATCTGAAATTATTCTGTAGAGCCAGTGATTGTAAAGAAGACACGGTTTGGCTTCTGTCCTTTTCAAAGTCCCCATTCTGCTTTCCAAAGAGATTTCTGATTTTGTAAGGGACTGAAAAAGATTGTTCAGAAATGTTTTTGTTCTGCAACTAAAGTTTTTATTTCCACGTTAGCAAAACCAAGATTGTCCTAAATTGTGTCCTGTAGGGTTTAAAACAAAGTCGAATGGAAGCTGCACTGGAGAGGCAAACGCATTCAAAATAACTGAATATCCATCATTGTTCTGAAGGTTTGTAAGTATCACAACTTTGTGGTAAATGAAAAGACAGTCATTTTGAATTTCCTTGAAAAAGCTGTGGGCTTTGGGACCTCCATCCACTCTTTCAGCTCTCTACAAAGACTGCTTCTGCCGGTGTTAATCCCTTCTTTGCCTAGCATGTGGAATAGTATTTTCTTGGCTAGAATGAAGGAAAGTATTTATTGCTCTGATGAGAGTTTTAACTACAGCATCTCCCTACATCAGTACAGCTTATTTGAATTATAACTGGTTAGTAGTGGGCTGTTTTGGAAACGAAAGGTTGTAAGTGAAATGCAGTTTTTTCATCTGTGTTTCCTTACATAGGTGTGTAGCTAAACTTTGTTTCTGAACAAAATCAACATTTCAGTTTTATGTTGTAGAGTGGTTCTGTTCTCATTACTTCAGTGCCCATGCTTTTATTTGAAATATTTTTTTCAGAATTCTCTAGTATATTGTTCCATTCCATATAAAAGAGATCTGTGTTCTCTTAGGGACTTGTTTTCTGATTTTCCTTGACAACATGTCATTTCTGTGTAGTTGACTAATTGTGTGTTTAAAACCCAAAACTCTTCTATACTAATTTTCCCTTCTTTTTTAAAGCCAGGTACAAACCTTGCCCACTGAGAGGTGTATATCACTGTATCACCAACTGATGGTTGATGGTGAAGAACAGAGTTCTATCAAGACAATTAATCATAACATTTTCTTAACACTGAGCTGCCCCTGTTAATGAGTAAAGAAGTAACTTCAGACTAGTAAGTAAATGTACATTGAAACGAGCTATTTCTTTAAGACCTCTAGTCAAATGTATTTAGAAAGGACTGCAGCAGCAAAGCAATTTATACTTCCCTGAGACAATTTCAAGTCTTCTTGCCACATGGTAGATTTAACCTTTTTGATCCCATGTGGTAGATTTAATTTATCTCTCATCTTAACACCTCTTGTATCCCTCAGACATTTTGTCTGAACGACAGCACCAGAACCATTGATTGTGGTATACTCTTTTAGGAGAGAGCTATGGCAGCAATGTTTGTTACAGTGCCCAGGCAATGGCCTGGAAAACAGCATACTGTAACAGTAAGAGAGATACCTTCTGGGTCAGATTGGAATCGTGAATACAACAGCTTTATTCAGAAAGGCTAATTTCTTGTTTCAAATGCTTGTTAATAAAGTTCTACTTTTCAAACTTTGAATTTAGGGGTGTGGTTTGTTTGGGGGTGGTTTTATTTTTAGCTTCTGTAGGCATCTGTCGGTTGGATGAATGGCTGAAATACATCAGAAAGTCTTGCTGTATTGCCTTTTTCTGAGTACTGTTGCTAAAAGTAAGTCAGAAAAAGCAGACTGCGGAAAGGTAATGGTTAAGTGTGAATTTAGTTTCAGCCCTTATTAATGTAGAGCTGAATTCTATTCTACAATTCTACTCATGTAGAGTAGAGGCTGTAGCCACAAACCTAGGCAGTACTTTAGTTAATGACAGTGATTTGCTTTTCAGGGAAATGCAGGCCTAAGCTTTACTTTCTTTTCCTACTGTGGTCAAATGTTGCAGAATCAGTTTTCCCACAAACTGGACAAAAAGAGAAAGACTTAATCATAACTTAGTTAAGCTACTTTGAAGGCAGTTTCTTAATTGTCTAGTTGAAGTAAATTAAGATTGATTGCAGTGATAAAATGGTTCTAAATCATCTGTTCAGCAACTGTTCATTGCTGAAGAGGCACAACTGTCCTCTGCCTCTATCACCTAATCCTGTGTTGGTGTCTGGTATCGTATTACAAAAAGTGGCCTTCATCTTGTTTTAACACTAGCAAAATCTAGCAGTGCAGTCCTCACTGCAGAGTTTTATGATTTTTATTTCACAAGCAGTTTGTGTAGCATTTCATTGCAAGCAAAACAACTGAATAATTTATTTTAAAGAGGCTATAAGCAAAATTTGACATTTTTCTTCTGGAAGATGAGTCTTAGGTACAATCTGTAACATTATTTGCAAAGCAAGACAGGTTTTTAGGGTAATGTTAATGCAGTCTTTTAATCCTTGATCCTTTTGCATTTACCTAACCCTGCTGTAGGAGAGGCTGGTATGTTTCAGCCTGGTAAAAACTTTACAGGATGTGTGTCATTGTTTAGGAATGGTGTTCCCCAATTTACTGTTCCCACTGAAAGGCTCCAAACCATGGGCACCTGCCCACTCCCTCCTCTCTCTGCTGGAGAGGACAATTTGAGGCACAAAAGGTGAAAACAGCAATTAAATAAGACACAGAATAGTAACAGCAACAATCCTAATGCCAGGTGTACAAGAAACAGGTGACCAAGACACACCAAGTGCCCTTGAGGTCCTCAGATCATACCCAGCTGCTCCCTCCTCCACACTACCAGACCTGGAAGGGACCCTTTGTGAGGTGGTACGGAATAACCTCCTGGTCCTGGCCATGCCACCTCCTGCCTACTGCAGAAATGAACCCCACAGGACAATGTGTTTATTTGCATGGAGGTCTATAATTAATAATAGGAGGAAAACAAAACCAAAACAAACCCTAACACTTCCAAGCTTTTGTGGTCTTGAAAATTGGTGAAAAGGGCAAGACCCATTGCCAAGCTAATTTTAAATGCCTACATTGGGGGTGCTGCTTCATCTTGGTATCAAATGTTTTAAGCTCCTCTGCATCATCACGAGACCAGACAATCGAGAATCATCACGATGAAAAGCCATCATTGCTGATGCACTGGCTTTGATCTGATGTGTGAACGTATGGATAATGTCCAGTTCTTTTAAAGCGGACACATTATTAAGTGTTCTGAAGAAGTTCTAAAGTGTTCTAAACCAGTTTCTCTAACAGTGATTGGCCAACAGAGCTTTTCGAGCTTCAGGAAATCAATCTTCTGGAAACAGTTTGCTACTTTTGCTGCAAAAATAAACACATGTCAGTAAGAATTTAAAGATGCTCCAAAGACATACGAAAGAGGAGCAAATTCACAGTGAAGCTGAGGTACGGTGCATTAAAAATAAACCAAAGTTGTTGCTGTTAGGTTGAAAAACAAAGCAGAACTTTGAACTTGACACATTTCAGCATTTTGATACCTCAGACTGAGATTTACTAACAATACTATAGCAAGTTGTTTTTACTCTCTTTTTACTCTCTTTTTAGTTGCTATAAAAATCACAAGCCCAAAAGTGCTACAATAGTTATAAAAGTCTTTTATTTTAAAAAAATTACTGTGGTAGGTTGACTCTGGCTGTATGCCAGGTGCTCAGGGCCTCAGTTTAGCTTGGAATAACCTACTAGACTGTAACAAACCCTAGGACAATGTCGTTTTCCTGCTAGTTTTTAGGATACCCTTACAGTAGTAGGAACTGCAACCATGTGACAGCACAAAGGGTTTATAGGGATTGTTTGACTCAGCACAAAAAGGAATACAGATGCTGAACAGTCATATTTTCGCCAACACAAGAGAATGACTGCATTCTACCCAGTCTGCAGGCATAAATAGTAGAAAAAGCACAGAAAGAGGTATGCTCACAGTTGAAAATTTTTGTATTTAACAGGCTTGAAAACTGCCTCAGAACTGAAAAGTAGCATGTATTGCTTGTATATGGTGAGCATGAAGAACAGGGAAATAAGGGTTTGAGGGTTTGCGTTTTTTGCTTGTTTGTTTTTAAGATTCAGTGGTTATATTACCATTTCTAATCTGACAACAAAGCTCACCATTTAAAAAAAAAAAATATATATCCTGAGTAACTCAGTCACTGATGTATTTACAATCATCACAAGATGACTTTAGAAAACCAGATGTGATGTACGGGTTCAGACACTGCACCTTTAACCTCTTCCTGAGGTGTGGCATGTGACATTCTCACAAGTCTGACTGCAATCAGACTTTGAACAGACACTGTAAAATGGCAGTCTTGCATTTGTCTCAGTTCCTATTCTTTGGTGTTCACATAAGGACACAACTTCCCCTTTTCCACCCACCTTACTTTCTGTTGCTCTGGGGGTTTGGCCAAGGAGAGAAGATGATGCACAATTCTGTCGATTCATTATAGCCTCAGAACCAACTGTTGTCATACTGAGCCCATCAAGCAATAGTTTGTACAAACCTAGGTCTTGCCCTTTTGCAAGTTCATTGCCTTTCAGGAACCTTACCTCCTGCAAGAAAGTGAAACTTAAACCACACAACTGCAGACACAGCAGTAAGAGAATTCAGTTAGCTTTGAGTTGCACCATTAAAACCTAAATTTGTTTTCAGCACAATTATAGCAGCTGTATTTAAGCTGCCTTACTGAAGGCCAAGGTAAATACCCACAATACTTGAAATTACTATATGAAATGTCCACCAAAAACATCTTTTCTGGATCTTTACAAAAGAGTATTTTGATCTATAGTACTTCACCATCCACCAAAACCAAAAGCTTGTAACAACAGATACGTAAAACATACTTTCAGGGCTTCTTTTTGAACAAATAATGAAACAAGCCACATTGTCATAAAAAACAGTTTTATCACTTTAACATTTACAAATATACACATTGCCTATAATAACAGCTGGAAAAAGCCAGAGCTCTTTAGATAGGAACAGAGAAAACAGATACAGGTAATTCAACATTATGATAGCATTGTTCATCCCTTTGTAATCATCTTCTTGTTCTGAGATGTGTCAAAGTGATGACTGAATAAGCAAAATTAGATTCGTGCAAGAGTGACACAGATACAAAAATTTCTCTAAGATATGACATCATACAGATACGGGAGCAGGATGCTCATGAATACAGCCAGGACAGCAGTGCAGAGAATCATGGATAAACAGGTCGCATTCCACACAGAATGCACTCTGACACACTTTACATATGTAAACCTGTGTGGAGAGGATAGAAAAACAAGTCAAATTAGAAAAAAATTACCACCACCCCAGCACTGCAGTAGGGCAACAGTTGTGTCATCAAGACAGTGTAAACAGACTGTTGCTGTGACAGTTTCAAACTTTTGGGTGAATTTCTCACACCAACACTGCCAGGCAGGGGAGGAGGCAAGTCTCTGCTAAGGAGAGTTAAGCAAACATTAAGGGTTCGTTGTTTTCTCCCGATTCTTTCCCTGCCTAGCTTTGGGTGTGACACCAGCAAAAACAGGCTGGCTAGTTTCTTGGTTTTGTGGGGGTTTTTTGTCGATTGTGGAACCGGGACTGCCAGAGTGGGCACATGGAGAGGGCACACGTGCTTTTGCTGGAGCTGTGCCGACTGGCTTTGACTTGGCTCTGCCCAGGGCAGCACTGCAGCAAAGTTTTCCTAGTGTCATCCCCACCCGTGCTCGCTGCTGACAGCAACATCCCAGCTCTTTCCTTTGCGGACTCGGACCTTGGTGCCTGGCTGTGCTAAAGCCAGCTGCCAACAGTGCGAGTTCGTGGGCACACCTGCGGGGAGGACCACGCTGTTCCCCCTTTCCCGTGCCCGCAGTGGCCTTCACCACCTGGGAGAAGCTGTGAGCCCGCACCAGCCCGGCTCTGGGCACGCATCTGCTCCCGCAGAGGCGCTGGAGCTGCTGCCACCCGAGCCCCACGGCGCCCCGGCTGTTTGTGCCTGGAACTGCACCGAAGGACAGGGGGAGACTTCAGCGTTTGTGAGTCTGGGTTACAGTGTAGTTCCTTGTTCTGTCTCTTTTTGTTCTATATATTTGTAGTAAAGAACTGTTATCTTCTTTTCTACATTTTTTGCCTAAAGCCTCTTAATTTCAAAGGTTGTGGTGGCTCAAGGAGAGGGAAGTCCTTTTTCTAGTCCAGAAAGATTCCTCACTTTCCTTGACAGACATCTTGGGGTTTTTTTTAAAACTGAGATACTGAAACTCTGAAACAATGAAATTAAAGTTTCTAACAGTAATTATATCCACATGGCTGAGCTGGGATTATTGTAGATGCTTCCAAATGGCCAAAAGTCGAACCTTCTTTCCACAGCTCCCTAGGAAATCACTTCCCACTTACAGACTTTGCAGTCTAAAAAGCACAGTTCTTTAACACAGAATTCCAGTTAACCACGACATAAACTTTCACAAATATTTTTTTGGTCTTTGGAAGCCTGTATTGAAAGATCATCTCTGCTTCTCACACCCCTCAATGCAAATTCCAATGCAGTTCAACATACTTACGTTTTGATCTTTCATTTCTCCCTGGCAGCCTTGACAGTATCTAAAAACAAAATAGTGTTATTTTAACTGGAAAAAGGAGTAAATTAGTTTTTAAAAAATATCTTATACATAATAACAATTTATGGCACCCAAAACCACCCAAACAGTCAGCATCATCAGCAAAAAAGTTGCTGCCAGCTATTCTTACTTTGGGGACAAAAAAATTACAGGATCCACAAGTACACTCATTATCACAAATGTGATTTCCATACCGTTCCCCCTTGTATTCCTCCAGCGGAACTTCCTGAAAAGCATCCAAAGGAAACAAGTGATGGTAAGACCGAGCCAGGTGAGGTGCAGACACTAGTGTAAGGCCTGCAAATAAAGAGACATCAGAATTATTACAAGAGAGGACTTACTGAAAAGATTTTCTGGATAAAATCAAAAAGGAAAAAAGTTAAATTACTCAGTGGTTCAGATCATTTAGGAATTTAAAAAATTAAAATTATTTGTTCTGTTAGTTTCTATAAGCCAAATCTGTAATCCTTTCCAGAATTAAATCCAAATATAAATGACAAGCAAATTGCTCAAATTTCTACTGAAAAGGTTTAACTCTGTCTTTAGAAGTATGTTTACAATGCACAGTGGTGAAGTCAGGAAGCTCCTTTTTGGTGGTGATGGTTCTGCTGTATCAGCACCACCAGTTAAAATGATGCCCAGTTACACAGCTCTGCTGCAGCCTCATGTAATACTGTCAAAATCATGCCATAGCCCTGTTTCAGCTGACACAGGTCTGCTGGTTTTAACAGTTAATTTTCTTCACAGTAGCAAGTATGTAGCTGTGTTTTGGATTTGTGCTGGGAACAGGGTTGATAACACAGCGGTGTTTTCCTTACTGCTAATCAGTGCTTACACAGAGTCAAGGCCCTCTCTGTTTCTCAACCCACCAGTGAGTAGGCTTGGGAATGCACAAGGAGTTGGGAGAGGACACAGTCAGGAGAGCAGTCAGTCCCCCAACAGAAGACGGGGATATCCCACACCCTCTGGCATCATGCTCAGCCTATAAAGCTGGGTGAAGGTGGAAAGGAGAGAATGTTCAGTGATTATCTTCTTCAGTCACTGTTACACATGATGCTTTCCCAGAGATTCTGCCAGTGAAAGTGGTTGGCTTTGCTTGGTTTGCATGCACAGCTTTTGCTGTACCTATTAAACTGTCTTTATCTCAACCCACAAGTTTTCTCACTTTTACCTTTCTGATTCTCTTCTCCATCCCACCATGGGGGAGTGAGTGAGTGGTTGTGTGGGGCTGAGTTGCCACATGGGGTTAGACCATGAGAATAGGTTAGCTGGGGCATGGGCTGGCACAAACATCTTCATCACTCACTCACATGCAGTGCAAATGTCAGAGATCCTGTTTTACTGATCACTGCAGCTGTGGAGAATTACTGCTGATACACAGGATTTCTTCAGTTATACTATTCCCTTGCTGGAACCAAACTCATGCTGGTATGAAAAACTTGAAATGAAACTAGGATAAAGTGATTCAAAACTATTAAACAAATTATTTTATCCTCTTGCCAAATACACACAACTTGGTAATACCTATCACGTTTTAGTCATATGCCTGTAGAAACTAACAGGACAGCACCATTCACAATATTAATACTGTAAAACATGCTAATCCTCCCTCCACCCTCACTAAGGGCAACAGGGGAGGCATCACTGCTTGCACAGCCCATTAACATTTGCAAGGCCAAACAGCTTCCCTTTACAACTCTACAGCCTGTCATGTGTCATTGTGCAGCCTGCCTTTGGGTTCAGCTTGGACGTCTTTCATATGCGTAGTCCCAGATACGGGAGGGTACTTCTGTCCTTTTACTCCAAAGCATCCTATCTCCACAGCCTTGCAGTGAGAAGTCTGGAACACTGGTGTGTCTGTTAAACCAGGATTCTTGAGAAATTACCAGTCACATATGGATCACCCTTCTTTCCTGCTTTGCTTTAGGGCTTTTAGTTTATAACATTATACCAGGAGATACGATACAGCTTTACTGTTACAGGTGTATCCTGAAAGTTCCTCGCATGAAGTTGACATCCCAGGTCATAGGAATGCAGGACACTTAAAGAAGAGCTGGCTTTTAATTCCTAAGTATAGTAGAATTTTTCTACCCCTTAACTCTGTTACCACTAACTCCTAATTCATCCACTCACCTCTTCTTGCTACTTACCACAGATTTTGCATTCCACAGGAAGCTCACAGTATTTGGCTCTGCACTGGGGACAAAAGTACCCACCCAGTGTGAGACACGGCTCACTGTTGTTTTCCAACTGCCTACAGCAGAAAGAAACAATTTAGTACCTAAGATATAACACCATACCTACTACAAACTACAAATATTAGATATTTTTCACAAGAAATAATTTTAAAAGTTTCAGTAGATTGCATGCAACAGCTCCATGTTTAAGTGTCAGGAAGCAATTGATATCGCGATATTATCAGTAATCACATTTTCCCCACAGAAATGGAACAAAGACCAAATATCCTCAAATAAAGGAGCCAATGTATCTTTAAAAAATAAAGTTATGAATGGTAATGGCATTGCTATTTCTACTGAGACACAGAAATATTCTGTATTGACTGTAAGATGCATGTTAGTGTACTGATTTTTCAAATAGCAGACACTGTTTCCTTCTGAAAATTCAGACTCCCATATCAGCCCTGAAAACTGATTCTTTTCATTAAGAAGAGCTCTGGTACAGTAATCAAATGAGGCCTCTATTTTAAACTTCCCTTTAAAGTCACATTAGGAAATAGATAAAAAGTACTTTATTCAGCTAGTACCATTCATCCTCATAATTATCTTTTCCAAGTACAATAATACCCAAATCAAGAAGTGCAAGTAGACTTGGCAGTAATTACTTTAATACTTTGTAGCACCCTTGTGTCCTAATCACTGTATAATACAAGTAAGTACCATTTACTACCTTCAAAAAAATTTAAAGTTTAAAAAGCATATGTAACAGAGGCAACTATGGTAACACAGGATGTGCAAATGGAAACATCTACTGAGAGGTAACAAGACATTGCTTACTATTTTTTTCATGTTATTTTGCAATATTTTCACTGTCAAGCAGATTTTCTAAACATGACTATTTAATACTGAATGCTTATCAGTTCACTGAATTCTAATTAGTTCTACTTACACCATGCTAAAGGAGGGCTTTGCATCTTGATCAGATAGAGAAGCAATAGTATGCTGAGGAAAACCTGAAGGGAAAAACGTCCCATATGAACAAGTTTTTAAAACATGCAAATAATGTTTCAGTTTCTTACTTCAACAGAGAAGTCCAAAGACTACTCTAAACATTAAAGCCTATCTCCTTCTTGTTTGTTATTACAGTAGAACTAATACACTCTTACTAGGTATAAAAGTCTTCTTAAAGGTCTCTACCTACACCCACACATCCCTGACTGTACTTTTCCCATATGAAAAATGTTTTCTCATAGACATTTTATTAACTGAAGCTCACTGGAACCCCATTTCTAAAGAACAGTTAAAAAGAAAAATTATATGCAATGGTAGAAAAGCAGAATAAGCACCACATGAATGTTCACTTAAACAATGGTTTCTAGTTAAGGGGAAAATTTTTTAATATAAAGACATCAAGCTTATATTCACCTTCCAAGTGTCGTATATGACAGATAAGACTAGCACTTTATGGAGACAGTAATAGATATACCTTTCTTTCTACCACTTATTTTTTACAGCTCATGACAGGTAGGCAGTCATTTTTTCCAACTGCTGCTCAGGCTTTAACTATAAAAAGTAACCCTCTTCAGTACTTACATCTACACATAAAAATACATACAATATTCTCTGTGAAAGGTGAGAACTCAGTGCTCTACTTTGTGGCATTAGAGTTCTTATTCTGGTTTTACTTCAAGCTGAAATTTTCTGGGAAATACATTAGGAGAAGAAAAGGTACCTAATCTACTTGTTGAAAGAACATGACACTAGTGCTCCTCACAAACCTGTACTACATGGCTAAACATGGCTCTCACAGTCAATTAATAGTTATAACAGTTGTCTTCTGCATGGAAAAAAACAGGGAGAAACAAAATAGTTTTTCATCCTTCATTTCTAAGCATTACATTTGTAAGAATTACTCTACAAGCAGTATCATTCCACTTTATTGTTTCCAACTTCTGTTGAGTAATCTGTCTTATGTAACTCTTCACTTCATTTAAAAGCTGACTATTTGTAGGAACATCAAGAAAACCCATATCTGTGTAGCAAAATACAAGTTAAAATTAAAAAAACCCAATTGCACAATGTCTTTATTACACTTCTTACTGTATTTGTACAGCTTTAACACAGAAGATGCAAAGAAAGAAAAGGACAGAGCAGATCTTGTGCTCAGAGTTTAACAAAACTGTATCCTACCCATTCGAATAAGGGAGCACTCAGAACTTGAACTGGCAGGTGGAGGACTGACATGATGCATCAGCAGTTCCTTGTAATGACTTTCATCTAAAATAACGTGGTATGTTCCTGTCACAAAGAAATGAAGGCCTTACTCCCAGGTTATCAGCAGATGAGAATACAAACATATACTCCAAATGACAGAAAACAACTTACGCAGAAAAAATAATTTATCCAAAACTGTTCCTTAAAATTAGCCCTGTTAATGCTATTGAAAATGACGAGTTTTAAATTTGGTAACACCACAATGTTAAATTAGATATGAAGGCCTATAGCTTTTTTCCCAACATTATACTGTAGTAATGATAATGTAAGAGTTACCACTGAAGCAATTCATATTAACATGTTACATTGCTTAAGTTCCACATCACATGGCTTTATATGTGGAACACTCAGTTTGAAAATATATATGTATTTCTTTTCTCTAGAGGTGCAGCTATCAGCTGATAATAATTTCACTGAATACTGTACATTTTGTAGATTTGGCAAGCCCTTGAATTTTCTGCCACCAAAATGAAAAACATTCATTCTTAAATATCAAAATGCATTAATGAATTTGTAACAAATTTGTCACTTAATTTTGATTTTAAACCTGTGTTAACAATGTAACTACTGAACTTCAGATACATACCACCAGTTTCTCGGGCAAGTACTGTACAAACTCGAACCTCAGCGCTTAGGCCGATGACAGATACTCTGATCTTAACTGCTTTTAAACACTTCAAATAGAAAAAGAAAGCATACTCAAAATCATGTGCAGAACAAACAACAGAAAAAAAAAATTGAGAGTCTTAAATGAAAATTAATTGGTGATAACACTGCAACTGTCTGGTTTTACTCTAATAGCTTGGATGTTCAATGTAGTAGTCAAATTTCAATTCTGTACCTTAATTAGATCATAGATGTTGGCTGGATCACAGGTCGTCAGGCTGCTGAAGACTACCAAAACCTCTCTGCTTGTATGTCCCGGCATGTGCCTAAGGAGAGTATGTAGTTAATTTACTACTGCACACTAAGCTACTTGTATGACAGTGTCTTCAAGGACTTTAATGCACTGAAGTCAGAAGATGACGTGATATGAAGTCCTCTACAAATTCTAACAAGATCCTTCTCTGAGAACCAGAATTTCACCTTCCAAAAGCCAAACCTTTCCAGTACCTAAAATACAGTATTTGACTGGCAGTTGCTATCTGATTGTTTCTCTAATTAATCCCTTCTACATTATCCATACTCTCACAGGTAAAACTCACCTTCCGACTAGCAACACTACAGTAAGTCTTCCTGACTTCTTAAAATAAAAATCTCTAATCAGTTTAGAGGTGTAAATCCATTACTCTTAAGTACTTTTCGTTCTTAATTGAGAACTCTTTTTCAGCTAATTATTCAAACAGTTTTTTATGACATTGACTACTAACTTTGTTCTTTCAAGTGTTTCTAGCTACTTTTTTGTTCAGTCTTCCACAAACTGGGATACAACTCAATACCTCACATAGCAAAAAATTGTTTTCAATCTATCCTACCTGAAAATTTATCTTCCTAAAGAATGCCAAACTCCCACAAGATTACTGTGACTCAGTGCTGATTCTTTCCCTGTTATCATTAACCACTAACTCTGTTGTCTCTCATACCTTAGCCCTCTAGTGTCTTTCATCTACATATAATCATTTACTTGGTTTTTAAATACTGTTGCATTTTATAAGCAGCACACCTCTAAATACATGCATCTTATGTTAGAAAATTAACTTCTACACTACTAGCATATTTAACTTCTTAGTAATTTGTACTGTAAGAAGACATAAAGTTGTCTTTTAAAAATTCAGGTCAGCATGATGCACGATGCTACTTAGAAAAAAATTTTGTCTGCCTCTCAAAAAATTCACAATCACACAGAAAATAAAAAAAACACTCCAGGTAAATACTAACTTTAAAGTCTGCATGGCCAAATTCAGGGAATTATATAGAGAAGGCTCTCCACTGCAGTTCATATCCACTGCTTTCTTCAGAGCAGTTATGTGCTTTTTTGAGTTTCCTGTAAGTGAAAGAAAAACTCAACCAATTCAACTGATAGAACAAGTTAAAAGAATTGAAATATTTAAACCATATATGTAAAGAACTGTACTTATGTAGCAACAGCTTTCAAACTGTGACCTGTCTCCATTTTTCCTTAGAAATTGATTTGTTAATCAGAATGCAGAAAGCAATGAAACAATGTATTAACAGAAAGACATTTACTCTCCAGGCACTCAGTTGTTAGAAACTTTAAGAAGCCAACAAAAACAAAATCACTTTTGTGTATCATTCAGTGCTCAACGTGAGTGCAAAGTGTCTCATAAACTGTTTCAGCAGAGAGTTTAGTTTCTTCTGTTAACCTCAAAGTACTAAAGATTGATTCATTCTCAGTTTCCTCATTAAAGTCTGCTTTATTTCTGAAGCCACAGAGATTGATGTGACAGCAGGCAAGAAGCAAAGAAACCTTGCTTTTTAACATATGATCAGATCTCACAGAACAAAGAGATGTCATAACATATAAAATTACAATACAGTGGAAAATTAACTATAGGAAAAACAAAACATATTTTAGCTGCAATCTGGACATGACAGCAAAAAGCTTACAGTGAATATTCTAGCTCAAATCAGATCAAAATAAATACTCTGATTTCAGGTAATTTGCAATAATTTCTTTTTTAAATTCACTTTCAGCAGTGTAGCAGGTAGAACTTGTAAGATCAATGAAACAGATAAAAACATCTCCAGTCGAAACCCAAAAAATACTACATCCCTACCTGAGAGTTCAGTCATTTTTTCAGCTCTTTTACTCTTGGTTACAATTAGGCCAATCTGGAAGATGGAAAAAAAAAGTCAAAATTTTACTTACCAAGTTTAATAAAAGAGCTGATTTTCATTTTTTGTTACATTTTGCCTATTATTTATGGATCAGAATTACTTAACCATAGAAGTCTATACACTTACTTTCTTGTAAGTGTAACAACAGCAGCCCAATGTGACGCATCAGTTAACATATGCTGTATATTTCTGGTACTTTTGTACAAAATGAAATCTTTGAAAATACTAAGTGCCTGAAAAAAATATAATCAGGTCTTCTGTATTAAAACTGATGCTAGGAAAAAGGGAACAGACAGGCTCTTATTTTCATTAGTTCAGGCAGAAACAAGAATTTCGCTAGACTTATAAGCAACCTTACGAGAAGGTACACATAAGCAGAAAACAGTTTCCTAGATAGTGTTAAAGCTAAAACTGCTTTTTAAAACAGCTTTCCCTGTTTCTTTTATGGTAGTACATACCTGACTAATAGGATTTTGGTCAAAGTACTCTTCAACAAAATATTCCAATAACTATAAAGAAAAGTTAAGAAAAGTTAAAAACTAGTTACAGTTTTATTCCTCATGCATTAAGCAGTCGATATTTTCAAAACATCTAGTATCATTAAAGTTAAAAAAAAGCTGGGAAAAACAAAACAGGGGAATGAGCTATTCTTTTCCTCCAGCCCTTCTTCATCCCATGTTACCAATGCAATGCAGATTTCAGAAACTTTTCCCCTTTTTACTTTATTCACTTCCTATGTTCAAGTTCTGAATTCCTGGTGTTTCAAATGGAGGCTTCCAACACACCAAAAAGCACTAATCTGTACAAAATCATCAAAAACCAGGATTTCATGCTTTAATGCCATTAGGGAAGATCACACAGTAAAAGATGCACACAGTACAAGTCCTCCATGACTGAAACACCAATTCAGATCCTGTCTAACATCCCTTCAACTCAGAATTCATTAAAAAAACTGTAAGGGAAAATATAAACAATTCCAGAAGTGTAATGAAAACACATCTGTTCATCTTTCATTCCCTTATTATTGGTAACAATTTCCACACAGTTTTCAAAAAGTGGCTTTCCCTGGTATGTCCCTATAAAGTCTTTTTACTGTACAGGAATACACATGCATGGCAAAACGACGTCACATAGATTTTACTATTCAAAAAACAGGAAAATTACAGACTAGCAACACAAGGGGAAAAAAGCAGGGATGATAAGAAAGATGAGGCTACGCACATACAGGAGACTGCAATTCTTTTAAATGCATAATGAAACTGGGATTACAGAGAAACAGCGGCTTAGTAAGAGAAAACCTCTGAGTCCAGAAATACCTTCAAAGTGCACGTAAGTCTGTTTGGTTTTAAGTCTTGGTCCTCCATTGTTCTTGATCCATCAACAACCACATAAAGGTGACGCATCTGCATTTCCACCATAAGGGAAAATCACTTAGAGAATATATACTGAAATGAATTCATTATTCCATTTACTTAAAAAAGCCATCAAACTGGGAAAAATTCAGTATATTGAGCAATGCAATCAACATCAACTGGAAGGAAAGTATTTTTCCACTTTTCCTTCAAAATGAACGATAAACAAACCCCTCTCTTGAAAAATGCACACTGCTCTTTTCCTCTCATAAGCTACAAAATATGCATAGCTTGAACCTTCACGTTTTCATCTGAAGACCTCACTGCTGGACAAAGCAATGTTGTTATTTACAAGCTGTTTCCATTATGGCCACTTTTCACATGAATTAAAATGGACAGTGTAAGTGCATGTGACTGGACTGCTGCTGCAGAACACACTTCCAGTGCTAAATCTCTGAATTCCACCTCAGAATACTCAGGCTTCACATCCACATTGCCAATGAACAAAGAACCCTTAAAAAAACCCCAAACCTGGTGGAAAACACAAGGTTTGATCTCAAGCACATTAAGTCTACAGAAGTGTATTTCAGCTTAGGAACACCACCTCATCACATTGCTTTGGACTAAGGACAGAAGAGGGTTAAGACATTAACATACCATTCCAAGTCGAACTTGTCCATGGTGTTCATAGAGTCTAACAAAACACAGAAGATTTAAGTAAGATGCAAATGAACAAATGGTCCCTAAAACAGAAGTCCAAAACAAATCCCATACTAGACTTCTGGTAAATATGAAGCAGTAACAAACTGCAGACACTTATTCACACTGAGAAAGCCCCCAACTCAACCACAGATTTCACGCCTCTCATAAAACCAATAAAAACTATTTCTAACTACCAGGTTCAATGAAGCTTTAAAATTGTATCCAAACTTGAATTTTTTACCGTAACTTGAAACAAAGCAAAACTTAGATCTTTTTTCTAGCAATTCTTCTGAAATTTGAAATAGAAATCTGGTGCCATGATATCAGACTCCAGCTTCTGTTGTTACAGGACAAGGGCCAGCATTCCTAACTAAAGGAGAGTGGGTTTAGATTTAGATTTAAAGATGTTTTTATGATGAGGGTGGTGAGGCACTGGCAAAAGTTGCCCACAGAAACTGAGAAGCTGTGGATGCCTCCTCACCTCTGGATGTTTTCAAGAGCAGGCTGGATGGGGCTCTGAGCAACCAGGTCCAGTGCGAGGTGTCCCTGCCCAGGGCATGGAGGTTGAAACTGGGTGACCTGTAGGGTCCTTTGCAACCCAAACCGTTCTACGATTCTATGGTTTGTATATTAAAAAAAGGCTATAGGATTCCTCTAAGCTGTGCAGCTGGATCATCAGATGGATGGAGCACAGCTGGCATACACCTGGGGCGCCCAGCCTGTACACATGCTGTGCTTAGATTGAAGTTCATTTTACAGTTTTTCACGGCACAAAAAGCAACAAGCAGGAAGCACGAAGGGGTAAGGACACAAAAACACAGGACCCCCTTTCAGGATGACCCAGCCAGTGCTATCAGCGGGTTTGCGGGCACACAAAGTACCTTTTCCTCTTCGCCTTGAAGAGAATGTCATCGATGGTAGCCTTCAACGATCCGGATTCGTCTTCTTTAAGAATTTCCCTAGGCAATGCAGAGTGTTAGCGGGCAGGAGGGAGACCTTCCCTGCCCTTTCGCCAGGAAGGTGAGGGAGGGGAACGAGGAAGAACATACCATGTTCGTTCGTAGCCTCCTTCCCAGCGCTTGGTGCGCTCGGGCTCGTCATCCATCTCCGCGGGGACCACGCGGCCTGACGGGCGGTGAGGGGGGCTCGGGGTAGTGAGGGGGGCCCGGGGTAGTGAGGGGGGCCGACAGGGACTGAGGGAGGCTGAGGAGGGCTCAGGAGCCGAGGGGGGCCGAGAGGAGCCGAAGAGGAGCCGAAGGAGGCCGAGAAGGGCCGAGTGGAGCCGAGGCGGAGCCGAAGGGAGCCGAAGGGGGGGGCCGAGTGGAGCCGAAGGAAGCCGAAGAAGACCGAGAGAAGCCAAGAAGGGCCGAGGGGAGCCGAAGGAAGCCGAAGGAGACCGAGAGAAGCCGAGAAGGGCCGAGGGGAGCCGAAGGAAGCCGAAGGAGACCGAGAAGGGCCGAGGGGAGCCGCAGGCCGCTCCCTCCGCCAGGCCCCGCCGTTCCGGCCGCTCTCTTCCGCCTCGGTGCGCCGCCAAACCCTCCCGGCCGCCAACCCGCGCCGCGGAAAGACCGTTCCGGGGCCGCTCCGTTGTGTTTCCCGCACCCAAAATATTCCAATTGTGTCCTGGAGAGGAGGAGGGCGTAGGGAAGAGGCGTCACGGAGACGTCCCTGGTGCGGGCACCGAGCCCCAGTGGCGGCGTCTCTGTGAGGTGGCCCCGCGTTCACGTCTGGGAGCCGTGACAGCCGTCTTGTGTTTGCCTGGTATTTCTGCAATTAACTGGAGCAATGTCAATGATTAAGAGAAGAGCCAAGAGCCCCGCCGTGAAGCTGAGTGCTAGCACGTGTTTGTGCTCACAGGCAGTACGATAAGCAGCAGGAAAGCGGCGGGGCAGCCTCTCTAAGGGGTCACTGCGCACCCACCCAGCACAATGGGCCAGGAAACAAACGTGTAAACAAACCTGTAAACATGGATTAGTAACATTTCCTGAGTAGCCTCCGCGGCAAACTCACCGCCCCTGTACCCTTGGGCCAGCTGTGTTCATCAGGAGCGACTTACAGGGGAAAGAGAGGCGAAATTAATCAGCTTCCTGTGGAACCACACCTGGGAAAAACCCACAGTTTTTTGCTGCAAAGCAAGCTAAGGGAAGACAGGAATTCTTCAGTTTGAGAAGTCCAGATTTGCTTCTTGGAACTGAAATTAGCCGTAGTTTGATCTACTCCTGTGAGAACACGTGCCATCCTTTCTTTAGGAAAAAAAAGTCCAATTGATAAAACACTGAAAGGGAAAATGGCTGCAGGCTGACAATTTTAATAGAAAAAGAGAGAAATGAGACTTCTTTCAGAACAGGGATATTTTTTATTGTCAAGGCCAAGAATTTCAATGCTAGACTGGAATACATGATATACAATAATTTTGTATATTATGATTGTCCAAGTGCTTGAAATTCCATTACAATTTTAATATTAATAAGCTAAATACTGGATACCTTCTTCTAAAAATTCAAATCAATTAGGTTTTTCATTGCCATGAACATGCTGTCATGAAAGATAATCCATCTACTGTGCCATACAAAGTGTTGGATACATTTGTTCCACACTGCTTTATCTGGCCTAAAAAAACAGAGTTTAGTAAAATATATGCAGATGTTGCCACAGTTACCTTGATCAAGGATATCCAACTGTTTACAAAGATAAAAAGAAAAAAAAAGTCCAGTTTGGAAACTGTTAAATGTATTCCTAGAAACTGTCTCTTGCCCAATTTGCTCTGTAGATCTGTGGAGATAGGAGAGCATTTTCTAAGAAGGATAAAACTCCTCGTTATATGCAGGGTCTGAGGACAGGCTGTAATTGAAACCCGAGACCACATGCCCGTGGATGTGGGACAGTATTACTTGGCAAGATCCAAATACACGTTAACTACCTCCTGCAAAAACCTAGCCACACAAGTAAGATGACATAGGAGACTGTTAACATGTACATGCAAAAATGTAGATTCAGAGTTGAGACTCTGCATGAAGAGACTGAGGTGATAATCATTTAATAACTTCAGTTTTGCCTGGAGTATACCTTCTATTCTTTAAGGATATCAAGAGACCACTTTCCCTGATAGTTCGGGTGGTAATTTGTTTTCAATTTCCCTCTGATTTTTGTCTTGTTCCAACTTGCTTCAACTCTCAGCCATTTATTCTTATTTCATTAATTTCAATTTCACTGAGAAATGAAAATGTCTCATAATTTTTATTTGACATGTTCAGAGCACTGTTGACAAGAAAGACCTTTTTCAGTCTTCCATCGACAGGTCAGAGCAAAACCAGCTCACTGATTGTATGCACCAAATGTGCCTTGACAGTCCTGAGGCCCATAATAGATACAGGACAAGGCAAGTGACCTACTGTAATGGTCCCAGCATGTCGCCCTGCTGCTGCTACCCAAGTATGCTCTGCATACCTCAGGATGGTAACTTACTTTACCTTCCTAAGGTAATTCGGCTTCCTAAGGTAAATCTGTTCTCGTGAGGCTCCACGGTCAGAAGGCCCACTGCCATGCCCTGAAGTAATCCTGTTTGGAACCCAAAAGGCAATCAGAAGGGAGTATTTCTCCCACCCCAGCTTGTCTCTCCAACTTTTGGAAAATCAACATGGCCACAACTGTGGCATCTTGCTAGGAAACATGGACCAGTTAACAGAGAGCTGTCTCCACTTAGTTTATTTCCCTGTTCCAGCCACAGGCATCGTGTTCCATTTTCCCTGGTCCTTTAGTGGAAACTTTGCAGGAAAGGAGAAGCACAATGGTTCATCACAGGTTATGCAGTGCAGACACTGAGGGACTAGGACACAATTCCTCAAAGACTGAAACTTGGACCACTGTCAAAGAGAACCTGGGGCTGGGTGTCAGCATCCTGTGAAAGGAAGACCTATTAAGGGTGCAGACTGTGAATCTTCTGAAGAAAATATCAGTCAGCTTATTTTTAGTGCTTTATGAACACCAGTTGATCCTTAAAGTCGCATTAATCTTCTTCTCCTATTACTGATGCAATGCCCAGAACTCTGAGAAAAAATGAGAAACCTGGGTATAAGAGTGAGAGGTCATTTATTTAGATTGTGAGGATTTCGACAAGTACCTCTCTTACAAAGAACAGTTTAAAAAGTATACAGTGCAACAGGTATAAAACACTTGGCCCACCTCCTTTATAAAGTAGAGAGGTTTCCTCTTTGAAATGAATACAAACCAGAACCAGAGAGAGAGGCACCTGAACAGAGAGGGAGAACAAGGCATAGCACTGGCTGTCATCTGATTTCAAACTGATGAAAATATTGAGGCACCTTTGAGGTAGATGGGACTGAAGGCTTTCAGATGAAGAGGTGCCAAATTTTCAAATTCTCTAAGTGTTCCCATGGTGTCTTATGCTATTTACTTCATCCACTAAATCTCCTGGAATTAAGTGGAATTGGAATGTCGGGTTTATAAAGATGAAGGTGAGTGTGTGGCCATCAGGACTACGGTGTGAATGGTAAGAGCTGAAAAGTGAGAAAGGGTTTAACTGTCAGAGTGAGGCATGTTAACAGAAGCAAAGGACAGAGGTAGTATCACCATGACCATCCTAAACTGGAAACGGCTTTCCTGATGTCTTTCCTTTAAATTAAGGCAGAAGTTAAAACCTTTCTTTTAAAGAAAAAAATGATCACTAACAAAAATCTGCAAAACCTTATTCAGAGCACCTTTTTCTAATAAAATGCCTTTCTAAGCAATAGAATAATATGGCTGAGTTTTTTGTATTAAAATATATTTCAGAACAAACAAAGTTGTAAAAAACTGTACAGGGAAACTATCAATGGTTCTAACAATTTAGTAAGTAAAAATAATTAGCAAAGATGTGAAAAAGGATGCAAAGAGAAAGTTTACTGGCTTATGAAAACATTTGCACAAGCAAATCTATCCCCATGATAATATCTCCAAGAAAATATAAAAATATACATTGAATTTATGCAGATATGCTCTGAAAAGCATGTCAGTTAATACATTTTACCTGGCCTAATAAATGATACTAACAATTTATACTTCAAATTAATTCATTTTGCTATACTAACTCTCTGAATGCCAAGTTCATAAACATCTGCTGCCTAGACAAAAAGTCCTGTTCCTTGCTGGTGAAGAGTAAAGTGTTTTGCCTCTAAACACATGTACTTCTAATAGCATGACCCAAAAAAGGTATGCAGAGCGCAATGACCTACAAAAACACTAATGGAACATTAATACGAGTCTCATCCTGTACCTCTGTTCCTTTAAGGCCAGGTATAAATTTGTTGCATCATCTTTAAAGAGGGGAGTAAAAAACCCAAACCGAAGTCACTCTCCCCCGTTGCTTAAACAGGAAATTATTTTTCCTCTCTTGTTGGGTGAAATTCAAGATAATTTCTGGCACACAGTGCAGCATTTGGAAATACAATACAAAAATTCTCATTGAAGTAACTTCTGAATTGCCAAAATTATTCAATATGATTAAGCACTCCATCAAAACCCAGACAGAAAGAACAGCTCAACTCTTTCTGATATCATTAAGATGTCACCTATAAATAAAATCTGAAATTGTTAACAGCATTTTTGGGCAAACTTTCCACATGGTGTTTAGAACTGCTTTCTCTGGCTGGCTTTGCAAGTTTGCAAATACAGTATTTTCAAATAAAGCATTCATATTTAAGAGGCCAGGATTTGCAATAATGAAAACAGAATGTTAGGTTTTCTAAAGTTGTCTGATAACTTTAATTACATTGATTTAAAATTGGATCTTCATAAAAAACCTACCAGTAATGTACATCATCTAAATAAGTCACAGTGATTAACTAATCCCCTTAAATGTACTGTTCTGAGAGTAAATAAATAGGTTAAAATATACATATCAATTTAAAAAAACAGAAAATAGTATCCATGAAATGAAGGCATAGCTAAGTTTCTACATTCCAGTTCATAACTTTATCATAGTCCTGAATTCGTTGTTTTATGTGGGAAAGCTTATTCTTTAGATATTCACAACGCTCCTTTTTCTCCAGAAATGCAGGATCCTGCCAAAGATACAAAAACCTTTACATTAATATACTATTCTTTCAGACTCTTCCAAGAATAGTCTATTATTAGTTATGCTCTTGATTAAAGACAGTATATAAGTAGTCTCTAAAATCACACTCTTTTTCCTCAGACAGTTTTTTATTTCCTGCTTCCTTTTCCTTCATGAAAGATTAAAAAAAAGATGTTCTGCTTCTAAGTGCTGTAGTTACGTAGTAAACAGAGCTGTTTTAAAACTGAAATCTGCAAATATAAATGACATCATAGTATATAATTCAGATTCTGCAGGTGTGTTGTAGTATGTGCAATAAATCCCTCCCCATAAAAAAAACATGAAGTTTAACTAACATGGACACAAACTCTGAATTCTATAGAGAAAAAGAAATTGTATTTGTAATGTCTTATGTTTTTAACGGAACACAGATAGACATTTACTGTCCGTATTTAAAAATGACAGTGAGAAAGTTCTTGGATTACACTGAAAATTACTGTTTATGACTGTCTAAGTTCCATGCCTCAGAAAATAGAAAACTTCTTTTCAAAGGTAAGACTATGTTTTCTATTATCTGCTGGCTGTTATCAATCAGTGAATATAAATGAATCCCAAAAAGTATCTAATCTTCTGAGTGCAGAATGCTAAGAGATAAAACATACTCTCACAAGATGAAAATGCTTAACTCTTTGTTTGTGGTTTGGATTTTTCTTCCACATCTGGCTACTGGAAACATTCTCAAAACAAGTTGTTGGCATGAGCGTGTGGGTTGTGTCCTACCTTTGGCAAAGTTTTAGAAGACAAACCATACAATGCCCTGTAGTTTCTACAGATACCCTGAGCTAGTGAATTGTGCCTACTATCAGAAGAGTTGGCTATTTACACTCTTTGCCATTAATTAGATTCACAAGCAATATAAATCAAAAAACACTTACATTTTTCTTCTTCTTGTATTCTTGCAGAACTTTTGATATCCTTTCCTGTTCCTAATGAGAGACCACAAATTTTTAAACACTTTGAGTGTGCTCCATGTCTTCATGTAAATTCTACAAAATACTCATCAGAAGCAAAATTCTCATTTTATCAATACATTGTACTTGTAACATTTTAGTTGCAAATCTCGTATTTGAGAAATAGCAAAAGTACGTTAACTGTTACACACTCAAACTTAAAAGCTACTAGTATGAAACAAACATCCAAAAAAACCCCCAGAAAAACATGTATATTTCTTAATTACAACTTGGTATCCTCAACTAATGATCAGACAAGATGTAATATATATATTCTGTCCCACCAAGTCACAGCCAGCACTACAAGACACTGTAGTGCAAAAGACAGTCAGAAACTACCTAAATAATACCACCCAATACCACTGTTTTCCATGAGCCCATTTCACAGCTACTTACATATATGCTTTCAGGATGGTGGGGCAGCTGCCTCAGCAATGCATCCAGCTCATCAAACTTTTTTAATACAGCATGAACTTCGGCAGACAGTTCTTTATACTCAGCAAACTGATCATTGAATACTGCTTTGTATCGGTCTCTCATTTCATTTGTTTGAATTACTGGGTATTTCCTTAAAAAAAACACCAAAAAAAAAAAAATCCGTTTTCAAGAACTAGTTTTAGACATTTGGACCCTTCACCTTGATAGTGTATTTCTGTATTGTTTGCTAATCTCACAACCTGCTGAAGTCTGCATGTCTGCAAAGCATTGAAACCACAGAATGGCTGAAGTTGCAAGGGACATCTGGAGGTCATCCGGTCTAACCTCTGGATCAGTCACAGCCACCTACAGCAGGTTGCCCAGGACTGTGTCCAGACAACTTGGTATCTCCAAGGATGGAGACTCCCTCTCTCTGGGCAACCTGTGCACACCCTCACAGAGAAAAATATTTTCCTAATATTCAGATGAAACCTCCTGGGTTTCAGTTTGTGTCCCAGTCTATGGCAAATAGTATAAAAATTAATTTATGAACTCACTGTTCATCAACGAAAGGCCTCCTCTCCAAAAGGGAGAATGTTATAGATTTAGCACTTAGAAGGTACAAGAGTAGTCACACTTCAGGATCTAAAAAGGCAATTTTCCATGTATTTTATTTTTTTCTATAATGTCTGTATGGTGGTCTTCTGTTCCGTTGGCAGTTATTGTACTTGCCAGATTATAATATCCTGTTTTAACATTTGAGGTTTGTGTGTGGGTTTTCTTTTCATTTAAATTATTTATTTATAAGTACTGGGTTTATAGGAGGTTTATGCCACTGATAGTAGCCCCATCCTCTCTATTTTTTCACATTAATTAGTAAAGAATTATGAGTTCTCACAGCACATGCGTGGCAGAGAAACCATGAGTATATATATGAGAAATGCTGAGTGAAACACATAATACAAATATTACCCACTAAGTTGGTTCATCAAAGTCAAGTCACTTACGCCAAGTAGTCTGGCATCACTATTGGTTTAGGAATGTGGCCTGCAGGTATATGACCATTAAGTAGTTCTGGTTTTCTTTCCACTGACTTGAGCTGCCTGTAACCGACTTCTTCTCTCGGTCTGTCATCACTTTCATACTGTTTTAAAAGAAAAAGAATTTGTTCTTCATTAAGTTAGTTTACATAAACCACACAATTCACAACCTGTTTGAAGACAGTGATAAAAGTACCTAGCAAAGCAGAAGAAAATCATAGGTATTACTTACAACCCTTAATTAGAAAATTGGCAACGAGTTACAGTTTAATGTTTCTCACACAGTATTCTTCAGTTTGTCCTAACAACAGTACCAGTGGCAGATAGATACTTTTTCAGGTTTGGAAATATTTATTTGCATGTCTTAAATAAAAAATTTAAGGAAGTTTTCTTGGATATCCATCTAATTTTTGAATGAACAGAAATCATCCAGATCTCTGGAGTTCCTTTTTCTCCTTGTTTCCTATTCACAGAATCAGAGAATATGCCAAATTGGAAGGGATCATCAAGTCCAACCCTTAGCCCTGCAGAGGACCATCCCCAGGATTCACACCAGGTGCCTGAGAGCATCATGCAAATGCTTCTTGAACTTCGACAGGCTTGGTGCTGTGACCACTTCCCTGGGGAGCCTCTTCCAGTGCCCAATCATCCTCTAGGTGGAGAACCTTTTTCTAATATCCAAGCTAAACTTCCCCTGACACAACTTCAGGCCATTCTCTCGGGTCCTGTCACTGGTCACCACAGAGATCTGTGCCTGCCCTTCCTTTTCCCCTCAAAAGGAAGTTGTCGACTTTGATGAGGTCACTCATTTGCACAATCTACCCCTTGATCCAGAAACAAAAACATGTTCAGTCTTGTTGGAAAACATAAATAAGGATCGTGATCCAGTACCAAACAAACAAAGAAAACATTGGCAAGAAATTCAGTGTTTAACAGGAGACTTTTAAGACTGAAATTAATACACCATAATTTCTCTGGGAATCAGCATGTGCTGTTAAGATCCTACACCATCTTCACAGTGTATACAACCACACCTTTGTGTGGCAGAAACAGTAACATTGCTGACGCTTCAAACGAGCAAGGAGTTCTTGGGAACAGTCTCAGAGACATAGGAAGAAACGCAATTCACAGAGTATTTCCACTGGCTCTCCTGCAAATTAAGCACACAGCCAGGAGAAAAGAGAGTCTAAAACCTGTCACACATCAGATGACCTCCTGTTTTAGTCATGTTTGCCAAACCCAGTGATAAATGCTTGTCACCTTGTAAAAAAGGGTAAGAGCACATACAGAAGCAGCCATCAGATCTGCTGTTTACAGTATATCTCATAACTTAGCCTTATTAGGAGTAACTTCTTTACAAGCTTCATCCAAATCTTCTAGATAGGAGAATGACGTACAAACTAGGTTAAAGAATTAAACCTAATCTCTTCCAAGTTAAATAACAAAATAAATAAGTCAATCAAAACAGTCACAAGAAAAATAATAACAATTTAGAATTACCAGTAAACAGAAAAACAAACTCTCATTTCCTACCTTCTTTTCTGGAAAAGAGGACTGTGTTTTCATCTATTAAAAAAAAAATATGGAAAGAACTGTTTTATTTTCAGCAAAAATACCATGCAAAAGCACAGCTCTGAAAGTCTAAACTTTTTCAAAATCACACTGTAAAGAGAACTACATTTATATTTAGGTAATGAAATTTAGCATGAGGAATATTTTCAGATCCATTGATTTAAAGACTGTTTAAGAAGAGTGGAAGGAAAACAACCACACAAACCCCAGAAGGATTTCCCAGAGCGTAGCTGCAAGGAACAGCTTGTAGGAAATACTCCATCCACTTCTCAAGCTCCTTTATTATTTCACATTCCAGCCCATTAACTCACTAACACTCTGCAGCCTAATTTATTGTGTAGAAAACACTACAGTGCACTAACCGGTAGCTCAACCTGCAGCTGTGTTTGGCACAGCACTCTCCAGAGCCTAACCTCTATTATAAAAGTATTCTCTTTAGAAATATGTAACAACTGGATTAAAAGAAGCTGCATAGCAACAAGGAAGAATGAACACCTTCTGCGTAACTCCAGCAATTACCTCATTCTTGCAGGACATACTATGAGTTGGTTAAAAACCTTTTATCTAGAGCTATAATGTACTTTTCAAAAGGAGGGCCTCACTTTTATGCAAGACAGTGGACTGGAAAGCAGTTTTAAATAAAAGTGCTGCAAAACACACTGCAGTAACAGAGCAGAGGAAAAGCAGTTTTAAACTCACTCTCTCCTACTAAAATCACTTACACGCTGACCCCTCCTTTAGTGAGCCTTATGTAGGCCATACATATACTTATTTTTGTGCTATTTTGATTCTTACCAGTTTTTTAAAGGGTTTTTTTTTTGTGGTGTTTTCACATAGAGGAAGTTTTATACAAATTACTTTGAATTCCCTAATTAAGAGTGTTAAGTCTCTGCTGTTATGGTTCATCATTAACCAGATGCGTGTTGAATGCTTTGCGTATGGGCAAGGCCAGCAGTCAGGCAAAATACTTGACGTGAAAAAGACAAGGCTGAGTGCAACCTAGCCAACTTTGTTATTAGTATTATTTTCTGATAACTATTGTAAGGAAAGATGAAAAGACATAAAGAAGTAGCTTGGACTTTTGCTTGCAAAGTAAAAATAAGTATTTTGCATTCTTACGTTTAATCATACTTGCACTTGATGTGCTGAAAGCACAGTTTTAAAATAAATGCTAGGTGGCTTTAAGCCTAACCCTGCAGAACAGATGAACAAGCACATTGTTCGTTTCTTCCTTTGTTTGGAAAATACACACCAGGAAGTAGTTTATCAGCTGACTCAGGAAGAGGGCCCAGTATTACAAAGAGAACGGCGCCAGGTCCTTATGCAAGGTGAATTATTAAAAAAAAAAAAAAAAGTCCAGGAACTTGGGTCTGACATCTTAAAACGCCTTTCATTTGGCAGTCTCAAATAATGCAAGGCTATTTAAAATTCACCCTGAAAACCATGGACCTTCTGCAGAGCAGACACCTGATACAACTGGCCAGACCTGACAAGTGCTCCCCATCACTTTGTATCCAGTAGATAGAAAATGGTAACCAACGACTTACCTCCTGTTCCATTAATTCCCTGTGCCTCCTGGCTCCTTCGTGTCTCCATAACTTCAGACAAACCACCGCACTTATCAGGTAGATGATCACGGTGACAAACAAGAATACGATTGCTGCGGTCTGCCCTCCTTCCACGCGGCAGAACGATGCATTTATCGGCGTCTTAAACAACTGGTAATAGCAGAGCCCACCTCTGTTGGTATCGTTTACGTACACTATGGCAGCCGACATGTAGAGGAAGAACAAGGCAACATTGATCCCAAACTCGGTCAGAGGCCACCAGTTGGAGTCGAGGAGGATGGTCCGGTAGTACATGGACATGCCGAGCACCAGCAGCACGATGGTGACAATCCAGGCCATTCCCGCCGCCACCAGGACGAAGGGCGTTTTGGGTCCGCTGTAGGAGTACCCCCCGTAGGCGCTGCCCGCCCCGTACCCGTAGGGCTGCGAGTACCCGAACATGTTGTACCACTCGTTGTCCTTGTGCACGTAGGCGGTGACACAGGCGAACACGGCGGCGCCCAGCAGCAGCTCGGCCACGCCGAGGATCCGCAGCAGCCCTGCCCAGGACTTCATGTAGGCGTAGCGCAGCTGGTACTCCTCCAGCCGCTCGCTGTACGCCCCGCTGCCCCCGGCGGGCAGCATGGCCTCGGCCTCCCTCCCGCGGCAGGGGGACGGCGGCGGCGAGCACTGCACCCCGTCCGAGATGTACCTGATGTCGGAGGCCGTGCTGTCCCAGCTGGAGCCGGCCCGCCGCCCTCTGAAGAAGTTCTTCCACGAGTCCGGGATGAAGCGCCGCACCGGCTTGAGCTCGGCGGGCTCTGCGGGCTCCGCGGCGGGGCTGGCCCTGCCGGGGCCGAAGGGAGGCTGCAGGGGCAGCGGCGGCGGCGGCGCGGCGGGGCCGGGGCCGGGGATGGGGCCGGGGCCGGGGCCGGACCGGGCGGGCCGCCCGCCCTGCGAGCTCCGCGACATGTCGGCGCTCGGCACCCCCGGCTGAGGGCGCAGGGCCCAGGCCCGGGCAGGAGGGGGCGGGCGGGGAGCGCCCAGCCGAGCGGCAGCAGAGCCCGGCACCTGCGCCGGCCCCGCCGCCTCACCTGCCCCGGCCCCGCGGCCTTCGGACCGGGGGCGGCGCCTGGGCCGGGGCGGGCCGAAACCCTCATGGGGCGCTGGGCGGGGAGGGAGCCGAACCGAAACCCCGGTGTGCTGAGGGGAGAGGGATCTGTCCCGAAACCCCGGTGTGCCGAGGGGAGAGGGATCGGGATCTGTCCCGAAACCCCGGTGTGCTGAGGGGAGAGGGATCGGGATCTGTCCCGAAACCC
>JAWWLT010000092.1:26836178-26851368 GCA_035040995.1 Premnoplex brunnescens
TTGCTTCCTAGACGTCCATCTGCTGTACCTTTCCAGAAGGGCTGCTCTTCGTGGGAGGAAGCTGGTGAGGGAGAGCTTGTGAAAATGGGCTACCTGGGATATCTCTGTATACAGTTATAGATGCATATAATTGTATTTATATAGTTATGGGTATATGGATATTTAAATAGGTATATTTGTATATTTATGTATAGGCAGTACAGTTGTAGCAATCTGCAATAAATTAAATTTTTTAAATGGAAATTAGTATTTGTAGATTTACATATTGCCAGCAGTCTGCCTGCCCTGGCTCTCTCCCAGGCAGTAAGGGCATCCTGCCCTGGCACTGGGAGTTCAGGTCAGTCCCTCAGGGTGGAAGGGACACCAGAATTACTCCTACCAGTGTCCATCCTCCTTGCAGACCCTGAGAACCATGGAGACCATGCTGCGGACAATGGTGCTCAGCTCTCCTGCCTCCAGAGTCAACAAGTTGCTGTGGGACATCTTTGAGGTCTGAGCTTAGTGCGGAGTGGGGATCACAGTGCTGTTCCTCACTCTGGGTGGAAGGAATTGCCCACTCTTGGGAGAATGGTCCCCAGCCCAGTGCTATGCAGGCAGACGAGGCCACATGGAGAGTACTCACCTCCCCTGAGGGAAAAAGGGCTGGCACCAAGCTCTTCTGGAGCACAAGAGCGGCAGAGGATGGCACCTGCCTGGCCATAAGGTTGGCTGAAGCCTTTGTGCCAGGCCTGTGAGGGACTCCAGGGACAGGAGCCCCTCAAGACTTCACTCAGAATCAGAGGAAGGCTGGGGGGATGGTGCAAATCTTGCCCAGAAATGGAGTTGAGCTGCTGCTGCTGGAGTGAGAGTCTGCTCCCAGGGCTCACCTGCAGCTTCTCTCTTTCCAGGTTCTGCTGGACTTCACCAAATCTGAAAGCACAGCTGTGCAGAAGGGGGTCCTGGGGAGGATCAGTAATCTGATCCGTGGCCTTGCTGACATTTCCATATGGGAGGTAAGGCCCAGGCACCTTCCAGCCAGCCATGCTACCCTCCCTGCTACTCTTCCTGTCAGGCTGCTGCCCAGCTGGCTGTTCTGGGAGACCTGCAGGGTCTTTCACAGCCTGGACTCACCTGGATCCAGCCCTAGACCCTGCTGTTAGGGAAACCTCCCTCTCCAACCATCTAAGAGTCATTCTGGCAGTCACACAGAACAACCTGAGCTGGGACCAAAGACCCTTCACAGCTACACCCCCCACACCCACAAAGACAGCCCAGATTTCCTTACTAATTTAACCCTGAGTCTCCCATAACAAGTCTCAGATGTCCCAGTCCTTAACATAATTTAATCATGGTGCAATAACTAAAAAACAAAATAACAGCCTGAGCTGGAGCCTCCAATGAGGGACCCCAAAGCAACCCCTGGCCTTTAATACCCTCACAGTGTCAGCACAGGTAAGTCTGGGGGTCACGGGCTCCTGCTGTGTCTCAGAGTCTGGTCCCTGGCTGGATCATAGATCCCTGTGCCCTTTTTATGTGAAGGGTTGACAGTTCGTGGCCCCTTGCCTGGGGCTCCCACCCATAGCTCAGCCTGCAGCTCCCCCTGCAGCTGCACACCGAGCTACCTGCACTGAATGTGTTCCTCTACAGCTGTTCCTCCCCAGCAAGCGGATGCCAACCAAGGGGAGGGGGAAACACAACAGAAGGGAGAGAAAGCAGCACCCAGAGAGTGTGTGAGGGAAATAATTTACTTCCTTTTGCTTGTCTAAAGACTCGCTGCAGCCCTGTTAGCACTGCCAATGGAGTGGGCACTTGCAGCACTGGGGAGAGTCCTGGGAGCTAGGGACCCCTCTCTTTCAGCAGTGCTAGGACACCTGGGTGAGTGTTCCCAGCCCTGACAAGGAGTAGCAGGACTGTGGCTGCTGTCCTGGGAAGAGGAACTTGCCACCACCGCCTCCCTCTGTTCCTGCTGGTGCTGCACCTGCTCCCTAGCGATGGGCACAGATGGGTGGATGATTTGGAGGGCAGAGAGGGCAGCTTCTGACGTGGTGGGTTGGTCCTTCATGTTGGAGCCTGCAGGGCTGCTGGCAGAGGCTGGGTGCCAGGTCGGATTCCCTCCTTGGGAGCTGGTGGAGCAGGAGGTGGCCTCAGGGCCATTTTGCTGCTCCCCAGCAGCATGGGAGTGCAGCAGCTTCTGGGCCTCCTTGCTGCATTGGCCCACAATGATGTTGATGATGCCATCGACCAGCTGTTCTGCACATTCCTCAAGGAGAAGCTGCAGCATCTGGACCATGGCCTCCCTATCTGGACCACAGAGGCACAGGGTGTACAAGATACTGTTCTGTGTTTTCACCGCCAGCCACCAGCGGGACCCAAATATTGCCTCCAGCCTCTGGTGCAGCCAGGGCAGCACAGGGTCAAGGAGATGCTCTTTTTGTTTGAAAAGGTCTGCCCAGACCTTGGGCAGGAGGCCACCCACGGCCTCAGTCCCTGCAGGCCCCTGCTCGGCTGGGGAGAGTGTCCACTGTGGAGAAGATGGAGGGGACCCTGCAGGGTGATGGCAGCTGTTTCCATCCAGGAGGCCAAGGGCTCCTTCTGCCTGGCTGCTGCCCTCTGGCCATTCTCCGGGGGGTGTGATGACGCACTCTAGATACTTTTGTTCCTGTAGAGAAAACCTGACAGACTCTATCAGTCTTCTGCACAGTGGGCACTCTGGTTTCTTCTCTGCCCAACGCAGGATGCAGCCCATGCAGAATTTGTGGCCACAGGGTATCGCATAAGAGACACCCTCTTGCTCATCATGGCAGATGGGGCAGCTCCACTCTGTCCCCATGGCCCTGTCTGTTCTCCCTGGCAATTCAAGGAGTCCTGAGGAGCTGGTCCCCATCGCTGGTGCTACCAAAGGCTACAACAAAATGGAGAAAACATGATCTCTTGTGGTCCTGTGGAGGGAAGGAAGAAATGCCCATGCTCCTGGAGAAGGACATCCTCCTGGCCCCTTTGAGCCCCAGCACTCTCCCCACTGTCAACCCATGGAAAACGTTTCTGTGCAATACTCACCTCTGCTGCTGCCCCACGGTGCCTGGCTGCCCCTGCTGGGCTGGAGAAACCCTGGCAATGGCTTTGGGACTGGCACCAGACGCTGATGATGGCAGGTCCCAGAGCAGCACCCGGCACCAGGAGAAGCCTCACTCAGCCCTCCAGATCTCACAGACATGCTTGGCAGTAGTTCAGCCCTGAGCCGGGCTGAGTCAATTTTTCCCTGTACCCAAACTACGGCAGTGGGGGATGTGAAGTCACAATGTACCCCTGATGATGTCACAGTCCACTGCCAGGTGACAGTACCTGGAGACATCACAATAGGACATCCAGCCCTGGGCCACTCACACCAACACACCACCTTCTGTGTGTGTCCAGGCTGACCCCCAAACACACTCCAAAACTCAGCTCTGCAGAGATATTGACCTTCACTACACTCATTTTGACATTAACACATAGGTGTTTTTTCCCCACCTGATTAAATGAACTCTGATTGGCCTTCCGATTGCCCTCCATATCATTAAACAAACAAACAAAACGTTCTTAAGATACATGGCATTCCCTTCAAATGGGAATATGATTCTTTAGATATGATATTTTCCTGCTGACAGGTGATCCTGACAGCAGTAAGGGCCTATGCTTGCAAGTATGTACACATCTAATTAATCTATTTAAAATAAGAAGCTTTCTTTTTCCTTTTTACTGAAATCTTTGCACAATGGTAGTAGAATTCGGTCAAGTGCCACTAATCTTTATTGGGAGTTTTTCAAGCAAGTGCCAAATAAGTTTTCAAACTGGATTGCAAATGAATTTTGTGTTTGCCACAGAAAACTTCTACAACAAACTTGACATCATTCTTCTTTTTAAAAACAAACTAAACAGAGACTTACAATCAATTGTGTGCCCTGTGTGAGAACACCACCAAAAAGGCTGCCTGGACCAGGCAGGGCTGGGGAAACAGGCAATAGCTTTGAGACAGGCACCCAAAGCTACTGACAGCAGCCCCAAAGGCAACACCCAGCACCAGGATAAGCCTTGCTTTATCAATTTACTCTTTTTTATGCTACTTTCAACTTTAGTACATAGTCCTCTCTTTTCTTTGATGTTTCTACTTCTTCCTTTCTTTGCACCTTCCCTCCCCGATTGTCAGCTGAGCTACTTCCATATGGCTAAGTGTCCTTTTTTTACCCACCTGGTACCCAACTGCCAACACCATAGTAATTGTCATTATTTTGCCTCAGCTGCCTTTTCTTTAGGCCACTGTCACAGCTGGCAAAGCTTCAGTCCCTCACCTGCAGTTTTTGGACAGTATGTGGGTAAGGACTGACAAAGTGATTTCCTAAGGACTGCAGGGCAATGATGAACTGCCAGCCAGACCTGTTCTCTTTCAGGGAAAGTGTCTTTGAATGCATTTTAGAATTCCCATCACAGAAATGAAGAGATGTTGACAGCAGATCAGACTGTGAATGGATTTGGAAGAGGACGGAAAGCTCAGCTTGCAAAATGAGCCACAAGAACCTTTCTCCCCACCAGAATTATTGCATCATGCTGTCCACTTATTTGCACCTATATGCCTTTTTGCATCACTGCTCCATGCTGGCCACCTATTCCCAGGAGAAGAGCTTCTTCATCCCCTCATCTCCACACCCTTCCTGCTGCCAGCATGCAGCCTGCTGCGCCCACTTGGAAAAGGTAACCACTGTCAGGCACACCAGGAGGAAGGGACTTCTCCTCACTCTCTCCACACTGACCCCCAGTAGCAGGGTCCTAGGCTCTGAGGATGCTCCTTCTGGGTGGACAGAGCTCAGGATGACCCTTGCAGCACTGGGATCAAGCAGAGGCACCTGGGAGCTGCTACCAGAGACCAGGGGTGCTTGTGAGCCTGGCTCCCAGGACTCTCGCAGCCCTCCAAGAGGCCACTCCGCTGGCAGCACTATCAGGACTCCACCAAGTCTTATTACAGAGAAAGGAAATAGGGATATATTTTAGACAAGTTTTTTAGGTTTGTTATACCTTAACTATTACAGCATCATGAAAACTGGAGGATAAATTAAGACATAGTCAAAAAGTATACCAGAACATATACCACACGTATTTCCATCCAAAATGGATGCCTAGGTAAGCAAACAACTGAGGAGCTTTGATGAACTGAGGTAAGTAAGGCAGCATCAGGAATTCCAAGTGTTGCAAGGTGTAGGAGAGAAGAGCAGAGATTAGTTCTGGTATCCTTAAAATTTTATAGCAGTTAATCAAAGTGAGGACTGTGCTGGACAATTCTGTGCTAGTCAAAAATCTCATTAACTATCCTATTATAGTTCATCTTTCAGGGTGAAAATCTGGATACTGTTGAGATTTCAGTGGTCAGAAAAAGACTGTGACAGTTAAGAGTCCTTTAGCTTATTTTAAAAGTAACTTGCTTTGTGTCTGTGTTTTGTGTGTGTTTTGAATACAGTTCTGCTTTTATGTGTATTGTAGCTCAAAAAAGGCTCAGGGACAGCAAGAGAAGTTGAAGAAAGAGCACTTACACAGGGCAAGGGTCCGAGACTTATAAGAATTGTCTTTTATAAAAGACTGTGACTACTGGATTGGAACAGGAAGGACCAGTTGATGTATTTGTATTTACATGGCACCCCTGGAGTGAGGATTATTTCCTCATGCTGTCCTGGGCTGCATTGTTGTGGAAATGCACTAAAGGCATAGCAGGAAGGATGTGTAAAGCCAGAATCATAAGACCAGAAAGCTGGAGTTATTTAAGTGTTTTGTTTCTCTTGTGTCTTTTTCTCCACAGGTATTGAACCTCAAACTGCATGAGGCAGAGCAGCAGAAGCAACATCAGGAAGAGCTGGAGCACTTGCCTAAGGAAGAGGGCCAGGAAAGGTTATGTTGCCTTTTTTTCAATGCAGGAAGAATTGCTGCATCTTAAGAAGAAGACTGATCTCAGTTATAGACACAAAGACTTGCTGAGAATAGAGCTTTCTGCATTCAGTAATTGTGGCAACCAAATCTGTGTACTGGTGCCAGGACTTATTTCCACCATGAATGATTTAGAGGCTCTAGAATTGTTCTTAACTTTGGTTGTCATTCCTTCATAAAGCTTCCTGTAGATGTCTTCAAAGGCACCTTGTTATGAGGCTGTTTAATAAGATGTCACAACAATGTTTTTAGATATTCATCCTATAAAGCATCTAATTTAAAAGGAGAATTATTTTCTATGGCACTGCAGCTGTCCTCTTGAAAATGGCTTATAAAAATGCATTAATATTTCTGCAGGAGAAGGATTACAATTAAAATATTGTAAACTCTTGATGCTGTAAAGTTCCTTTTTAAGACAGCTGTGGAAGCAGAGTGATTCATAGATTGTTAAGTACTGAACATCTTATGATTCTCCCATACCCCTAAGGCTTTTTGCAGTAACTAGGTTTCCTTGAACTATTTTTACTCTATGTAAAGGTGGAAGACAAATCTTGAAAACTAAAACACTATGATAAAGCTAATTCTCTGTTCCAGCTTATCACAGCTGGCTTTCTCCAGAGGAAGCAGGCCAGGCTTTACACCGGACTCTAGTTACACTTGTCAAAGCGTGCTACTAAGTTTTGTGATTCAAGGTCTTATATGATCTACTCACAAACTAACATTATTTGCAAATATTATGACCAATTTTATGTACAAATAAAGGAGATAGAGATATTTTTGCCAAAGAGGACAAAATGTGTAGTTGGCTCCCACATTATCTGAAAGCTAATGCTTCAAAGGCTCCTTGCTCTCGGTTCACGAATAGTGGAACAAGAGGTTAATGGTATGTTACACCCCATGTTTCTTGACAGAGAGGTTTCCTTACTTAAGTAGGTGTGGCCAATGCTGTATGAGCCGTGCAGAAAATGGGAAGGTTGGTGTCCAGAATGCAGCAAGAAACAGCTGCAGCTGTGGATGAAAAAAAGGAGGGGTGAAGAGGAAGAGAGACAAAAGCAGAAGTAGTTACAGAAAAAAAGGGCAGATGAATACTTGGACTCCTGTCCCTGCACAGCACTCAGGGGGAAAGCAGCAGAAGGAAGGCTGGTTAGACTTTTTAATATCTTTTTTCCTTTGTCTCCTTATCCTCCTTTGAGTGTTTTACTACTGGGCTAAATACCACTTTAGAATATTAGTGTTGTGACAATAAGCCTTTTCATACCCTTTACTTTTGCAGAACTGGCAAAACGGGTATAGGGCTTCCAGCAGAAAACTCTTGAAGTTGAAATGATGTGGCATAAATTGACTATATTAACTGGAGCAAAACCTATTCTTTCTAGGCAGTATGCCCTGTACAGGAATATTAGAGAATAACATTGTGCCTTCTTGTCAGGGTAGATGGCACATACATGATATGACAAAACATTCAAGGTCAGACCACTGAAATTACCTCCTTGAGAGTAAGTGAAGTTCAGTTCAGGTATCCTGCATATATAAGCTACTAAGGTGGAGGTCTCCTGTATAGCTTACAAACTTTTAATTAATTTATGAACATAAGTTTCTAAACTGAATTCTGGAAGGAAAAATCATGCAGCAGTTACAGTTAGTTCCTTGTAATATTTGTAATAAGTTTTCTTACTAGAGTTTTAGATCCTTCTTGGCTGTCTTTTTTTATTTTTTATTTTTTAAATACTCAGACTTCGAGTTGAAATAGAAGAAATTACCATGCAGTAGTCAGCAGCTTCAAGATACTGCTGAAGAATGTGTTCCTTCTTTTAATGAAAACAGCTACTGCAAAGACAAGAAGGTATGAACAAATTATTAATACTGAAGAGAGACTTTGTTAATTTCTAGGGGAAATAGAACACCTTTAAAAAAATTTTAAAAAAAAATATTCTAGCATAACAGCCTCCATTCTATGATACTCTGATCATCCAAACTATCATAGTATTTTACTTGTCTGTAAGGGATTTTAAAGTTGTCCATTTGTTTGTTCTGCAGGTGAAGAAGATAAAAGCTGGAATGAAATATTAAGTTTTATATAGAGTGAATTAAAAAATTAGTATATGAACAGAACAAATTCTATAAGCTTAACCAATGTATTCTAATATAATTAAGTAATGTAATCTAGTACATATTAAATAAAATAAATTGTATGAAAAAAATCATGGCCAACAGATTTTCTAAAAGCAGAATACCATAATTGTACCTCAGCAAAGATTCATACAAATGTATCAGACATTTTTATGAAAAAACCTAAAAGTACACAAACAGGAATCAGCCAACCCATGTGTATTTAGCAATTTTTTTCAAAAACTGTCCAGCTTGTAGTTTTGAGATCCAGAAGTTAAAAGCTTAATCCTTATGTTTTAAACTGTCAGACAACAGTGTAGATGTCTTCCTTTGTTCATGGAATCTTATCTACCTCTTCAAGCAATTAGGCAACCAGTGACATATACTAATGTCCTTTTTCAACATTCATGTTCTGTAAAAAGAATGTCCCCTGATATTAGTTTGACTAAGCTTAAAAAGCATGTTACTCAGAAAATACTACTCAGCCTAGGAAGGCTTTTGTACCTATTGCTGAGAACACCTTAGTATTTGAAATATTGTTATATTTACCTGCCTGAGGCTTGGAATTCCCGCACTGTCTAGTATCTCCACAGGGTTAAAATACCTCAGGTTTCTGGATATACAAGGTTTCCAGTTCCTGTGTTTCTAAGATGTCAAGACTGCAAAGATTTATGACTAATCATTAAGAAACTTTCACTTTCATTTCTTCCAAAAGAGGCAGCAGGAGGGTTACTTTTTCTTTCTAATGCATTCCCTCCTTTGTGCATTCTCTCCTTGAGATAGTTTCCCAGGGAATCCTTTGAATATTGAACTTGCTTTTCAACTCAAACTCCCCAGATTTATTCACATACAGGGATTGTTCTTGCACAAGTCAGATCACATATAAGTACAGCAGAATGATGACTTTGTGGTGCTGCACATGAGATTAGATAAAACTGTTCTCTGGAGGCTGCTGAACTGCTCTGTGCGTGACTCTGACATTGGCAGGAGCCTTGATGGTTGGAAATTTATTCAGTTGAGTGGAACAGACTACAGAATCTGGTAAGCCCTGAGGCCTTATATTGGAAAAAGTAATCAGTGACAATAACAAGCTCTAAATCTCAAAAGTGTAAGTCTCAAAAATTTCTTGACAAAAATGACCAGATGCATGTCTTTACCAAATAGTTTGCTTACATACAAATCATGGATATCTCTGTCCTTTTTATTGACATATAAGCTTAACACAAGGCAGCAGCAAGCCTTTACACTCCTAATCAATTGTAGTATGTATTTACAATTCTCTGTAAATGCAGCAGTGGTACATATATTCACATATGAACACGTTCTTCTGAACTTCTTTTCAGAGGTGATTTCTCTCTGTTCCTGACATGGAAAAAGCAGGTGAGTATCACTTACTTTCTTCAGACCTTAAAAAACATACAGAACTATCAGCAAATAAAAGCCCTGCTATCCTTGCAGCTAAAAGGATTCCAGGTTGTGGGTAAAGACATTAGTGCCCTTGCTCTTTATCATTGAAATTGCTGTTGTGTTAAAGATTTTTCTTGGGTTTTATAGGACCTTTTTCCTATTGCCAGAGACATTTTGGTCTTCACATGAAATATTCAGACCCTCAAATTCTTGAAGGGTTTCTCATTCAATAGGTCACTGCTGTTTGACACCTGTCCTTGACAGGTTAATTGCTTCATTCTGGGCCCCTACTGAAACACAGTAATGCCTTAGGCTCTTCTGGCAGCTGTTTGTCCTTTATACCTCTTTTTTTTTGGATAAATTTTCTCAATTCCACAGCCTCTCCAAACATTCCATTCAAATCCATCCCACTGTGCCTAGGAATAACATTCTAATGTCTAACCTTTAATTTATAAGGAATAATGTTCTAATGTCTAACCCCAAGACTTCAGGTTGTAATTTTAAACCCGGTGTTTTCTACCCATTCTGGGCATAGAGAATAAATTAGTTTCCATCCTTCCAGCTCCTGTTCAGGTATCTGTAGAATACTTTAACTGTTTTTCAGTTGTCTGTCTTCTGCATTAAGGAACCTCAACTCAATCTTTGCCTATGGCTTCCTTTTAGATTTAGCATTCTCATTACAGCTGATTTTGAAGTATAAAGCCAAAAAAGTAGATACCATAGGCTATTCTCTGTTTAATGTTTAATCTCCGATAAGGAGAATTACTTGATCCTCTTGCACTCTTTGCTCCTGTTTCCACAACCCTGTGTTCTGTTTATCTTTCTTTCAAGAGCATTGCCTTATGTTCACTTTCTTGTTTCTTAGTCTGTTTCTTCAGAGTTATTCTCTAGTCAATTACTCCCTATTGACTAACTGTGAAGTCCATCCAGGTTTGGTATTTGCCAAAAATATGTGTGATTATACTTGAGATTTCCCCCTGTGATACTTCCTTCACTTGTCTTATTTCAGTTTTGTATTGGTTATTTGATTCTATGGAAGTTCTTCAGAGCTTGGAGGGCAGTTATCAGATCTTTGTCTTTATAACCAGAAACTTGGACAAAAATTGAGAAAGCAGGGAAACACAATTGGTATAGCATTGATATCATGTACTAAACAAAAAATGAAATCATTCCTTTGACTGTGACATATTCAATTTAATTGAAGTCAACGCTGGGACGGTTTTATGAGGTATGCCACTCCCACCTCCATGCCACTCTTCTAACGCATTATACGCAGAGGAGCTATAATTACTGTGATAGTTTTTAAACATATCACTTTAAGCCTGGAAAAACTAAATCAGTTTATTTTTAATTACTCCTTTTGTACATACTTTGTCGCATACAATTACATGGATACTGCAGTTTGGCCCTGCCGAGGGGCAGGAGCAGAGCAGCAGCCCGAGGAGGGACACGGAGAGCGGCACCGTGAGTGGTTCACCACGGAGGGTCAGCGAGCTCGTGTGTCTCCTATTCCTGTTTGCTGTGCCATTATGGTTTTCATCATGCAGTGTTCCCCTGTAATGAACGTGCTCTGGCCATGGAAAATAGAAGAAACTCCGCATGTTGGGATGGAGCCATCCTGAATGTACAGTTGTTCAGATGGCAGGTCCTGGAAATTTATTTTTCCCGTGTTTATTTTCTAGATGTTTCCCTTCCCCATGGGTTACTGCTGCAGAGGCTGCAGCAGCATCAGTGTGAAATGTGCTCTTAACAGTGCTCTTAGCCTCTGTTCTCTTAGGAATGACTTGTTTTGGCTCTTCCTCCAGAAAATCCCCTCTTTTCCTCAATCTGATCAGCCACACAATACATTCTATCAATACATATCTAGCACCTAACAATTACAATGGAAGCAAATGTCTAGTTAAAAATCTCCAGAGTCTATGATTGTGTAGCTTTCAAACTTCATTTGGTGCCTCTTGTTTCCATCATCTGCTGTAATTCTGCCAGTGTTCTTTCTCTTATTCTAGCAGTAACAATTTTGGATGTTTAAATTGCCAGTTTTTAAGTGAAGATCTTTTCCGCCCTAGAGAGTTTTTGGTTGTCTGGGTTCTGTAGAAGTAAGAAGGTCATATTGTCATCAATGGTGCATTTATTCTATGATTACAAAGGTTCATTCTTTCAAAAACATTATCTTTTATGTCCTGAATTCTTTCCACCTCTTGTCTGGGAGGACATTTAAGATGTGAAAAAAGTCCTACTTCTATGGGGTTTTAAACTGTAAATGGGTAAACATATTCTGTGTGGAGTGTCTGTTGTCACGGGTCCCTATTTCACCGTTTTTGGAAATTCAGTTGCATGGCTCACATGTGAGAGAGAGTTAATTAAATCTGTTGCCTGAGCTTTTCTAGTCTGAGTATTTGAATCATGTTTTCTAATGCAGTTGGTTTTCTCAGTTTCTGTTAATATTTGCTATTTTATAAAGAAATTACCTCAGATCTGATTTTGCAAAATTTTTTAATCTCGTTGATATTTTCTTCTTCGATGTGATGTGGCAGAACTCTCTGCAGTGTGTTGTGTGGAAACCCTTCAGCCTGAGATAGGATTCTCTCAGTAGGAGCTGTTTTTAGCATGTCTAAACAGAAATGATAAGGAGGAATAAGTCAAGGAAGTGAACACCGACAAAAGACTTGGGAAACTGTCTGGATCTTTGTCTCCTTCAGTATTGCTGAAGAGTATTCTAAAATTGAAAATGGACAAAATATGCCTGTAGACAATAAGAAAAGGTATAGAACTGTTTCAATAACAATTAAATGCTTTTTATTTATTTAATGAATAACGAATCAAAGAGAAACAGAATGCCATTTTAAATCAGAGAACATATTAAATTGGCTCAAAGCAGTTTTAGATACATTTGGCTTTTTTGTCTGAAAACTCACTGAAGAGTCAGTTGCTTTTTTTGTACCAAAATGCAAGTTTCTCATGCTTTGGTTTTTTTTTTTAATTCCCCTACTTTTAACCACCAAGCTCACAAACCTATTATGTTCAAGAAAAAAAGCTTCCATTAAATTGTAGGCATGAACTCTGTGCTTGCTCTTTCATTTTTCCAGGGGAAGCCAGTTTGCTTACACTTAAATATTTGAGAGTCTTTCCTGGTCAGGCAAATCCAGTTTGAGGTTAGTGATGGTTAAAAAAAAAAAAAATAAAAAAAAAATCAAAACTACCTCCTGATTATAGTCTTTATGTTTAACTTTACAGAGTCCTGGATAGTTCCCAAATATTTTGGGGAAGACCCCAGGGTTGGTGGCTACAGTAAGCAGCCCAATGCTTTATTTATACGGGGCTTTGAGAAACCTGGTCCAGTGGAAGATCTCCCTGACCACAACATGAGATTGGAGATAGATGAGCAAATTTAAGGCCCCTTCCAACCTAAACCATTCCATGATTCTAGAGTCTCAGTGGCAATGCATGGTAATTCAAGTAGAACTTCAAAACTTTGACTCTGCGGTGAATAGGGGTCACATGCAGACAATAAGATTGATTGTCTGCAGTAATTAGGCACAATTAATAAAGTTTGTTCAGAAGGCATTTTGCACATACTGAATGGTTAGCAGCAATGACTAATTTTAGATATAATCCTAGAATTTAAAAAAGAACCCCAACCAAACAAAAAACAGTGCACATAAACCAATACCTTAAAAGGCTTTGTAAGATGAGGAAAACTTGATTTTCTTGTGTTGTTGAAAACCTAGACAGAGTTAAAGAGCAGAAAGCCAGCTTTGATTTGATAGTGGAAATCTCACAGGACTCAAACAAAATGCTCTATAAAGTCAGAGCTTTTGTAAAAAGTTAATTGTGTTGTTGTTAATCATGTGAATTAATCATGGTTTACAGACAGAAAACAGTGGAAGACCTGCTTAAATGATGTCTTCTCAGTGGTAAGTTTTTGCAATAGCCTGTTTTTCTTTAGAAGTAAATGTTTTTCTGGGCATATTAAATCATACATTTAAGACAACTATTTAATTCCATTTAACTAGCTATAAACATCACAAGACAAGTGATTGCATTTCCCTTCGATAATTCATAAAGTGTGTAAATGTAAGTTTGTTAATCCTCACCACACAATTGCCCTTTCATAAAGTGATTTTTGATCTTTGAGTTTCAGGGGCACGAATGGAATTGCTTTTGGTCCCTCTGTGCGTCTCCATGTCAAGTGATGATGTTAAATCTGCCTGCAGCACAGCAGCAGGGGCAAAAGCCTCTCAGCTCCTCAGGTGTGACAAGCTGCTGTCAGTCCTCAGCACTGTCCTTCTGTGAGGGAGAGAAAAACTGGTTTCAAAGCAAGAGGTGGGGAAAGGGTACCTCCAGACTTCAGAATGATTGTGATTTTTCTATTTTCTTAAGCCTGCCTTCGGATGACCTGTCCAGCACCTGATCTATTTGGTCTCTGCCTCATAGCTCCCATTTTTGAAGGGACTCTCACATTTTGAGACACTGGTTTCTTCCTACCACCACAACCTGTTGGAAGTTTCTTTTCATTCTTTCTCAACATCAATAACAGGCAGTTTTCCTTGGCTCACAGATGTGCCCAGGGAAGCTCCCGGGGGGGTGTCATGGGCCCAAAAGACTTCTTGGAGATGCCATATCATTGCAACAGCATGTTGATGTGTTTGCAGCTGATTTGTTTCTTGGCTTTGCCCACTTCTTTTTCATCAGTCCTGAGCTTTGGGGGCCTATGTCCCACCTTGTTTTGTGGCAAACTTGTGAGGCAGAAGCTATATAGATGTGTTTTCTGAGACTCAGTTTACAGGAAAGCTGAAGCGTGGGTTTTCATTCTCTGAGTCCTACAAATTGCTGGTTGATGTTAGCCATGCAGGAAATAGGTAAAATGACAGGCTTTCAAAGTTAGGCAACTACACTGGATATTGAAAGCAAGTATTCATCAACAGAATTTCAATGTAGAGCTGTAGTTTTCAGGGATTGCATCAATATTCCGATGTCACCCTCACTCAAAGGGCATCTAGGAATTCATCCAAGGCTTTGGCACTCCTGGCCTGTTTTCCAAGTCCCTGGTGTCACAACCCACTCAGTAGAGGGCATGATGTTCGTTATAAATTCTCATCAGGCTGAGCAAGGGCATCAGACCACATGTGTGGGAACTCCTATGGGCATCTGGGGCTGACAAATGAAGAGCGAGAAAAAGAGAGAGGGGAACTGATCCACTTCCTTTAATAGTTTACCTGGTGCATACCTCTTATATAAAGGAGACTTTTCATGCTGTTTGTGCCATATTGTTCGGACTTGTGCAGTCAGCCCTTTATAACCCTCGAGAAAGTGAGTTGGGGGTGGGAGTCAATGTAGGCACACTAAGTATGATTCTCAAGGCAGAAAAAGAAGTTGGCTTAGCACAACACTGTCCACCTTCTCAGCACCCTCTGTTCTAACCACAACTTTCCTGTCCCATCAGTCAGAATGTTTCAGACAAAACATGATTATGCCTGGTCCTTCACAATAGGTGATCTTGATATGTTGTTATTTTGTCATGCACACACTAGTGTTTTACTATTCAAGTAACACAAAGAGTTAAAAACATGCAGCTCTATAATATCTTGTGAGATTCTGAAAGAACTTAATTTTTATGTCTCTTGAAGAACTGCTGGCCTGAAGGGTGAAGCGTACAATAAATACAAGTCACTGATGCCGTAGGGTTTTCATGAATTTGTAGATTTTTATACTTCTAGGTAGTTTCTCACATATAGAGCAGCTAGCA
>JAWWLT010000092.1:26871895-26897639 GCA_035040995.1 Premnoplex brunnescens
AGTGCTAATGCCACTGGGATGACATGAAGGGTGAAAAAAAAAATCCCTAAGCAACAGCAACTACAGATGGAGAAAGAGTGAGAGTATGTGAGACTAGCAACTTCAGAGAAGCTCCAGGTGTGAACAGATTCCCCTGCAGCCTGCAGTTAAGACCATGGTGAGGCACGCTGACCCACCACAGCCCACAGAGGAGCAGATACCCACCTGTAGGCTATGAAGGACCTGACTTTGGAGCAGGTGGATCCCTGAAGGAGGCTGTGACCATCTTGCAGCAGGTTTGCTGGCAGGACCTGTGACCCCTCTAGGGGATGCACACTGGAGGAATTCATGATCTGCACCCCATGGGAAGGACTCACGCTAGAGAAGTTCATGGAAGACTGTGCAGCAGGTGTCAGATCCCATGCTGGAGCAGGGGAACAGTGTGGAAAGGAAGAAGCAGCAGACAATGTGACACTTAGAGATGATTTTGACTCTAAGGAAGGTGACATGTACAAAGTAACTTCTGTATTCTCTCAAATTGGTAATAGCACTATTGACTATTGAGGTACTGTGTCCAGTTCTGGTGCCTACAGTTCAAGAAAAATGCAGACAGACTGGAGAGAGTCCTAGAAAACCTGTCTGGTAAGGAAAGACGAAAGGTGTTAGGTCTTATCGTCCCAAAGAAGACTCAGGGGACACCTCATCACAGTATTCCAGCACTCAAAGGGCAGCTACAAAGAGGAAGAAAGTTGTCTGTTCACAAGGAGCCACATGGAGAAGATAAGGGGCAATGTGTACAAGTTTCACCAGGAGAGGTTTTATCTTGACATAAAAGGAAATATATATATATTTTTTTTTTACAGTGAGAACAATTGTTCACTGGAACAATCATCCCAGGAACATGTTGAAGTCGACATCACTGGATGTTTTCAAGATGCAATTGGACTAGTGCTCAGAAGTTCCAAAGTTTGAGAGGATTTGAAAAGGCTGCCAAATGTTTTCACTCCTGGGGACTTTTATTTGGGAGTCACTGCTGGCAAGGTTCTGTTTTGGACATGGGCTTAGGGTAGAGTTGGGTAGGACTAGCTAGAGCAGTGGCAGAGAATGAAATCCTCTGGCCATTCTCAGCTTCCTTTGCCAGCTCCTTTGCAGCCCCACCAACAATGTGACTGCTCTAGCACTTAATTCTGTCCCACATCATGACCATAAACCTAGCCAGAGCTCAGCTTCAAAACTGACTCACCAGCTAGGGCTCTCACACAGAAAAAGCCAGGACTGGAAGCTTTTGGCAGCCCTCATCTTCCCTTGTCAGCTCGTTCAAAGCCCCACTAACACTGAGGCTCTGCGGTTGCTTTACTGTCTAACCCTCACCCACCACCTCAGTCTCACCCAGGGTCCAAAGCAGGTCCTACCACCTGGGGCTCCCAACAGAAGTAGCCAGGACTGAGAGGTGCTGGCAGTCCTCACCTTCCCTGCAGATTCTTCACAGTCAAACTCACACTGAGACTCAGTGTTTGCTCTTGCATGTTGTAATGGTCATTTACACCATGATCGCAACCCTATGCGAAGTACAGGTCTCCCCCCAACTCTGCCAGCAATGCCCCCCTAGAAAAAGTGGCCAAGTCTGAAAGCCCCCACCTTTCTTTTGCAGCTCCCTTGCCATCCCCACAAATACCATGGAGCTTTCTCTTGTACCTATGTCTAATTCTCACCCTTGTATTAACCCTTAGCAGAACTCATACAAGGAGCCAGCTATGGCTCTCCTTTTCATGGCCCAGACCAAAAGCTTTTGAATGCTCTCATGCTCCCTTGGCTGTTTCTTCATAGCCCCACAAACACTAGGGCTTTGCCTTTCATTCTGCACCTATATCTAAGCTTACCCCTCCCACTAATGCTAACAAAAACCCAGGTAATAGAACACCCAGCTCTCTGACTCTTAGGCAGAAGTGGCAGACCTTATCTTACCTTTCACAGCCCTCTGAACCCTGGGGTTCTGCTCTTTGTCTTGCACTGCCACCTAACTTTTTTCCAGACCCTCACCCTGCCCTAAGCCCACGTCCAACATGAACCTTGCCAGCAAAGGCTGTCCACCATGCACCAGGTCTTAGCTATTTCAGTCTTCACCAATTCCCAATATACTCAAAAAGGCAGAATTATATATAAGCATTTGTAATGGAAGGACTCCAGTACAATTTTTCTAAAAAGGTTGGAGACTCCATGACAGAAAAATAACTTAAAAATCTCTACAACTGACACACCAAAGAATGCACATGCAACAAACAGTAAAATTAAAACAACCTCCCCACCTTTCCAGATCTTCTTGGTATAGTTTGCTGTCTAAAACTCAGTTCCATGCTCTTTCTTCATAATTATCACTAAAGCATTTGAATAGAATAGTAAATTTTCAACATTCCACAGCAGAAATCAGAAGGAAGATGGGATCCTCTTCCACAGTTTTGATTTTAAGTAAGAGTCAATACTGTGGCCAGGGATGAAGTAAAATGCATGAGAGAATAGAAGGGATAGAAAAGTGAAAGTTTACTAGTGACTTCTCACTTAATTTAAGAAGTGACCAGGAAGAAAAAGATGATATATATATATACATACATATATACACATACAAATATGCAAATATGGAAACAATATTTCTGTAAAGATTTCAAACATTTAAAATAAAAACGGGATCAAAGTGATAGTGCATAAAGTACAAAAACTCCCAAGAATACACTTAATCACAATTCTCATTCCATAATTTAACAACACTTCTAAATCTGCTTGCATGAATCCAGAGGACACATTGGTAGTGATACGAATAGAACAGACATTCAGATAAAAAGGTATGTTTTACTCTTGAATATGCTGTATACATGTGCCATACCTCAAAAATGGTTTGTTTGTTTGTTTTTTTCACTACTTCTGAAGGACACAGATTGCACTGCAGGTATTTTGCCTTTCTACTGTAGCACATTAGGGTTTTAGTTCCTATTCTGTACAAGACACTGAGGATTTGTCTCACAGGATTTTTTATAACAGTAGAAAAACAAATAATTAAAATCTAAATTAGAAGCTTTCCTAAAGCTAATGTCATAAAGAATGAGCAATGTTCACAAATTATACTGTGATCTGCAAGTTATCAGACAATGAAAAACCAGTTTAAACAAATGACTGACATATCCATTAATTGCAAGTGCCATGAAAATAAAAAGTCCAAACTTAAATCAAATTGGAATTGCATTTATTTTGCCTCAGTTGTGTACTTTGTAAGATTCACTACCACTTATGCATCTGAAATATAATTTTGTTTCACAATAGCTTTTGTATCTACAAATGTGAAAACCACATACAGTTTTGCATTAAAAAAAAATCCACTGCTCAATGAGATTCTGCAAAGAAGTAATAGTTCACGGTAAGTCTTTCTTTCTGACCTGACTGTCAATATTGACCCACTTCTAAGAAACTACAACACAGCTCCAAAGGAAAGGGTATAAGTTTCACATATAAAACTATATTTAAACATTTGTGCAGATGTTTGGTCTATAGATGAAAACCACTTCAGGGTAAATACATATTGCTCAAAAATGCTTCAAGAAAAATAAACATTTATCTGAGACATGCCCTGAGCTACCTAAACTCCTTAATAGTGCAATGTTGCAGTGATGCCTGATTTCACTCTGGCTTTTGCAAAAGAAACACAGTAACTGCTCACAGAGCTGCTAAATGAATGACACACCACAGTATTATGTGCACTACAGCAGTTCTTGCAGCTTTGCTAAGTTCCTCTCCATCCACTGGATATTGAGCTGAATTGTGTCAATTGCTTCTTTTACACAACGCAGTTGAGAACTCTCCTCTGATTTTGATTCAAAAAATGACTTCACCTGCATAGCAAGAGTAAAGGAAGAAAAATAAAATTTTAATTAAAATCAATACTGGCCACACAGGTTCAGAAGCAAGTCTGTCACAGACTCAGTACATAATCTGCCATGTGTTTATGCATATATTTGCCATGTGTGAAATAGCAAAAGTAATAGATGCATATATCTTTGCAGAAGGGCCTCAAGGATATGAATAACAGGTGAACATGCATTTTCCTCATCCCTCAACTAAATGAAAACAGCATTGGCACTCGAGTAAATATCCCTTTCTAGTAGTTTAAGCGACCAACCTCAAGTAGATGCGGCTGTGTTGCAAACTGAGAAGTTGACCAACTAATGATATTCTGGATAGTATATGAGCCTAGGTGAAACCTGAAAGACAAACAAATATTTTTAACTAGGAGACACTTAAAGATGCAGGTTCAGTATATACACACATTCTTTTCTACTCATTCTATTTCTCCTTTTTTTTTGTTTAATAGTGAGAAATCATTAAAAGCACTTAAATTCAAGTTTACATATCGTATTTTTCAAAAGAAATGTGTAGTCCCAGACATCCAAGCTTCTAGTTCCCTATTCCCTCTAAAAATGGAATTTCAGTGAAAAAGCCATGGAAAACTTTCAAAATTTTATCACAGATCAAAGAGTAAAGAACTGAGGACACAACACAATGAATACCACAATCTGTATTTGTGGTATGTGGTCAAAAGCTCTACAGTAGTTCAACTGGCAGCCAGGTTTTGTTTCAAGAAAAGGAACTTGGCAACTTCATAACTGAAGAGCTTGCTAGAGTAGAAATTTTCATTGAATGGAAGCTTTTTTAGCAATATGAAACTTTCAAATCAAAGCTGAGATTTATAAACAGAGGTTTCCATTACTGTTAGCTTTTTGAAGACATGGAAGCCAGCTCTCCTGCTGGGTACCCTTGAAGGCCAGTTAAGGAGGACAGATATTTCTGAAGCAAGAGGGATTTTTTGGTTCCTTGGTTTTGGAAGTGTTGTAAAAAGGCAGAAAAAATAAATGCTGAATTAATTCCCTGCGTCTGCTTTTAAATCCATTTGATCCACATAAACATCCTACAACAGAAGCAATCATCTTAGAGACAGCAACCTTCCAAGAGAAATTAAAATCAAGATTGTTTAGAATTACTATGATGTTCTACGAAGTTCCAAACTCCCATCAATGATTGGTGAGACTTCAAAGTTTACGTACCAGGTTTTACTTGCAAACTCAGATTTTAAAACAATTTTAATATGAATCTTCTTATATCGATATAACTATTTATTGTCTTAAGCTGAAAAGAAACAAACAGGTGCTTTTGCCACTGTGAATTTGAACTTTCAACTGCATCAAAAACCTTACTTTCGTGTAAGCTTTTCCCAGTTCTCCTTGACAAAATCCCAGGCCAGCAAATATCCAGGCAAACTCTGGCTAACAGTTGCTACGATATGTGAAAGCTCCTGTGACCTGATGACTTCTCCTTCTAGACTGTTCTGCATTAGCCTAAGAGACGAAGAATATGAAAAGAGACAGGAAAAAAATCCTATTAATATTGTCACATGGTTTTCCTGATAGTCCTCAATTAGATGGAAAGAGACTATATAATACATCAAACAAGCAACTTCTGACATCTGGAACACACTAATGTTCCATCTCATAACAACTGTATTTATTTAGCTTTCAATTCTGGAAGTCAGAGTGACCTTAGCTCTAAACCAAGTACCTGAATTTTCATTGGTGTTGGAAAAGAGGAAGTAAATTCTAACAACATGTAAAAGAAAAATAATGTGTCGAAAAGTTAGGAGAGGAAAGCTGAAGAATAAACCAGAACGACTCAGTGTTCTATGTGCAACACTGAGATTTGATCTACAGAGGGGTGTTGAAGCGTAATGTAAAGTCAAAATTTCACCCGAAGGAAGAAAAAAAGAACAGCAAAAGACGCCAAACAAAAAATGTACCCCAACCAGTTATTATTTTGGTCATAAAAATACAGCAATCTTTTAAGGCTCTATAGAAATATCTGCTATATTGTTGCCTGTAACATAGAATCTGAAATTTTGTGCTACTGGTCATGCAAAGCCTTTAAGTTCCAATTTTTTCTCTTTATGAACATTCAGAATTTGGTCTTTTGTGCTGCTCTATTACATAAAATAAATTATTTTGAAGTGAGAAGTGTCAGATTCTCCATGTGTATGGGAGCCTGTGCAAGACAGGTAGATGGATTTTCTTTAACAGTCAGAAATTTTTTCAACAATATAGAAAAGGCAATGCACTTTTTGAAGAAGATTTATAACACTTTTAATTTCCACAACATACAACTTTTTGTCTCCTTCATACCAGATCAGCTTTCTGACATCATCTGTGCTGGCCAAGGCTTCAATCATTTTGCTTTTCTCTGCTTCAGAAATTGAAGAGGAGTACATCGTTAGGAGGAATTCCCAGCCATGACTAGATTTGGCTCCAACTGTAAATATGGCTTTCATAACATCACTAGGAAGACTACAGGCAAAAACAAAAGCAACAAAAACAAACAAAAAAAAAGGGGACATAAAAATGCTCATCTGAGAAAAGAAAGAAAAGTCATAAAATTAAAGGATAACTTGAAAGAGATGCCTCTCTTTAGAGAAATTCAGTTCTGTAGTAATTGTTAAAGTTTGCTGAACTGAGCTCATGCTTGTCTTACACTTTAAGTCACTAGAAAAAAGTAAATCATACTAGTCACATGAAAACACAGTAAATTGTACAAAAAATTGAGTAATTTTCCATGGCGCAAAATGCACATGAACACAGAGCAGAATTCTGCAAGATAAAAAGGTGTGCTTTGACATTGCTACTCAGTAATCCTCCTTCAGCATGCAGCTTAGGAAATGCAAACCATTTGTGGCTGGTTTTGCAGTCACTTAATGAGACTGGAGACAAAGTCTAGCACAGCCTCCCTCTCATCTTAAAACAGCAATTACTTTTACATATGGAACAGTAAAGATAGAAAGAATGAAGTGCTTTATCAACAGTCAGTGGCAGTGGTGTGGTGGGTTTTTTTTCAATTGTTCTCTTTGTTGTTGTGGTATTTTTCCCCAGTACAATGGTGACAATGTAGCAAGGAAAACAGATAGATAAAAGAACCAGAAGCTCAGTTTTTGTGGTACCTTGCTGTTCCATTAGACTTCATCCACTTTTCAAACATCTCCATGGCAGTTGTTCTACAGTTTCTTATATCATGGGTGCAGGCAAAAGCTAGCAGTGTTGACCGTAGCTCTCGTTCAGACATCGTCCCATCATCTGTCCAATGCTGTTGATCGATTTTATCTCCAAGCAAGTGCTCAATCCTATGCTAAAAGAGGAAAAAATTACCAGCAATAGCTAATTCCTCCCAAAATTATTTTCTATGTACAAAATTAGTTTAAAAAAAAGAAAAAAACCAGAAAGTTAAGTTTTAGAACTGTGGAAGCTAAACATAGTAGTTTTTCATCTATTTATTCCAGTTTACATATTCCACTCCTTATCTGTAGGAATAAGTATCAGACACCACATAGATCTGAAAGACAGGCCAGGTCTACATCTTAAATTGTACATGGATACTGAAGACTACTCTTTGAGCCATGGTTCAGACTTGCTTGTAATCAGCTTATCATCTCAACTACCTACAACTTCTCTATGTTTAACTGCTTTTAACTTCACCAAGTGACAGTTAATAATACCTTAGGTTATCACAAAGAAACAACTTTTACCTATCTATAGGATGAGCACCCTTCAGTTTTGTTGTTCTGTAACTTCCCAAAACCACAGCTAGGTGTCTGATCAGCTACCACATTTCAGCTGAAAGTTTTGAACTTAAATATAACTGTACAGACACTGCATTGCAAACCATAGCTTGGCTGCTTATCATAGCAGATGTGTAAAAACTTTGAAAAATTCTAAATAAGGAAAATTTCTATAATAGTGCTTTTTGTTTCTTATGTTTCCTTAAGTACTCAGTAATTATCCATACCTACCATAAAGAAAAAAATCTGCTATTTTATTTAATCATTTAATAATTTTCCTTATCGACTACATCCCTTTACTGATGTTTTACAATATAAAGCTTCAAGGAACATTTTAAAGCAGAAGATAAATATAGAGAAGAAGCTTCACAATGAGAAGGTAAACACAGAAATGAAAGACATATTCTCATCAAGAATTGAGACTGCAATATTGATTTCATTGCTGTCTGTAGCATTACATTGTATTCATTTATCACATAACTGGAATGGGACACAGACAACCACTCACGTGTTCCTATTTTTACAGAAAACAATTCTGGTTTTTATTCCTGCCTCTGCACAAAGTAGTTAGATCTATGATCTCCAGTCACTCTAATTTTTGGGAATAACTTTACTGTACAACAAAAATGTCATGGACTCAATTAAATATTTGTACTACACTGACCTTTACAAGCACTGTAACATAAGCCCAGACACCACTGTGTTCCCACTGCACTGTGCTCCCTACAAAACAGTTCAGGGCATGTGGGTATGGTGTGGAAATGGGGGAAGGAGAGGGAAGGAAGCTGGTACAAAAAATGCAGCATTTCAGTAAGAGATCATTAACAACAGCAGACAAGACTCCCCAGAATCGCCATCCAACTTAGTGAAATTACAGGTTATGTTCACCAGGCAACACTTATAAATATAATGTAACTATATGACATTTCATTACAGTTAATTATTTCAAATTATAATTTACAAAAAACTAAGACATACCATGAGTCGTGCTGCCAGTTGCTGTTCACCCTTTTTATCCAAAAGGTTGTATATAAGACTCAGCTGAAACAAAGCTTGAGTGAGTGGTGCAGTGCTGCTCTCTTTCTGAAGGTAATCAATGAGCTCAAAAGCCGATTCCAGAGATGCTCTTCCTAGACTATGGTCAATGAATACAAACATTTTAATGGATTACAAAACAAAAGAACTCCCTGAAACATGATCAGAAGTGATACTTTCTATTACATTAATAGAGAGTTAAATGAATAGAGGGTTAAATGAATAGAGGGAGTGACATAACAAACAATTCACATGTAGAGCTTAGAGTATTTTAATTTCAGTAAGATAGCAAAAAAGCAACAATGGCCACTAACATGCCTTCAAGTGTGGCAATGATTACTAAAAATATTTATCATAAATGAGAGTAATCAGATACAGGTAGCAGCTTCCAAAGAGACCATCCAGAATGCTCAACCTTACCTGGTCTGGCAGCAGTGGTGAACGACATGAGAGGGAGCCAGGAAAAATTTGAGACAGAAATTGCTTCACTTTAGAAAAGTAAGCTTTCATTGGCAGATTACAGGAAAACAGTATGCTAGACAGATTATCAGTCACTAAAGGAAACAGTGTCTTCAGAAATAGAAGGTATGCTGCTCTATGTGATGTAAATAAACAGATGATGCCATAAAGAACAGGGAGATAACATCTAGCACCACGATGGAAGCATCAGGGAAAGAACTTGAAAAAAATAGTAGTGAATGGTGAACAGTTCCAATAAGGCTAACAAAGACTGAGTTAAACCTTTTCTAAAGCAGCTGTCTCTCGAAACTAAATATGATCTTCTCTGACTTGGAAAAAACTTTAAACACATATTAAATATGTTTTCCAATATGAAAGTCTTACCCTGCAAGGCTGAAGATATTGTTGATCAAATTGGCTCTGTCTTTAGGACTCAAAGCAGTGTGATTTTGTTGCAACAGATCAATGAGTGTTTTCCAGTCTTCAGCATAGTGTACTATGTAATAGCCATTCATGTCCACATTGAATTTTATCCATTCCACCTCTTCTGGAAGTTCAATGACAGCTAATGGAGAGACAATCAGTTAGCAGCAGAAACAAATATTTAGCAACCGTTTGTTCAAATCCATGTCTATGAAAAAGACTAGTTCCAGAGAGACAGTAAATTCTTTTACACCCACTATTTCCCCTTACAAATGAAGAAGGAAGAGCCAGCACAGAAATTTCACGAGACGGCTCCAAAATTCCACATTGTATTTCTTCATCCTTCTTCCTACATCTGATTGAATGAACAGAATTACAGCCTGCCCCAAGTTGCATCCAGGCAGTTAATTATTTAGTGCAATGATTTGCCTCCTGTCCAGTCCTTCTTTCAAACAGCCCCATCTTTCTCACTCACTTTCACACACAGATATGCACAGACCAAAGAGCAGCTACATGTATCATATATAGGAATGGAGAAATGGAGATGGCCTTAAGTAGGTGAAAGATTCTAGTTTCAAAGTCAACTGGACACGAGAGGCTTTGGGGAAAAGTTCTTCCTTTCAGGATTCTATGACAACTACCAAACCTATCAATTTGCATAGGACCTACAAGGCCTGTGTAATTTAGTAAATATTCTACCCCAAACGCTTTTGTACATCTCTCCTACTCTTATCCTCCACATCCAATTTTTTATAGTGAGTGAGGAATTCCTATGATGAACATGAGACTACCAAAAGGGCCATTTAAACTGAAACAGAAATGATGAATCAAACTACTTACTAGTTCTAGTAAGATCCAGAACACACTCCAGTAAAGAGCTTTGTTTTCCCTTTTTGATTTTTTTTTCCTAAAAACTCCATCTCAAATGAAAAAGACCAAGAATAGCTTGAAGACTTTGTAAAATCAATGTCAGAATGACAAAAAGCAAAATTACCTACTTTTAGTATTTCTAATGTAGTTTTAGGGGTGTGGCAGTTTGTAAAAATAAGTAAACAGTGAAAATGTCAAGATCAACTGTAAGAACTTGATTTAAAATTTGTGTAGTTTTATTTCAAAAAGTAGAGGTGTGAAATTGGTTTATGAATTAAATATAATTGCCAGTTAAATGCATTGCCTAGTAACTTTAATGGTGCAGGGCGAAATGGTGGGGAGAGAAGAAAATACATCAGCATATGTAAGGTGATGAGTTGGACCAGCTTCAATCAAATGCAAAAACCTACGCATATCAGCAGAAAGAAATCACAGAATCACAGAATTCTTTGCATTGAAAGGGACCTTAAAGATCATTTGGTTCCAACCCCCCTGCTACAGGCAGGGACACTGTTCACTATATGAGGCTGCTCAGAGCTGGCCTTGAACACTTCCAGGGATGGAGCATCTACAGCTTGTCTGGGCAACCTGTGCTGGTGTCTCACCATCCTTGCAGTAAAGAATTTTTTCCTAATATCTAACCTAAACCTACTCTCTTTCAGTGTGTGAAGCCATTCTCCCTTGTCCTGTCAGCACGTGTCCTTGTAAATAGTCTCTCTCCAGCTTTCTTGCAGGCCCCCTTTAGGTACTGGAAGGCTGCAATTAGGTCATTCCCAAAGCCTTCTCTTTCCAGGCTGAACAACCCAAACACTCTCAGCCTTTTCTCACAGGAGAGGTGCTCCAGCCCTGTGAGCAGCTTCGTGGGTCTGGACTTGGTCCAACAGATCTATCTTCTTCTAGTGCTGAGGACCCCAGCCAAGGTGATTTCAGCACTACATAAAAGTGTATAGTAATTATTCACTTAGTAAGGAAAAAAAGAGGACTGATTAAAAAAAAGTCCCATAGACTAGCAATTTAGGATTCAAACTAACCGCTGCACCAAAACCAGAATGTTTACATGAAAAGGTCTAAGGGTTTCAAGTTCAGCAACAGCATTCTCAAAAACCTAATCTGTTCAGATACATTATTTTCTTATACAATTAAACAGTATTTCAGCAGAACTTTACTTCCTTACATTTCAGAAAACTGGTAGAACAACTCTCATATTACTTTTTGTAATGAGATTTTGGGTATGCACTGCGATGAAAAGCATAAAGGCTTTTACAGATTTCAAACCTGTGCTTTTGTTCCAGTTGCTGCCATTTATTTGTACATATAATGCTATAGGGAACCAACTCTCTAATGATGACACCACCAGCAGTGCCTGGCTCCTGATCTCTGTAATTATTTTGTACTCTGTATGTCTTCACCTTCACACCTTACACAAGGGTGTGCTCAGAAAAATCATAAATCTACAACACTTAAGTAACTTGCTACCAAAGCTTTAAGTCACATACCTGACTTTTGATCCAGTAAATAGGCATTAGAACAATGGGTAAAGTTGCACCTACTAGTTATGTAAGTGAGAGGAATATGCCATAGATAACTGCAAAGGAAAACAAATGTTAACTGACATATTGTATACACATTATCTGTCTTGAAGGGCTTGTTTTCTTTTTTATGAATTTTAGCTTTTTTATATATAATACTAGAACAACTGCATGTTGTGTAAAATCATAAAGCATAAATCTAACTCATATAATCAGAATACAATAAAAGAAAAAATGCACAGCAAGCACAGCAATTATCTTTTTATTCCCACCACGACGAGAAGAGGGTAAATTTCACAGAATACCTTGGGTTGGAAGTGACCTTTTAAGGCCGTCTAGTTCAGATACCCTGAGCAGGGACATCTTCAACTAAATCAGGTTGTTCAGAGCCCTGTCCAACATGGCCTTGAGTGTTTCCAAGGATAGGGCATCGACCACGCCAATATTTCACTGCTCTTATTGTAAAAATATTCTTCCTTATACCCAGGCTAAATCTACTCTCTTTTAGTTTAAAACCATTACCCCTTGTCCTATTGCTACAGGCCCTGCTAAGAAGTCTGTCCCAATTTTTCCTTTAAGGACTGAAAGAATGCAGTCAGGTCTCCCTGGAGCCTTCTGTTTTCCAGGGTGAACAGTCCAAACTCTCCATCTATGGGTCTTGACAGTTTTCCATCCATCTGATCATTTTTGTGGTCCCTCCTCTGGACTCATTTCATCTTTCCTTTGCTGAGGACCCCAGAGCTGGTTGCAGTGTTCCAGGTGGGTCTCACCAGAAGAGAATAGAGGGGCAGAACCACCTCCGTCGCCCTTCTGGCCACTATGCTTTTGATGCGGCTCAGGACAGAATTGACTTTTTGGGCTGTGAGCACATATTGACAGCTTGAGTTCAGTACCATCACTCCTCCTAGCCTCTTGGCAGGGCTGCTCTTCATCTCCTAGCCTCTACTGATACTGGGGGTTATCCTGACCCAGGTGCAGCAGCTTGTACCTGATGTTGCTAAACCTACTAAGTTTGCCAATGATACTAAACTGGGAGAAGTTGCTGACTCCCTGAAAAACAGAGAGGCCCTGCAGAGAGAACTCGACAAACTGGGGGGCTGGGCAGTCACCAACTGTATGAAGTTTAACAAGAGAAAATGCCAGATTCTGCACCTGGGAGGGGGTAACTGTGTGTGTGTACACAAGCGAGATGCTGGAGAGCAGGCAAGTCACACAAGAAGCAACTACAATCACTTCACTTCTTCAACCTAGGGAAGAGGAGACTGAGGGGAAACCTCACTGCAGTCTACAACTTCCTCATGAGGGGAAACAGAGGGGCAGGCACTGATCCCTGCTCTCTGGTGACCAGTGACAGGACCCGAGGGAGTGTCCTGAAGTTGTGCCAGGGGAGGTTTAGGTTTGAAATGAGAAAAAGATTCTTCCCCCAGAGGGTGGTTGGGCACTGGAAGAGGCTCCCCAGGGAAGTGGTCACAGCACCAGCCCTGACAGAGTTCTAGAGGTGTTTGGACAACACTCTCAGGCACATGGGGTTGTACTGTGCAAGGCCAGAACTTGGGCTTTGATGAACATTGTGGGGTTCTTCCAGCTCAGGACATTCTGGGATTCTATGAAACCTCACAAGGTTCATATGGGCCAACTTTTCCAACCTGCCCAAATCCTCTGGATGGCATCACTCCCCTCAGGCATGTCAACTGCACCACTCAGCTTAGTGTCATCTGAAAATTTGCTGAGGGTGCACTTGAACCCACTGTGTATAACATTGATTAAGATCTTAAATCACACTGGTCCCAGTAAGGAGCCCTGAAGGACACCACATTTCCTAGTACTCCTTTTGCAGTTACAGCATACTAAGTAGCTTGTCCAAAATCATATGGACAAGAAATCTCTGACTGTATCAGAAATCCATTCAGCATTATTTTCACATCACTCCAATATTCTGTTTTGCTGAAATTTCACAAGCTTAAATTAAAAAAACCATGAAACTGATTCAAGTACAAGACTCAAATTGCAAACCATGGTAATATAAACCATAATTGAATACCACAAAGACTTTCTTAAGCCTGAATTGCAAGCTGGAAGAATAAAAGCTAAGGAGGCTCATAGTGATGGTAAGGACTTGGTTATTTAGAGAAAACACTTTGAGTGGGATGAAACAAGTTGCATATATTAATCTAATTTTGACAGGGACCCCTTCTGTTTATGACTCACATGGAGTGCTCTTCTTCAAAGCCTTTTCATGCACGCCCCAAATTGAAATCAACTAGAAACATAAAAATTACTAAGCCTACCAATCCTTCCTTTACCTTTCAACCACACATTGGCTTTTCTTCCTCCACAAAACAAAAATAAAACAGAACCCAGTAACTTCTTACATTTCAAGAGACAAATTTCCTTCACAGGCCTAGTTTTCTGCAAGATGACACAAATGACTCAGTTCCTGTTAAAACTTCAAACAACTAAATAAAACCAGCAAAATCTCAAAAGGATTCACAGTTACATATTTTAGTTTGTTAGAAAACACTGTTTCTGTTCAGGTTCATAATGTAATCTGTATTTGTAGTAAACTAATTTCTTAAATTAGCAAATGCCACATCTTTGCTTCTTCAGTATTTGCATATGTACTTCCTTTTAGGATTTGGTACAACGGATATTGCCTCTGCTATATATTCAGTCATTTGTTGTCATGTAGTAGTGCCATCTTAAAATTCTGAAGCCAGGAAGGCTTTGATTCTAGCTTCTCTACCTTACTCTAATGAAGCCCAAGATGTACACTGAATTTTGGCAGGATGAAGCAGAGGCCCTAAAGGAGGCTATATGCATCTGTAACTTCTGTCAGCTTCTGCACCCTGCCTTTCTTCACATTCTTGTTAATCACACAAAACTTTCTTAAACAAAATGAAACCTTTACTAATGAGATCTGCCTTCTGGTATTAAAACCCAAGTCTTTATGCCAAGCTTAAAAGCTTCAGGAAAGAATGAATATAAGAAACTCAGATTACAAAGGATGTCACAGATTTTTCCCACTTGCTTGAGTGGAAATAGACATGGACCTTCAGGCAGATACTAGATGTATGAATTTCTGTGCCAAATTCTCTATCAGTACCTGCCTTCAAAATAAACAGTAAAACCCTTGCATAAAGTGAAAAAGATGTACAAGATTTAAGACAGATATCTGCAGCTAGATTTCAATGGATAGAAGGTATTAAGAAGATAATAACCTTGCATCTGATGTCCAATTTTCTGGTTCCACCCGAAACAAAAATTTCTCTTGTTGTACAGAAACAGTCTTTCCCTTTCGGACAACAGTGACTAAAGGAAATCCTTTATGCAGAATCCAAGTTTTCATCATTTTTTTTACATCTAGTGTTCCATTGGTAATCTGTAAAAACAACCATAACATAACAAGACAGTAGCAAATGGAGAACACTTTACTTCCTTCTTATCAATTAAGTGGTAGCAAGATTTTGCATCTGTAAACAATCACTTTGACAGTGATCTCATAAATTTCATAAGCAACAATTTAGGGGAGCAAGTGGTTTTTATTTTAAGTTGAGGGAATCCTAGCCAAGCAGTGGAAAGACAAATTGGGAATATCAGGTAGGTTGAACTGATGTGTAATAAATGTCCAGACAGAATGTTACGAAATAGAAAGTTACAGTAAGCTCTCAAGCACTCCCCTACTCCTGCTCTTTTCTTATTGGTATGCTGATGTGATGTGAGTATTTCAGGATGAAAAATCTTCTTTTAATTCTGAAATGAATATTAGAAGTTGAAATAAAGTGACAGTGGTTGTAGCACAAAAACTACTTTTTTTTTTTCTCTCCTTTTTTTCCCCTCCCACGTATCAGCTTTTGCATAGCTTGACCTTCAGCCTCTTATAATCTCCCAGATACAATATCGCCACTAAGGATAAGTACTTTATAATGTCTACATATCACCATCTCTTTATTAACAGAGATCATCATGTAACCTGAAAAAGACAGTATGTCCCCTAACTTGCAAAAATATGGCTTAGGTTGAGCTACCAGGATCACAAGGAAATCAATAAATTATTATTCTAGTTACGTTTAACTTTTACCAGCTTATACTGTGTCTTTCTCCCGTTTACCTCATCAGCATCTTAATGCCCACTGTTCTCTGTTCAAGCCAAGAATAACATGTAGAGTTCAGCCTCATGGGAAAATACTGTATTATTTATGTAAAGAGTGACTATAAACTTAAATAGGAGTTAAGCTCTTGCATTAATTAAATGCGAGGGATCTGTGTGGTCTCCCTAGACACTCTGTGTGGATACAATCATCTCCCTGTGGTATGTTCGCTACGTGCATATGACTGAAGATGGTTGTCAGAAGGCTCCACTTTGAAAGGCTGAAGAGAGGAAAGCCTGTTTTGCATTCTAAAATTCACTATGCCACCAGAAGAGTTCTCCGTCACAAGAGAGTCACAGACTGGTTATCAGTCGCAGTTAATCACTAGCAGGCAAACTAGTGACTATGACTCAAGACACAAACTTACAGCCACCCGTGACAGCTGACAATAACTATGAGACTCCAGTTCTGCAGAAATTCAAATATCATAAGGTACATACCAAGAATCAAAACAACATAAGATGTTGTCCTGCCTAGAAATCAGCTTCTGTGAGGAAGCCTCACATGTATTTCAGAGATTTTAATACATGCTATGCTGTATACACAGACACAGGGAAATCTGTTCCCTTCCCTTATACAACTATATCCCTGGGGGTACCCAGCAGCTCTTGCTTGTCGGGATCACTGTTTCTCTTGCACACATTCACTCCCTCTTGCACACTTAGCCCACTGCGCTCTCTCACTCTCTCTTCCTCATGTCCTCTCCCCCTTGAACTCTTCTGCCCTCCATCCTTTTCTTGCTCTCCCTCCCACCTTCAACCTCTCTTCACAGAACCACAGAATCATTAAGGCTGGAAAAGACCTCTAGGATCACCAAGTCCAACCTGTGACTGAACATCACCATGTCAATTAAATGATACAAGTTGCTTTTTGAACACCTCCAGGGATGGTGACTCCACCACCTCCATGGGCCCCTGAGCAATCTGTTCCAGTGCTTAACAACCTTTTCAGTGGAAAAATTATTCCTAATATCTAACCTAAACCTCCCCTGCCACAGCTCGAGGCTATGTCCTCTTGTCCTGGGAGAAGAAGCTGATCCCCACCTGGCTACAACCTTCTCAAATAGTTCTAAAGAGTGATAAAGTCCCCCCGAGCCTCCTTTTCTCCAGGCTAAACAACCCCAGCTCCCTCAGCCACTCCTCATAGGCCTTACTTTCCAAAACCTTCACCAGCTCCATTACCCTTCTCTGAACTCACTCCAGCACCTCAATACCCTTTTTGAATTGAGGGACCCAGGAACTGGACACAGAACTTGAGGTGTGGCCTCAGCACTACATAACACAGGGACACGATCCCTGCTCTTGTCCTGCTGCCCACACTATTGCTGATACAGGCAAGCATGTCACTGGCTTTCTTGGCCACCTGGCCACACTGCTGGCTCATGTTCAGACAGCTCTTAGGTCAGCACTGCAGATCATTTTCTGCTGGGCACTTTTTCAGCTACTCTTCCCTGAGACTGTACCACTCCATGGGGTTGTTGTGACCCAAGGGCACCACTTGGCCTTGCTGAACCTCATACACTGGCCTTGGCCCATCCATCCTGTCCAGATCCCTCTGCAGAGCCTTCCCACCCTCCAGCAGATCAACACTCCTGACAAACTTTGTGTAATCTGGCAATGGACTGAGGGTGCACTTGATCCCCTCATCCAGATCATCTATACAGATATTAAACAGGACTGGCCCCAATACTGAGCCATAGGGATCAACAGTGGTGACTGGATGCCAACTAGATGTGGTACCATTCATCTCCACTCTCTGGCCCAACCTTGCAGCCAAGTTTCTCCAGGAGAATGCTGTGGGAGACTTAGCTGAAATCAAGGTAGCCTCCTCAGCCTTTCACTTGTCCACTGGGCAGGTCACCTCATCATAAAAGAAGTTCAGGCTGGTCAGGCAGGACCTGCCTTTCCTAACCCCATGCTGGCTGGGCCTGATCCCTTGGTTGTCCTGTACACGATGTGCAATGGCATTCAAGATGATCTGTTCCATGACCTTCCCCTACACTGAGGTCAGGCTGATTAGCCTGTAGTTCCCTGGATCTCCCTTATTTCCCATCTTCTTCCTGCTGTCTCTCCGCTCTCCTTCCTCTGCCCTCCCTGACTCCCACAGCCTTGCTGATTCTCACCCTTGCTCTTTTCTGCCCAATCCCTTGCCTTCTAGGTCCCTCCACACTCACTTTAAAATCAGACACAGCCTTATGCCTGCCTTATAATTTGAGAGCTGCTGAACTAAACTATCCCATACAATCTGTTTTCCTAAAATTCCAGCACCACTTGTTAAAACAGAAGCTATCACTGAAACAAAGTTGTACTAGTAGACAGTTACCCAAGATCTTTACAGAGGTTGGGTTCAGCTATTCCTTGAAAGTAAATTTTGTCCTGCATTTGATTACTTTCCTTCTGGTCTTAACATACTATCAGTATAACTCTAGTGTGTTCATATTGATGTGTCCACACATGTGGATATGGATGGTAGTACATACCCACTCAGAATACATTTTTGGGATGATACTCAGTGTTGTTCTAGCACCTACAGGAATCTCCACGTCTATATGACAGAACTTTGGAACAGGATGACCAAAAATTTCAGAGTATTTACCTGCACTCTATTATCCTATTTCTTTCATAAACAAGGAAATAAAGATTTATGACACTCTTACAGAAATTAAAAAAAAAGAATAAAATAAAAGAACAATGTGTCAAAGATGGATACCTCATTCATGCTGTCCCACAAGTCGTCACTCTGGGCAGTTCCGTAGTTGTGATTATGCAAGTATACTTCAATGCCAGCTCGGAAAACATCCTTAGTGAGATAATGTTTCAGCATCAAAATAAGCGAAGCCCCCTTCAGGGAGAAAAAAAAGGAAATGAATTGGCAAATTAAAGTTATAGAACATCTAAAGCATATGCATATTACAGCTATTTCACAGAAGAGTAACTCAGAAGCTGGCAGATTTTATTCCAAACAATAACATTTGAATTATTACGTAACAGTCTGTTGCTATTCTTTTCTACTTGTTTTTTGCTATTCTTTTAATATCTCATAAATTCCAAATATAGTTACAAAAAGGCTAATACAACTTGAAAAGTTTTCCTAGCTGCTCTGGTGAAAAAAAAAGGCTCAAATTACAGTTACAAAACAGGCTAATAGAACATGACTTTTTTTTCTAATTAACATTATATGAAAAACATTGCCTTCTTACTGGTAAGTCTCTGTTAAACGCCATTTTTCATTACCAATACTCATCTCTATGGCACAGAACTGCCCTTGTGAGACAGTGTTTAACTGTCATATGATTTGCAGTTACATCAAAAACTTAAAAATACAGGAAAAAGATGAGATACACCTGGTAGGCTGGAACTGACTGCAGAAAGACAAGTCCATTTTGATAATGTTGAATACAGACATGTTTTGTTTAAAAAAAAAAAAAAGTAGCAGCTGAGTAGTTTTAATATCAAAATGGCTGGGAATGCTTCTATGTCACAGCCACTAATAAACTGTCTGAGGACTTGCATATTGTACAACTGAAAGCAGATGAGCAGCCATACATCATGAATAGTTCAAAGGTGCACCTGTTACTTTTGGTACTACTTCTGAGAAAGGAATAAGAAATATGGAAGAAGATTTTAAAGAGATCATGTATTGTTCTCACACATCCCAAATTCAAGTTTTGGAATTTGAGTAACATCTTACCTCAGACTGAAGGCTGCCTGATCATTCATTATCTTCAAACTGCAGAAATAGCCCTTACTGCAGTTTTTAATCATATGGTCATAATTTCCTCTCCTTCAAGCATCTATATTTAAACTACAGCTCTGCTACTCTGTTTTTCTTACTACCCTATCCTTCCAAAGACTGTTGTTGCAGGTGGACTTTGACTCTCCCATGGGTGCTGGGTTTACTGACAGTCTGCAAAGCAGCCAGGCTGAAAATAATACCATACAATAATTCCTATTCCAGACAGTGAATCCTAGAGGCCACCCACCAATCTGTGTCAGTTGGCAGTACAATAAAACAAATTAAGTTGCACAGTCCAGTAACACACTAGCTGATTAGGAACTATGTTGCACGTGTCTTCTTACTCAAATTGGCAAGAAGTCTAGATAAACTATATGCCAAGAGCAGTGGAATATAAAGACTGCATGCATAAATGAAAAGCTATGCAATGAAATCCTCTGAAACACAGAATGCAGCCATGAAAACATTATTTCTGACAATGCAAAAGCAAAACCTCTTTCGGTTATCTCTTAAAGGTGTAGGTTGGTACAAGTCTATTCAGAACGTGCATATACCTAGTAGCAGCAAGAAATAATAAAATAGTTCTCCAAATATAATGTTATACTAATTGGCTGAAATTCAAACTGAATCACTTACAGAATATTTCCATTAAAATTACATAAAGAAGTTCCAATTGGGCAATCAAGATAAAATGAAAATCACACATCTCTGTTCTTGTAGTTCAGAAAACAGAGTCCAAAATAAATGGAAGCACATCATTATCACAGGTCTATCTGGAATCTCAGACTGCTCAAGGATGCCAGACAACATGTGTTGATCAGTAAAGACTTGCAAAAAGAAATCAGAGCAGACAAACCAAGACTGATATGGGAACTGCATTCCACCAAGCAGAGAAAGAGGTAGTATTTGACTATTTTCTAGAAAACACTAGCTGTCCCCATGGTTTCTAATGAGATGAAAGTACAAGGGAGTGATAGAAAAAATGTCAACTAATCCAAAACATACAAAATGCTTTCCTCCAACACTACCACAATCATAGGACACAGGATCTAAAACCTGAGACAATGTGAAAAAAGTTTTGCAAATACTGGTATTTCTTCTCCCACGCATTTTTAAGTGAGGCACTGTGAAGCTTTAGTAACATAAGCCTCACATACAAGCCCCACGAGACATTAGAAATAATCAAGTTTCAGACTACCAGGATATGCAGTAAAATAATGTTGTATTTTAGAGGCAAGCCTCCAGTTCAGGAAGCCTCTAAAATACTGTGGGTTTTTTTAAAAGCAGGCAGGGTATAAGAAGGAGTGATTACTTCAACTAGTGTTTTGTCATTACTCTTTTCTTAAGCACTTGTTACAGTCTGCTATCAGAAAAGGAATGCATGTTTAGCTAGATATGTTGCTTCACCTACTGGATCCTCTCTTATATCTTCATGAGTATTATACTCTGTGCTAAAGCATTCATCAGGATTTTAAGTAAGAACACAAATGCACATACATAATATTTTCCTAATTAAAAGCTATGTAGATGCTTAAAAACATTACTGGGAAATCCTGCATTGTTTGTGTTAGGTGTAAAGAACCTCCAAACATTTGACAATACATCCTGCTTACTCATGATTCCACATTCATATTTTCAATAGCTAATAAATCACTTTCAAAATATTTCCAAATATTTTTATAGTTACCTTGATATAAGAAAGTGCATCAAACATTTCTTCTATTTGCTCTGAAGACTGAACGGCAGAAGAGACTGGATGTGAAGAATTCAAGGAATCCTTCATCATAGCCTTGAAAATTAAATTATGGAAATCTTCATCCTAGAAGAGAAATATTTTTAAGAGTTTAAGAAGCTGGAAGGAAGAAAAGTAAAAGTTGACTCTGCATTGTTCTTCCAGCAGTAAAAGAATTATCAGGGTAGCATTTATAATATCTGCTCTTTTCCTGCCATATTTTAGGAGTGGAATCTCACTTTTGAGTTTGCATCATTATCCAGACCCTTAAGCTCCTGTCTCAGTAAATGCACCACTGGCATTAGACAAAAGAAATGCACCTTCTAAATAAGTGTGTGTCGAATTTCAGATTTTGCTCCCCTATGTTTTGACATCATTTACAGGACACGGGGAATACAAAAGTATGAGTTTAGTATGCTTTAAGCACAAAGTCTAGAGAAATTACTTACTACAGTGATGGCTGCGAGGATGTAAACAGCACCCTACCTAGTGAGTATTAAGGTCTCTTACTTATTTTCTTCTAGAATTAAGATATTTGCATTTTATTTTTACATTGGTACCAGAACAAGAAAACCCCAAACACTGCAAAGAAGCCAATTGTATGGATATTTGTCCATTTCATTTCATCAGGACAAGAATACAATTCTCTATGCAGCAGGTTACAAAAACAACAAAAAAGTTTAAAAAATTTAAAACCTGTGTGAAACACAATAAAAATAGCTGCTGAAGTTTAAAATTTTAAAGCTATACTTGAATGAAGTAGTTCTGGGTGACGTTTTTTTATTTTTACCAAACACATTTTGGCACCATCAAGTGGTGAAATGAGATATTGGTGAAGGCACCTTGTCAGGCACCTTTCAGAATGAAGTATAAAGGTGTTATATGTGTCCTTGTTAAAACAGGATAATACTTTTGTGTCCTGCCCTCAGCACACATGCACACAACAAACAGAATGGCTATATAAACATGCTTTCAGTAACAATCAAACTGAACAACCACGCTAGGCCAAATTAAAAACTTTTGAAACACCCAGTGCTGAGAAAGAATTCTACTGAACCAAGTTAGCAACCCAAGTTTCTTAATGCTAACACAGTGATTTAAGAACTCAAAACTCACTTATTCAGAATGCTAAGAAGAACACAATCCATCAAACAGGAAACAGACAGTTCACATCAGGTGTTCAATCCTATGAGTAATGCAAATCACAAAAATATTCCTAAAAGTTGATTTCAGAGCTCAGGTATGTACTCTCCTAGGAGATACCTTTAGCAAGAATGCAAAATTAGCCTCTCCACTACCCCCTCCATTTACTTCCACTAATAGTTGCTTCTCTGCCTGTCATTTTCTGTGACAGTAATGTTTTATAGCAGTAGCTGGTATCACTTCCTTGGAGAAGAAAGGTCAAATTCAAAACAATCATGTTTTCCAGAGTCTGAGGATCTAGGTCACTTAGTACCTGAATGAGTTTTTAAATAATCACTGCCTTACTACATCAAAAAGAAGTGTCTGCTTTGTACTATTAAGTGTAACTCAATGCTATCAGAATCCTCTGTGGAGGACCATTTGATACTTTTATGCCAGGTCCACTGATTTGTGAAACCCAAGCTGATTCAGACACAAGCAAGTACCACAATGATGGAAAGACAGGAGTTACTCCAAGTATATTTAGTAACCTAAAGCTTCCTAAGTCAATTAGCAAAAGTAGAGGTAGACAAACGTGCTCAACAACATGTCTGAGTAGGTTATTAAAAATTTTAAGCCATAATGTGATATACAGACACCTATATCTTTCAACACGTGCTAGTTTTCACAGAATGCTTTAACTTAAGCAAAACAGTAGGCTGCTGGTAGACTACTACCAAAATAAAACAAAAAATGTTAAAAACCTCACAAAAACAATCTACCCTTCTCAAAGCCACTTCCAATATAATGAAAGTAGTATGATCCTCATGGCACCCAAACTGAATGTAAGTTTATAAGTATCAACCCTTTACAGGCAGCATTAAAAATAGGTTAACAGTGAAAGTACAGAAACTGTAGTTAAAGAAAGTACTTACTGAATGTAATTCTGGAAAAATCTCCTCCATGGCAAAGTATTCCATGAAAGTAGCAAATCCCTCACTCAGCCAGAGATCATTCCACCATTCCATAGTTACTAGATTGCCAAACCACTATGGAAAGACCAAAAACATAATTATGTTTTTAGAATTAAAATCAAATGAATACAGAAACACTCCATCCATCCTCTGCCTTATCTTGTGGTAAAATCACATTCAGTCAAAACCACGGTACAAGAACAACTCCCAGAGCACGTCATGCTGGTTGCATTCCCCTGTTGTACAGCAGAAAACCTGCAGGTTTCCTGAAAGATACAGTGCACAACCCAGCCACACTGAGGGGTGGAGTGAATTTAAGGTCAGAATTGCACTTTAAAAAAACAAACAAAAAAGGAGAAAACGATAACTTTCCCAGCCTCACACCTGATGGGCGAGCTCATGTGCTATCACTGCAGTTATTAGCTTTTTATCTCTTGCTGAAGAAGTATTACTGTCAAACAAGAGTGTTGTTTCTCGGAAGGTGATCAAGCCCCAGTTTTCCATTGCACCAGACTGAAAATCCGGAATTGCAACCAGATCTGGAAAAGATTTGAAAGAAGCTTTTGAAAATTGCTACTTAAAGCAATCCTAACTTTTCAAGCTTACCTATTATATTACATAATCACTAAAAACCTCATTACTTAAAACCTGTGGTGTGAACATACACTCAAGCAAGAAACCCACAGATTTACAACTGTGTTTCTCTGGCCGTACTCTGACACAAACAACTTGAAGCACTACAGAGACACTGCTTAGAGATCCTGCTAACATGGAAATGGGGTGGCCCCTACTGCCAGTACTGTCTTAGAAGACTGCATTTCACTATCATTCCGGTCAAAATAAAGCATGCAAAGAAGTCAGGCTGCAGATCTTGCACTTTCAAACATGACCCACAGACTGAGAATTATCTCACTACCAAGTTAAATTCATACAGAATTATTTCTTTGATTTTATTTATATACAAGAATAAGCAATCTGGCTCCAAAAGCTCACAAAAACTTTCCAGCTCGGGATTTGCTTAATAGTTGCACTCAGTCAGACATGTAATGATTTTTAAAAATTATTTTAATAATTTAATAATTGTAATACTTATTTTTTAATGAAAATTCCCATGCATTTTTTAGTCAGAGCTGCTTCTTATCTTTTAAAAAAAAAAATTCCAAAGACCTTACCTAGTTTTTCAAGAGGGTATTCCATTAAAAAGTACTTTTGGTAAAATTCCAGAAGTTTCACTGCTGTGTCTAAGGCATATCCAGCTTGGTTCAGATGTTGTGGTATGGCATAGACAGATACCTAGTCCAAACACAGATGAGAAAAGATTCTGAAACATACAGCTACAAAAGACTTAGAATTGAAGGAGGAGGTGGCAGCAGTTCCTGAAACAGACAGAACACAGTTTTGGGAGTGCACACACAAATTGCAAACACAAGTTATGAAGCTGTCAATAAAAAGCCATTTTTTCTTGCTAGAGCTTATTAACTAGTCAAAATACAGACACAGTGTCAGATTGACCAATGTGTATACATGAACAATTCAAGGCTAACAACTTTAATGATAGAGTTCAAGAAGGGTCTATGTGACACCAATTTTTTGTTTCCTCATGAGTTTTTAAATGACCCTCCCTGCACACCTCAATTAATCTACAAGTTTAAGCTATTGAGAGGAGAAACAGAAATGCTACTCCCAGTATCCCAAAATGCCCAAATAAGGAACAATATAATCTTAGCAAAGTCCTAGAGAATTAGATAAGGGAAGTAACTCAAACAAACAGGATGTAAACTAAGCTCTGTGTACCCAAATAAGATCAAGAACAAACGTTACAGTTTTTGGTGGTGAAACACTATGATGCTGTGCCTGCTCAAGAACTGAGGCCAAGATGACAAAGAAGACTCAGAAGGACCAGAAATTGACTTTCCAATAAGGGCATGGCTACGTAAAGCAAATTAATTATATGTATTAAGTGAGAGTATCTAACGAATATGAAAACAGCATGTGTAATAAAAACCCCCGGCTATCTGTCATTTGGCACAGTCAATTACAGGAGTTATACTTCAAATGTCCAGCATGCTCAATAAAAAGTTTAAAAAAAGTTAAAAAGTGTT
>JAWWLT010000092.1:26901557-26932432 GCA_035040995.1 Premnoplex brunnescens
ATAAATGTTTGTATACTGTGAAAAATATATTATTTCACAAGGTTGCAATTACTAGCTGGGTTTTCAAAAACAAGGTAGCTGCATCAGCACCTGAACTTTAGACAACTTGCTGGAACACAAGCTGCACAGTGTACATACATGTCCCACCAACACCAGGGGTGTAATCTTTTTCATTAGGGGTTAGTTCAATGTCAGTATTGAGTTTTTGCTGAGCGATCAACAGTGGTAATGTTTTGATGAGAGAGAACCTAGTTCACACAGACTAGGTAATGGTAGTCTTGCTGGTCTGTCTAAATAAATTAGGCTTCTGTAAAGGCTTACCCAAAGGCTTACTGGCATAAAACATCATCATAAAATTCAGATATGCTCTTAAGATTTTGCCTGAAAAGATCTAGTTGAAGGAATCACATTCTGGAGTTGATTCTTCCTGTATTCATACCTCGCTTCCCCTCATTTAGGCAGAGAAGCACAACCTTCAAGATCAGGCATATTTTTCAGAGACTGGTTGTTTGTTACACGACCTACTGATAAAGACAGTCCAGTACTCTGCACGTGTGCAGTATCAGCAAACATAGAAAACTTGAAAGCAAATCTCAAGGGCAGTTAAGACCAATGTCACCAACAACAAAACTCCTGCAAAATAATGGTTCATTAACTTCAACAGAAATCCCTCAGCCATTCAGCTCTTTGACAGTAACATCCGACACTGTGCACTGCATTGAACAGTTGTTTTGTCTACAAAGTTCAAGCCTTTGAGAATGTAATAAAACAAGTTTCTAAGTCATATAGTTTATAGCTTATCTGCTTATCTGCTCAAGTCAAAGAACCACAGAATATTCTGAGTTGGAAGGGCCCCACAAGGATCATCGAGTCCCACTCTCAAATGAAGGGCCCACACAGGATTGAACCCGTCACCTTGGTGTTATTAGTCAATCCCCTGAACATTAATGCAATAAAAAACAATATCAAAAGCAGTGAAACAGATTACCTAAGCAGCAGCTCTACTAGAATTCCTCTACAAAAGCATGTACCTTTGGCATATTTGACAGAGTGGAAAGTTTCTCATCTCTTTTGATCTTGACTAAAAAAGTAGCTTTAAATGCAGGTTCATCAAAGCATGGAAAAGCAGACCTCGCTGCCAGAGGTTCAAACTGAGTTGCTGCAAACCACCTAATGGGAAGAGTGGAGGAGAGCAAAATAAGAAATATGGAAAAGATAAATTTAAGTTTATTTCAGATAAAATAGACATTTCCCTCCCAAACATTCTAAGAGCTTGCTATCAAAATAGCATTTTGAATAGCAGATTACAAGGTTAGTCCAGCCAGAATAAATATTTCATTAAAAATTTTTTAAAAACTCAATAATGTATTTATTTGAGGATTAATCTGCTTGGCTGATTTTTGCTTTCCGAACAAAGGAGAATATACCTGGAGTAATACAATTAGAGAAGAATCACCAAAATATAAGTCAGCCAGAAAGAGGGGAAAAAAAAAAAAGAGATTGAAAAATTTAGTGAGCGTGCCCACTAAACAAGAGCTTTGAAACCTCAGCAGCAGAAAGGACCACAAGGAAGCTTTTTTATCTAATTGCTGTGCCATTTCCTGCAGATGTTTCCACAGTTCATCTAACTGTATGCCTGCTGCCTGTGCCAGATAGCAGATGGATTCCCTTTAAGTTCATGCACTCTCTTGTCTCTATCCAACAACTAGTCATATCACAAGAAAATTTCTCAGATGTCTATGTTCCTTCTCCACTATTTTTATACTAACTAGCTGCAGAAATTATGGCTTTCGATAGAGAGCATCTGTGGCTTCTGCACCTGCAAGACAACCCTAAGAGTTCAATGAGAAATTTAGTAATTGAAGTCTTACATTAACTGCAGCTAAACAGTGGTTCACATTTTTTTTTTTCCTTACCCTACTACCAAACTACCCACAACTTTTTGTGGGGTTTATTTGTTCTGCACCATGACTTCAACATTTTTGGACATACAACTTTTCTCAAAAGGCACACTGCTGACAATTCATAAGATTAAAACTCCATGCCTTCTTTCAACATCTTACTCTTCTCTTCCCCCTGACAAGTTGGTGGAGTTTCACCCTGAGATTTTACAGAAGAAAAACAAAGAATAAAGAACCATTCTGCATAAAATTATAAATAAGGCCCAACTTATTTTATTTTGCTTCTGGCAACAGGGAGTCATTTTGCCATTAGAAGAAGTAGGCAAGGCAATGGAAGTGATGATATCAGCAAGGAGTTACCTGAAACGCATTTACTGTTAAACCTTCATACAGGTTAAAACATGTGCTACATCCTGTTCCTGAACAAAGGAAGGTAGCACTGGACTGAAGGGTGACAACTCATGACTTGCTCACAGATTGTACTTTTCCTCTGTGAACTATCACACATTCTCTTTCTACTACAGTAAATACAAGAAAATAAAGCTTCAGCTACATCAGACTGGGAAAAAAACAGTTTCAAGAGTAGGCCAATGAATGTGATGTTTCCTTTTTCACCAGTCACCAGGGACTTTGCCTGACTGCCATGACTTTTGAAATATGACTGAGAGTGGCTTGACATCAACAACTGCCAGTTCCCCTAGGTCTGTCCAATGAATCTCATTAGGACCCATGGACTTGTGTGTGTTCTGGCTCCTTCAACACCCTTGAATCTGATCTCTTCCTGTAATGACAGAATTTCATTCTGCCAGTCCCTGTCTTGAAATTCAAGGACTCGAGAGATATGGGAAGAACTTCCAAAGAGAGAAACTAAAAAATAAACAAACCAAAACCCATACTACAACTACATACAACTCCTACACTGCACTACATTTCACTGTAGGAGAGGCTGCCCTAAATTAATGAACTCAACCATGAAAGACATTTTTCAGGTAGATTAATCAGGAGATTAAAGATTGATTTTTCTCCAAAGGAGTAAATTGCATAAAATGTTCAACAAAAATCCCAATCCTTTTTGTCATCAAAGCACAGTCTAGAAGTGACAGAAGACAGAAGCTAAATTTGTGGGCATACCTTTGCTTAGAATTCTCATCCTTGTAAGAAATTTTGTAAAAGCCATAATAGGTATCCGACAAATTAGATGAATATTCTATGTTGACTGTATAATTCTGTCCTACAAGGAGAGGCTCTGAAGTCATGACTGCAATCTGGTCATGCAATGGATATTCCAGGAATTCAACTGGCTTTGCTTGATGCCCTTGTGCTGAAGTAACGGTTGTCTTGGTGATATTAAGTCCTGAGCTGTGAAGTACAATCTTCTGAGTTACCTGGAGGATTTTGACCACTATTTTTACAGAGCCTGCAAATTTCAAAGTAGTTAGGTTTGGATGCAAGACAAGATCATAATGCAGTGGTACAACATCAGTAGGAAGTCTAATTTTTGTCCATGGAAAGAGTTTTCCATTGGTTGCCAAAGGGTATATTAGTTCCATTGTACGATTTTTTTTATGGCAGCCTTCTTTGGTAAAGGTACATTTAGGAAGAAGATAAAACAGTATTATCAATGAAACTGCAATCACAAAAACAACTGTGCAAACCACCATGGTCCTCACAGAGGGCACTGAGCATGATCCATTTGGATTTTGTCTATATACAGACATGTTATTCTGTGGACCCGAGCTTCTGTTCATGAAAGACATCCCCAGCAATTTTGCTGATGACTCATAATCCTCTTCATCATCATCCATTTCATGCTCTCCAAGGCCGCGCACCAAGAGACGGGAGCTCCTTGGTTCATATTCCACTTCATCAGGCTCCAGGGGATGTAAACAAGGCTCTTTTGCCAAGTCAACCACATCGGGCTCCTCTTCAAACATACTGTTTTCAATCATATTCCTGGGTAACTGAATTCGATCTGAAAAAGAAATAGCCATATAAATGACGTCATTAACAAGAGACTTGAGTGTAATCCTCAAAGATACTTTACTGAATTACAGAATGGGAAACACTTTTACACCACATACCATCAATTTTCTCTCCTAGGTTTGTTTCCAGGAAACATTTCTGTCTACTGTGATTTTGCTTTCAGTATCTTTAAAAGGATGCTCCCCTTGCGCATAATTGCACATGTCTTGTACTGTAACTGGATATCAGCTGAACCACTGCACAGCACTCCTGGTTCACTGATGTCACTGTCTTGGCTGCATTTCCTCTGCCCCAGTAACCTATATTTGTATTTGACTAAAATATTAAAGTTGGATTGTTTTTTATGCTGCAGGGTAAAGCCCAGCAGCCAATATAGTTCTAAAGGTGTTTCCAAATGCACTAGTTATTAAGTTCTTTAGCAGAGGAGAAAATCTGTCTGTGTGTTGGCAGCCACATGAATAAAATACCCATTTGACATTTTTAAACTTCATTTTTCAAACACATCCCAAAAAAAGATGAAAAAATATTTCTCAGATAAAAATAGCAGTATAAAAATTATAGTTCAAATTAACATCTTCATTTAGGACCTAGCTTGTACAATACTTGAAACAGTCCATGTAGCTAAGAAGTCAAATCAGTGCCAATCAAACTGTTGGTCTCCATAAAATTTGTCCTTAATAGATAACAGTTTGCCGAACATAAATGAGGAATTGGAACTCATATGAAATTTTAAAAGTAGCAGCTACTTTCATTTTCTGCATGAAGGTATATTTTAATGAAACATGATCATTTCTGTCACTGTTTATGTAAAAGTTTATCTTTCAGCTAACCTGCTCACTGGAAAGCGTAAAAATGAAAAACACTGCTGGAGAGAACTTCGTATGGGGAATGGGACATGGACATTCAAAAGTAGCTAACTTAGAAGTAAGGAACTTTGTTTTCATACTGTATTTAATCCAAAACACCATAAACAACATAGAAAAGATATTGTTTGGTTTTTCTTATGACATCACAGAGCTGTCTTAGTCAAATGGAAAAGCTATCTATATATGGTGCTTTCTCTCCCAAAAGCTCCAGAAATCACACTATCAACTTTTTAAGGCCTTGAAATTACAGTTGATTTGAATTATTCGCCTGCCATGGGTTCTGTCTAAGGGACTAGACAAAATCTTTGTTCAACTGCAAGTCTTCAGAAATTAAACGAATCTTTCACATATGCAGGTCTACTGCCAACCAAACAATCACACCACAGTTCTGTCTTCCACATTCTATGTTTCCAGAATGAGAAAGCTGAACTTTTCTTTGGACCTAAACATACTGAAAAGTAGGTTGACTTTTATTGATTTCTGAGAAGAATGTACAATTTGCCAATGTATGTATAATCTAGAATATGAGTGTTACTAATTATTTTATTTTATTTTGTATTTTATTAAAGTCAGATTTCTATATGACTGAAATTCTCAAAGGTGAAAATAAAGCATTTAAAGAAAAGATGGTAAGAATGTTTTCAAACTAGATACACTAGAGTCCTCAACATTTAACTTGTATCATGGCTTCCTTTTTCAGGCCTCCAACTCAAAACCACAGTGTCAGTAGCTGTAACACTGAAAAGGCCTCAAAATTAGAAAAAAAGAAAGTAAGAAATCCTACCTCACAAAATTCAGTAAGAGAAAGGTGCACTAGTCAATCTGAACAAGAGATATAGAGACAGATGAAAGCACGGAGTTGTTGGAAATTGGATCTACCTGCTTACCCTTTGTCCCGTCGTAAACATGCTGCTCTAACTAAGAGTAGCATTGTAGGGTCACAAAATACCTGAGGCTGGAAGTGACTTCAGAAGGTTATCTACTCCAAGCTCTAGGCAAAAGCGCTTCTAAAATTTTCTGTCCTTGCGGCATTTCCCAGTACAGTGCTCATGTGCCAGCCTTCAGGCTGCAGCTGCAGTTCAGCGGTCCAGCACTCTGCTATCTACACTGGAGCACATGTACTCCTACGTCAGATTGGAGGCCACACAAAATATAGAGGGTAAAAAGCTAAGTTACAAATGCAAAGACATAGACAAACTAGTGGAGAAAAAAAACGTGGAAAACCAAAGTATTGTGCAACAGAAACTTTTGTACAATTTCTCTACCCAGGAACAGTTTATCAAGAATTCATGATACTACTTCTAGCAGAGGTCTTTGACTACTCCCCTCAGCTGGTTTCTTTTGAAACACACTGACTAGCTTCAATCAAATCTGAAAACAGAATCAAGACCAAATTTCTTCAAGTCCCAATGCCACCCCACCCCAAAATAACCAGCTGCTGTTGGAAAACACCCAAATCGATATCTGCTATGTAGGAAAGGCAGGTATTAAAACTCACATCTTAACCACTCCAAAAGGTAGCAGTCAATCAGTACACAGCTCCAAACTCAGCCATGGCATGTGCTGCTGCATGGCCAGCAAAAGAGGTAGAAGACAGGGGAGGCACTGCAGAGGGAAGGAGGAGAAAGATAAAGAGCATAAATCTAGAAGAAAGTAGGTTTCATCAGCTCTGCTGCTCATAGGACAGTTTGCTTTTTGAAGAGCTTATTCTCTAATAAGTTTCTCTAAAAACAACTATCTTAATATTTTCAAAGTTGCATGCAAACACTAGCAACTCTTTTAGTCCAAAAGAATTATACAAAAAAATCTCAAACTGAAACTAAGACAGAAAAGTTAAATTAGAAGTTAGTTTCAAGACAATTCACAGTTTTAATACCTAAGAAACATTTATTTCTAAGAAAAAACAGTTATAGCCAATTTCTACAGAAGCATTTGCAAAAATTGAAAGTAATCAAAATCTGTGAGATCAAAACCTTACTGCAGATCAAAAGCATCACAAGACTACTCTGCACTGAAAAAAACATTGACAAAGTGTTTTCATACTGGAGGTTACTGGAGGTATTTATGCTGACATATACATTCACACAAGTACAGAAATCTTTTTATAATTTTCTTTATTCATAGAATACATTTTTTGGAGATGAACCATGGCAAATTTGTTCAAACGTTTTACAATCAAATAAACTCTGAACTGTTGATTCCTGTTTGGTTCACTGGAATAGGTAGCATGATAGCAAGTGAATTGAAGTTTTATGACATTTCAGTTTTAACCCATGGGCTGCCATAATATGAACTAAAAAGCCATCAGGAAGGGCAAAAAATAATATTCTTAAACTGAAATAAGCCACAGGGAATAAGCAGGAGCATGAGGAGGAGCCTGATTGCAAGCATCACATTTCATTGTCATCCCTCATACTACATGTGGCCAAGAGGCAAACATTCCCATTGTAAAACATAATAAAATCATGTTAATTCAGAATATTGAATCAGATTACTTCAGATTCCAAATATAACACAGGAAAAATTTGTATAACTGCAAGACTAGGAAACTTTACCTGTAAAGAAGCTACATGGTTCAAGTGAACTACCACTGTCAGGCCAGAGGCTGGAGGTGCACTAGAGACATTGTGGTCACACCAGACCACACTTACAGAAGTACCTATCCAAGCTGCTGAAATGCACTACAAAAATTATTTATCATCAGGCATCACAATTTAAATCTAAATCTTTGCTAAACATAAGCTTAGTGTGCGAGTGAACAAGGAGGTAAAAAAAAAAAAAAGTCTGGGGTTGAATCTTGTTGCTCCCTAAACAGCATTAATGAAATTATGCTAAATGTTTAAAGATCGAAGCTTAAGTTTTCAGCTATAGCAGCTAGAAGCTTAAATACACCCAAATAAAAGTGCTTTCACACAAATCTTCTACAAATTTTTAATCTGAAAGTTAAAGATTTTCAGTATCTTCCCCAATATATATCTATTATCACATCTAGCAAAGAACAATGTGAAAACTCATAGCTTAGAAACAACCCTGGGAAGAGATGTGAAGTTAACCGCTATGTGACAGACAAATCAGAAAACCAATCCTCCTCATACTGAAAAGCTGAAGGAAGGCAGACATTTTCTCAAAACGGATAGTTCTGAAGAAGTTTCTTTAGAGCTGCCTCCTGCAGCACAGATGCTCATAAACCTATCTCAACATACCCCCTCATTACAATATTCAGGGCATTGTAACAAGCTGGGTCTGTTGTTTTCTGTGAAGAGGACAGAATGCTTAGACATGAACTTCAAATGCAGTTTGTACCAAGCCAACTGTACAATAAGCTTTCTGTATGTACTACATCCTTTGATAATGTGATCCCCACAGTTGTATCTAGTTGGTAAATGGTGGCATGACTTAAGAATACAAAGGCCAGTGATTAATTCAGACCAAGCTACACAGCTTGTCCTACAAGACACGTGTTTTTCACTCCTACACCCTTTCCCAAATCAGTCTTTTAACTTATAAAGCAACTTTACTACAATACTCAAGTTCAGTATGAAACATGATCATGAAGGAACAATCACATTTGACAGTAAAACAGTCGGGCATCTGCTCCAAGTATTTATTTTGTCTGAAGAGCTCCATTCTCATTGACAAGGAGAATGCAAGCTTTTACCTGAACTGTAAAACCCTGAGACAACACCATTACTCAATCTTAGTATGTGCAACGATGCAGTTATCTTAACATGTTGTGATTTGGGAATCCATCACAAATATTGTCTAGAATACAAAAAATTAATCCTCCTTTATATTTCAGAGACAGCATCTTCCTATAATGCTATTGATACTTCTTTTTAATTCTAGAAGTATATACTTTTCCCTTGCAAAGCAAAATAAGTCATCTCTTGTCTATCAGGATTCATGTCTGGGCCTAACTCAGAACGGAAATTGCATCTCTCAAACTTCTTGTATGAATCTAAGAGACCCATTCCTCAAGTTTATTCTTTTTTAAAACACAGGCATAAGATGTTCAAAGGCATTTTTCCCAACTTTCTGTATTCTAATTAAGATGCTGAAATAAAAAACAAACAAAAAATCCTATTAAATTCAGACTGTTGCCACTTTTTGAGACTGAAGTTCAGCACAATACCACCTTTAAATAGTGAGCAAATATCACACAATATTTTAACTGAAAAATATGTTAAAAGAATTACAGTAACACCTGGCATTTTGTAGGAACCAAATTCCTACTGTAGATAATAGGAAACTTCCTATCACCCTGGAATAACCATGGAGCAAAACAGCTATTGCGTAACACACACTACCAGACGTAGCGAACCCCAAGACCAGACCAAACTGTGCTGTATAAAGCGGTATAAAGTGCGCCAACTAGCTGGAATAAAAACTGATTCACAGCAAATATTAAGTACTCCAGTTGCATATAAATAATGGGAGGGAAGGTACAGAGTTACTCCTGCCCAAAACCAGACAACTGTGTCTGGTGGATCAGGAAAGAACACAGAAAAACAGTGAACCAAGTACTTGTTCGGCTACTAAGCAACTCACTGATATTATGTCAAAGAGTAATTCTGTCCAGTGATTTCAGGAATAGCTACAGATGTTTAACAATGTTGTTAGCTATTAAGAGCCATAATATTGTTTTGCATACCTAACTTTTATGTCCAAATTTGAAAGTACGGGCCTTTTTTTTTTAGCAGAAACAGGTGCTGACAAAACAGTGAATTCCACAGGTTCGCTCCTATTAAAGTCTGGTTGCTTTTGATAAGACCATCCAACATGGCAAAAAGCAACCTCGAGGTGAATTTTTTCCCTTAAAAGATATATTTTACCTTCATGTACTTGTCTAAATGCTGCCTCACACATAAGTAGTGGTGAAACAATTGCAAGATTTTGGCACAGATAGTAAACTCAGAATATGTGACTCCTAATATGTGAATGAGCTTGCTACCAGGATGGGAAAGTGAGTTTGGGGGAAACAATGCCATTGGGTACACATATTGTGCCACACAGTCTAAAACCAAAAGAGCAAAGACTCCACTACTCCTTAAGAACTGGAAAATTAGTTTTACACTCTCAAGGTTTAGCAAACAGCATAGAACTCTTTGTTTCCAGGACTCCAAGGAATGACTTGAAGCACTTACAAGCATTTGCAAATACACTGTGTAAGGCAGGTAAGCAGAGTTCAAGCAAAGATGTATGTTTGTATGTATGCATGAGTCACCTATAAAATAGTAAGGCTGGTTAGAGTACATGGAACCTAATCTCTCCTTTATTGATCTTTGGGACCAGTAGTAAAGAAAAGGAATGTAATAGTGAAGGCTAAACCAGGTCACCTATATATAGCCATGGATACAAAACTGTACAAATGCTACTGCTTTTTAAGTTATTTAATCCTTGTCAGCAACTAACATTATGTCACATGGAAAAGCCTGCGAAGCAATTTTGCAGAAATAATGACACATTTGAAGTCACTGCACTGTCTCATATCAAAAGCACTATATTCAGCATAACCATGTTTCCAGAAAAAGAAGAAAAACATAAGGTTGAAAATTAGATATCAAAAGAACGCTTTTGTTACATTTTGCTTACTGAAATAAAAGTTTCTCATTGTATCTGAAAACAAAATAATTGGGAGCACTTCACAAATTAAGAAGAACTTGTGATAGCTCTGATGAAGGTACAAACTTTTCAGCTACATCTGCACTATCTTTAAGAGGTAATAGGATCTGTGCAGTTGACATGCAGGTATGGCAGAAAATTTGCAATAGGTGTGCCTGCTATAGAATCTATTCTTTTAGGGAAATGATGAACATGTCACTTATTCACCTATAGTTATGAGAGAGGAAACCTAAAATATACCTACTTAGGTTTACATAGTGGAATTTCTCACACATACCTCATGTCATCAGTCCTCCCAAGGCCATGACCAGAACAAGATGACATATGAAAGCCAGTTCAAACCAGATGTACTTGCATTGTACAATTCGAATGAAAGAAGGAAGAAAACAAGCTATAGGAAGATAGTGTAAGGAACATTCAGAGAGTTTTAAGAAATGTTATGGGTTTGTTAAGATTAAACTAACATATAAACAAATACTAGTTTCCATTTAAATTTAAAATAAATCAACATTAAAATAAACCAACATTTTAAATGTACAAATCACTAAAGCTATCACTAGAAAAAGAATCCCTCATACACAAAAGGAGAGGAAAGCTTGATTTGATCATAGAAACAAGACTGTAAATTTTCATATTGAAGAGTCATCTAAAAATGTGTGTAAGCACATTCTATTTGGAAAGACTATTAAAGAGCTATAGTTTTTCTCCTGAAGTGTCTGTCCCCAAATCAGTATCTTCAACCTCAAGTGAAAGGAGGATAAAGAGAGAGAAATGTTTAATACTCCAAATCTCTCTGAACTCTCCTGACTAAATTTTCAGAAATGTTACTATGGAAAAGAAACATAGCATATAGTTTTCAGTCACCTTTTTCTAAGCTTGGGGTTTTTTTCAATTTGGCACAAATTCCACATTTAATTAATCAAAGCCATAAATCTATCCACTTATGATGAGTTACTCAGTAAAAATATAATTTAATAAAATTGTAAAAATTAAAGCTATATAATTGGGTTCTGCTCCTACTAGTGGTAGTTTACCAATTCTGCTTAACAGGAAACAGATCAATCTCCACAATTCCAAACTGTCAAATATTAACATTATTATAAAGAAGAAAACATTCACTCTTATTTGTGCACCCTATGTTGGATTAATTGTTTAAGACTAGCTCCAAATCTTGACCTTAATCTCAGCCAAAACTTTTGTCTTGGTTATCGTTTCTGCCTTGGCTGAGAGGAAAGAGAGATGGGCAGCCCAAAGGGGAGTACCAAAGCACAGATACATTGTCACAGCTGTTGAAATTGACACACAGAGGCATTCTGAAGAAAATTTTGATTCTAAATATGACAACGGAAATCCGAAAGGTGATTGCACTTTGAGAAAGTGCAATCACTTCCTCAGTAGTGACTGCAACTAAAGTTCCAAACTTCGTTCCAAACACCCCTAGTTAGACTTTTTACTACTGGAAATCAGCATACCCAGTAGCACAGATAAGTACAATTCCCTATGCAATCTTTTTTTCCCAACAGACAAGTAACAAACTGGTCTTGGCTTGCAAAAAAGGTTTAACCGACAACTAAAGATCTAAATTGGTAGCCTTTGAAAATGCACACTTGAAACATTAATTGTTAACATTTTCTTAATATCTTTCTAAACCTAAAGATGAGGCTAAAAAATAAGGCTGAAAAATTTAGTTGATGCTGTTTATGAATTGCATAATCTAATAAGACAGGAGTTTCTAAAATCCAGCAGAGATGGAAGCAACTCAAATGCTACTACATCTCACCTTACTTAACCCCTTCAAGACAAAAAAAAAGACAAAAAACCAGAAGCGACAACTTAGAAACTTTACAATATTTTATATCAATAGTGGAAGATAAATAAATATTTTAAGAATAAAATCCTCAAAAATATGACTACTGAGGCAATGGGAGGCTTTGTTTTTCATAGTCTCACGTCCCTTTTCATTTAGGCATAATTCAAATCTGTATCTATCTATTATGTCCTATTTATATGCTTCGTCATGAGATCTTTGGCATAGGATTTAAACACAGAGATGACATTATCTCTCTTCTAGGTGACATCTAATTTTTTCACCCCAAAATTCTCATAGAATACAAACAATTAGCACTGCTTGATCCCTGGCAGTATATGCCAGTAAATGCTCAGTCTGCAAGTGCTTAAGAGTAACAGAGCTCCTGCTATCAAAAGCCTTGTTTAGGCTCTTTAAGAATGTTTGGATGCAGATTCAGAGCTGTTTTCTATGTTACTGCAATTACAAAACATGCTGATCAAATCAGAAATAACCTTAGTTCTGTAATAAGGCTTATGACAGGTTGCTTGCTTAGGCAAATCATTTTCACTTCACGATCTAAACAAAATTATATAACACTTGAATGAACTGCCTAAAAGCAACTATATTAGTAGTCAACCTTTAAACTGTAGTTACCTGTTGATGCAGCATCAGCATCTGTGAAAGGAAAGCCAAGCTTTCTGCACACTGAGTATAAATATGAAGTCTCCATTTAAAGTTAGCTAGAGCAAACAGATAAACAGACCTGCTCAAGTGCAGAAGTGCTTGCCAGTTGTGCTTGAAGAAGTGTCAGTTTATGGTCAGTCCAAAAGAATGCAATGGAGCCTCTGAATCCTGAGTACACAGAAGTTTCACTACCTTCTGACACTTGGAAGGAGACCACCTCCAAAGTCACCTGTGAAACAGAATTCCCTTCCATCCCTGCTGTATCAGAGAATTAACCAGTAGCAATACAGTACTGACTGGAGCTATGCACTCTAGTTCTTCCTGTCACAGACAATCAGTTGAATTGATGGTCCATGTAGACACTTTACATACAATTCTAGTTCTAAAAAAAAAGTGAAAAAATAAGAATCTGAAGCCAAGTTCCACCACCCCTTTATGTTTTAGCACTATCTTCTATGTCACTGACAACTCACTACCTCAAGGAGAAAGTCTTCAGCATCAAAAAAAAAAAAAATAAAAATAGTGCAGCGGAAATTAAATACTCCATAATGTCAGCAATGCAAAACACACTCTTCTGTAGTTTATTTGATAGTAATATCCCATGCTCAGCATGACATTATTCCCAGAACTGCAGGTTCTATCTAGCAGTCATTCTTTAAGGATTAGATTTGCCATTTTTATCAACTGTTGATTGCTGTGGTCTAGTGCCTTGATGAATTGTGTACATCAGATAGTAAAAAAGTACACAGGGGATGCTGCAGATTTCTTTGCTTAAAAGGAAAAAAAAAAAAAAAAAGGTAGAAATTGGACCAAGAAAAAAGGCAGACATTTTATATATTTAGCAGAAAATGGTAATAAGAACAGTTGATAAGACCTGTGCTTATAAAGAGTTACATGCTGTATGAGTCCATCTGAGGAGGTATTTATTTTTGAAATAACATAATCTTCATTCATTGCTTGCTGATAAGCTCTTCTGGATAGAAGAAGACAATGCTGAGCAACAGCATTCTACAAATCTGCACCCAAGAGTGTAAAACTTTGGAAAAAATCCTGTCAGGTTTAACTGAAGTTATTTCACCTGGTTTACAGAAGTCTCTGATATATTTTGGAATGAGATCATTCCCCTAAATATTTTTGCTGCACGTAGAATATAAATGGCTCCAAGGCAACCCTTGGCCTAAAGGTTTAATATGGCCTGCAGGTTAGACTGCAGGGAGAGCAGATCCCTTCAGTCACAGCTGTTGAGTCAGAAGTAGCACTTAAAGGTTTGAGCAAAGTTAACTGAACACAAAAGGCTTCCAGTGGTTAAAAAAGTCTTGAAGTTGTAGAATAAGTACTACAAATTTGTCTTTACACAGGTGTCCACAGTCTGATTTCTGAAATTGCCTGTGCAGACAACTGAAAAATAAAATCAAAGGCTGTGATTAACAACAGCTGTTTTATGCTATCAGCTCTGTCAAAGGGCTCTCTCCTCTTTTGTAAAACAGGCTTAAAAAAGAGGTGTTACTTGATAGTTCAGCAATGATCTTTTCTGAGATGAATTATTTTGAAGCTCAGCAGCACAAGACAGCAACTCATTTGCATACTCCTCTGTGCAGCAGATATTTTGATTGCCCTCAAAATTCTTCCAAAACACTAATGCAGTGTCTTGTGTTTGTTGATTCCGCTTCCCTACCTCAGAGCCATCTTTCACCTTTATGATATGTGAATTCTAATTAAGGCAAACCAGCAAAAATACTCAGAAGACTATTAGCTATTGACTTTTCCATTTTTCAGCTTTTCTAGCTGTTCAGTTTAAAACTTGCATGAAAATACCAAGGGCTTGTTCATAAAGATTTCTGCATTTATCAGTTCAAATACATCAAATACGGGTAAAGAGTGGGTTACTTAAAATTAAAAAGAAGAAACAGGCAAACAGAAGTCTGAAATTAGTTTGCTGCTAAAAAAACCAAAAGCCACAATTCAGAGGCTTGACAGGCACCTTTGTCATTTGCATGCCCATACTTAGCTCTCAGAGAGTCTTAGTCACTGTGTGAGCTTAGGGTCAAAACATCTAAACAAGTTAAATTTACACATTCAGTTGCTGTCATGAAAATTTTTCTGGAAAAAAAAAAAAAAGATGATCAGTAAGCAGTTTCTCTTCAGAGGAATTAAAACAAAAAGTAATTTTCATTCAAATTATGACCTCATCAACTCACAGAGCCACTGCTGTTATATTCATGATGAAGGAACTCCAAGCAGTATATAGACTTAATGTACTCTTTTCAGAAATTAAATTCTTATTTGGTTAAAACTGTCTTGGAGTATTTCTTTTCCTTTTTCTCTATCATCAGGTAAATTAGTCTAAATCTAAGGGAGTTGAAATAATAGTAACAAATTTAGAGTCAAAATGCTGAGTTATTTACTTGTATGACAGTTCCCATAAATTTCCATTTTTATATCAAATTTCAATTCCACATTCTGGAGGAAAAAAAACAAACCAAAACAAAAAAACCTCAACCAAACAAATCCCCCCTCCCCAAAAAAAAACCCAAGACAAAACAACATCAAAACTGAGCCACAGCTAAGAAAGACAGAAATTTTTCAATTCACTTCCCTACTACTGCTTAAAGGAGGTTGTAGAGAGGTGGGGTTGGTCTCTTCTCCTGTGTAAAAAGTGACAGTATAAGAGGAAATGGTATCAAGTTGCATCAGGGGTGATTTAGATTGGGTAGCAGAAAAAATTTCTTCACCAAAAGTGCTATCAAGCATTGGAACCGGTGCCCAGGAAAGCAGTGGAGTCACCATCCTTAGAGCCATTTAAGGACATGTTTTAGTGGTGGACTGGACAGTGTTGGGTCAACAGTTGGACTCAATGATCTTAAAGGTCTTTCCCAATCTAAATAATTCTATAAATTAATTGCTTGTGGTGAGGATTTTTAATATTAGGTCCAAGTTCTCTAACTCTGACCTAATCAAGTACATTGCTCAATTTGCAGACTTTCTCAATTTATTTGCTGATGGCATACTGTATTCTCAGCTGTTAAAACTGGTAGAACATCACACAGTGAATGTGACTGTGCCTAATCCCTGTCCTAACTCACCCCTTTCTCTAATGGAAATATATGTCATCCTCTCATGACACCCCACCATTCTTTCCCAGGCACCTGTGTTCAAGATAATGCAGACACTGTTTTGCTTTCCATCCGCCTCTTTGTTCCTTTGTTCCTTTCAGAGTAACAGCTCTTGGACATCCTGCTGCTGCTACCCAGAAAAAAAAAAAAATATTAAAAATGTAAGCAACTCTTCCTATTTCTCCTGTGAGCAGTATATCCACTGATACATTATAGGACTGTATGCCTATTTCCACAAGCAGTTAGCATAGAAATGAGCGTAGTTCCTTACTTTGAAGCCCGGGATGGTCACAAACTCTTAACTATTCTTTCCCTACTTTGGTTTCTGAGCAAAGATATAGGAGTCATTGGCCTTCTAACTCTTCCCCTCCCTAACTGTCTAACTCCCCTCTCTGTCACTGTACGCCTTTTCTTGTCATAGCTTGAAAATAAATGCCTCAAAATTTTGGAGGAAGCAATAAAGAAAACTTTAAAGTGGAAAAAATACTTAACTACCAAATACTAATTAAAAACATTGGTTTGCTGTTCTTCTAAAATACTACCCAAGTTACATCAGTTTTCTTGAATTTTGCCCATGGACAATTGATTTATAGTATAGCCAGTAAATAATCCCTGTTGCTGTTTTCATGCTCTCTGGGACACAGAAATTCACTTGCAGAAAGAGTAGAAGGGTACTGGCACAGGCTCTTGATGATCACATGCAAAGCCCCTGAGTATATTGGGAAACCTATCCAAAACCCTAACTAAAACCTCATGCTTTCATGGGTTAGGCAAGCAGTAATATTTCTGGTTCTGTCCTCCCTCCCCCAGAGGAAAGGAAGTGTAAGGGGGAACCTCAAGCAAAAAGTTATATTTATTCAGAGTCTGCATGAAAGCGAATTACTCATCTGAAGTGATTTCTGGCTCTGACACTTACAGAAAAACTCTATGCAGATAAGCTGCTTCATGACTCCTACAGAACACAAGCATATCTCCTTCAATTCAAGACATAGTCAAATCTCTGAATGCACACATTTACGAAGAAGAAAAAGAAACTGAAAATTTACTTATGAAATTTAATTTTTGAAAGATACTGCACTTCATTAGTGAAACAGTATGCAAGTAAAACATAAGTAAAGAGTAAAACAAGTAAAAATTTTCATATTTTCAAAACTCTTGCTGCTCCACTGCATGTTATTGAAGCTGTAATTTCAGTAACTGTGTCAACACAAGTATTGAATTACACTACTCTTGTGGATAATTGTCAACAAGCACAACATACATTAAAAATTACAGAATTCAAGAAAACGGTGAATTTTAAAATGGCTGGCTTTTAATTTTAAAATCACAGAATCACAGAATACGCTGAGTTGGAAGGGACCAACATGAATCAAGTCGAACTCTGAGCCCTGCACAGGACCACCCCCAAGAGTCACACAATGAGATAGAGAGTATCATCCAAACACTTCTTGAACTCTGGCAGGCTTGGTGCTGAGACCACTTCCCTGGAGAGCCTCTTCCAGTGCCCAACCATCCCCATTTTCTAATATTGAACATAAACCTCCCCTGACACAACTTCAGGACACTCCCTCAGGTCCTGTCACTGGTCACCATACAGAAGAGATCAGTGGCTGCCTCTCCATTTTCCCTTGTGAGGATGTTGAAGACCACAATGAGGTCTCCCCTCAGTCTTTTCTTCTCCAGGCTGAATAGACCAAGTGCCCTCAGCCATTCCTCATACAGCTTCCCCCCAAGACCCTTCGCCATCTTCATTTCCCTTCTTTGGACACTCTCTAAGAGCTTAATATCTTTCTTACAGTGTGGTGCCCAAAACTGCCCACAATATTCCAGGTGAGGCCACCCCAGTGCAGAGCAGAGCGGGACAATCCCCTCCCTTGACCAGCAGGCAATGCTTTGCCTGATGCCCCCCAGGACAGGGTTGGCCCTCCCGGCTGCCGGGGCACTGCTGACTCAGATTCAACCTGCCATGCACCAGGACCCCAAGGGCCCTTCCTGTAGCACTGTTTTCCAGCATCTCATTCCCCACTCTGTCTGTATATCCAGGGTTGCCCCATCCCACATGCAGAATCTGGCACTTTCCCTTGTTGACCTTCACAGGGTTGATCACTGTCCAGTCCTCTAATCTGTCCAAGTCTCTCTGCAGGGCTTCCCTGCCATCAAGGGAGTCAATAGCTCCTCCCAGTTTTGTGTCATCTGCAAACTTCCCTAGTATCCCTTACCTGTCCTGCATCCAAGTCATTTATGGAGATGTTGAAGAGCACAGGGCCCAAGATGGAGCCCTGTGGAACCCCACTAGTGACAGCTCACCCCTCTGATGTTCCCCCATTCACTATTACCCTCTGTGCTTGACCTGTGAGCCAATTGCTCACCCACCACATGATGTGTTTATCCAGTGTGCTGGTCATTTTGTCCAGAAGGATCCTGGGAGAGGCAGTATCAAAACCTTTACTGAAATCCAAAAAGATTATGTCAGCTGGCTTCCCTTGATCAGCTAGGTGGGCTACCTTGTCAAAAAAAGAAAACAGGTTGGATATGCAGGCCTTTCCTCTCATGAGGCCGTGCTGGCTGTGACCAACGACTGCGTTGTCTTTCATGTGTTTTTCGATATTTCCAGAATAATCTTCTCCATAACTTTAAAGAGAGATGGACAGTAGTTTACAGGGTCCTGCTTCCTGCCCATCTGGAAAATTGGGAAACCATTTGCCAGCTTCCTGTCAGGTGGGACCTCTTTGGACTCCCAAGACCACTTAAAAACATTGAGAGAGATTTTGCAATGACATCTGCCAGCTCTCAGGATTCTGGGATGAATCCTATCAGGTCCCATAGATTTTTAGGGATTGAGATGGAGCAGCAGATCCCACAGAACTTCAGGGCCAACGGGGAGTTCATCATTCTTGCAAGTCATGGTCACTCCAGTTGAGCTTTAGCCACATGAATTTTCTCCCTACAGTGGCAAGCAGCATCTCTGAATTCTTCCCATGTCAACTGACCTTGCTTCCACTGGGCATACACCTTCATTTTTTGCCTTATTTCCCAGAGAAGATCCTTGCTCAGCCAACCTGGCCGTCTGCCTCACCTGCTTGACTTCTGACATTCAAGAATTGCCACCCTTGTGCCCTTAGGAGGTGATGTTTAAAAGCGACCAGCACTGACAAACCCCAGCACCTGCAAAAACATTTTCCTAGAGGACCTTACTTACTAATTCCCTGAGCAGACTGAACTCTGCTCTGCTCACGTCCAGAGCTGAGGTTTTGCTGATACTTTTCCTCCTGTCAACACTTCATGGTCACTGTGACCAAGAGGCCACCAATCTCCACTTCGCTCATGAGATCAACTCTGTTGACAAACAGCAGATCAAGGACAGCAGCATCTTTCACAGTCAGCTCCCTTAGGACCTGTTCCATAAAGCTATCATCCAGGTATTTTAGGAATCTTCTGGCCCAGGTTGTACCAGCTGTGTGATGCTCTCAGTTAATTTCTGGCATGCTGAATTCCCCCATAAGGACAAGGACAGTTGACCTGGAAGTGTCCCTTAGTTCCTCAAGGAAAAATTCATTGTCATCATCGTCCTAGCTGGGAGGTCTATAGCAGACTCCCATGATGACATCCTCATTATTTGTTGGCCCTTTGATTCTCACTCAGAGGCTCTCAGCTGTGCTACTGCCAACTGAGAGCTCCATACATTCTTACCCGCTACACACAGTGCCACCTCTCTGCCTCTTCTGCCCTGCCTATCCCTCCTGAAGGGCCTGGAACCATTCAACAGGGCACTCCAGTCACAGGTCTCATGCCACCAGGTTTCATTTTGTCAATGATGTCAACCTCTGGGACTGGGCCAAAGCTTTGAGCTCCTCTTGTTTGTTCCTCATGCTGCCTGAATTGGTAGAAACATTTCAGGTGTGGTACACTGTAGCAAACACCTCATGAAATGGATTGAGTGCTTGCTTCTTCAAGCTTTGGCACACCATCCCATCACTCATCACTGGCAAGGCTGGTTTCTTTTCAGCATGCTCTAAAAAAAAGATACTTATTTGTTTATGATTATTATTCCTTGTCATATCAGTTTAGTTTTCCCTTCTATAATGGCAATTACTTCCTGCAATGTTACACTTTGGGCTCTCTCCAACTCATTCATAAAAAAACTGTGCTTGGAGGGAACAGTGAAAAGCTTATCTTGTCTTTTCCAACAAGCTTGTTCAGCAAACAAAGCGTATGTTCACAAACATGTTAGTTATGCTAAGATTCTGATTAAAGGTTTCCTTCTTCTCTACTGTGTCTCCCCAACAGTTCCATGCATTTTAAATTCCTTCAGAGAAGGAAAATAAGCTAATTCAATACACAAAAATTATTTGCTGTTACTAAAGCAGAAGAGTACACGTCATTCATGTAATTTCAGGTCAGCACCTATCTACCGTAAGAAAACATACAGCTATAACCTTCACTGAGATAGCAAACAAGCACGGAACTAGCAAGTGGAATCGCAGGGATATCAGTAAGTCCTACTGGAAAGCACTTTGCCTTCATTTCACCATGGTTTCACCTACCATCTTATGCTGGAGCTTTGCTTTGCTTCTGTGTATGCAGATTTTGGTTTCCCTATTAAACTCTTAACCCATAAGTTTTCTAGCTTTTATCTTTCTGCGTGCCCCCCCCCTCCCCATACTGCTGGGTCAGAGGAAGCAAGTGGCTGCATGGGGATTAGCTGTGGCTTTACCCACAAGAAGTAAGTTTAAGCAGAATTTTTACTTACTGCTATAGTGTATAGGGGCAATATATAGCTACTTAGAGGAAAGCACAAACCTTTGAATTTAGAAATAAGAATTTTCATGCTTGTAGTTATTTTAAATGTGTTAAATCTCACTTTTAGAACCTCTACAGAAGAAAAACATCTCTACAAAAAACCCTAGGCTGCTAGAAGATGTCACCAGTTTCTCTCTAAAATTATTGAATTCAGAAGAAAAAGGAAATAATCCAGTAGAAAAAAAGTAACCAAGAAGTATTAGCTAATATGAACTATTGCTACGAAAATCTAAATCATCCCTGTGACTCACGTGCTTTTTAGAAACAGGACAGAAGCAATAGATAAGCTCACAGTATTTCCTTAATTTCGATGATGCCGGAAGATTACATATGCACATTTTTAATAGGTCAAAACCAAACACATATGCTTATACACTTTTCTATGCTGAATGCAATCATTTATAAAGAAACAGAAACATGCAAGCCACTTATGATTCCTATGGATAAAGAGACTAAACCAACATTTTCTAGCCCTAATATTACTTAGGTTCAAAAAAAAAAAAAAAAGAATGGCACACTTTGACTCTAATAAAACAAAACAGGGTCTGTTGATTTTTGTAGTGCTATCGTCTACATGCAAGCAGATATGATGACTCTGTACAATTTTACTACATGCTCTCATCAAAAGGCAGGCAGTACATAAAGTCTGCTCATCACTAGAAGTACATCCTAGTAACAAATGCCACTTTGTAAGGGTTTGGTTTCAAGAGAAAAATCAGGCTAAGACAAATTGTAATCTAGCCGGTAGAGGTTTAAAAGAATTTGCATAGATAAGCACATATCATGGCTTCCACAACTAAGTCAATTGGGATGGACAAAAAGCATACTAAATAGATTCTGGTTTGGAAAAAAAAAAACCTAACTTGAAAATTAATAGGTTTTCCTGCACTGCAAAGGAGGATCACTGTTCCTTTCTACTCCAAAATAAGCAAGGGAACCTGCATTCCAAGCCTTACGAAGTCACTCACTCCCTCAACCTATACTGACAAATCTACTTTTCCCGTTTCTTTCTTTGTGTGTGTTTTTTTAAATTAATGTAAGATCAAACACTGCAATGACAAGCTTCTGCATATACACTGGAGCAAAATTCTGCCAATTCACTGTAATATGGAAATTAAAACAATATGTGATGACGTATTTTAAGACCCTCTTCTATCTGAAGTTACCATAAGAAACATTAGCTAAGAATGTAATCTCAAGTAAGTCACTGTTTATTGGTCTTGAATGCTTCTAAGAGGTTTTCTGAAAGTCTCTTCCTGATTTTCAAGTCAAGTACAATTGCATTTTCTTTGGGAGGACCTTGGGCTGAAGAACTACATGGATCAATTCCATTTCAACATTTACCAATTAAACTTGCATGTAGATAGCCAGTCTACTAATGAGACATCTTTTCAAATCTTCACTTTCATATCATCAACAAAATGAAAATACCATGGAAGGGGAAAAAGAGCATGGATCATTTACTGAATACTCCAGCTATTCAACTGGAAAGAAATGTAACTTATTTTTGTCCTAGTTATTTTTCTGGAGGTCAATGGAGATAAGTGAAGAATTTAAGGCTAACCAATCCAAGCTTAGACTGGATTTTGATATAAAACAGAGACATACCATGTCCATTCTTACCATCTTACCATCCATATATTTTCAAGCGTCATTCTTGTACCAGTTAGGTTTTCAAAGAGAAAAGGCAAGGGAAGTAGAGGGAAGGGAAGAGGAGGTTGTTTGAAATAACACTTTACTCTTTAGACACTACTGACAAAGGAAACCTTCCACAAGCCCGAGCAACGTTAAGCAAGTGTTCAATCCTCAGCCACAGGCTGAACATACAGGATAGGAAAGAAGCTTCTGACATTTAATTATAGAACATAGGGTTCTAGTTTCTTGTTTCAAATCTTACCAAGTGTATGTTTTGCAATTAAAATCATTTAAAATGTTTAACCACAGGGGTCTAATGAAAAAGCCCTGAGCCATGGAGACATGCAGGAAGTTGTCTATCAAATTTCTTGAGCTACTCAACTCCCATGCTCAGAACTGCTGACTGTCCTCTTCAAAACATCTGTCCATCAATTTCATGGCTGATAAAAAGTAAGTTCATCACAGCTGATGATACAAAACATTTCTCTGCTGCTGTCAGTCATTCTAATGAAAAAATTTTTGAGAGCTTTGTGAAACATCTAACAGACTGTTAGGTATAAAACCTGATAGACTGCATATAATCTGATGCTTGTTTAGTCTTTTTTTTTTCTTCTTCTTTAAGCAATTCATACAATTGAGGTCTAAGATTTCAGTGTATTTTGTAGATTTTTAGAATTATGCAAGTTTCCCTGGATTGCTCACATATTAAGCGGTCTTTAAGAGATCACTTTCTCACACATTTCTGAGTTTTGCCAAGAATGCAGTGTTTTGAAGAAGCACCTGCAAGATAGTTTGAAGACAAAACAGAAGAAAAGGCCCAGAGCCCTTGGAGAGGCTCCAAGAGGCAGTTCTGAGCTTTTGGAGGGTGGCCACCTGGGAAAACGGGTACTAAAGGTTGGTTTTAGGTATCATATATGCTAATTAGTGGAAGTTATAAAAACTAACATCACTGAACCACGTGTGCGCATACTTCTGGTGTGCACCTAGAAGCTTTTAAGTAAAGGTACTTCTCTATCTATTTCCACTAATGTTGTTTTGAGCCTTTTTCCAGGGAATTTTAGGCATCAGAATCATACCCTCTTGTCCTGGACAGTCTCTACAAAAACTACCCAATGTGCCTCCTGGATTGCTACCGTTGCTTAATACACACTTGACAACTCTAAGTGTATGAAACCATTTGTAGGTCACACGTACATACTGTATGTTCACTGCTTCATAACTGGTATTTCAGCTCAAAGAAGCAACAATGTCTAAAGGTTATTGCCTATGACTTGCAGTGCTATAAATTTTGTATTATCTTAACAGAGCAACAATATATCTACCTAAATTTTTGTCAGTCTCATGATATAATGAGACAAAGGATATTGACAGAGAAGTGAGTGGCAGTGTGTCTGCATGGTGGCTCAAGAAATACTAAGACCTAAATTACTCCAAAACCCTACCCAGGCATTTTATATCAGCTTTGAAATTATCTTCATTACAATCACCTCGGGAGTTTGGGCCCCTCAGATATCAGACACTGTTCAGAAGGTCCCTTGCAACCGAAACCAATCTGTGATTCACATTTAGGAATATTCACTTGTGCCAAAAGAGACACCAAGGCCTCATTAATATCTCTGTCAATGATAAAAAGTGCAAATTTTGACAGCAAAACTGACAGCTTATACATGCTGTATTCACAGTTCCATCTTCTCAAAAACTTCTTTGTTGTTCTCCTATAATGGCTTACAGCTCAGAAGTAACAAGTCCTCTAAAGTACATTGAAGCTTTCTGGACTTTCACTAATACAATCCACTGTTTCCAGAAAGACTGGTTTTCATGCACAAAATAGAGTTACAAGTGGTTCTATTGATGTGTCAACAATTCATTGTTACCGTAGAAGAAATTATCTGTTTTTATACAAAAAGAAAGGCTTAAATAAAAAGCAGTAATAGGCCCTAAAGCAGTAAGTAAATCAGGCACATTCTTAGTTTTTTTTACAATTGGTTCTCCAAAAAAGTCAGTGGCACTGTGATGGAAGAACTGTTACACAAGAACTCCAGTTTTTACAGAATCTATTCCTTCAATATCAGAGTGACTACAACCAAATAAAAGTTCTCTGCACTCAGCTATGCTTAGTAAAGTGCAGTGAAACAGACTCCTCCAAACAGCTCAGTGGGAGTTCTGGTAGGAGAAAAACCCAACAAAATCAAAATCCATTTTATTTCCACATGAACAAGGAAAGAACCAAAAGTGTCATGTATTTTAGCGAAATCAGAATTCCACTTTTTCACTCTCCACTAGTTGTAGTAAAGAGGACCATTGTTGCAGTAGACTACTACACACTGTGAACAAATCCAACAGAACTGGCTTCTGAGGTCTTTTTTGAACACCTATTGTAAGATAATTCTTACGATGCACCAGATCATCCACTGAGTCCTAGGGACGAAAACTGAGCAGAAAGGACCATATTACTCTGAAATTCCTGTCTTTTTGATCAACTGGATGTGTTTTCTACAGATGTTCCATCTCCTCCTTCCTCCGAATTTCCTTCAAGAGCATCCATCCGTCCTCTTCCTTTCTTTCTGGCAAGAAGGCACACAATCTTTTTGTGATTAGTAGAATTCTAAGTTAATATACTTACATTATTTAAAGCAGTACCTTAAATAGTCAAAACACAACTATTAGAAAGTACACATGTACTCTTTAAAACATTTACAAGCAACTAAAACCCAGATCACATAAAATCATGGTGTATTTTAGAAGTTAATTTGATGTTAAGTTACTGTTGGACAGAAGTCTAAGCAGCAGCTGCTATGCATACAAATTTCTCTGATAGACAAAAGAATGACACTGCTTTCACTTGTAAAGAAATCTTAATGTTTTTGCTCTTCTACACAATCTTTACTTTTGTACTTAATGAAAAAAAAATACTATCCAGCAGATATGGAAATTCATTGAATTTTTTTTACTCAAATCACTGAATAAAGGAGGAAAAGAAAAACTTGAATTCTCTGAATTCATTACTACTGAAATCAGAGGATACAATAAATAAATATAAATTCAGCTACTTATATTTATGTAATTACTGTATCAGTGGTAGTGACCTAGTGTTTTATCCTTGCTTTTATTTGTTTTCACCATTTTCTATGGGAGTCATTATGGGGCTTTACGCTGCTCTGCCACACAGCCTCAACAATGTGAAACATGATTGCTGGACTTTACATCATCTTCCCCAAAGAGATGACACAACAGTCCTGGAATACTTCTACCAGTGGATACTGAACTCACCATAAGCTTTCAACACTTTTGACTCATGAGATACTAAGCAGATACTCAGTAGCTTCATTCTGCAAGTGGAATATTAATTCCTTAGTGGAAAAATACTAACAATCCATGGTGAACACCTATACTCTGATCTTCAGATATAGTTTTAAGTTACTGAATTCCCTTCTGAGCATCCACTGGTAGGCAGGGAATTGCAGTAAAATCAAATACATACCCAGCACACTGAGAAAACAGGTTTCTGTTTAGCTTAGCTGGCACAGGATCACAAGTGCAGATACTATAACATGGCTTTGTGAAAAACTACTATCCAGCAACATGCATTTTAACAACATAAAACTCACATTTAGGAACAGATGAAATCAGCATTTTTGTCTTTGAGTAATATTTGATGGGATATGCAAAATATGGGGCAGTGGGGGAGGAAAGGGGAAAGACATTGAGAACAGACCTCTTAGATTTTATCTCCCACCTTATTGAAAAAAGATTACTCAGTCTGTTGTTTAGGACTGAATAGCGAACAGGAATCCTTCTGCTCCAAGACACAAAACAGTATACAATACTGGCAGTCAAGGTTTTGCCTGTTGTCCCCAAAAGTCTCAGGCAGATGATCACACAGAAGATGCTTCTGCAATCTCCAATACATTTACACACTGAATGAAACTAACACGAAAAAAGAAAACATTTTGGAAATGACACGAACTGGCTAACTTGATTTATTTGTACTTTCAAAACAAACAAACAAAACCCAAGAAAACCCCAACAGAAAACAAACAAAAAAAACCCGATTTCTTTCCATGAGAGTCTTTATTTTGTTCACCCGTTTAGTCATGTAATTAATATCAAAGATTCCATTTGCTGTGTATAAAAAGGATAAAAATAAAGCAGGGATGTCAGTGATTGTGAATGTTATTTGTATTTCAGCAGATCATCACAAGTTATCCCTTCTGCAGTTGCATGTTCATGCACGCCATCTATCTTAAGTGAGAAACATATAATAGCTCACTTCTATTTTTACTTCAAATGGAGAAGTTCCATGTTTAAAGGATTAAAAAGGAAATGATGAAATGATCTTTCAGGAAGCAATACAATCTAAAATAAAAAGGGAAAATACTTGCAAAATAATTTGTAGTAATGTTCAAAATAATGTATGACAGGACATACATTTTTTTACTTTTCTTTTTATTTTAGTGAAACTGTTGAGGTAACAAATGACTAGTCAAAAGTAATAAATCCTGCTCATTAATTTGCAGTTTCCAGTTCAGAGGAATTTGAGATCATAGAACTCAGGCAAAAAAAATTATGTATAAAAATGAGGAAGATTTACATGCACTTTTAATTCAACTTTGACTGTTTATTTTTTGGGAAAGATCTCAAATTAAGAACAGTCACATAAAATAGAGGAATTCCTCTAAAAAAAAAAATAAATCTTGCCAGTAACCATTTCTAAAATATTTACTAATTTATAGCATTCATAACATTTCAGGGGAAGTTCAGCTTAGACATTAGAAGGTCCTCCACTGAGAGGGTTACTGGTCCCTAGATGTTACAGGGAAGCAGTTACAGCAACAAAGCTGACAGAGATCAAGGGAAGTCTAGGTAACATTCTTAGTCATATGGTTTAGTTTTAGGTAGTCCCATGAGGAGCAGCAAGTCAGACTCTATGATCCTTTTTGGTCCCTTCCAACTGGAGATATTCTACGATTAACTCAGCTATTCCAGGCCCCAAAAATAAATCTTCAATTGACTTGTTCTTCCAGAGCTACAGGCCTCACATATTATCTTCAACTAAACTCCAAGGCAGTAGGAAAGACAGCGCAGAGATTCTCCAAAGAGGACCAAAACTGAGTTTCCAGTACAGGGGCGGGGGGTGAAGTCGAAAAAGAAATCTTAAATATTTTTATGTTGGTTATCTGAGCACTTCCACTGGAGAAACTATTCAAACACTATAGAGTTCAGCACATCCACTAGCATTTCAAACTAAGGATAAGTGTTTTTTAGACTTTCAAAATGCATTATGGGAGTGGGTTTTCTTCTATTTAAGAAAAAAAACCAAACTAAATACTGAAGCAGAAAACCAATGATCTTCCATATCCACTTTAGTGGATTTGCTGCCTTAAAAAGACTATTTAAAGATAGATATCCATTCTGACAGAGCCCTGCATCCATAAAAAGAAGGAACGGTTTGCCAGTTTGACAAATGGGCATAATATTTCTGAATCCAACTGAAATACTTTTGGAAATACTTAAAATCCAGTCTGTTCCCTCTGTTTTACAAGGGTAAAAGCCCCGAATAACTCAGAGAGCTATAAATACAATGTTGTAAGCTTCCTGTGATAAACATTTTTTCCTCTGAATTTAGACAGTACTTTTCAGAGGAAAGCAACATAAAGACTCACAAACAGAACGCATTACTATATAAGACTGTATAGAACAAAACAAACACCCTTTCAGTTTATCTGAAAGCTTCCAGACCACCAGCCATTAAAATGAAAATTCTATTCAAAAAGCCAACAACGTAAGCATCCTCTTCACTTCAGATTTCATCTGCTGTTGCTGAGCACCAAACATGTCTCAAGATCTTCAAAAATAAGGAGCAACATGTCTGCTCTAATATTTGCATATTCTCTGTAGTGCCCATTCCAGCAGAGCCAGCTTTCAGGAAGAAATTTATTGACCAGCTTCAACTACAAATTTTCTTCCAAACAATCTCCCCATCATCACCAGGCTTTTCACTTCAGGGAGCAAAATTAGGAAGCTCTGTGCATGAACATTACTTCTCAGTACCCTTAAGCTACATGCTCAGGTCCACAAGGCTGTCTCTTCCAGATGCATGGAGCAGAACTGTTTCAAAGTTCTCCTGCACAATACAGTAAGACTATTATGTCAAACAGACTTCTAAAGCAACATGACGGCTGTCTCTTTTAAGGGGAACAGACTTCGCAAGATGACTTTAAAACAAATTCTCCCCCAAACTGCATTACTATTAAAGACAAGGTCTTTTTACCATGCATATAGGAATGCAGATTACAACCCTGTGACCAAAACAAACTGTAGTTGAAAGATCTCTTACTAAAGCCAGGATTAATCACAGAACCCAAATATCAACTGCTTGTACAAAGTGTACTTTTAACATAAGGAAATGACTAAAAAAAGGAGGAGAAAGGTCTATCTTGCTACTTAAGCCACCAAAATATGCCCAAAGCTCATAATCCTTATATTTTAAACAGCAACAACAAACAATAGGGAATTTTTAGTGTGTTTGAGAAAAGGAAAACAAAAGGCAATGATAATATATTTACAGAATCATAGAACAGTTTGGGTTGGAAGGGACCTTAAAGAGATCTAGTTCCAACTCCCCTGCTATGACACACAAAATTCACTTTGGAGGTTTTTATACTCTGACTTGGCAGGCCTCTGAGGAGTTAAAATACCATGCAGCAAACTCCACCTGGTGTTTTAGCGATGGTTATTCACTCCGCAAGTTATTTACAGACCAGGTCCCACCTATAACAAAAGCGTTGTGTTTTCAACAGGAAGGCTGTTGTTTTACCCCGTGCCTAGCCCTAATTCCATATTTGGCCACGGTCTTGAGCCTCACCAAATACACTTTAGTTTCAGTTTGATCTGAGAGCTGCGTTTCCTCCCCTGGGCGGGTGGCAGGGGTTGCCATCAGCGGGGCAGCAGCAGCAGCAGCAGAGGCTGTACACGGCTTCCTTGCACTCACAAGCACAGGATGCACCGACACTGCCCCACCACGGTGTCAACAAGCGCTCCCCTCCCTACCCTTGTCCCCCAGCATGCGCAACCCACGCCGCTGTTCCCAGCACTTCAGCCAGTGCACGGGCAGTTCTGAGGGCTTCCCGGCCTGCAGGAACACCCTCAGACATCACTTCGTACACCCCCGGTACTTCTGCATTTCATTTCCCCTTCGGCCCGGAGGGAGGGAGCGCTCTGCCCACAGTGCCCCGAGCAGATCGCCATGCCCGGCGGGTCTGGCTCCCCCTTCCCATCGCTCGCGATGGCTCTGGCACTCCAGACGGCTGTAAGGCTCTTTGGTCGGGGGGCACACAGCGGGGGCACACAGCGCTGCAAAGCCGCCCCGGCCTGCGGGTGTGGGCAGGGCCGGGGCCGGGCAGCGCAACAGCGCCCGGGAGCAGCGGGAGCCGCCTCTCTCCCCGCCAAAGACACCTACACCTGAGCAGCCAGGGCCGGGCCGGCCCGGAGCCACCTCCCACACCGCGGCTGAGGGGCCGGGCGGTGTGTCCGGGCGAGCGGGTCCCGCCGCGGGTACTCACCGCTGGGGAAGGGCTCCATCTGCCTCCCGCCCGCACCGACAGCGCCGCGGGGCAAGGATAACGCTGCTGCCGCTGCTAACGCTGCTGCTGCTGCTGCTGCTGCCACTCCTTACTGCCACTCCTCACAGCTCCTCACTGCTCCTCACCGCTCCTCCTGGTGCTCCTCCTCCTCCTGCCCCCCCGAGCGGGCGCAGTGCCCGCCCCCGACAGCGCCGCCCTGCCCCGCCGGGGCGGGGACCGAGCTCCGCCACAGCGCCTGCGGCCCGCGGGGCCCGGCCGGGAGCGGGAGTGGGGTGCGGGTGGGAGTGGGCCCGGCCGGGAGTGGGAATGGGCCCGGGAATGGGAATGGGCCAGGACATGGGAATGGGCCCGGGAGGGAGTGGGAATGGGCCCGGACATGGGAATGGGCCCGGACATGGGAATGTGGCCGGACATGGGAGTGGGCCCGGGAGGGAGTGGGAATGGGCCCAGGAGGGAGTGGGAATGGGCCCGGACATGGGAATGGGCCCGGACATGGGAATGGGCCCGGGAGGGAGTGGGAGTGGGCCCGGGAATGGGTCCGGGAGGGAATGGGAATGGGCCCGGCCGGGATTGCCGAACACGGCCCGGCTGGCTCGGCCCAGCTTTGCCAGCATCTCGCAATTCAGTGTTTATGTTTTCAATCAACCAGTCAATAATCCTGACGTGCGGAAAAAGACCCCACAGCCAGGTAGTTGTAGGGAAGGTGCGTTTATTCGGCATGCTGGGTGCATGGGGGATTGCTCCACCAAAGACAGGCACACCTGTCTGTGCTCACAGGCCTGTTTATATACAGTTAAAACATGCATATTCATCATTTCTTTATTCATATGCATTGTTTTCTTAGAAAAGGCAGGCTTATTCTAAACAGTTCCCAGAAGTAATTCCCATTTTTCTCCATC
>JAWWLT010000092.1:26940633-26961854 GCA_035040995.1 Premnoplex brunnescens
AACAAAGAAACAAAGAAACAAAGAAAGACACAAACAAAGACAGAAAGAAAAAGAAAGAAAGAAAGAAAGAAAGAAAGAAAAATATTCTCCTGAACAACTAATTGCAAGTAAGCTTATGCAATTGTCTGTTGTTGCAACATCCTAGTTTGCTTCCCAAAATACCCTCAGCATGTCTGCACTTATCAGTCCCTAGCGCAATAAAAATGCCATACTTTCTAACCTACTCTCTCCATCCACCTCATTAACCTTATTACTGCAGGAAACCTAGGCAGAAAACCTAAGGGACTATTCAGAAACCTTGGACCAAGCTCCTAAGAATGGGATATGGAAAACAGCTCACCTGAAGCATATCACTTTGAACCTTTCATACTGAACCAAACTCATCTTCAGTGACACATCAGCAACAACAAGCACCAAACGGCATGTTGCAAGGAATGTTATAATTACTTCAACAGTCTTAGGAAGTGCATATCTCTTGAAAATAAAGTAGATGGTTGTGAATCACATCTAAGTCTTGCAGTCCTGTTTATGAGAAATTCACATGACTTGGGTTGTGTGTTTGTAGCAGCCTGTTTGTGCTCACAGTTCTGAGAGCTTTAGCACCAATACTACCTTGGCTGTGTGTTGAAAAATATCTCTGTCTTGAAGGAAAAGAACTGTGTAGATGCTATGAAAAGGTTTGTAAGACTGTGCAGTAGGTGAAACTTTTGAAGTACTATTCATATCTGGAGGGAATCTTAAAAAACCCTTAATGAATACCATGAGATGCACACAGTATTGGAACAGAACAATGCTCAATAGGCTGTCTGGCTGGAACGCAGAGCATGCATTTTGAAATATCAGTGTGCTGTAAGGGGATATAATACTAGGAATATGCAATATAATCACCATGTAACAATGTCAGGGGTAGTCAACTGCACATTCAACAACTGCCTTGGATCACTCAGTACTGATAGGCAGCTGTATGTTTCAAGCATAATGCTTTGCCACTACCGAAAGGGGAGACAAACTAGAAACAAAGCCAGTCACATTAATACGAGAGAGCTACTCAAAGAAAGAAAACCATCTCCATAGGCAGCAGACAAGGCTGCTTCTATATTTAACAAAAAACTATGTGAGATGAATGTGTGCCCAAAGAACGCCAGTGTCTAATAATAGCATTGCCTCACACAGGCTCTTTCTGTGGCCAAGGCTTCTGGGCAAACACACATGCAGAGAAATCTGACCTGATCATAAACAAGTGAGGCTGGGACTGGGAAGCAGTGGGAGCATACTGCCTCCCTAAGACAGTCAGCTCTATGGCACTAAGGTGGCACCTGAGCTGCCCTAAACACTTGGGCTAAATTCCTCAGGAGGCACTGGAGTCTCCTGCGAAGGACCTTTCTTACATCCAGATTCCCCTTTGAAAGAAGCTTACAGACTCTGATGCTTAGCTTCTTACAAATCCAAGTGAAAAAGAATTCAAGTAGAAAAATTAAAAGTTCTTAGGCAAAAAGGGAAGACTAAACTTTCTATGTATGATAAGATGGTTTTGCATATATAATCTTTATGTAGGATTTTTATTTTTTTTTTAGTTTTACAAAATGTGTATTTGTTTGAGATTTGAATACACTTAGCTTTATTTAATTTTGCTTCAGTTACTGTTCCTATAAGCATCAGAAAACACCATCTTATGGAAAAACAGTTGCCTAGCTAAGGAAAAGACCTTTTCCATTCATTCAGACACAGTAAGATATGAGCAAAAATGGGATTAAAAAATTTAAAAAAAAAAACAACCAAAACCCAAATGCGTGGTTACATGAGGAAGATGTGATTATGTCATCTCAGTTTCGTTTTTAAGTCCCCCCTTCATATGCCAACTGATGAATCACAGGCCAGAAATACAATATTCTCTGAACAAATTTAATCTGCCATGTTCCTTATAATATTGAAATATTCCTACCTGCCTAACTACTTTTGAGGTCGAGTTATTTGGCATATTTCATCTTACAGATAATGTATTTAAACTGCAGAACGACTTTGGCCTTCAGCTATCAAAAATTTGGAAGTACACTAACGTGTCTTGTACATTTGTGCTTGGTAACACTGAGAGTGCTAAATAACAAAAACTTAGTGGGAAACTCAGGCACTTGCTAGAACTAGTTGAGAATTTTTAGAGTAAACCATATAGTTTTGGAAAAGTATATATAGTTTTGGAAAAGTATATTTGCCAAGTGGCATTTTTCTACCAGAAATATATTGTTGCCAATTAAATGTTAGTTGACAAAGGTTTTTCACATCAGATCTGTAATTCTTAGTTGAATTTAAAGAGAGATTCATCTAATTATTTACTTGGCAGCTATAGTAGTCATCTAAAATGCAGGTGTCTTAGGATATGTCTGCATTTGATGTCTGACTCAACCTGAAGATGAAAATCCTTGCCTGTGCTGAATAAGAAATACTAATGATTGCTTGCGCTGTCCATATTGGGCTGTCTACACTGTTCTTGTTTTGGTCTAATCACTGTGGACAGAAACTGCAGTGCAGGATGACTGCAGACAGAGAATTTTAGAACTTGCATCAGCCATGTTCTCTGGCTTAGCATGTACCTGTAAAATACACAGAAAAAGTAGCTTATCCTAGGTCTAAACAATTGTCTGATCTGCCAAGATCTTACAGAGCTATAGTGAGGATCAATTATAAGTCCTGAAATGTTTGTGTGAACTTGAAGATAGCAAGGACTCGATTTTAGGTCCTAGTTAACACATTAATATTACCGCCTTATACACAGGACATATTATGTCTTAGATGGTTTTAAGGTCAAATCTCTCTTCTAACAGAGGAGTTGCTAAGGTCACTAGTGAGACAGAGGATGTGATTCTGCAAGCCTGAGCATTTGTCACCTCTGGGTCAGGTAAAGTTAGAACAGTAATCTGAGTAACCAAGCCCTAGGTAAATGTCCTGGTTACTAGCAATTGAACAGTATAAAACTTTGTCATGTTGGTGGGCTTTTTGTTTCTTTGTTTCTGGTTGGGAGTTTTGTGTGTGTGGTTTTTGTTTGGTTTGTTTGGGGTTTTGTTTTGTCAGTTTTGGTTTTGGTTTGGTGTTTTTTCTTTGGTTAGTTTTTTTTTCTGTTGTTTGGGTTTTTTTTTCTTTGTGTGTGTGTGTGTTTTTGTTTTGTTTTTGGTGGGGTTTTTTTCCCCCAGCAGATGGAAAATAGCTTTTAACTTTTCTAAATTCATCCTTACATAGACCCCAGCATTGTTCTCAGATAAGCTGTCATTCCAAGTTCTGTCCTTTCAGTCCTACCATTACACATTTAGTAAAAATTCCTGATTAGTTTATTGGGTAGAAGGTGGATGGGAAAATGTTACCAGTGGTAAAGCAATTCAATCAGAAGTACCACTGTAGTGTAACAACCTACCTTCAAAGTAGATTCATGCAATAAATTTTATTCATCAGACTATATGTTTGCACACAATCATTTATCATGAATCCAGTTATTTGGATAATGAGCAGTAGCTCATTACATTACTGTAACTTGACCTCTGACTGATCTCTTCTCTCTAAGACTTCAGAGTGGTCAGGTGTACTATTGTCTGTGAAAGTATTTTCTTTTAAAATTTAGTTAATCATCTTCAAATACATCACTTTCCAATTACTTCCTGCAAAATTATGTAACATGAGGAAAACATGGAGTATATCATGGAACAAAGCAAGTACAGAAAATGGATGAAAATTACCCCGCAGCAATGACTGGCCATTGCCAATAGCAAGCTGTGTGATGCCGAATGAATACTGTTTGGCAGTGGTATTTGTTCAGAATTGGAAGACAAAATTAGCAATGGCCAAGCAAAAAGAACTGCTCCCAACAGGCCATTTGTACAGGCAGTGAATAATATATTTTCTAGTCCTTTCACAGAGGACTATTAGGGCTATTAAGAGATTTAATTGGTTGTCAAATTTTCATGTTATTAAACATAGAGAAAAATTTTGCTGCATACAGTAGTATTTCTCTTTCTCTGGGACCCGGGACTTTATAGAAAGTACAAGATATCAGGGAGCAACTCCTCACTTTGTTATCAATTTGCTTCCTCCAGGGCATACAGATGAGTACTGGCTGTACTAAATAGTTGTAAGGTTCTCCTCTAGCTACCTACTTTTACTTTCTAGTAGCAGAGCACTTCTCCAACAGAGTGACTGTGATCACGTGTAGCCACTGAATGGTAGCTGAATCTCACCTCTCTCCACACAATGTGGGAAATTATAGGTAAGCTAAAAGCAGGTGAACTTGCAAAACATCTGAAGAACACTGTTTCTGTGTTGGATGTGGCTAAAACAAGACCTTAGAGAAGTAATGCATTTAGCCAAAATGCATATGGAAGATGAACCATGATGTAAAATCCAACTAGAGATAACAGTGTGATCACATACAGCATGTCTAAGCTCTCATAACTCTCAGAGTGGGGTGTAGTGTTCAGGACTTGGGAGAAAGGGTGTTTCAAGTTAGTCAATCAGGCCTTGTAATATCCTTAGACATTTTGCAAACCTAGCTGCACAGTTTCAGCCTTCCGTCTTATGAGGCAGTTGGATACTTCATGAGAGTGTGCTTTCACAGGAATAAATTAGCTTCTTTCCATCAAAAGGCTCAATTTATTAATTTCTATCAATCTTAGAAGTCAAAAGCACTGTAACTGCCGACTTACTTGAATGACTTGTATAGGGTATTTTTTTGACTAAATGCCTGTATGCAACATACCAATAAAACCCCTCTAGAATGCTGTGCTGTGGACTCTTAAATGAGCCTGCTGTCTTTTTGTGCTTTTACATACTGCTGATCTGGAGGACAGGGGAGTGGGGGGAAACAGGGTGTGATATTGTACACAATTTATTTAATCTATTAGTGCCTTAACTATTTTGAAAATTCTAAAGTAACAAGGTGAAGAAACACACTGTACTTTCAGCTAGGGGAGAAAATTAATTAAAAACTTGCCATTTAGCAAAAAGAGTTAAAGCGAGTACACTCCTCTGACAGGCTTCTGACATTTTTAATTCTAGAAAATTTTTCAGACTACTACCGTGAGGAGAATCCATTTTAGACCACCATTGCAAAGAAAGCTTTCAAGAGAAAGTTTCAAGAGTGTGAAATCTCAACAGAAGGAGGTGGAGAGTTTAGACAGAGAAAAATGAAGGAATCATTTGACTTAAAGTCATATAGCAGGTAATTGACAGAGCCAAAAGCAGAATTAGGGTCCTCTGACCCATAGACATGTGTTTTCTACTGGACTGTTTTTCTGAAGCAAGTAACTTCTCTATGGAAGAACCTCCTAAAAATCTATTTTCTCTGTCCTTCATTCTTCCAGTTGAGTCAATTCAGCCTGCAACCAAAAACTTTTAGCAATATCACATCCATTTTTTTCTGTTACCAAAACTGTAAAAGACAAAAATAACTTGAACAGTGGAATAGAAGGAAATAGGAAAAATTATCTACTCAGTTTTCTGTAATTAAGCTCTAAAGAAAGTATTTGCCCTGAGATTTTCTTTCTTGTCAGAGGTTGTCTAAGGAGAAGAGAAGCACCTACAGCTTCCTCAGAGTTTAGTGGGAGAAATAGATACCATCTGTGATAATCAGGTCATAATTATGTTGACAGGAATTTGGAGATTTGACATAATTTTAAAAACTTGCATTTTCAAGTTATATTTTTCCTTTGTAGGTTCGTGGCATACTGTAAGAGCTGCAAATCACCTAAATCAGGTGATCACATGCCACTGAAGACTATCTGCTGAGCAGTACTACTATCTACAGGCTGCTTATTGGTACTAGTCATCTCCAGCATTTTTAGCTCTGTTGAGTTTACAGAACAGGAAGCATACAGTACTACAGTGGAACATCTGCCAGGAAGCAAAAAAAAAAGTTTTTACTAAAATACAAGTGAATTGAGTTAGAATGTTTCACACAGAGACCAGAGATGTAAAGAGTAAGGGAAACCCATTCAGTAAGCCATGGGGTTCAGAGTGGGCCACTTTGCTTTCTAAATTCCTTATGGATCCTGGAGATTGCTAGGTCCAATAATAGCGTTAGACTTGGCCTGTTTATGCCCAATGGAATAATCTATACAATGTTTATAATCCTGTTGAGTAGCTCCAGGGATTAGTAACATTAGATTTTATCATACTATTATCATAATATTAACATATTATGAACATTATTTCAGTCACTGAGGATCGGTCACAAGTAAGTGATCTCTCCATCTTAGATAAGGAAGGACCTCCTAGTCTTGGGTAAGGAATTTCAGACTTCCTGAGGCATCCCTGCTGAAAGGGAGAGTCACCTGGCATGCAGCCCAACTGCAGTTCAGGGGAGCTCAAACTGGGCCCATCCTGATGGTAATATTCATAGACTGAAGTAGTTGGCTGTGAGTCAGTAGTATAGAAGATGGATGTCTTCATTTTAGAGGTACTATCTTGTTCTGTACTTTAATTATCTTGTATTTTTGGGTTTTGAAACCACCTCTGGAAATATATTTCCAAGACACTTTCACTTCTTTGTGTGTGAGCCAGGAGCTTAAAAGCATGCAGGTTCACCACAGGGTGTGAGGCCTGTTGCTCCTTTGTCAGTCTGAACAAAGTCATGGTTAGGGGTCAAATGTGTCTGTCACAATCATAAGACCAGTGCTTATCCTATATAATCTTTACTGTGATTTTGTTTATTGCACTTTAATGTACTTGATTTTTTTCTCTCATACTGACTTAGAGGTAAAGTATTATTGAAGTTCATGTTTGCATGCAGAAAATAGCTTGGAATAAAATGGCTTTCTATGATTTTATGGAATTTTATGTGAAAATAATATGGGTTTTATAAAAACTGAAGAAAATTGTCAGAACTTTAAATGTGCAATGTAAATATACCACATATATATACATAGCAAGGTCATGTTTTCATTCAATTTTAATCCTTTTATGAATTTACACTGAACTAATACAAAAGACTGTCTAATTTTCATTTTAGAAGCCAGTGATGTAAGTTCAAGTTATCAGCTGAATCCACATGAATACTGCATTTTTTCAGGGTGCTGGAAACCTGCCCAATACACAAAAGAGAAATGATTTCATTGGCTATTTATCAGTCTACCTTTTTGACAATCTGTCCTTCCTGACCAAGCTAATTGTTAGCCAAGTACAGTGTGCACTGCTGATCTAGGGCAGCTCATATTTATACATGAGCTAAAGCTTCTTAATACATTAGATCATGGAGGCAAGGAACAGTATTCTAGTGCATAAACAGAGTGGCAAACAGAAGAAAACATCTGCAGAGTGTTTGTCACTCACCAAGGAGCAGAAGTGCTATACTGCACCATCAGATGGCAGAATCAGGGAATAAGAAAGGTCAATGAAACCATTTGCATTCCTACATTACATGGCAAGCATAAGAACTGTAAATCAGAGAGACGTGTTACATTGGAATTGGCTTTGTTTGACATTATTACAGCTGACAAACAGCAGGTAGAGCAAAATAAGACCAAGCCTAAGGACTTGCTGTTATTAAATGATAACCAAATTATCAGTTCTACCTACTGTAACCACCCTGGCAAAGTTTTGTTTACCTTCTAACAGAAGGCCAGTCATTTCCTTGCCTAGCTGAGCAGAAGATGTTAATTATTTTCCTTCTAATTTCTTAATAACATATGAGAGAGAAGCAGAAAATAATTTTCTAGTTGCTTTGCGTGATCATTTTGCCAGGCATTTATTATATAATTCGTGATGTATTAATCAGCAGAGTAATAATATTATTAAAATCTATATACTTTACCTTAAAGGAAAAATCCACAAGTCACAGAAAGAACTCTTAGATGCAGCTGCAGTTTACAGATACAGGGCTGTGGTAGCAGGTCATGGTCCAACCCTAGAGAGTCATTTGTGATGTTTGTATTTATAGTCTCTTTCCAGTCAAGTACACCAACTACTGCGGAACCTTTTTCAAGTGGACCAAAAAGAAGTAGAGAAAAACATTAGGAATGGAAATAGTGCAGGTTCTAAAAACCATTTGATAATAATATCTGATGTTTTAATCTAATTATAATTCATACACATGCACAAAAATACTGCTCATTAGTTTTCTACAAACACATCTTAGGACTGCTTGAAAAGGAAACTGTCAGTCAAAGGCCTTATTTCCCATGATTTCCAATCCAGTGGCTGTAAAACTAATCTTTTCATAAAAAAACCCCAAACAAACAAACAAACAAACAAACAACAACAAAAAAAAACACGGAAGGGGAGGGAAGTGCAAGAAAGGGGAGGGAAGGGGGTGCAGCAAAACCAGAAATAACTCAGATGCTAGAAGTTATCAGAACCCAGGAAGCCTGTCACCAAGAAGGCCAAGGGCTCATAATAAGTCTGGCACAGCTGAGTAGTTTGAGAATGAACAGAGTATACCTTCCTGAGTCTTTGTGTCACCAAACCTCTTAACGTAGAACATAATATAAGAATTATATTGGTTTTGATTCAGTTAATGCTCTTCCTAAAAACTTTAACTGAATACAACTAATGTTTAGAGCTTCTTCTTCTTACCAGTCTCCCATACAAGATTGTTGTCTAGCTAGGCGTAGTACTCAGACATTTATAGAACTGTGAGAAATTCCTGGAGTCACCAAAGTCCAGTTCTCAGCTATAAAAGGCAATCATGTTACTGAATCACTTCCGTTTCTATGAAGAAAAATTTTCTGCAGGAAAGTATGGATTAAGTCTATTTCTTTTCTATGTTTTTTTATTTCAATTAATAGTACCATTCTTTAAAAATAATATTTTTTATACCAACAATCTTATATAGAATATACTTACTTACTTAATTTAATATTTATAGAATGTTAAGTGTTGAAAGGGACCTTAAAGATCCTTTAGTCTCAACATCCCCTGGCTATGGGCAGAGACACCTTCTACCAGACCAGGTTCCTCAAGGTTTTGAACACTTCCAGGGTTGTGGCAGCCACAACCTCCCTGGCTAACCTGTTCCAGTTACCTGTTCCTGTTCCAGTAACCTGTTCCTGTTCCTCTACCACCTCCATAGTAGAGAATTTTTTCCTAATATCTAACCTAAATTACCTCACTTTCAATTTGTACCCATTACAAGTTACTCTATTTTTATTCTATTCTATCACTACAGTTCCAGATAAAGGGTCCCCCTTGGTCTCCCCTGTAGACCCCCTATGCAAACTGGAAGGTTGCTGTGAGGTCTCCACACAAGCTTCTCTTTTCCAGGCTAAACAGCCCCACCTCTCTCAGCCTGTCTTTGTAGAGCTGGTGTTCCAGTCCTCTTACCAATTTTGTGTCTCTCCTCTGGACTTGCTCCATGTCCTTCTGAAGTTGGAGGCACCAGAACTGTTTGCAGCACTCCAGGTGGGATCTCACAAAAGCAGAGTGAAGGGAGAGAATTCACTCCCTTGACTTGCTGGCCATGTTCCTTTTTGATGTAGCCCAGGACTCCCTTGACTTTCTGGGCTGCCAGTGCACATTGCTGAGTCACACTGAGTTTTTCATCAACCGTCACCTCCAAGTCCTTTTCTGCAGGGCTGCTCTAGATCACTTCTCCACCCTGCCTGTAGGCATGCCTGGGATTGCTGGACTCAGGTGTAGGACCTTGTACTGCAAAATAAATATCTACCTTTTACCTCTGATATTTTGGCTTTTCACTGTGAGTCATAATAATACAAGAAGGCAATTTCAGTATTTCCTATTAAAAAAAGATTCTCTTTTCCCACCATTCTTCTATTATTAGAATGGCAGCAGTTAGAGTATTTTGATTGCATCAACACAACTGCCATGTCAGTTTTGTAACTATGTAAGGATTGTTCCTCCCTTCATGGCACCACATACCAGTTTGGGAAAGTACCAGATGAATATATCAGATTACAACGAGACAGGATTTTCTTTGCATTTTTTATTCAATTAAAACAAATATTTAGGCACCATTACAATTACTGGAAAATTAATGCAAATTAAAGACATAATTGCTATTCCATGCTTTGCATCAAGCAAATTTAGGCTTAGACCTGAGTAACTCTTGGATAATAACCATCTGGACTAAGGGCCAGGATCTCAAAGGATGTTAAGCTCTGGTATCCCAAATAATCATGTTTTATTGAGCCAGGGTAAAAGACAAAGTGGCAGTTCACAAGAGAATGTAAATTCATGAGAGAAAGAGTGATGAACAAATTGCTTAACATATTAAAGGGTTTTGCAAATTGCACTCTTAAAAGATAAATATATTTATTCTTTCCTGTTCTTTTTGGTGGCAAGAGTTATTCCTCAAAGCTGGATTCAGTCACTGGAGACTCACACATATGATGTTTTTTCCAGCAGCAGTGAGGTCTGTGTCAGGAACCACTCTAAAATCCAGCCCTACTCTAAAATCCTCTCAAAGTCTTGTTTGTGACAGACATCAAGTAGTTTCACAAGCCCAGCCTCTACTGCTGTGCTAGTGGGCACGTGGTCAGTCATCTTGCCAGTGGCCTGTGAATAGAAGGGCTGTTGAGGAGAAGAAAGTTGCAGTGTGGATTCAGACCACGCCTTCCCGTTAGCCTTTACAGCAGATCTACCACTCTGTTCTCTTATTCTTGTTTTCCCTGACCTGCTACATCTTCGCTGGCTGCAGCTCTTCTGATTAATGATCAACTCCAGTTTGAGTGGGTGAATGCAACACAGCCAAGACATTCTTTTTGGCTGGGGAAAAGGAGGAATCTGAGGTTCATTGTAGGGTTTGAAATGATAATTTGTGAATATATTTATAGTCTTCTTTAAAGGCAATATCAAGTGGCGAACCTGAACTAAGCACTTAAATATGTATACTTAAATATCTGTTCTTGAAGTCTGCTGGTGAAGTATGATGGGCTCTGTAAAGGCGTATTCTGCAAAAGATCAGTCTAGAAGCTAAATGAATTTGAAACTCCCCAGGTAAACAAAGTGTAAGTTAGAGCCAGGCTGTCAGCTAATGTAAATTACCACAATCCTCTGGTCCTATTCCCATTACATCTCTACCAACTTCACAATAGCAAACCTGAATCACAGTTTTTTCTCAAGAACTGTGTGTTACTGAGAGAAAAGGAAGAGACTTTACCTACTTAACATGAATGCAAATCTAGTCAACCAGCAATGAAAAATGACAGGCAAGAAAACTTGAGTTCTGGGATTTCTGCAGCATTTGATTCCTGGAAGAGGTTAGAATAGATAAGAATCAAGAAATATCCTCCTTTTCCAGTGACTGCCTAAGATGAGGCTTTTCCTCACTGTGACTAAGAAATCTTTAACTTCCTTTATGGACTACATGGCTGAGCAGAGATTCCTGTGCAGCCTGTAGTGAGGACCACAGCGAGGCAGGCTCTCCTCCTGCAGCCCATGGAGGTCCATGCTGGAGCAGATACCCCCACTTGGAGGACATTGAGGACCCCATGCCAGAATAGGTGGATATTCCTAAAGGAGGCTGTGACCCTGTGGGAAGTCTGCAGTGAAGCTGGCTCCAGGTAGGGTTTGTGGACCGGTGGAGAGAGGAACCCATGCTGGAGCAGGTTTGCTGATGTAATACTCATTGCTTACTGTTTCACTACATAATATTTTATGAGGGATTGGAATATTTAAAGAAACACGAACCTCAGGAAAATTTTTGCAAATACTTGTTTTCTGCTTTGGTCCTTTTCAGAAGTGATCCGGTTGGAAGGAGCTCTGAGCAACCTGATCTAGTTGAAGATGTCCCTGCTCATTGCAGGGGTGAGTTGGACTAGATGACCTTTCAAGGTCCCTTCCAATCTAAACTGTTTAAACAATTCAAGGTTTCATGCTGTGCTCTTGAAGAAGAAAGTCTGATCTGAATTCTTTCAAAGTATCATTTATGCTTATTCAAGAGAAAAAAGTAAAAAACATCTTCAAACAGTCACTACATTTCACCATTCCTTATGAAAAGTGAATGTTCAGTGAATATTTTCAGTGAATATTTTAAAGGGAGATACTGAGGATCACCAACTTCTTTCTCCACAAACAAGCAACCCCCCCAACCAACCAACCAACCAAAAAACTCCAAACCTAACCAGAAAATATTTTCTTTGCCAAAGACGGGTGCGTGTGGAGTAAACACTAGAGACTGTTCCGAAGTCTTCAGTGGATAATCAGCAACCACTAGTCTCTTCATGGTTCAAACTGTGAATATTCTATAAAGACTTGGTGAATTCTGAGAGCTTCAAGGTGGGTTAACCTTGTTTGGACACCGAGTGCCCACCAAACCTCTGCACCCTTGTCCTCCTCAGCAGGATGGGGCAGAAAATAATACAGGAAACATACCCTCATGGACTGAGATAAAGGCAATTTAATGAAGCAGAAAAGAATGTTTCATGCATGCAAGCAAGCAAATGAAATAAAAAAACCCAAAATATTTTATTTTCTATTTCCCATTGGCAAGTAATATCCAGCCACTTCCCAGGAATCAGAGCTTCAGTACATATAGCAGATGCTCCAAAAGAGAAACACCATCAATAATTAATGCCTCCCCTTCCTCCTCGTTTCTCTTTGCTTTTGTATCTGGACAGACATCACATGGTATGGAATATCCCTTTGGCCAGTTTGGGTCAGCTGTCCCAGCCATGTCCCCTCCCAAGATCTTGCCCACCCCCAGCCTGCTGGCTTTTGTGGGTAGAATGTTGGAAAGACAGCACCGATGCTGTGCCAGCACTGCTCAACTGTTATCAGTTGATAACATTGGTGTGTTATCAACATCTTTCTAGCTACCAATGCAGAGCACGGCTCTGTGAGGGCTGCTGTGGGGAAAATGAATCCCATCTCAGCCAGACCCAATACAAGTGCAAAGGCTGTAATAGGTGTGTGCGATAAAGACCTTTTGCTATTTCAGCCAGGTATTTAATTTGGGTGAGTTACATTATCTTAACGGACAAGTCTGCCATTTGACTGTATTTGAACAACCTGATTCTGTTTAAAGCTCATTTTATGGTTTCCAAGCATGCTAAAATACAAATCTGCATCTCAATTACTGACAGGGCAATTGCAAAATCTCTCATTATGTAACATAGCCACGTTTGGACCAGCTATCTGCAAACCAGCAGACACTAGATAAATGGGATCAATTAACCTAGTATTGAGTCCAGTGGAATGAAATACCTGAGAAGAGAACACTGACTCAAGGCATAGGAGTAATTTATTAAAGAATCAGAGCTGCCTTGGTTGCTCTACAGAATTTCAGGCCTCAGCAGCTACTGTGTGTATGTTTTCCTGGCAGGAGCTTGATTATTGTGAAACACCTTGGTCCTGTTTGGTTACAGATCATTTTCCTCTTCTGTACAAGCTAAAGTAGGAAAACAACCTACAAAATACAACTGTAGGAAGACTGATGGTGTTGAGAGGCAAGGTCCTTTTGTCAACACTGTGTGATCTGGAGCTACAAACATGGTTTGTATTCCTGCTGCATATTCAGAATTTGACAGGAAAGCTGGTAATTAAGGAACTTGTGACCCAGACAAGGGCTATTGGAGCTGTTTGCTTCACAGAAGTGCACCAGGACAGACAAACACATTGTCAATGACAGTTGCTGAGTCTCAGAGGCACAAAGCAACACTTGATCTAGATTATTTGGGGCAGCATTCTTCTTCCTTAGATCCACAGTGAGCAGGAAATCAACAGCTAAATATGCAGGCCCATCTTTCAAAAGTGTTGTAAAGGCACATGTATGGCCAATCCGAAAAATCAAACTGGAGAACTGTTCCACTTTCTGTGTTAACTGAAACCTCAGGAAAATGAGGTATAACACCACTTCTGAGAGTCACTAACTCATTCTTCTGCTCAAAGAAGGGAAATGTTAAACCACAACCAATAGCGTAATAGAATATTCTGTTCGCACTGTAGGTTTGGAAATGCTAGAATCAAGGTTGCATGCAGAAACTTAATTTGACATGTTACTTGCAGTTTTTATAATTGTCTTTAATTACAGGATTATGCTTTATGTTTCCATAGAATTCAGGTTCATTTACTGCACCAACTGGATGGATTGCTTGCAGGAAGCCTATGTTCAATATTACCTTCCTTTTTTTCCTTCACACATGGCACAAGACCTCATTCTTTACACAGAAATTTGAAAAGATTATGAAATTTCTTGCATCTCTTGTCCCAGTAGTTGCCACTAGTGTATTTCAGAAGTACCTATATATGATCACTTGCCCAGTTGCTGAGGCTGAACTCACTGTGCTGCAGTGTGTGCTTCAGCTCTTCAGAGGAATGTTTATGGGTTGCTGTGTTAATTTCCTGAAGTCTCTCTATTTGAGCTACCCCTCAACTCCCTGCAATTGATCAAGGCAGTATAAATGTTTCTTATCATGCAAAACGTTCTATGTTTTAAATGTTTCTTACCATGCAAAAAGTTTCATGTTTCTGTTCTAATTCTTGGCTGAGAAGCTCATTTTGAAGAAATCCTCATTTCTAATCTCTGACCAGTGAAAATTGTTCATTAATAAATTATGAAGATGAATTATTCTGATATTTTTCTTGAGAAATGCACAGGTTGACTCCTGTAGAGTATTATTTCTTCTTCATTATCATATTGTAAAAGCACTTAGGTATTCTGAGCCTGATGAGAACAAAAGTTAAAAGAGATGGAGAATTTTTTTTGCAATCCTTTTGGTAAGTCTGGGAGCTGTTTCTGAGTTTCCAAATTGCTACTTCCACACATTCTAAAAATGTGATGTGAAATCCTTTTAAAAAAAAGATGTTTCCTCATTAGGAAACCTATTTAGCCTAGAGAAACTAGAAATAAGTTCAGAAAAAAGGGGAAAATTTTTCTTAATTCCTTTTTTTTTGGTGTGACACAGCTCTGGAATTTCATTGTAATGATGATGCTTCCAGAATAATGGACCTAAAGCAATGCAACAGTGACATTGCCAGCAGGGTCTTTCATCTTTCTCTGTGCTTCATCAAAAATCTCCCTCTGTATTGAAACTATGGGTCTGGTTTTCCACATAAGAGAAAAGGCACCATGCTGTGGTATGAGGGAGAACCTTCTTCACAGACAGAATCTGCACAGTATGCCACAGAAAAACCCATTTGAGGTCTGTCCAATGTTGTATGAAAGCAAAGCTTGCAGCATCTGAGGGGGCATAAGACTCACTGGCTACCTATAGTCTTCTTTTTATGCTATCTAATTAAAACTACTAATTTTTATTGGGCCTTCCTTACTTAGATCTGGAAGGAACCCTGAATTATTTTGCCTGCCCCAGTGCTGTTCTCCTGACACGTGGCAATGTGGTTAGCATAACTAATGCTAAGTAACTAACCAACTAATGACTGTTTTATATGGCAAACAGTCTTTCTCTGTGACTGATCTGGTCACATATCAGGCTCCTTCCTTCCTTTCATTGGGTCTTGAAGTCCTGCACAGCCGTCAGACTTCTCCAGCTCCATATCATTGTGGTTTCTGGGCACCAGCCTGCCTTCTTACCGCTCTACAGCCTTGAAGGTCTCAGGCACCTGGCCAAACAGGTTGTGATGACCCAGTCACAGAAGAATGAAGTGTAATGGCACACAGAGCACTGTCTATAAAATCAAACAAGTTACAAACCCTAAGTGGCACTTGACCACAACTGCTGCTGGGCAGTAAAATTTGTGATCCCCCAGTGGCCAGGGACACCTCCACTGTTGTCTGCTTCCTCTGAAGACTGAGTATAGATTATGTTTGTTATATGGATACTGTAAGTATCCAATCTGCAGAAAGTCCAAGTGATTAAGAACCCTAAGTTAAAGTGTACAATAAAATTCAGTGCTATGCTACTTCTAAAATTATACTACACTGATACCACTTACAAAAAGCCTGTGCTAGTGTGATCATAAAATTCTGTGCTGTGCTTATAACAAAATTATGTTAAAAAAAAATAATTGTAACTCCAACTTAGTGCCATTATTCTGCTGAAGATCTTCAAAAGAATCAGTTTGTCTCTAGTTACAGTTGATAAGAAGAACCATAGAATCATAAACCAATCATAAACAGGGCTTAATAGTGACATCTCAGTTAGGTAGCTATCAGGCATTTTCATATTGAAAATTGTCCTGCTGTGCCAGTGACGGCTTTTGGGTCAGACTATGTTCTGCCTTATGCAGCACAGAAACACAGAAACTGGGAAGAATACAGATAGGAGAGCAGCTTCATAGCAGCACAGACCAATTTAAGTTGAACAGACTCTTCAGACATCCTGGACTACTGTCCTGCTGAAAGCTGGGCCAGTATGAATTTTACTTTTTTTTTCCCCTAGCCTAAAGCCATAATAAGCAGATGGATTTTCTCCTTTCTGTATTTCTTGTGGATATTTCAATGTGCAGAGTTGAGCAATGCTAAAAATGTTGGACTTTTTTTCATGTAGGATAAATGTAAAGTTAGATATGGCAGCATTGCTTCAGTATTTATTAATACAGAAGGTTCTTTTCTGTGTATGTCACTTGCTGCTTTTTCATCTTTAATTTGAAATGCACTGCATGTACTGCAACACTTATTACACATGAAAACTAGAAGCATGAGAGGAAACAAATGTCTTATAAGTTCCAGAGTAGATGCTACTTAACTTCATTATTTAATTAAATTAATATGATTAGAAGTGTGCTCATTTAGCACAAATGAATGACTTGTGTGCAATAATATGCACCTATAATATGCATGATAAGAGTATCTTTATTACTAATTTCCTATGTTGGCACAAATTGTAAATTATTTCTACTTTGAGAGATGCTGAGCCAAGCAGAAACAGATGTTCTACTCAGATAATGAAATTTTAGGATTTGCCATTTCACAGAAAAAAATCACTGTTTCTACTACACCTCTATCCTTATGTTTAGTAAAAAAATATGCCAGAAAACAAGCAACCAACAAGAACTCATAAATGCAGCCAAAGATCTGAAAAGATGAAACCTGTTTCCTCGAAAAAGCCATGTGAAAATGCCTCAGAGTTCACACTCTGGAGTGCTACAGGTGCAGGTACACCCTGCATGAGCAGACTGGGGTAGGAAAGCAGCCTGTGCATATTCAGTTGTTCTTGTGGTCCTTGCAGACTTAGATTGGAACAAACTCTGAGATTAGACAGACAATAGAATTATTAATTTTATTTCTTTGCTATGCCTGTCTTGCAGATTATTTTGTTTTCATTCATAGGTACTACCCAGGTTTGATTTTTTCCTGAGGTTATCCAGTATGCCCATAGTTCCTATCCTCCCATACAGCTGAAATTTCATGGTAGGTATATTAAGAGAAATTCTGAAATAGTAGAGAAGCTGCCTGCATCAGCATCCTTTTGTTCATCTGTCACCCCAGGCTGCCTGTTAATGCAGCAGAGAAAACATGATTCCTCACTAAGCTACAAGGGACAGTATTAGGCTGAGCTTGGGGTTCTCCTGGAACCATTCTGCCCCTCCCATGCTGGAGTCAAGTTCTTGGTGGAAAGACTGGCAGAACAGGAATTAGAGAGCTGCTAGACTTCTGGGTAATGAGATCCTTCAAGTATTAAATAAATTAATCTTGCTTCAGGGCAAAAGCTCGCTGGTGTACAATGGGCCTAGAACACGCCATTCCTGAAACAGCAACTGTTGTGAGTCTTGCAACCCCCTGAGAGACCCTGGTACTAGTCAGTCAAGAAACAGGACCCTTCTCAGGCTCAGGTTGAGTAGTTGCTCTGAAAAAAAACCCCTAGTTGGACAGGATGAATACACTGAGCAGAGATAGGAGAACAGCACTGAGGAGAAATGTTTCCACTTGCTCAAAGCAGTAAAGAGAGCATGTTATCTTCCTTTCCACACAAATTGATGACAATGCAGCAGGAAGGAATTATAATTGAACCATGTTTTCATAGTGGAGGAGGTCTTTTCTCAGGAGCTCACTAAAATATACAGACATACTTACCTAGAGCAAACTGCATGATGGTAACCAAACTTAAGGAATTCCCTTGCACTCAAATGAGAGAACGAGGCTTCTTATAGAGAATATGCAGCCAAGAGCAAAGTTAAAAGGGTCCATAAAATCAAACAAAAACCTTATGTGAAAATCCAATCTATCTTTATTTCATAAAGATAATTACCTCATTAAGATAACTGACTCCGTTTTGCCCTCCTAAGTCATGTGTGTAAAATACACTACAGGTATGTCTCTGAGATTGGACACAGGGAACTATGTAGGTGTTTGCCAAAATGCAACAGGACAATACACAGAGGACTTGTAATGATAAGAAAATAAAGAGCTCCTCTACTACTATGAATATAAAAAGATTAGAAGAGATGATTAAAAGCAACAGTGCAAAACATGACTAGCTCCTGATATCTTCATGCCACTCTCCAAACACCGCGTAACATTTTCTTTCCCATTTTCAAAAAAGGGTTTCATTTCAATTCTAGTTTCAGGCCACCCTTCTGTGCAAAAATTGTATTAGAACCTCTGTTTATGTGTTGTGGTTTAACCCCATTCAGCAGCACCAAGCAGCCACTCCTCACCTCCTCCTGGTGATATTGGGTAAAAGTGAGAAAACTCATGGTTTGAGATAGTTTAATATGCAAAGCAAAAGACGTACACACAAACCAAGCAAAGCAAAGCAAGGCAAGAAATTTATTCACCACTTCACATGGGCAGACAGGTGTTCAGCCATCTCCAGAGAAGCCGGGCTCTATCATGAGTAATGGTGACTTGGGAAGACAGATGCCATTGCTCCAAACATGTCCCACTTCCTTCTTCTTCCTCTGATGCCTAAAATCGGCTCTTAAAAGAAAATCCCTAAGATTCAGTTTGTGAGTTTTAGCAGCATTCCTCTTATTACATCATTGGATGCAGGAGAATCTCATATCTTCAAAAGTGTGCATACAGAGTTAAAAAAGCCTCTTGCTTTTATTTAGTTACCTAATTAACAATTCAAAGCATTACCTAATACTGTTACACCCACTTCCAAAACTGTCTGTCCCGTGGGACCTCTCTCAGGCTTGTCTCCTGAATTGAGCTGGAGATCTTGAAGACTCCTTATCTTCATCTTATCTTCCTCTTCCTCATAATCTCTGTCCTACTTGGAATCATGTCAAGGTTTCTGGGCCTTCTGAATAGTTTTGACCAGAATTGTATCAAATAATGTGCCTATTATGTTTTTCTGGGTACATTCAGTACAAACTAGATGTTCTTGCTAAAATCTTTATCCCTGGATATCCTTGACGAGGAACATTAAACAATATTTCAGGAATCTAATACAAAGATACTTAGCTAAAGTGTTACTAAAAGTGCTAAAAAAGTTACAGTAAAATCTATATAACCTATATTTTAAGGCAGCACTTCCCCCAGTTTTATATGCTGAGCATGACACCGTATGGTATGGACACGATTTGGCCCATTGGAGTCAGCTGTCCTGGCCATGTCCTTTCCCAAGTTCTTGTGCACCCCCGGTGTACTCACTGATGGGGTGCTGTGAGAAGATGACGCCCTAGCTATTTGTAAACACTGCTCAGCAGTAATAAAAACAACCCTGTATTACCAATGTTGTTTCCAGCATAAATCCAAATCATAGCCCCCCAATAGCTTCTGTGAAGAAACTAGCTGTCGTGTCCACGGCTCCTAATGAAATTGGGATGCTCTTTTGACCTGGAGGAAAAGAGGTCTCCTGCTCACCTCTCTGCATTCATGGGCTTGATAAAGCAACAGAGAAATGGTGTTTTGCATGAAGGTATGGCTATGGAAAACACTATCACAGGCTGGAATGGTTTGCATTGAAGGAATGAAAAAGGTGATCTCAGAAGGAAAAGAACAACCAATTTTTTATTGCTTGTATTGATGAGTCTGAATTTTGATTAAGGAAAGACTTCCAAAAATGCAATTGCGAGGCCTTCTCCAATTCTTTATTTGAAGCAGAAATCCACAATGCAGAGTAGACAGAACAAAATCTCCCGACACAGATCAGAATGCACGATTGAAGCACCACAGTTAAAGCTATCACCTGAGTAGTTCTTTTGTTTGCTTAACTTCTTTTATTGTGGCAGAGGCCATAGATGGGCTTGAAGACATCCGCCTGCAGGTATTCCTATCTCCACCTGAACATCCATTCCATGCCTTCTCTAAGACCACACCAAATCAGCACAGGGATGAAGACCAAAAATACAGATGAGGCTATCACAGCTGGGCAGAGAGAACTCGGGAAACCCTGTTATAATGTATGCCTACCTTTGGGCAGACGGAGAAGTAAAAACTGTGACAGTACCTGGTTGCAGCTGTGGTGGCCCAGATAACAAAGCCTCCTGGCAATGCACAAGCTGAGCAGCATGATTCACACAGGGATCACCTCCGCGTTTGACTTGCTGTCGCCCTTCCGAGGAACACAGGTGGGAAAGGCACCTACCAAGGCAACATGCAATCCCCTGTTTGCTTAGCATCAGCCCTACCCAAGAGCAGGGCTCGGTTTTAGGGCCGGCCGGGCGACCCGTCCCCCAGGGAGGGGCAGTGGGACACTGGGGGTGGCCGGAGAGGAGCCAGCGCTGCGCAGGCGGTGCCGGCGGTGTCGGAGCGCCCCCCGCGCGGGCGGCCCGGCCCTCCCGGCGGCAGGCTGCTCCTGGGGCAGGGCCGGAGCGGCACCTCCCGCCCCGCCCCGCACGGCGCCGCCGCCGCCTCCCGCCAGCCCCGACCCTCCTCGGGACCGCGGACCGACCGCGGCGACCGGACCCACAGCGGCCCCAGCCCCACAGCGGCCCCACAGCGGCCCCCCCGACCCCAGCCCCACAGCGGCCCCCCCCGGCCCCCGCCCCGCCCCGGCCCCGCCCCGGGCACCTGGCGCGCCCCGCCCGGCCGCGCTGGTGGGCGGGCCCCGCCTGCAGGCGCGTCCCCCGCCTCCCCGGTGCGTGCTGAGGTCAGCCCGGGCTGCGCTGCCAGCGCGGAGCGGCGGCGCTCGGGTCGCGGCACAGCCGGGGCCGCGGAGCTGCAGCTCGGCTCGGCTGGGCTCGGGCCAGGAGCGGCTGCTGCTGCGGCCGGGCGGGCTCGGGGCTCGGCGGGGCCCTGCCGGCCGCGGGCAGCGGGGCAGCGCCGGGTGCGCGGAGCGGGGCGCCCGGCCCGGCCTGCCCTGCCCTGCCCGCGGTGGCTGCGGCTGCTCCATGCGGGCGGCGGCGGCGAGCGGCGCTGGGGCGGGGGGCAGCGCGGAGCGGCGCTGAGACCGCGGCCGGGGGAGACGATGGCCAAATGGCTGAACACGTACTTCAGCCTG
>JAWWLT010000092.1:26961954-26981024 GCA_035040995.1 Premnoplex brunnescens
CCGCGGCCGGGGGAGACGATGGCCAACTGGCTGACCAAGTACTTCAGCCTGGGCAACAGCAAGACCAAGAGCCCCCCGCAGCCGCCGCGGCCCGACTACCGGGACAAGCGGAACGGTGCCGGCGGCGCGCCCCGCCCCGAGGGGCCGCCGCACCTCCACCTCCCCCACCACCACCACCACACCACGCCCGGCTTCTCGCGCCGCCGCCTCCGCGACGACACCAGCGACCTGCTCCGCGCCTACCGCGCCCAGAAGGAGCGCGACTTCGAGGACCCCTACAGCGGGCCCGGCTCCTCGCTGCGCAAGCTGCGCGCCATGTGCCGCCCCGACTACTCGGCGCCCGAGGAGCTGGGCGAGGCGGCCCTCAGGGCTTCCTCCTCCTCCTCCTCCTCGTCGTGCTGCGCCACGCCTCCCGCGGCCGGCTCCCCGCACCTCTTCCGCAGCCACAGCGAGCGCCGCCCCGCCACGCCGCCCGACGTGAAGTACATCTCCCCCAAGCACCGGCTCATCAGGGTGGAGGGCGCCGGCGACGGCCCAAAGAAGCCCAGCAAGGGCTCCAAGCAGCCGGCGGCCGCTGCGCCCTCTGCCTCGAGAGATAAAGTAAGTGCTGTGCGCCCCTGCAGGTCGGGGAGGAGGGCTGGGGCTGCGGGAGCCCCTGGAAGAGGTTTGAGCCGGGAGAATAGCTCCTGTCCGCACCTGCCTGCGCTCAGGCATCCCTCACTGGGTGGCCTGCCCCTTGTTAATAGTCCTGCAGGTGCAGGACTGGCTCGGGAAGTGATGGTGCCCTGTCCTCTTGGCTTCCAGACTCGCCTCCCGTCTGTGGGGCAGGTTCACAGGTGTGCCTGGCCCTGCGTCGGGGCACAGTGCGCTGCCAACCCCATCACTGGTCCCAGGGCTCCTGGGTGGGGATGCTCCTGTAGAACAGGATGTGAAGGGGTGCTTGGGGAGCACCAGAGCCCCTTCAAAAGCCTCGTCCTTGTGATCCAAAGTTGTGGCCTCAGCCCCATTGCGTATAGTATGGAGCGGTCACATATAAAAAAATACATCAAAAAAAAAAAAAAGTAACTGTTTCCATCCCGAGTCATGCTGTCTGTTTTTAAGGAGGCAATTTGCCGTTTGTTTAGTAATAACTTCCTTGCCTCCTAGTTCAGTGCCAAAGGTGAGGTAGTTCAAAGTCCTGCGTTACTACAGCATCACAGCTTCCATAGCTGTACTTGCAGGTAGCTGAAGCAAACTCTATAGCTACTTGCTCAGTTGCAAATGTACTGCCTTTTACTGGTCATTCTCTACCAATTTAAACAAAATATTGTAAACACAGCACTGTAAAGTGCTGGACTCAGGAACTCAGGTTACAGAGGGAAGTAGCCTAAAGTATTTTGCAAGCACAGTACAATCCCCCCACCTCTGCTGGTCTTTTGAGTATAGTTTAGGTTTTCTCCTGTACTGGAAATAAATATCTATCTATTTTGTTAATTGGCGTTTTCAACTTCAGGATAACGATCACATCACAAGAATTGCAAGTATGTACTGAATGCTATCTGTCTAAATGATCTGTATATACGTGTTTCAATATGTAACATGATTGCATTGCCACACTTCCATGACAGCTTGATAAATTTTATCTGTCCAGGTGGCATTCCAAAGAAATCAGCTTGTGACAGTGATGATACAAGATTAAAGGTCTAGAATTTATTACACTGTCTTTTTAGGTGTAATTCCTGACTGGATGCAACTTCTGAAGTGATTAATTCAAAGTTAGGATATCACTGTGTTACAGTATATGTAATGATCTGTTCAGTCTTCTTTAAATTTCCTGTGTTGATACCAGGTGTCTGCTCTTAGGGAACCACTTCCAACGAAAACAACTCCTTGGGGCAAAATGTTTCTCTCTTACTTTTTTTTTTGTAAATCATTTTTCAATTTTATATCCTACTGAAGCAAATTTCAAAGTAGGAACGTATTTCTTGCTAGGCATCCTGCGACCTTGTATGATCATAATTGTGTGCTGCTCCCAAGCCCTTGTTGTAGGTTTTAAAATTTGCAGGCAAAAACTTCAGTTGTAGTCACTTTTTTTTTTTCCCCTGTGTTTGAGACAGAGAATTATATGTGACAAGCAGGAAATCTTGTCGTGTCTGAGAAATAAAATGATCCCTGTGCCTCAAAAAGTTAAGTGTGCCTGCCCACAACAGTATTTGGATGCAAGAATCAACATAGCTTGCCTTTTGTTTCATTGTGTTATTTTCTCCCAGCAATGAATGTGAAATATCTCTTATTTCACAGCCCTGAAATGTGAGGTCTGACTGGTAAACTTGGTAAGCAAGGGTCATAACAGGCAGGCACAGAACTGTTTCTCTTATACACCTGTGATTCACTGAGGAAGAAAGTGAGGAATTTAGTTAACAGAGTGTCTGTAATTTGCTGGCAAATAAAGCAAATGAGAATAAACTTGTATAAGAAGGACATAGAAGAAGGGACAGTAAAGAGGCAATAACCCCCATCCCGTCCCCCAAAACTGGAGGTCCGATATTGAAAAGAATTCATAGAAATGATAGAAACATTTAGGGGAAAAAAATCTGTAGCACAAACTACTAAAGAACTTAGGAATGTGAAATAGTTCTAGGGGCTATATAGGTCTGTCTTCATATAAGTATGTTAGTGTTTAGTAATCCAATGCTGTCTGCTTGAGTTGCATTCCAGCAACTGTTGGTTTTGGGGTTTTTTTTTCTGTTTTAATTTACAAGGTTAGGGTGCTGTTTTATGTATTAATGGAGAAGTGAGAAGTATGGTTTTCAACAAATTCAATATGCAATTTTATAACTTTAGTGATTTCATCAGTAAAGAGTTGGCTGAAAAGCTCAATTGTGTGTCTTGAAAGAGTTACTGGAGTGGGAAGGAGATTCAGAAAGGTGCTTGTTTGGTGTGTTTACTTACAAAGGGTAAATGGCAAAGTATGGGCAGTGACAGATTAGCTAGTTGAAATTCCCAGGGGGAAAAAATTGTAGACTAGCTGATTCAGGGAATAAAGGAGATGGAGATTTAAAGCACTGGCAGACATGATTGTCTGGATTCCAGGATTTTCCAAGATTGCAGGATTCCAGACAAAGGCTGTGAAAGTAACAACATAAATGTTACTCATCTGGGTTTCAGGAAGTTTTGATGTGCAGAGGTAGAAATACTAACTCATGTTGAACCCAAATTGCCATGCACCTTGTAATAGTGAGGTGACTAACCTCTACAACAGATGCCCAGAGGAGAGCCAACATTTCCAGATGAATCCTTTGAATTCAAATTGGTGGATTTTTTTAATGTTGTTGTTGTTATTTAGGTAATACAATCAGGCAGGTTTGGGGGCTTTAACAGTGATGCTTACCTTCAGACAAGGGAGAGTAGGCTGTATTAGAATTCATGGCTGAAGCAACTCAGTTCCTCCTGTGTGGTGGATGAGAGAGAAATTGCTGGCTTCCGTCTTTAGTGCTGGCTTGGGAGATGTTGCATCTTAATTCCTCTGTGGCAAGCAAATGAGTGTAGGCAAGTTGAAACAACATGTGGCTGTGTTCTGGAGCAACCTGGCAGCTATGGTATTTGTGCAAGAATAAATGTGAGACTTGGTTTATTATAAATCAGTAGGCAAAGCACACCATGAACTGGAGATTGAAAACAAAGAGTTTAAATCTTCCTGAGTGACAGTGCTCTGTCTGGCATGGTGATATGTGTAGATCCACAAAAGTCGCAGTAATTGAGGAGATAGTGTCTGTGTAAAAGGATACTTCATTTATGTTCTCACCTGTTATGTATTTGAACCAAAACATTTCTCTGCCTAATTTTGCAGCTGAAGAACTTGGACACTATTCAAAGGCAAAGTGTATCATACTTCATTGCAGGAAGTTCTTAGGATTGAAAAGGTGGGATTGTAGTATACTTGTCCTTTAAAAGCTTATTATTTCATAATGAACAGCATTTAGCACTCTCTCTGTGCAGCAAATGCAACAATTCTTCATATTGAATGCAGAAGACACTGCAAGTTCCAAGATCCATTTCCACAGGTGTTAAACAAATCTTTGACACTAAGCTCTCATCTCTATTAGATAGGTTTATTGGCACAGTTATGATATCTGGTTGCTTGAGGGAATGCCTCAAGAGAAGGATCCTAAACAAAGAAATCCCTGGGCAATTACAGCCTTACAATCCAAACTCCCCATCCCTCATGTGACAGTCTGGACAACTAGCAACGTTAGAGTTGTCCAGAGTCTTCTTACTCTTGATTTACTGTTTTCTTACCAGGTGGTTGCTGTGTGGTCATCTTCACACCCTCTTGGGTTGGTTTTGGTGGGAGTTTCATTTGGTTCTGTAGTCCGTGTTGTAATATGGTTATTACAGTACATAAACTGTGAGCTGTCCACTCTGTTAATTTTTTAAGTAATATTTAAGATGCAAGCTTTGTCTGTTCTAATTATTATTAATGTTCATATTGTTAGCTCCAGGTTGTACTGTAATGTCTCTGACTTATGCAACATAGCCATATAGTTCTGATAAAGTTCAACTTACAGCCTAAAAATTTTAACTACTTATGTCAAGCAAGCACTTAGCTACTTCCAAATAGTACAAAATATTCAACTACAGGACAGGATGTATCTGGTGCTATAGAAAAATAACTTGGTTCTGCACAGTCAGAGTGGATCTTGTACAAAATCATGTAAATGTTGTGTAGCAGCAGCAATCAAGCAGGCAACTGTTCAGGGCAACGCAGATGCTGACTTGATGAACAAAGTTCTGAAAACCTTGCATGTGAATTCTACACTTGTCGAAGGAAAAAGAAATCCTTTGTTTCCATGGGATCTAACTCAAAAGTATGTGGTGCAGAGATCTGTGTGCTAGGTAAGCATGATGGCTAAAGCTGTTTGCCTTGAAAGCTTCTCCTCACAATGTGTAAGAAACAAGTACTTTCTAATGTTGTGCTAGACTATGGAAATGCTTTTTGGACTTCTAACTTCTTGCATAAAAGTAATTAGATTTGATGAAACATTATTAATATCTCTATGAAATTCAAGTATTTTAGTAAATGTTGAGAAGATATTTGTCTTATTTCTGTATATGGAAGGTCTATATTTTATCTGATCTTTCAAGTGACAACAAGTCAGGTGTATTTAACAATCTTGTAGCTGCAATTTTGAGGTGAGAAGACATTTGAAAGATGTCTAAGCAGTGTTGAGGTTATTTATATCAAAGAATCTTATTTCTAGAGATCCTAAACTACAAGTGTACCTCCATGTCTTACTCCTATGTTTAATCCACTGCTGCAGAGTGTCAAGCTGCCTCTTCTTGCAGTTGGTTCTACTGTGAAACAGTCTTCTTTTGTGTATGTGGTTCCCACTGGCACATGGCTCTGCTTTTGAGTCAGAGGAAAAAAGATACTGGTCTTGCATGAAAAGTCTGAGCAAGGCTACAGGTAAAGGCAGCAAACTGTTTTTCCATGTATCTCATAATGTAGTGCAGCTATAATGCAGCTAGAAATGCATTTTTTCACATCAGTCTCATGATTAGGGGACTGTCACAGTCTTATGTACAGGAAGATACTCGGACATTCCCTGAAACTCCACAAGCTCAGGTACTTCAGGGCTTTTTGAAATGATGTGGTACACCGTTTGGTTACAAATATGCCTGGCATCTGCAGTGTATGCATAGCTTGGAACATTCAGCTTTGGAAACGGTCCAGATTATCAGACTTCTGGTCACAGAGATCCAAGCAGAGAAAGACTACCAGGAAGGAGTATGAAGCAGCAGGGAGACATGTGAAGGTTTAAGGAGGGAGTGGTAGTCTTCTGAAAGAGTGTAATGTGTATACCTTTGCAGTAAGCATATCAACTCCATTGCAAAAAGCTACTGGATTCAAACATGGAGACTGACTTGGCTGCTTACTGTGACAGTGTAACCGAACACCTTCCATGTGACCTTATTCTGAAAAAAAGGCTAATTTTGCAGTACCAATGATTGCAAGGGAACTGGGCAAGGTTGTAGACCTTTGTCCTGTTTCCACCTTTTTTCCAAGCAGCCTGTGTATCTAATCTCTATGAATCATGTCTGCTTGGCCCCCAGTGAGCAAGTACTTTTATCTGTTTTATCTGTTCCTCTTTTAGCTCTTCCCTCCCTTGTTTCACAGGAGAGCATGCAAGGTGAACATGGTTCTGTGCTGGGCATCTCTCCCGATCTGAGGGATCCACACTGCTTTTAGGAACCCTAGGTCTGAGCTGTCATATGCTAAGTTTCTGGGCTCATTGCATGTTACAAAGTACTGGATGTCCCTCAGCGTGTGCTTTTGCATGCAGCTGCTCCTCCTCAGATGCATGACTGCACTTCTCAATGAACTTTGAGATTCATGTTGGTCTGTTTCTCCAGACTGCAGAGGTCCCTTTGGTCACTCATATCTCAGCCATTCCTCACAGTGTAATGTGGTCTGCAAACTGGCTCAAGGTACACTCTTCCTTCATCACCCATGTCATTAATGAAGATGTTGAACAGGAGTAAACCCAGCACTGACCCATGGAGTACATAATTTCACTGGACTTTGTGCTATGGGTCACTATAGGTACCTCACTGTGTACCTCATTGTTGAGCCAGAGTTCAGTCCATCTCACTGCTCCGCCAGCCTTTCCATCAACAGCTTGTACATGAGGATTTTATGAGAGACAAATGTCAAAGGCCTTTACATTTACAAGGTAGCCAAGAACCACTGCCATCTCCATGTTGTTTGGACTTCCTGATCACAGTTTTCAATTCTAGTTGAAAATCTAGCAGAACTACTCATGGCTGCAGAGGACTTCCACTGAAGGGATGAAAGGCCATTTCAAAGTTAATTTGTTGTAAACATTTGACTCTTAAAAAGTAGCTACACTCTGTTTGGTCAAGATGAAAAGAAACCTGCATATCTACTTTGTTTCTGTAGCTGAATTCCATACATTGATGTCAAACAGTTAATGTGTGAATTCTTGTGTTCTTTCTATATGACTTTGCAAAAATACTAGATATTGGATTATCAGTAGCTGTATTGCCAGAGGATTTGAAAGCATTTTACAGGCTTTATGTATGAGCAATAGTGACCACGGCAGGCCTTTAACTACTTAAAATTTGCAGCATGATATTTCTTTAGGATTGTGTACTAAAGGCTGCTAAAGGAAACTACAGGAGTACTATCTGTGGACAGACTGCCCTCCTAGAATTGAGAACTCTGCTCTCCCAAGATGTTTAAAGATCTATTTCATCTTGCAAGGTTTAAAACAAAGCAAAACTAAATCATAAACCTCAAAGAAATAAAAGATAGTCTTAAATTGTCAAAAAAAGTCACAAATATTCCAAATCTATTTTTAAAGATCCATGTGTAAGTCTGCATGAGATATGAACAGCATGCAGCTGTGCTACATATTCTGAAGGTAGCTTCTGTGCAGGGATCTTATAAAGATTTTTAGACTGTAGCTCAGGAAGGTGGGACCGAGGAGGAAATTTCTTATGGAAGATGTTACTTCCAGTGGATTCTCTCCAAATGAAGGTTTAAGGTGGTCTCTTTCTGTAAAGAAAATGCTACTTTTCAGATACGACCTTTCTTTTGTAGTTTCAACAAATGTTGTTTCAGAAAACAGATTTTTGGCCAGTTTTAGAATAGAGTATTTTCACTTGGATAGTACCTACAATAATCATGTAGTCCAATTGCCTGACCATTTCAGGGCTGACCAAAAGTTAATGCACTTTATTAAGGATATTGTCCAAATGTCTCTTGAACACTAACAGACATGGAGTATCGATCACCTCTTTAGGAAGCCTCTTCAAGTGTTTGAACACACTCTCTGCCAAGAAGTGTTTCATAATGTCAACTCTGAACTGCCCTGCTGCAGGTTTGAACCATTCCCATGCATCTTGTGACTGGATTCCAGGGAAAATCGCTCAGCACTTTCCTCTGTACTTCTCCTCAGAAAGCTGCAGAGAATGGTGATGTTGTCTGTCAGCCTCCTTTTCTCCAAAGTCCTCAACCACTCCTCATAGGACATGCCTTCCAGTCATTTCACCAGCTTTGTTGCTCTCCTTCTAAGTGCTGAACTTGTGTGGCAGAATTGATGCTGAATTGTGGAATACAGGGAGAACGTATCAATTCCATGTGGAATTTCAGTGGGAAGTTCTGAGCTGTGATGTGGGGATCCTGACTCAACAGGCAATGAGGCGTATTAGAATTGGTTTTCCCTTGTCCACTGTGGACTCTGTACTGACCTATTAATGTCTGTCTGCTTCATAGAACAGGCTATGCACTAGACTGGGGACTTCTGAGTTATTTCCCCCCCAGGATAATGCATCTCAGTGAATCCTGAGCTGTGAATGGGAACAAGCTAATCATACAAAGTTTTTTACTTCCATTGTGGTGTTAGGAATATTGTCCTAACAATGTCCCTGTTAACAAGAAAGCTGTGGTTGGTCAGTCTTTGGCACCAAGTCTAGAGAAGCTGTGTGGTAATAGGTAGCTGTTGCTGTATTGATTATCCAGGTGGTTGTACTAGTCTTCTAACTGCAATATGGTATTGTAGAGTGGCTCTCTTGCCTCTGGAAAGTCTGTATTGAGCAGTTCCTACCACTCTGAAGTTAGAGCACTTAGTGTGTTTTGGGAGTAAACAACTTTGTGTTGAAGGGATGGTGGAAGAGGGCACAAGCAGTTTGCAGTGGCAGCTGAAGTAGAGACTGAAATACCCTGACCATAAATGGCCAGCTGTTTGCAGACCTATGGGCAGAAGAGATGGCTGTTCCTCTATTACAGAATGATGGGCTGGATCTACACAGCTGTGCCTCTCTAAGCTGGCAGAAGGGTGCACCTTTTGCTCTCCTCCCCTCAGCTTTCTGGTGCAGAAAGAGGAGCCCTGCTGCTGCTCCATAGGTTGGTGCATTATCTTTGAGAGATCAGGTAGGCTGCAGGGATGTTCCTGGAAGGATATCACTGCATGCAGTAGCCTTCCAGGTCCTAGCTCTTATATGTGCTCAGAACACATGTGGGATGGCAGGGGACTGCAGTTACTGCCTGGGAATAGAGGAGAGAAATGAGGAGGTAGGAAGGCAAGAACTGTTATTTATATCAGCTTGTTAGCAGTTGAGTTCCATCACTCTGAGCATGTGGACTTTTAAAAACTGTGAAGAGTGATTAATCTTCACTGAGCACTAAGCCTTGTGTATGGGGAAGTAGTTCTTGAAATCTTGGTATTAAATAATGGCTTTTCTTTCTTTGTTCTTTTTTTTTGGTTTTGTTTTTTTCACCCCAGCACCTCACTACCAGGTCATAACTGTCTCAGAAATTTAGGCTCTACGTTTCTCAGTTTGTGTTTCGTTACCTTTTGGACAAGAAATGTATCACTCTCTGGAAATCACTGCTATGAATGAGGCCTGCGTTTTCTTCCAGGGGCAGAGCTGATGCAGGTCTTTGCAATACTCAAATTTAGGAGTAGAAGGAAATGCTCTATACACACTTCATATGTCGAGAAGTTCACTAGAATCATGTTCTAAATGTCTGGCTTGTTAGCAAGATATTACAAATCCTTGATTTAATTTTCCTGATACTTTTTGGAATCCAGCTGTGTACAGATCACTGTATCAGCAGGTTTTCCAAGGCTGGGAACTTCATTTTCAAAAAAAAGGATGGCACTTAGGTTACAGGGACAGTTACCCAACAGGTTCTGGAATTCAGTGCTTTGTGGAAGAAAACATAAGTGCAAGTCTTTATTCATTTGCGAAACAAATCAAGACAAAACATCACAGTATGCAGTCTGAGCTTTGTCCAGGTTTCAACATCAGAGATATTTCTGATGTGTAGTTACCTAAATATTGCATGAAAATATAATTTTGAAGGAGACTGCCTAGAGCATGTCTGGCATGTGAGACCTGGTGGTTGCTTGGGGACAAGGAGAGAAATTTGGTATTTCTCAAAAATTTCATTTCACAACAACAATCAAATAAAAGAACACCAGCAATGAAACATGTAATATTGTTAGTTGATGTTGGCCACCAAGTTGATTAGAGGGATGGAGCACCTCTGCAGTGACGAAGGGCTGAGAGAATTGGGTTTATTCAGCCTGGAGAAGAAAAGGTTTCAGGGTTACCTAATTGTGGCCTTCCAGTACCTGAAGGGAGCCTACAAGAAAGATGGAGAGGGACTTTTTACAAGGTCATGTAGTGACAGAACAAGAGGGAATGGCTTCAAACTGAAAGAGGTGAGGTTGAGATTAGGTTTTAGTCTATTAAATATTACTGTGAGGGTGGTGAGGTACTGGAACAGGTTGCCCAGAAAAGCTGTGGCTGACCCATCACTGGAAGTGTTCAAGCCAAGGTTGGATGAGGCTCTGTGCAACCTGATCTAGTGAAAGGAGTCACTGCCTATGCCAGGGGGGTTGGAACTAGATCATCTTTGGGGTCCCTTCCAACCCAGGCTGTTCTGTGATTCTGTGATAATACAGATTGACTTTTACTGTAGCCAGTGACTTTTGTGACTATGAATTTTTGGAGAGGATGAGGAATTTCCATTACACTGTGTTAAATGTGTTAGTTAACTATGGTGTGGACATATTCAGAGTTTCTAAGTGCTATTGTCTTCTGTATCTCTGCTGATGGTGACACATTCTTGTCTGTGGTTTTGCTGGACTTAATTGTTGGTCATGAAGGTCAAAAGAGGACTATATGTGTGTCTTTACATATTTATTAAACTATATATTTGCCCATGGCAGGAGGGTTGGAACTAGATGATCTTTAAGGACCATTCTAACCCAAATCGTTCTAAGATTCTATATAATGATAATAATATATATTATTTTTTAATAACAGAACTTTCCCCATGCCCAAAAAAAGGGGGGAAAAAAGTCTTCCATGATAGATCTCCCAAAGGCCTGGTGAGCAGGAGTGGTCTTTTAGGGGTTTTTTGCTGTATGTTTGTTATAATTCCTCTTGGATTCTTCCTTGGTCATCATAGCCACTAAATCAGTGAGTTCTGTGCTGAAGTTGCTGTTTCAAAGATAGCTAGATCTGTTGTGTTTCCTTTCAGTTCAAAAGGGTTTTTTTTTGGTGGGGTAAGTTCTCATTTGTTTCTTGTCTGTTCCCTTTAAAATGTGTTTTTTAGTCAGATAGATACTTGTGGAATTATGTATGTAGGTGCGTTCTTTCATTTCTTCCTGTGGCTGCCTATGCAAATAATTCTTTTGTATATGCAAATATCCATTTAAACTTGTATTTAATATGATAATATTGTGACGGACTATTTTTTTAATACTGTAGAAGAACAAAGACTATGCATCAACAGTGAGTCTTGCAACTTAGTTAATCTATTAATAAAGGGATGAGCCAACCAGAATATCGGCTTGTATTTAATTTTCGGTGGGGGTTGATGGTTGTTTTTTTGGTCTTGTATCTGCTGACTAACTTTTTAGCTAGAGCAACGATTTTGAATTTGTCAGATTGTCTGGGAACTGAGCTGTACTCTCTGTCTTCTGAGTTTTAAAGACAACCTGGTAGGAAGTACTCCTCTGATTGTTTTTTAAATCTTTGTTGACCTCTTTTGATCAGTGCACCTCTATTTATGGCTTGGAATTTTGTTTGCTTTATGTTACTGATGCCTTAAGCTCCTGTTACTACACGTACTTGATAGAAAGTAGTATCAGATGTGTATGGGGTGCCATAGAATGGGCTGGTATAGAGCAGGAATCAGTAGTTGTAGGAGCTCACAGTCCACTCTGGTGATCTTGCATTCTGTTAAGAGATTAGCCACAGGTCTTTGACAATAACCTTGAGAAATGCATCCAATTTAAACATTAATTTGGAATCTGAATGGCTGCCTGAGTCCTTCTAGGGACTCCTGATGGCTCTGTTTCAATCTGATTGATAGAACCCATGTGGAAGGTGACTGGGTTTGGCAGAACAGGGATACAAATTAAATGCCTCGTGCTCCAAAGGTCAGCCAATGTGTATGAATACTCTCTCTAGCTGCGGTTACAGAACCTCAACATGTTGCCATTCCTCTCCTTGTGTCCAGGGTATATGTGGCAAGTATAGGATTAGTTCTTGGATAGTCTGGCTAGTTGAGACTTTTGAGAGGAGTGCATTGGTAGACGATGCATGGCGTCATTCCCTTCTCTTTCCTGTCCAGTGTTTGTCATTAACAGGAAACATCAATTTGGGAGCAAACTGCGCGGTTTTAGCCATTTGCCTTGAAAGTGCACTTAATCAAAGTTGTGGAAGGTACACTGCATGTAGGCCCTAACCTGGAATGATCTGTGCTGGCCTTGGCCTCTGGACTGTAGAAAACAAATGGCTGACAGACACACTTGCTGGCCAGTGGCTGAAAGGTTGTTTGGAGAAAAATAAACGAAGTACACAATAAGTTCCGCTTTCTGGAAACAGATGAGCCCTAATGAACATGGAAGCACTTTGATCATCATACAGAAAGACCTGCTCCTGCATGGCTGTGGGGGAGAGGTGCCAGCATGGTGTTCTCACATTGGGTTTTCCCTACATGGCATTGAGGTGAATAAGATTATGACCTGCAGAACCCCACTGCACATGCAAGGCATGCACCTGCAATACTTCTGAACAGAACTGTGTGTGTAACATTGGCAAGCATGTGTTTTGTGAGGTTGGCATGAAGGGGTATGAGGACAATGTATTAATAACATACATCATGAAGCATGTTTTGATTATTATGTGTACCGTAATTAGAAAATTCATATACTCAGAACCTTGTATTTTATCAAGAGTCTTTGTCTGTACTTTGTCTGACCTATTGCATATAGGCTTGGAAGATGAGCTTGTTATAGTAAAAGTAATTTATGTGCAGATGGCACAGACCTGCAGATTAGGAATCCTTTTTCTGGCTGAGAGCTCTGAAAACAGGAGAAATAATCTTCTGAAATGGGATTTTCTAAATGAGTTCAGACATTTACAGTAGGTATGTTACAACAACCGAAAAACGTACTCACTTGAACTTTTTAAGCCTTGGTTTCTTTTTGAAAGAAATAGGAAAACTTAAGACTTTATAGAAGCAGAGAATTTATAGCTGTATGCAAGTGTAGAAGAAATCAAATTCTGGCACTGGCCAGCTGCTATATCTAGACTGAGAATTACTAAATCTTAATATATATGGAAACAGTAACAGTCCTCTGGGAAGCCCTCTGACAGCTCAGAGTTGTAAATCCACTTTAAAGGAGATAAACAGTTCCAGGAAAGGTGAAGCAGGCTGCTCTTTCTGCATGACTGAGAGCTGAAAACTGAGTTTGGGGTTTGTTGTGGGAGCAGCTTGTTTGGGTGAATTCTTTGGGGTGTGGTCTTGTTTGGCAGCACTTTATATGTCTAATTTTCCTCCTACTATGTTTTTGGCAAATGGAGAAGAAGAAATACCCAATGGCTGTGTTAAGACTGCTTTCTGTTTCATATTTTAGTACTGTTATGCTAAGGACTATTGAGTATTACATGTCAACATTTGCAGTAGGAGAGCAGCACAAAGCCCGTGCTACCACCTAGCAGCTCTTGACAGGTTTGAATCAGATTACATGGATGGCATTTCAACTGCATTACTTTTGGAGATAAACCTGTCCTTGTGACTGGGAGAAATTATTGCTGCATGATACACATTGTCGTCTTTGTCTCAAGTGTGTGCAGCTGCTGTCACTTGATTTGCTGCTTGGGCATATGTTGCCAGATGGGGGGAAGGGACTTTTTCCCTTTGTGTTAACTGCTTTTTGCAATAATGAGGTAATAATTTTGGACACCAAGTGAGAAAAAAGAATTATGTTTTTCTCCCTATATGATCCATGCCAGTCTGGTGATTTCTGGTCAAAAAGAAACTTCTGGTCACTTTAGGTTTTGACTGAAGAAAAAGACACAAAAAAACCCCAGGTAAAACATCAATTCCTGTAGTAAAATAAGCAAATAAATAGTATAAAATTGCAGTGTGGCAATGTTGCAGGGCCTGAGTAATGGCACTGATGTGTATTAGATGTTTTGTTCCATAATTTTAAAGGAGTTATACAGTGTTCATTTACTCCATAGCATTTGTGCAGGTGTTTGATCTGTAAATACTTGTGTCAAGTACTTGTGTGTCCTGTTTTTCTTCTCCATCTGGTGGGGTATGTTAGAAGCAGATGCAGCTTGAGTTTTTTAGTTAGCATTAGAACTCCAGGTTCTTTGTTGAAAAGATTGAAAGTGTTGGAATAGCAGTTTGCTTTAAATATTACTGGTGCTGATCTTAAAGATGTAAAGTAACTGGCGGGCTGAAAAAACCCCTCTTTAATAGAGCAAGCCTTCAGGGCAGAGCCATTTAGACTTGCCTTCCTTTGAGTGATGGGTTGGACAGGGTGGTCTTGTGAGGTTCTTTCTCACCTGGACTGCTTTATGATTCTGTGGAGGTTATGGTGCTGAGGCCTGCCTCTGCTTTGCTTCGAACTCTCTTTTGTACTGTACATTACATCTCTGTTCTGTTCTCTGCAGTAATTCTCATAGGATTTTTGCCTTTGCCTCAGTCCCTTGTGACCTTCTAGAAATGAAGATTAGCTCTACACCTTCAATTATAGAGAGGAATAGTTCCTGTGACTTCAACTGACTGATAAAACCCCCTATATATCAGACTTAGGCAGCATTCAGTGCTTTTGCAGGGGTCAGAAGAGCATAGCAATGTAACATGTGAGATTTTCTGACCTTCAGATTTTTCTACTCTCCTAGTGATGGAAGAAAATACGTTCTGACAGAACTTGGTTTTAATGCTTTTTGTCTCAGTTCACAAAAATATAAGTAAATACGATGTGTCTTTGAGAGAAAAAATGACACAGATGGGTTCAAGGATCTAAATTTAGCCAAGAAGCCTGTTTTGTGTCTTGTTTCTTTTCAGCTGAGAACTAAAATTACAAAGGTTCTTATTAATACAGTAAAAGGAGTAGCCTTTGATTATCTATTTGAAAAATTTCTAGCAATATTTTCAATTGTAGCTGATAAACCTAAAAAGCAGAGGGAATGAAGTATATGCAAGAGAAAATGAGATTTTTTTTGTTTCTGAATATTATCAGACTTTTGTGGTAGGAGTTGCACTGGACTGAGTTTACTGACTGATTGCCTTTTTCTAATACGTCTATTGCAATAATTCCATAGCTTGTGCTTGACAGAAATGTTTTCAACACAGTCTGCCTGTGTGAGGTTTCTGGTATAAACAGAAGCACGCTTCTGTTTGGTTTACCTTTTAGTAACTGGTCTGTGGCAATTGTGTGTTTGTCCTCTGAACTAAGACTGTACTTTGAAGACGACATTGAATGCAGCTGTATTAATCTGTTTCGGGTTTTTTTGCTGATAGGATGTTACTGCCTCCTGGTTTGCACATCTGACTGGAGAATTCAGTAACAGTTACTTTCCTGTCTTTCAGGTATTGATAGCTGATGACTACTCTGATCCGTTTGATGCCAAAAGTGAGTTGAACAGAATGGGAAAAGGCGAGAACACTGGCTACATGGAACCATATGAAGCCCAGAGAATAATGGCTGGTAAGAACAGACAATTGCACATGTGAGTTCTAGTAGCATGGCAATACACATGTACATTACAGCTGTTATGAAACAGAAATGTCATTGTTTGGCAAATTTTGGCATTTGGAAGAACCATGCTTCTGAAGATGCTTAGGTAGGCAACAGTAAACGCCACGGAAGCTTTTCATTTGCCTGCATGTGCCTTGATACCTAAAAATACGCTCTGGACCTCGCTTTTAAATATAGGTGTTTTGAACTCTCATGTGAGAAGATGAAAAACATATGACAGTGGGAGTTGGAGTGTGTATTGCTCAGCTTGGCATTGTCAAGGCTGTCATTTGTGTATGTAGTACGGGTGGCCAAAGCATAGCGTTGTGTTGTTTTAGTTAAAAACAGTTGATCAATTTGCGTATGGACTTTTTTTCCTCAGTCAGATTCAAACTTTTTGGTCTCCGTTCTCTTGGAGGATGGCTGTAAAGCTACGTCTTTATGTAGCTTCCATCTTTTCTTCCTCATTTCTCTGATTGCTTTTTTACTGGTGGTCAAAATGAGACACTATAGGATGCCTGCGAGCCTTTAACTGCTATTCCTAGTAGTTTTTATGCTTTTCTGTCTTGTAGGGAGCTGGCTAATGGTAGCACTGTTGTAGGTAGGAGTTTGGACTGTTTGAACCCCTCGTCCTGGCGTTACGCAAATGTATTTCCTGTATATTTTCCTATCTGCATCAATTTCCTACTTGTTGGCTGCACAGTCTCTAAAATTTTCCAAGATACGGGGCCATATATTCTTAATTTATGATGATTTGACTCTTTGTGCAGATCAACTATGCATTTCTTGGATTTATACAGCAGGTCTTCTTTTTCTCACCATGGGGTAAAAGTCGTTCTTGTGCCCAGTTAAGTTGATTGTATGCTTTCCTTTTCTATTGGCAGCTCCTGTTTTGGGCCCTCAGGAAAGATTAATCAGTGGGGGAAGATGAGGCTGTTGGATGCAAAGATCCTTTTTTCATGCAAGTGTTCCTATTTTTCTTTTCTTAAATAGCATTTCTGAAGAGAGACACAGGAAATTACAAGCAAACTATTGTTTGGAAGTTGTCAGTATCTTATAGAGGAGCTGTGAGCTTTTAGTTCTCTTAGCATACATCTATTCGAAGTTGAGTAATTTCTCAGAAAAACAAATCAGTGCAAATAATTTTTTGCTGTGTGTTGAGCAAAACACACAGATATTTTGTGATGAGCATTTGTAATTTTAACTATGAAGTTTACAGTGTGTTGATTGGCTTCTTCCTGTGTTTAGGACCAGAGTTTATTCTATTTCCTATTCCAGATTAGCCATAACAAATTAGATGATTTAGTGGACAGTACTGGATGGCTTACCTAAAGTAAGGAACAATAGGTTTGTGAACCCTTGCAATTACAAGATACTCTTTTGCCAAATTTTATTTGGTGCAACTGATAAGCTGTTATATCTGTTCTGTAGATTATTATAAAGGAAACATAAGGAGCTCTCAAAGATGCTAAAGGCTCTTTTGAATAGAGGATTTAATTGATTATAATGATACAGGAGGTGTTCTGAATAGGCATTTGATTGAGCCAGCAGAAGATAATTGATATACCCATGAAGATGTTTAGTGTTTTGAGATCCAGGTATTTAGTTTCCAGTCATGTTGTCCTAGTGTGGGTAGAAATAGAAAAGGTCTTCCCATAAACCTCCATGAGGTTAGGTTACATTGACTATATTCAAGCATACAGTTCTATGTTTAGGGTTTTTTATTGTTCAGGTCTTGCATTTGCCCTTTACTTGACAAATGAAAATCCAAAGGCATCTTGTTGGAGTTTTTTAAGGTTCAGTTCATATTATGTATCTGCTGCTTCTAAAGAAGACCTTTTAACTGCCATCTGTTTGGCCTCAAAGTGTATACTGCTTTGTTTGTTATATTTATTTGTTGGTTTTGTTGTCTGATGAATAGAAGAACATGAGGTGGCTATCTGTTTAGCTTGTCTAATCTGATTAAGTCCTTCTGACTGTATTTAACATGGATTAATCCCAGAGAGAAGGAATTTGCATACCCCAGCAGAGTACACTGTAGGAGAGAAAGAAAACATGTTAACTGGTGTATCCTAACTCTTGCCACTCTGGAAACCAGGTGTAAGGCTAGTTGAAATAGGAGCGTAAGATTTTTGTGCATATTACATGCTCCTTGAGTTAGAGGATTAGGCAAATGCAGGTGTCCATACGAAATAAGACTCTGGGATTTCAACATGAGAAGATAAGCTTACATTTGAATAGAATGGTATGATGTCTGAAATAGCTAGTATTTTCATTCAGAACTTTGCCTTTCTCCCTGAGAGCTGTGTCGGCTTGTAGTTTTCATGTAATTGTTCTGAGCTGATGTTTAATATGAAAAGAATTGCAATCCTTAAAATTAATTATTTGAATTAATTATTTAACGGTCTATCTATTTCCATGCTCTCTGTGGTTAGAATTGGCTTCAGTCAGGCTTGAAGTTTCTTCTGCTAATAGTGTCCTCCAAAAACACTTTGTGTTTTTGTGATGGTTGTGATGATTGCAAGAAAGCAATCGTTATGCCAAGGTTTGGAAAGACTTTTTGAAGGAAGGTTTGACCTGAGGCTAAGGTAAGAGCAAGCTGATAACGATGCCTGTTTATAAGAAGCTGTCATCTGTCAGCCAAACACATCTGCTGGCTAGTAGTGATATTCATAAGTGTCTGTCCTGTCTTCAGGAAGTCCATGCCAGAGGTTCAGAGAAAATCCCTGGGAACCCAGTTCTTGATGTGCTCTGTGGTGTGAGTCTCAACTTGGCTGGATGTGCACCTAAGGCCATAGGAGGAACAGTGTTGCATCTTTGCCTTACCGACAACCTGTTTGGAGATTTGATGTCCCAGTGTAACTACAAGGACGTTCTCTGTGATGTTAATATTTGACATACTGTGTCCTGGACTATGCATGGAGTGCGATTCATGCATGCATGACAGCAATAGAGATAGCTAAGATGGTAATTTCTAAGGATCCTGAGAAGTAGATGGACCTTACTTTTCCTGCAGTGTCAGTGCGTAGCTGCTGCAATAACATGTGGCCTGCCACACAAACAAGCTTGTGGTGCCTTGCCTAGCCTGTAACCAAGTATTGCGTGAATCAGGTGTATGAACTGTTACTTTACGATTTCATATATTTGTAGATATTGATATCGCTATCTAGTTTCCTACATTCTGAAGTAGTAGCTAACAGCTTCCAACCTCTGTGACACATTCCTGGATCTCTGTGTCATGGGGAAAATAATAACTAGAACATCTTGCCTGAAACTCATGTACCAAAACTAGGATAATAAGATACCATTTTAGTCAAAACAAGAAAGAAGGCCCAGAAACCTTGAGAAGCTCCAAAAAGAAGATGCAATGTGAAGATGATGAAGTACAAGGGCTCCTGAGACCTCTGACTCAATTTCAGAGAAGGCGTGTTGGGGGGAGTTTCTGGGGATGGACAATTACTAGATTGGATGTAACCTTTAGATAGGATAATTAAGTAGTGTTATAAAATT
>JAWWLT010000092.1:26981124-27013431 GCA_035040995.1 Premnoplex brunnescens
ACACACACACACAAACGTGTTTGCATAGATTGTCCAGCAGCTGTCCCAGATCCCAGTGGCTGCCTTGCAGGTGGCACTGAGAGAAGGGAACTCCAAAGGTTTCTAGCTGTGCTCCTGTTGCTGATATTCAGACTCTTTTACAGGTGAGTCCAGCTTGAAGTTCATTGGTGTTCACATGTACCTACCAAGAGCAGAGCATGCACTCACAAAGAAGTAAGATTTACTGAGAGGATGTGGCACACAGTAATGATGAAGTGAAGAACTCCCACAGGGAAATAACACTCACTGTTCATGTAAACAGAAGCCCTTTTTATCCACATCTTTCTCTGCTTTCCCATGTTTATTCCTTCCTGAGCCATCTTGATCCTTATTTTTTCCCTTCCTTTGGTCCTTTTCCTAAGTATTATATAATGACTTATATGTTCCATCAATCCACATAAAAACATGCCATAAGTTTTACGGAATCCTGAATTCTTTTCCCTGTGGATCCCATAATGAGTCCTGCGCTCCTTCAGGCTCCTTCAGTCTGCCAGGTCTTCAGTGGGAGGAGTTTCTATGGTTGACTAATCCTGGTGGGCTTCACACCAGGGGCAATTGTCCAATTGCTTAGTGAATGATTAGATTGTCATCTAAATACATCACTGTAAATTGCTGATTGAACAATCAGCATGTTCTTGCCCATCCAACCCTCTCCAAACCTTTGTTTAATCATGAACATACTTTAATCACTGAAGTTCTCAGTGATTTGTAACTTGTTTCAGCCCGGGGGTAAGGAAGCATCAGAGACCTTGTGGCTGCAGTCAGCTCCCAGGAGCAGGGGCATGGAGATAATGAAAGTAGACTCTACTCAGAAGGGTAGAAGGGAGAGCCACAAAGACAACAGGTCCAAGCTGCAGTACAGGACATTGCCTCCAGATCAGAGAACCCTCTCCTCACCTGGGTGGGACCCAGACCTCCACCCTGTGAGATCTTCCAGCATTGGAGCAAGCTTATTTAGCTGCCCTTGCTGTGGGCTGGAAGTTGTACTGTCTGAGCTCTTGAGGGGTCATCCAAGCAATATTTTTCAAGGATTCTGTGGTTTTGTTGTGTTGGAAGTTTTCTCTGCCATTTCAGCTGACCATTTCAAAGGCTATTTCCTGAAGTGAAAGAGCTTTGTCATGGATTTTATAATAAAATAATAAAAAAATTAACCAACAGAAAATAACTGTGTCATGGTTTGTTGTTTTGGTTTTGGTTGTTTTGTTGTTTTTTGGTTTTTTTTTAAAGAGATAAGCATCACAGCTGAAAACTTGTTAATTTTAGTTTTATTTTATGTAGCCATACTACATACACCTTAGACGCAACACCTGTGATACAAGAAGTGTCATCAGTGGTAGGAGAGGTTTAGTGCCATCTGCCCTTAGCCCTTCAGTGCCTCCATAGCGTGAGGATTCTCAGATTTGGTGATCAAAGGTGTCCCATTCTGCCATTGCCTCTGTTACAATTCAGATGGTTCCCCAAAATGTTCAGCTTGTCTATCAGGCCTGAAGAAAAAGGTCTGGCCTTGCTGTGATTTCTGCTGGCCCAGGCTGGGTACATTTGGTAGGACACACAGAAATTGCTTACTTTCTGAAGTTGTTTTTCTGTTTTCAGGTTGAGAAATAGGCCTGTGGATATTAATTCCTGCATTTTGCCTGATGCGGGTCATAAGCTCATCCCAAAGGACTTGTTATCTCTCAACATTTGATAAAAAACTTGAGTTGCTAAGAGCCCTGTTCCTTCAATATCTGTCTTCCCCACTCAGGGTAACACCGTTGTCCTCCCCACTTGCAGGGTACTGAGGGCAAATTTTCAGCATGATATTACATTAAGGTGTAACTCAAGTTCAGTCTGTAGGTCAAAGCACAATGGTTTTGTGTGACATTACTGTCATCTGAAGAATAAAGGGTGCCAATCACTAGGGATGGGCTTAAGCATAATGCTTAGTCTCAAGATGAACTATACGTGGTAAAACTGTCATCACCTGTCCCTTTCTTAGGCCTCTTATTTTGCCTCTGCAGTATGTTATATTGGCTGCGGTCTGTTGCAAAGACCAGTGGTGATGCTGAACATGATACAACACAGGTCACACAGCAAATGTGCAGCCAGTACTGCATGGTGGAACACTCAAAAGACCCTGCTGCTCTTACCCTGAGAGCTGGTTATCTGGTGAGATAGGGAGACTGGTGTTCAACTTTTCCTGATTAAAACCAACCAAACAAAAAAGCAATCAACAAAAACAAACAAACAAACAAACAAACAAAACCCCCACAAACAAACAAAAAACCAACCAACCAAAAAAAAAAGCCTGCTTAAAGAGTGATGTCTTTGGAGGCTGTAGAATTTTCCAGTAGGTCAATATTGCCCTACCTGGTTTGTATGGGGTGGTTCCTCAAATAGCCAAACCTGTGGAGAGCAGCGTAGTGTCTGTAGCTGCTCAGGCTTACTGGTTTGGCACAAGTTAGTTTGCCCTGTTTGTGTGCAGCAGCTGTTGAGCAGGCTTAGTCCATAGATCCTTTGGGTCACTGGGCACAAGATCAAATTAAAGAAAACATACTGCTACATCATACCTAGGGACATGGAAATCAAAAGCTTATTCTCTAAAACTGGTATTTAAAAGATCCACTGGTTCCAATTCCACCTTGTTCCCTGCATGTACTTCCCGCAGTTGGCTGTACACTCACAGAGGCATCCAGACAGAAGGGAAGTTTCGAGGCAATATTTGTTTGTATTGTGGGTGGTTTTTTGTTCCGAAGAAATATTTAAGGGACCAAGCTGACTAGTGCAGCTCTCTTAACTGGAGTCAACAGCCTAGAGCAGCAAACAACTTAGGAGTGGGTGAGCAGCCTCTGGCATGTTGGCTGCTCATGAACTCACCCTGCATATCACTGTTAAGGACTTCAATCAGTGGCACTGAAAGCCTAGTTTCTCCACAAAAGCCATGCTGGAGGTGCCTGATCAGTGGAATAAGGTCCTTGGTCCTTACCTTTCACAACTGGGACACAGGAAACAGCTGCTGAGAAAAGACAGAGGACTGTTGGAGATGCAATTATGACTGGGGTTGTGTTGTCCACAGCTCTGACACAGACATGTTTCTGGGGATGTGAACACTTTCCTTCTGTGTGTGTGTTGACAGAAGGTGTCCAGCATTGCCTCTTTAGTGTTGCTGAACAGTGTGCGACAGCACGTACTAGTTTGTCTCCAGCTTCCCCATAGGCTTACAGAGTTAAGGTGTGGAGATCCACCGTGGAGGGAAGTGTGTGGTACTGCCAAGGAAACCACAGCACAGCACAGCACAGCGCTTCTTCATATCAGCACTTGCACTGGGTTGTCTGTAAATCCTTGGGTGAACAGCAGCATGGGGCACTGCTTTGGCTTACAAAGCACAGTCTGATGAGTGAAGTGTGAAAAGTTAATATGTGGAGAGCCACTCTCCTCTCACTTGTGCATTTGGCCTCCTAGAAACAGGTGTCTGTGCAATGTTTAGGAGCTTCCTGCTCTTCAGGTCTGGGTGCACAGAGGGCAGCCTGAGGAACTTCTGTGAGGGCATTGGAGCTCCTTCCCGAGGCTTTCAGTAGTGGGCTGAGATGATCCGCAGATGGAATGTGAAGAGCACTTCAGGGAAGGTAGAGCTGTGATAAGGGAATGTACAAGGATGAAACAAAATAAGAGTTACCAGAAGCATCTGGGATTAATTTTTCTGTTGTTTGCAAGGTAGGCTGTGCCAAGGGAGAGTGTTGTCAATCCCATCTGCCCCTTTAGCACATGCAGCATCTCTGAGCAAGCCAAAATTAATCTCTTTTATAACACCCCAGAATAAAAAAAGCCAAAAACCAACCAACCAAAAAAATCAACCAACCAACAAAAAAACCCCAACCACAAAAATCAAGACAATTGCCTGACTTGAAGCAATAGTTCAACTACACATAAACTCACAACAGCTGGCTCCCAATATGCTTTCATCTCAACATCCTATTCAGACTTTTGCTAGTGGCAGAGAAAGAGGAACATAAGGAAGCAAAATGTATGTTGATCTCATTCATACTGCTGTTTCAGTCAAACCTGGAGCAACCTGAAGCAAAGCAGAGATTGCAGGATATTAGGAGTTCCCATGTCTCTCAGCTAAACATCAGCAATGCATCATGGTCAAAGATCTCAGGGCATGACCCTGCTACTACCTTTACTTCAGCAAGGCTTTTGACACTGTCTCCCCTAACATACTCGTAGGTAAACTCACGAAACATGGGTGAGATGAATGAACAGTGAGGTCGATCAAGTACTGCCTGAATGCAGAGCTCAGAGGGTTGTGATCAGTGTAGTAGAATCCAGCTGAAGGCCTGTAGTCAGTGGTGTTCCCCAGGGATCAATACTGTCTCCAGTCTTATTCCACTTGTATATCAGTGACCTGATCGAAGGGAAGGAATGGACCCCAGCAAGTTTGCTGATGGTATGAAAGTGGGGTTGTGTGTGACTGATACACCTGAGGGTTGTGCTGCCGTTCACTGGGACCTTGATAGACTAGAGAACTGGCTGAAGAGAAACCTAATGAGGTTCACAAAGGGCAAATTTAGGGTTGTGCACCTGGGGAGGAATAACCCCAAGTACTGGTACAGGTTGGAGGCTGACCTACTAGAGAGCAGCTCTGCAGAGAAGGACCTGGGGATGTTGGTGGATGACAAGTTGACCATGAGCTGGCAGCGTGCCCCTGCAGCCAGGAAGGCCAAGGGTATCCTGGGGTGTATCAGGAAGAGTGTGGCCAGCAGGTCAAGGGAGGTGATCCTCCCCCTCTACTCTGTCCTCGTGAGGCCACATCTGGAGTGCTATGTCCAGTTATGGGCTCCTCAGTACAAGAAAGACAAGAAGCTACCAGAGAGGGTCCAGCAGAGGGCCACAAAGATGATTAGGGGTCTGGAGCCTCTCTCTTATGAGGAGAGACTGAGGGAGCTAGGGGCCTGTTTAGTCTGGAGAAGATAAGACTGAGAGGGAAACCCTACAATACATACAAATATCTCAAAGGTGGGCATCAAGACGATGATGCCAGATTTTTTCAGTGGTGCCCAGCAACAGGACAAGGAGCAATGGCCATAAACTAAAACAAAATATTCTTTACGTTGAGTGTGAGAGAGCACTGGAACAGGCTGCCCAGGGAGGTTGTGGTCTCTCCCTCTCTGGAGACATTCAAAAGCCACCTGGATGTGTTCTTTTATGTAACCTGCTCTAGGAGGCCCTGCCTTGGCTAGATGATCTCCAGAGATCCTTTCCAACCCTAAAAATTCTGTGATTCTGTTGCCTTAGGATTTCATGTATTTGTAGATTTTTATATAGCTGTGTAGTTTCTGGCATTCTGAAGTAGTAGCTAACAGCTTCCAACCTCTGTGACACATTCCTGTATCTCTGTGTCATGAGGAAAATAATAACTAGAACATCTTGCCTGAAACTCATGTACCCACACTAGGATAATAAGATACCATTTTAGTCAAAACAAGAAAGAAGGCCCAGAAACTTGGAGAAGTTCCAAAAAGAAGACATAATGCAAAGATGGTGAAGATGATGAAGTACAAGGGACCTCCAACTCAATTTCAGAAAAGGCGTATTGGGGGGCAGATCTGGGGAGTTTCTGGGGATGGACAATTACTAGATTGGATGTAACCTTTAGATAGGATAATTAAGTAGTGTTATAAAATTGGTAAGACCCCTATGCTAGGGAGCTCAGCTCAGAGCTCAGCTCAGCTGGTCTGGTGCTTGTCAGTTCATCTCCAGTGCTTGTCCACGCACTGCAGGGGCAGCTCCCACCTTGCCCCCTTGGCAAGCCGTGAAGAACCTCAAGTCCTCCTTAAGGAGCATGAGGACAGTATTGGAGGAAGGGCACATGTCTCTCTGTATGCTTTTTACACTTTGTAAAACCCCTAAAACCCTTAAGTTAACTCCTCTCTACCTTACCCAGATAATGTTGTCTTGGAACAAATCCTCTAGAATTTCAGGCAACAGGACTACTTCATGCTTGAGAAAAAGTTCTGCAGGGAAGCTGTGACTGGAGATGCTATGTTTGAACAGAAGTGAATGGTTGAGATACTGTCAGGTCAGAATGGTGGTGCCCATATCATCCAAGCTGTTCTCTCATCCATTCTTCTCAGGCAATGCTAGGGGAAGAGGAGTTAAGTTCCACTTGAGTATTTATTCCATCAGCCTGCACTAGATGTCAAATACTGGAGGGGTGTCTGTTTTCTGTGGTAATCCCTTACCCAAGAGGAGAAAAGGTGCACTTAATTCATGGATATTACTGTGGCTATACTGGGGGATAACATGTGCATTTTTTTCCCTTTAAAATCCCCTAAAAGTCACAAGGCCCTGTTCTAGCCATAATAGTCTTACGGGTATGCCTTTCCACTTTCCCCTGACAGCTGCGCATGTTGACACAGCTTTTTCAGGCATCTCTGCCTTTCAGAAGGAATTAAGACAAGTTCTCAGACTGCATGAAACATTGGCAATCAAATGCCATATCAAGGCTGTCTATACCACAGCCTTCTATATGCTGTGTCAAAGAACTCGCCTTTGGAGGAGGACCAGTTTTGGATCATCACTCAGGTGGCAATATGCTGTCAGCCAAATTGTTGCATGAAGAGCTCTATCATTTTAAGGTACAATAAAGAATACTGGCTACAAGAATGAGATATTAAACTGCATCTGTTATTCTTCTTGCTGCTTGGATTTGAAGAGAGCCCTTTACTTCTAACTCACAATGTCTTGAGTGCAAGATGCCTAGCATGATATGTGCTATTATATAAAATTACTTGAACAAGTAAAATTAAGGTCATTTCAAGTCTCAAAATAATTTGAAACCACAATTATCAAAAATGGCCAGGTGAGGGGAGGTGCTGTTTGGTGAAAGAGGAAGTAAAAAGTGTTATCTGGGGGACATGCCTTCCTTGAGAAATGTGTCTCAGCAAAATCACTTCTGTTTTTTTCCAGATCAGGAGCTGTGTTTTCTGTTCTCTTGAATGGTTAGGAAAGGGGAGTTAGGGCAGGCTAAGCCCTTGAGTTAAGAGTATGGTTGGAAGTTGAGTTAAGCGTGTGGTACATCTATACCTTGATTTCTTAGAGTCTAGAAATGCCCCTTGTCTGTGCTCTGGAAGTTCTAATGTGTACCATGTTTTTCCTTTGCTTTTGTAGGTATGATGTAGGACTGTGCCAGGGACATCAGCCCCCCTCATGGGGTTCTGGCATCTTCTAGATGATGCATCTGCCTCAAAGATATGGTAGACAGGAAGAAAACCCTCTTCTTGTGTTTCAGAATTCTGCAGACCTAAATGGGTAGCTTTTCTAAAAACAGGTACTTGCCCTGAGATGTAACATGCCATGTGGTATTTCTCATGAGGCAAGTGCTGTATTATGAACAGACTTCAGAATTCTGTCACAGCGCTATTGATAAAATACACACTGTAACTCTCTTCTGACCGGGGTAACTTTAGAGGCTACTCAGGGCATTAAAAACTCTCTTTCTGTACAGCCAAAGCAGGTGCTTGAGGAAGAAGAAATTCAATTGTGTTATTGATGCATTTCTCACATGAGGCTGGTCACACAGTTGTCCTGGGTGCTGGGTGTATTAGGTCTTGTATGTGGGTTGTGCTCACCCATGAGATCAGGGAAAGCTCAGTGTGCATTGAGTTAAGTCCCAAATCAACACAGAAGCATGTTGCCAGTATCCCTTGAAGACTGGAAAATCACAGTAAGTCACAAAAGGTGGAAAGCTGAACTCAAGTTTCGCAGACTGATGATGAGCTTGTGTATGTGCTCCAGGGCTGGATGACTGGTATGTGAGAAGGATCTGTGTACTGGACCTGAAGAGCTGGAAATTATTTCTAGGGATGCACTAGAGCATTTGGATCATAGTACAGAGATACCTGTGGTCTTACGTGTGTTGTTCAATGTGTTCATCCGAGTGATGACACATCTGCTTTATCAGCAAAAGTGAGCAAAAATTAAGGGAAGTGCATAATGGGACAGAGCAGAGTTTCATCTGGAGGGGCCTTAATATATGTGAACATTCTGTCAAAAGGAGTTTTTTTTTAAAGTAAACAGGGGTATTAGAGAGAATTCCAAAAGAAAAATCACAGCTTTATTCACAGGCTTACAACATTAGCATCCTCCTCCTTTCCTTCCTTTTCTGTGTATTTATCATCCTGGCTTTATATGTGTCATGTTGGTTGTGCAGTAGAACTGCAGTGAGCAAGTCTAATTAGATAACACTTAGAGATTTTGTGCTTTGCCTCCCTCCCTGGAGGATGCGGAAAACTGAGGCGTCTCTCTATGTGCAGACAGTGCTGGAAGAGTAAATGCCTTCCTGCACTTCACTGCTTCTTTCTAGGGACTGAGGTGAGAGTCTGTGGCTGCATCACAGTGGAATCTCCAAAGCATGACAGACAGCCTAACAGAAACAGTGTACCTGCCTTAACTGGGAGCTACCCATGGACATGCTAGGAGAAGTAGCTTGGTCCTCATGCAGGCTATCACAGAAATGCTGGGAGTATGGAAAAAACAGCATTCCCATGAACCTGCACCTACTTCAAAAGGTCTTGGGTGTCAGTTTCCCTTGTAACTAGAAAGGCTGGGGTTTTGTTCAGACATGTAACTTCATCTGAATAGTCACTACAGCACATCAGTGTTGAGTCAGATCTTGTAAAATTCTTTAGCAGGTGGCCTCTGGCATGTTGCTTGTTGGCACTGAGTTTACAACTGCAAATAATATTAAAAGAGCAATGATAACTACTTTGATAAAGGCTTTGGTTAGCACGTACAGCATGGGAAGTTTAGAAAGAAAGTTTCTGGCCTATTGAAAGACACTGAGCCTAGCAAGCCAACCTATGATCTTTAAGCTCTGTTTAAGATTTGCTATCTGCTAGTATTTGAACATGGCAAACAACTGTAGCCAACAGAGAAGAGGCACTGTATTTGACCACTAAGCTCAACAGCTGGCATAGTTTGCAAAAAACTTCATGTTCCTTCTCTTGTTCCTGCATTTGTGTGTTCCAATTCTAATTCTCTTTGAAGGTCTAACACTAGGCTAGCCATGACTAGAAATGAGCCCAAAATGATAATTTATCCATTGTCAATCCACCTCATACGCTATTTTGGATTCCTCACTAGCACTATGTTTATGGTCTTGTTGCCAGATGGTGTGAATATGACTACATGCTGGTCATTTCAGCAGAACAAGTTTTAGGATATTTTTTTTCCTTTAAAAAGTGGAGAAAAGTACAACGTAACTCTCCATTCTTGAAATTTGTTGTATATGTGTTCTCAGCTCAACATGTGCCATGTGGAGAGCCATTGGGTAAGATCTGAAGAAGTTCAATAGCACACAGAAGTAAGCTTGTGACTAGTAACAAAATGTCTTTATTTACATGTTGGGATTTTCCCATAGGGATGCACTGGAAATCTGGGGGAGCGCTTCACAGAACTGGCAAAGAAGGGGTTGTCTGAGGTGTTCTGAGCATACCCATCCTTTGGAATGTAGTGCTAGTGTTACTGTCCCCTGTTGCTATCCTGTAGTGCAGAATTTCCTGCAGCCCATTAGAACTGAGGACATACACTCTGCACAGCTGTGCTCCTCCTTTAAAGTAAACTAGATTTAATGTTAGTTAGAAACCTCCTGGTCTTCAGCGTCTATTTCAAGTTATTTCTTAGTTAGAAATTTGGACAGAGATTTCATTCAGCAATGATTTAAAAGAAAGGAATCATCTAGGAAAAATTACAGAAGAAAATGTCTTCCTTAGTATTGAGTCTGATGTGCATGAATTGAGACATATTTTAAATAGTGCAGGATCTGCTTCAACACAAGTCCTTACCTTCTCTGTAAGCAAGAGATCCCACATGTGCTGTGAAACCATGTTAGTTTAGAAGCATGTCTAGTTGCCATGATGATCAATACTTCTCTTCCTGTCTTCATGGAGCACTTCATACCCCAACAATGATTACGAGAAGATAAGACCAGAACGTATAGAGCCTAGCTTCTCATGCTAGGAGAGACTGTGCTGTGTTGTGGTTGCTATAACTAGGTGCATAACTGGGCAGGAAACCAGTGGTGCATAAAATAATTACCATTTCTCTGTTTAAATATGTCTCCTCCCCAGAAAGATTTAAGGTGTTCTCTCAAATGTTTAATATTATATGTTTAATTTAATAGTGGTTTTGTTTGTGGGTTTTGTTCTTCTGTTTCAACACCCTCATCTAGTTTTTATGATTTTTTGTAATCTGGAAATGAACTAAATGTGAAACTTGAATCACAGTCCTGAATATCGAGTTTTTCCCCATTTCTTGCCACTTCTTCCCATTAAGACAAAGCTTATGTCCAAAATAAAGGAAACAAGATGTTCAGAACTTTGGAAAGGTAGATCAGCATCGTAGTAGACTAGTTGAGGATGCATGTAAAAGTGATGTAACTTCATATATGCAAATTGCTTGCTTACTATCTGATTAATCTGGTCTACATTCTTCCACAGAAAGCGAAATGAAGGAATGAGTGGTTTGATGGTTGGGGAAGAGAAACAAATGAGCTCAAAATGCTATTAATCCCTTGTCTGCAGTCTAGAAGACTCATGTTGATAATGAAGCAGTAGTTTCAAATAGCTTTCATCAAGAGCATAACTTTGACAAAACCTACCTGCTTTCCTAATACAAGCAACATCTGTAATGTATGCCAGTGCTTATTCCTTGGTGCCTATATGTGGTTTCAGTGCAGCATTGTCTTTACCATAAGGGGTTATATTTCAGTTTCTTAATATGCTGCTTTGATTCCGTGCCTGTTTTCACCTGCCACTTACCACAGGTCTTTTTTCCTCTACCCCCTCAGATAAGTTTCAGGTTTTTGGGCTGCTTTTATTAAGAACAATGGTTCATTTGATATTGGACAAGAATTGCCTCTTCCTTCGAGGCAGCAGTTTGAGAAGTGCTCTTATCTGTGTAGTCTAAGAGGAGCTGTCATTTTGGAACTCTGGCAGCCGTCTCTTGAGAAATAAGGAAAACGAAAACTGTGACCCTACAGTGAGAAGAATTCAGTAATCTGAATTCAGTGGAAGATTGGTATTCTGCTGGTACCAGGTGTGTTGAATTTGAAGATTTCTCACTGTTCTGGTCACCTAGTGGGATAGAAAAGGTGAATTTCCTTTGCTGCAAAGGATTCTTTTAGGTAGAACATGCCTGTGCATGAAGGCATGTGGCAGCTAAGGGATCCTCTCCTGTAAAGATTTGTGTGAGTTGTGTAAACCCTTTAACGGGATGAAGTAAACTAAAAATGAAACTGTTTTGCATTTTCCTTTGAAGTTCTGCAGACTGGGATTGTTTCTGATTTAATCAGTGTCCCATCTCTCTTTTCATGCTTGGAAGGTGTTACATAAACAGAAATAAGAGGTTCATTGAATACAATGGGAAAAAAATCCCTATGAGGACAGTCAAATTGTGGAGAAGGTTGCCTAGTGAGATGGTGTAATCTGCATCTTTGAAATCTTTCAAGGCTGGACTGAGGAATCAAAACCTGAGTAACCTTGTCTGATCTCAGAGCTAAACCCTGCTTTGAGTAGGATATTGAACAAGATGACTTCCTGAGATCTTATTTAACCTAGCTTATCCTATGATCCTGCAACTAATCTGTGAAAGTGAGAAATGGCTGTGAGAATCATCATATCCCAGACTAGCTTTCAGGAATTCATGTTTTTTTAGTCTCAGCTTTGCCACCATGACAATATGCTCCTAGAACTGATCTTTTTAAACTTTATCACTGGAAAGAACAGACAGGTGACTGTGAAGCGTAAGGAAGCAGCCTGCTGAAATGTAACTTGAACAGTGTCTCATCCATAAATACCAAGTTTTCTGGAGGTGACACTAGATAGGCAGTATGCCTGCTGAAAGTATGCTGTAGCAGCAAGAAATATGATTCCTGACAGCTGTTCACTATCACTTCTTGGGAGGAAGGAGCAGAGGCTGAACAGATGGGCCTGCTGACTAGACTGGGCCTGTATGTGCACTTGTGGACTCTGTTGGCAGGAATTCTGGGTGCTTCCCAGGTGGAAGTGTGATGGAAGTGTAGGTGACAGATACCATTGTGTCTGCTACAGCAAAGGAAGGGGGCATGGTATATTCATTTTTGGGTCTGAGTGTTATTTTATTGGGCAGGAGGGCATCAGAGGTACATCTGGCTAGCTTATCAGTTCAACCCTCCATTTTCTCAGACTGGTCCCAATTCTATTGTCTTCTGCAACATAGCTCAAGAGGAGAATGGAGAAAATTTATTACATGAAGAGTCAACATTGTGAGAGATGTGGATTGTTGCTGGTGAGCCTCAGAGAGGATTGTTAAATGTAGCTGCAACAGTGATGCTAAAAGAAAAAAGTGAGACTGGCACTTGCAAAAAAAGTGAGACAAAAGTCCCTTGTTGCATTTGTATGTGTCTTCAAAATTATGCTTTGTTTTCCTCTTCTCTTTCCCCTTACATTTTGCAAAGAGGTTCTTAGCCAAAGAAAATGTGAAAATGCTTAAGAGCAGCATCTTAATAAGCATTTTAATGGGAATAGATATTTCTACCCTAAGCCAGATTAATTTTTTTTTTAAAGACATCTCGTGGACATGATGTGTTGTGTAGTCAGAAGGAATTTCTACCCTTTCCCCAGTTAGTGTGTTTGTCAAAGGTCCTGCGAGGTCCTTCTTCTTCCCCCTAAACTAGTGAGGATTTTTTTTTCTCATAAGTACTTTCTCAATCATTCTTTTATATTACATTCTCTCTTACTCCAGTCACTTTTGGTTTTTTATCTGCACTATAGAGAAGAGTTAAGTAAGCTCAAACAAACTGGTACAGAAAGTGTTAGTTAAGCATATGGTAAATAGTAGTTCTTGGAAGCAACAAGATACCCTTTCAACTGTCCTGTTTTGTTAACTTTGTTGTGCTTAACTTGTTGGTAAATGGGTAAAATTTTTGTCTGGTGGTTTTGCAGTCCCTGGTGGGAAAATATGAGTGAAATCTTCAGTAAATGGAGTCTGGTTTTGACATCAGCTGTAATGTAGTAGCTACAGTTTCTTCTGTGTCTTTTTTGGTTTTGTAACCCAAACCAGATGAGTGTTTTCTTATCCCTGATAGTAAATGAGAGTTGAGGATTCAGCCAGTTCTGTGTCCACTTTTGCCACAGAGACTGAACATCTTGCCACATCAGTTTACCAGCATTTTATTGTGGCTTCACAGCAGTATCATAAAATGGACTTAAAACTTTGGTGGGAAGTGGTGAGAAACACAACTTTTGTGCTCTGTGCATTTTATGTAGGCTGGCAACATACAGCTTCTCTCTTCTGGTTTCTGGCTATGAAGAACTCTGCTTGACAATGCTCTTTTGGAGGAGCTCAAACATCTATGCAAACTCAGCTGTTCATTACCATTCCAGCTGCTAAAACTGTTAGAGGCTATTGTATGCAGGAGCAGCCTACTCTTTCTGGCTGGGATCAGGTAAGCCTTCTGGTTTTGGTGTGTGTTGGTGTGCTGATATGTGGATTTATTTCTGTTATTCCTACTCGGGGAGCCTGCAGTGTATTCCTGCTTGCTGATGGACTGTATTGTGCTACTGTGACTGAATTTCTTGAGTAACAAAAATACATGCAAAAAGGAGACGGAAATACTCAGTCTGCATCTGAGCTTTTTCCTGATTCTGCCTTGTTCGGTTTCATGTGTTGATGGCTTAGAGTGGGGGAGTTCACATACATTTTGGTTTTATTAAGCAGGATGTAGGTATGCAAAACTGATGCTGTTCCAGGTCAGGCTAGCAACTAAGAACAGCTCAGGTAAACCTGGGGCAAATGAGACTTGCCCGAAGGAACTCTGGGCATGCTTTCACTTCTGAATTCACTTTCTGTGGAGTGGGCAATTTGAAAATCTGCATGATGATGCAGTGGATTTTGTGGTTCTTGTGCTCTTCTAGGTCATGTCTCTTGTGTGGTCTGTCAAGCAGTCATACTTGCTTGGGGTGGGCTGCAAGGCAGAGAAGTGTGATAGCATAGCTGAGCCCTTTTGAGCTTTTCCTGAGCAAGTTCTGCAGCAACTGGTACGGTTGTAATGCAGCCAGAAATAGTCTGGAAGGTGTCTGTGCTGCTGCCCCAATTAAAACAGAAAGGAAAGAGGGAGACAAAGTTTTAAAAAAAAAAGGTGATGTCTTTCAGATATACCCTTGATACTGTATGTAAAGCCAAGTAAAGTAATTATTATTTCCCTTTACTTTGTCTGTGAGATGTGCAGTCACTGAGAAAACTTGGCATCATGGCAGTATGTCAAAAGACAGTCTCTTTTAACTGTATTTTAAAGGATCTTTTTGTATCCTTCTTTAAAAACAAATAATACACAGCAAAAAACCACATCTTTCTACAATTGTGTCCTTGGGTGTGGTTTTGCACATTGAAAATATTTGTATGCACCCTGGTTAGTGGTTTAGAGATGCGTATTTGAAAGTAAGAGTGTAACTGGAAAAATTACCAGAGAGTATTGACTCGGTCGTATGCATCAAGAGCATGACTGCAATCAATTTTTGTAACATGGCATTTTCTGACTTGATCTAAGTGGAAAATATCAAATATTGCTCTCCAGAATTTGTAATGCTTCTGTTGCAAGAAGTGAAGAAAGTACTGATTTATGGTGTTTGTGCATGACTATCTTTTGCTGTCTGAAAGGGTCTATTCTTAATGATCCTATGCTGAATGTTGACCAGATTTATTTGCTGTTGTTACATATATGTTTAAGGACAAATGCTCTTGAGTGATGATGTGTCCGAGGGGAAAAACCAACACTGTCTAAACTAACTTACTACTCTGCAAGTGGGCTTTCAACTAAGAATTGGCATCTATTCAGGGTTTGCCTAGTTAGTCTAATAGCTACAGACAAATCTGCAAATAGTGCAAGGTACTGAATATGAGCAGCTGCACAGCTCAATGTATAGTATTTGAAATTCTATGAATTCCATACACAAGCTTTTCTTTCCATCAACTGGGCTGACTCAGTGAATAGAGATCATAGGCCAAAGGGGATGAATTGAAACATTTTCCCAATAATTTCAATGTTTATATCCCTGTCACTTTTTCTGTGCTGACATCTATCTTTTACTGCATGCAAGGCCTTGGATTGTGATGAGTAAAATCTATGGCTGCATATAATGACAACTCAGCAGCTATCTTGGTCTAATCAAGTGAAGATTGTAGATCATCTTGTATGTTCTACGTTAATGATCCTTGCTGTATGCATTTGCAGGAGTGTGCTGGACTTCAAGTTTACGTTGGAGTTTAACATTTGGAGTTATATCTGAAGGCTTCTATATTCAAGATTCATCTTCTTTAGGTACTTAGATGCTGATCAGAGTTCCTAGATTATGCCAGTAACTCAGCCTGAGTGACAGAACTAAAAGATTGCAACTAGGACAACACTTCCCTTGGGGAAAGCATGTAAAAATGGGCAAAATTACAAATTATCACTGTAACAAAGAATCGCTATGGCTGTTCCTTGCAGAGAACAGGAAAAAAGCCAGCCGGTTTAGTATGTAGATGCTGTGTGGCTTTTAAGTCCTGTCAAAGGAGGAAACAGTAGTAATAGTGCCTGCTCTTTCTGGAACCCTGGTCAGGGAAAGAGCTCTTGTAAATACCATTTTCAAAGCTTTGACTTATTTTTGTTTTCTTTACATTTTTCTTTTTTTAAAAGAAATTACTAACAAAGATAATGGGCATTAGTTATCAGGGAAGTTTCAGGCTGTTTAGAACTGGCTGTTGCATTTTATTTTTTTTCTTTGTTTTTGATTGGCTATTTGGGTTTGGTTTTTTTAAATCATAACGACACAATCATTCAGAGGCTGGATATTTCATTAAAAACAATATACAATTCACATTTCTGTATTCCTTTAAACTATGTAGCCAGCATGTCTATGGAATATGTCTAGGAGATTTTAAGCAGCAGTTCTTCTCTTGGCCTTGTACTGTTCTGTGGGAAATGCTAGCAGGTGCCTAAAAGAAGATAAGAACATATCTCCTCTGGCAGAAAACATATCTTATCTGACTTTGTTAAATCAGATATGTCATTTCTCCTGGCTACATGAGTCTGCTGCCTCACTCTGTCAGATAAGTTGTACCTGTAGGCAACTTCTTCCCTGCTATATGTATCATAGGGCATTGTGAGGAGGAAGTCTGGAGAGAGGCCTCTATCCACTTACCCTTCTTCTCTGCCCTCTCCCCATCCCTAGTAAGGCCATGTTCAAAGTCAGATGCAGAAAAATAACTTCCCTCTGCGTAGTTCTCACTGAATTTAAGCCTCCAGCTATCAGAAAACAGGTGCACATTTTGTCTTGATCCTATAAACTCACTTTTGCTCACATCAAGTAATTCCTTGTAATATCATTCTAAATGTATAAATATGTATAAATATTTATACTCACTAAAAATCATTTTGATCGGTGCATGTCTCATTTGCTTCTTCTGACTAAGCTTTCAGCAAGCAGAGACTTTCACAGGCAGACGTGATTCAAAAAGATGTCTTTCTTCTGTGTAACCATTGAATGGCATTTACATTATAAATTGGGTGGTCTTCCACTCCTTTCCCCTTTCTAGGTGATTCCTGTGAAGGTAAGATATTGTGTTCCCAAGGAGAGCTGGCAAGGCCATTGGGAGCAGTAATGAGTCACAAGACTGATCTAACTTTAGGAAATAGTCATATTTGCTACAAGCTTCTCCGTCCTTACACCTGAGAGTTTTAACTTGTTTAAAATAGGCATGACTGTCATGCTAAAATGACTTTCAAGGAGAACTGTCTTTGTGCTAATCTTAAAACAAACCTTTTGGGACACTGTAGTTTGTGTCATGGACTGATGAGAACCACTGTACTAACCAGTGTACATAAAAATACCAGCACTGCCTTCTGTTTCCCAGAGGGCTTCCATTCCCTCTTAACACAAGCTCTTTTACACAGCTTAAAAGCTTCGTATTATGGCATGAGGATCTCAAATTTTGGTTGAGCTGAGGTCTCTCTTTTGAGTTGTTGCCACTTGAATTGCTCCATTTAGCCTATAGAACAACAATCCCTGAATCCCAAAGGTCAGTGATCCTAATTTGTAGGATCAAGAAAACCTATGAGCAAAGCATGGATCTGGCAATAGCATTATGATGCAAATGGCTTGTAGGAGCATCTGGAGATGGTTCTTGGCCAGGCAGCAATAAATGTACAGTCTTGTGGAGATTTTTTTGGATTCTCTTTCCTGTCACCTAAATAAAAAGGACATTCCTAATTCTCTTCTGTGTCTTACTGAGAAATGTGTATGGAGTACGTAGGTAAGCACCCCCAAAACACCTCCAGAAAGGCATAGTCTGCAAAAATGAAGAATTTTAAGCTGGCAGTTAGTGTTTAATCACTGCTTATTTAACAGAAAATTAGGTACTGAGGGGGAAGGCTTTGTAGAATAAACTGCTTCCCAGAGGACTGAAGAAATTTAATTTTTTTATCTCTTTGTTGTGCCATAAGAGAAATATGTGTTCAAGGACAATTTTCATGCCCTTTAGAAGCAGTACTGCTGTTCTTCCAGGCCACCAGGATTTAGGTTTCTTTTTCCATGTGTTTTGTTTTTTTAATCAGCCTCCTTCTACTGAACCAACTCCTGCCCCTCCTCTTCCCGTCCCCTCCCATCAAGACAAATGTGTGCTTCCTGTCGTCTTGGGCAGGGTATGGTTACTTGTTTGTTTTAATTCAGTACATGCCTTCTGTGGAAAATAAAGATGTTTTTTGTTTCTGGTTTGCTGATACTTATCATAAGTGGACTTTTCCCTGCCTGCCCCTGCTCTGACTCACCTAATAACTTTTCTTTATCAGAATTGTTGGAATGTAAAATTGGTTTGAATGCTTCTTCCTGAGGTAATGAGTCATACTTGGACTTCAGTAGTATTTCCGGCATGATGCAGGCCATTTGAAGACATTGCTTTTCCCATCAAGAGGTTGTGCAAAGCCCTCACATCAAGGCAGGAGAACAAAAGTCTGTTGTTCATTCCTGGAAAGTGGCTCACTTCTGAGTCACTGGTCATCTGTTCAGAAGAAAACCTTAGAGAAGATCTTCTCAGATCCAGCCTTTCCTGCAGCAGAAGCTGGGATCATGACCATTGGGTGGGAGTTGCTGCAGTCTCAAAGCAAAACAGCGCTCCCTGCCCCTGGAATATTATTGGTGTTTCCTTGTGTCCCTGCAGCTGGAGACATCCAGCTGGATCTGGAAGCAGAGTAGAAAGCAGTCTGATTTCTGGTGGCCAGAGGTGAAATTTGAGCATCTCTGGTGAAAAAACTTTGCACTAATACAATGAGAATTCTGTACAATTAGTCCTAAAATATTTCCAGATTATCTTTTCATGATGGATGTGAAAAGAAACATTAATGGTAGGTCTTGGATCAAGTAAGCAGTCGGTTAAGTATTTTGACCTGTTTGTGTGGAAATGGATTCAATGGAAGCAAATATTCTTGTGTCAGGGTAACCTTTGCATTAGTATCTGTCTTATGCCTCTGTCAAACTGGCAAGTTAGTGGTTGATGTGCTGCCTACCCATACACCTGGAGCAAACAACTCACTGCCCTTTAATGTGATTAATTGCCAGTTCAGTGGTTTTCCACTGGAAGCCTCAAGAACAGAACACATGGAAGGTAGAGGTTTGGGCCATTTCAGAAAAGCGGGTTCCTAAACAGCAGGAACTCCTGTAGCTAGACTTGGTTTTCTGTGGTCGGATCTGGCTCTGATGTGACCTTCACCTGCTAGAGATTTCCAGGATGTGAGGATAACGTTGGAGCGGGGTGCATCAGATATTCACCAGTACCTCTCAATGTGAACCTGAGTATTTTCATGTTTCTTTCTGCTCCCACTGAAAACTTCTGGTTTTCAATGACAGGTCAGAATACAAGGAACACAAGTGGCTGATGTTAAGAACAGGCCTTAATCTTGAGTTAAGTTTTCAGGTACTTTTTAATGTGGTGTTCTTGTTTCCCCAGACTTACCCATAAAAAAACAGTGTGCAAGTTCTCCCAGCACTTTGCAGACTGCCCTTCTGGGGCTTTTGAATATAAAATGTTTGAATCCACATTCCAAGAGCTCTGCTCTGACTACCCTAGCTGAAGACAGGTTAGCCTGATCTCTCGTGCAAGAAGGGGACTCGAGCAGGGTACTGTTGTTTGCTTGCTTGCTTTCATTAAATATCCATATCTTTCCAATGATAAATATTAAGTCTGTCTGTGTGCCTTGAAAGTTTGTGTGAGTTCCAGATAAAGTTGCTTCAATGCTAAGACCTTTGTCACTGGAATTGTCTGGGAGATTTGAGTGATGCAAATGTACTCAGTGAGAATAGCATCACAGTGGTATTTGCTGAAGGTTGGTTATAGTTTTGTGTGTAGATAACAGCAGGTTGTACTTTTTATTTGGTTAGTGGAAAACTAAATCCAGGTCACTAGGATTGAAGCTGTTTAAAATGCTGACTTCTGGGAAGAGAACAGAAGAGAAGCAACCATCTGGAGCAGAACTATAGTCTGCATCCAGAGACAGTAGGACAGAAATTCTTAAAGCTTACAGTTCAACAGCTGTGCTCTCTGCAATCTTATTCCAGCACAGTCTTTACAGGTTAATGTGTGTAAAATGAATGAATGAAAAATCTGCTGGGCTTCCTTCAAATAGATGTGTATCTGAACAAAGTTAAGGGCATGCAAAAGCCACCTTGAAAAATTATACTTACATTAAAGGGTTTCTATCAACAGCCACTTGTTGGGGTTAGCATTTCTGAGTATTTTGTCCCATGCTTTAGGAAATAGTGAATTCAGCATTATGGCCAGTTTAAACTCTATAATGGGCTGTGTACTGTTGAATGGAGATGGGTGCAATTAAGTGTGCTCTGTAAAATCCCATCAGTAGAATTCTGTTATCTGTCCTTAGTACTGTTCTTAGGCTTGTCAGGTAGAAAGGGTTTGATAGCCCTTGTACTTTGATTAAAAGACAATTTCAGTGCTAGATATTCAGAAGTTCGCAGTACTTTTTCCAATACGTTACCTTCATAGTCAGGTTTGATTTTCTAGGATAGGGCTGGTGGCTAAGAGAAAGCAGCTGAGGAGCTGGTAGGACTGTAATTTTAAAACTTGCACCAGTTTTGAAAGCTGCAGCTGAAGTGGAGATGGGTCTGACTTATTTTATTTGCACCTGGTATTTGTGGGTCAGTGCGCTTTGAAATCTGACATCCTGGTCAGTCAAAACAGCTTTATTGTGCTGTTCTTGATTACTCTATATGTTAATGTTACTATGTCCAGTTATATGTTAATGTGACTGTGTCCAGTTACATTATAGATCTCTCTGTTTTTCAGTGGGGCACGCATAAATTACTGTTTTCTTTCACAGTGGTAAAGAAGCACATAAATCTGTGTTACCACTGATGCTGTGATTTGTTGCATGCAAAATGCTTAAAACAAATTTTAAACAAAATTTTTAAAAGAAAAAAACTATTTTATGTTTCCCAACAGAATAGTAGAGCAGGTTGAAAAAAGACCGAGGCAGTTTATATATATAACTTAGCGCTTTTGTCTCTTGCAGGTTAAGACTCTTTCTGCATATTGGTTGTAGGCAAGTACAATGTGCTCCTGCTGTGGTGCAGGAACCTGCCTTTGATTCCCAACCTGCCCGACAGAATCTAGCTCATAGGCTTCACCAGACAAAATCAAAAATTCTACAAAGAGTTTAACTTCAGGGAATCTTTCTGTATCTGACATTCCTTACACAACTGTGGCAGGAGGATTCCTGTATTTTGCTTGTCTCATGTTTCATCAAAAGAAATGTTGCAAAGGAGTTGTAGAATGGTGGTGAGTTTATTCCTCCCTGATGACATAGATGTGCTTGATTTGCGAAAATGGGCTTTTATGTTATCAGAACTTTCTTTTAAGAGTGTAGCTCATTGTTTGACATCTTGTTACTGCATGGTTTAGTTTGAGATGAAGGAAATATCTGCTGGCACCTGACCATTACAGAGTAATCTGGTTGTTTTGTTGTGTGTCACATCCTTTTGGAAGGCAAGCTGTAGAAGGTCGCCTGTCGGGTTTTGTAATGTGTTCAACATTTCCTTTTGTTAGCTTCATAGCTGTTTTGTTTTCTTGATGAAATATCCCCTAATTCTCTCCAAACTCTCCTCAGGAGTACGGTGCACCTATGAGTAATGCTGTTGAATTATTTAGGGCTATTAAGGCAGTTAGTGTGGCTGCTGGAAAGGTTACCATGAGGTTACTTGCTTATCCTGTGAAGCACTGTCTGTTGTGTATGTGAGTGTCAGAGTTGTTCACTGAATGGGAAGAAGAATGTCGAGTTGAGTCTTGTGTCTCATAGTCTTGTCTTAGTTTCTGTACCTTACTGGTCAGGGTTTTGGTTTTACGCAAGAGCCCAAACTTCTAGAGCCTGATTCTGTTAGAACTTTTAATGTGTGAGAATAAGAATTTTTCGTGGGAGTCTTCCAGCCTACTAGCAAAATTAGTGCTTTCAAAATTTCAGTTGTTTTTCCTTCTGTTAGCTATTAACTTAATGTGGGTAATTCTATAAAAATGTACTTTATCAGCAGTAAGAATTCAAATTATAAAATTAATAAAAGTGAAAAATATTTTTAAAAGGTAAATTAATACAGTTTTGGACTTCCTAGTTATTCCAGTGACTATTTTAGCTCTCAGATCTGTCATTGTTACAGACTGAAAACCACGAGAAATGCTCCATCACAAGTGCTCTGTTGTCTTCTACTACCTGAATCTTAAATATCGAGTTTGCACTGAGAAATCACTGTGTATAATTTGAATAGTGGTTATGGTACAGATTTCAGAAGTGCTGTTACTTATTGAAAGGAGCTTTTTATGATTTAACTTTTAGTAAAATTACTTTTATTTACGAATACTGATGAACTTTCAAGCGTATTTATTGGAAGCTTTGTAAAAAAAAATATATGTAATGTGCATGTAAATTGTATGTGTATAAACACATATACTGTTCTATATGCAAGTATATGGTGTTCCTCCATTTCACTCTGTGTAGGCTTTAGTTTTTCCTAGAAAAACTTTTCTACTTTAGGATCAAGTATTTGTAATTTTTCTAATTGTGGTCCCTAAACATTTATCACCTTCTATCTCCCAGTAAACTTATCTGTGCGGTCTTATGCTTTGGTCCTCTGGGTGAAAGAAAAATGCTGATCAAGCGGTCCTGTGTTGAAATGTACTCACACACAAGGAGCCAGGATCGTAACTCAGTTTGGCATATGTGTTCGTGTTTGGCACTTATAATTGATTTGGTAGGATCATGGCTTCCCTTTCACGGCAATGCTCGTTTCTTGGTGTACGAGTTACTGGTGTCATAGTACTGAAAGAAAAACAGATGCATACTGCATTCCAGACTTTTGAAGAAAAAAAGTTTACCTTTCTGATCTGGGAATATTCAAGAGAGTACCAGTTGTGAATTCTTTCTAACAGTTGTTTGTCAATGTAGCATTTTTTCTTGTTCAAAATTCTTTTCAAAAGAAAGCTGAAATACAAAGATTGTGTCTTAATTTAAGAGGTTTAAGGCACTTTTTCCAAATAAGCTGCCCTTTAAGATGGCATTTTGTTGGCTTTGCTTGCGTTGAAAGGGGGTAATGTGGCTATTCATAACTAGAAACTAACAGGGCCTATCTTGCTTATATTTGCATCATCAGTTTTGATCTATGTTTCTTCAAGTTTACTGTATTTGTAATGTATAAATAAAATATTTTTTCCCAAGGAATTACAGTGTCATTTTGCAGATTTTCACAGTACTTTGAAGTGGTTTGGAGAAATTACTTGATTATAATGTTCTGCTGATAGGTGAATTGATGAACAACTTTTGTTACCATAATAGAGAGAACTGCTCTAAATCTTTACTTCATTTGTAGGTTAAAAGGTTCTCACCCTGAGTTTTTGGATTTTTTAGTAACTTTGCAATTTGCTACCATTATTGACATGTTTACTTTGTCCTTGCAGTGGTCAATGTAATCACAGAACATCTGAGGTTGCAAGGGACCTCTTAATATCATCTTATAAAAAACCCTGTTCAACCAGGGTCAGCTAAAGAGGGTTTCCCATGACTATGTCCAGTCATATATTGAGTATTTTCACAGATAGAGACTTCACAGCTTCTCCAGGCAACCTATTTCAATGTTTGGGCATTATCACAATAAAAACATCTTTTCCTGCGTTCAGATGGAATTGCATGTATTTTGACTTGTGCCTGTTGCATCTTGTCCTATCACTGGGCACTGCCAATAAAAGTCTGTCTCCACTAAATGTCCCCACTAAAACTTACTTTCTCCTGGCTAACAAGTCTCAGCTCTCTCTACCTCTCCCCATATGAAAAGTGCTCCAGTCTGATTATCAGGCTTCACAGCCTTTTGCTGAAACTGATGCTGTGTTTCTGTCTTTTTTTGTGCTGGGGACATGAGAAACAGACCCAGGAGTCCAGGTGTGGCCTCACCAGTGCTGAGTAGAGCAGAAGGATCACATCCCTTGCTCTGCTTTCAAAAATCCCTACTGCATCCCGGGTTAGCATTGTTCCTCTTTACCATGAGGGTGGATTGCTGTCTCATGTACAGCTTGCCGTCATGCAGAACCCCAAGGTCTGCTGAGCAGCTTTCCAGCCTGTTAGCCTGGAGTTTTCCAGCATCACCAGGTCCCTTTGAATGGTAGCACAATCACCTAGCCTATCACCCACTCCACCCAGTTTTGTATCAGTGGATGCAATGACTGTGGCTTTGCCAGCCGAGGCTCTGCAAACTCCAAAGAATGAAGACCCCTCCTACCTATGACCTACCCGGTGACCTGTTCTAGGGCTACACTAAACACTGGGAAGAGGCTCCCACAATGTACCACTTGGATATCTAGAGCTACGTCTTATGTCTGTTTCTCCTTATTGTATCTTCTGACTCTGCCCAAGAAGGGTTTGGTTCTGACTGCTTTTCAGGCAGCTGAGAGCTGCTTTTAAATTCCCCTTAACATGAGCTAAGCACTGGTTGCCAATGCTTTTGCTTAGCGCCCTTACTCTAGTCATAGTTCATTTTTTACTCATACTCTGTAGGTATAAATGCAGGCAATTATTTTTTTGCATGTGTAATTATACCGTGGTATTTATTTTTTATGATCTTTATATCTTCAAATTGTTCTTCAGAATGATCTCCTCTTGAAGAGTTAACTATACAAAAATTTCAGTGTTCTTGGGGATTTATGTGCAGTTGTTTCTAAGTGTGCTTTATACAGGCTGACAGGGTTTGTGTGCTTCCTGCAATCTGGCTCTGCACAAGCTGGGAGATGTTGGTTAAGGCATAAGACTTTGCTGTGGTTGTTAGCTGGAGCAAACTTTTGCTTCCAGCCAGTTACCAATGCAGAGGCAGAATTTAGAAGTCTTGTACAAGCTTGTCATCTCTATAATTACGTGGCTATTAAGAAATGGGTGGAAGTTGAATGCTCTAAAATTATAGGCTGTAATGATAAGACATGGTTGGGAGTGATTCTGATGCAATTTTCCTTCTTACCAACAGAGTTTCAACAGCAGGAGGGCATGAAGTCCCATCAGAAAAACATGCAGCTCTATGACACACCCTATGAACCAGAAGGCAGTGGTGTGGAATCTGATTCTGAAAGTGTGGTGAGTCACCGTTTACGAGACAGCAAATTGCCACAGGATGACGACAGGCCTGCAGATGAGTACGATCAGCCGTGGGAGTGGAACAAAGTCACCATCCCAGCTTTGGCAGGTAGGATTCCTAGATCCCAACCTCTAAATTCTCCTTCAGGTTTATAGGATATGTACTTGCCTTTGAGAGAAATCAAGTACTTATGCTCTTTCAATATGTATGTATGCGTGTGTGTGTATGTGTGTGTGAAGAAATGTCTGAGAAGCAAGTGTGGGTAGTCTCAAATCTTTACCTGCTGCAGAAATATTGAATGTGGCACTTTTTGTTTGGTGCTTCAGCTGACCTATTGTCAACCATCTTAGCACTTAGTTCATGTTACAATAACTTTTGATTCTCTCATTCCTTGTCCCTACCCCCATTTTAATGGATGTGATGTAGATAGTGTTTATTGTCGAGTGCCTCTATGACAAAAAAATTGCCTTACAAGGTCCTGAAATTGTGGAGCAATTCTCAAAGGGACAGTGTGATGATAGCATTGGGGATGAGGAGGGAAGGAAAGAGGTCAGGCTCTGTGAGGGAGCATGGAAGAAGCCTGAGAGCAAGGCAGTAGTCAGTGTGCGTTTCTCCTGAGTAAATCTTGCTTGACAAACCTGTTTGCTTTCAGTGTTAAAACTGCTAGATTTGTTAATCGAAAGAGAGCAGTAGGTGTCATGTGTGCTGACTTTAGCTTTCAGCATGGTGTGCTATGGCATCAGCTGTGTTTGGAATATTGTAGCCTAGATGGGAGAACTAGTAGATTTGTGAAAACCTATTATGGTCATTGACCTAAAAGGGTAGACCTTGGTGATTCATACTCTTCCTGGAGTCTGGTTACAAGTGTGATTCCTCAGAGGATATACTCTGGAACCCTTCCTATTTAGCATACTTATCAGTTACCCAGGACAGAAAGAGAGGAAATGCCCCTTAACTGGTCTTATCAAGTTTGTTGTAATAGCCAAGGGAGGGGAGGGTGTGAATGTGCAAAGCTGCCATTCAGAGGGACCTGCACAGGTTGGAGAAACAGTCTGACAACAAGCTTAAAAAATCCAACCGGAACAAACCCAAAGACTTGCATCTGGAAGAGACTAACCCCCTGTAATGGTATGGTCCTAGAACTGACTGATTTGCTGTGATACAGCTTAACTAAAAGATGCTTAAAGGGGCAAGTGGACTAAATGTGGCTAGTAATGCTCTCTCACCAGTGATGAAGGCTAGCAGCATCCTGGTTTGTGTGAACAAGAGCAATCCAGTAGATCAAGCAAAGTGACTGTTCCTCTTTACTTCACACTTCTTGGGAAATGCGTAATGCTGTGTCCAGTATTCTGATACAAGAAGGAGATGTTGATAAATGTTGTTGTCAGCAGACAGCCACCAAAATGACAAGAAACTGCAGCACATGACAGTATATGTGAGGAGATGCTGAGAGAACTGGTCTTGTTTGGCTTCAAGAGGAGAAAACTTTGGGTGGGATATAATGGGAACTTTCCAATGCCTGTGAGGAGATCCTCAAGAAGATTGAGCCAGTTTCTGCACAAACGAGGAGGTGTGTGATGGGAAGATGAAACATAAGATGAATCAGGAGAGGTTCTGACTCAATACAGGAAATTTTTTTCTTTGCAAGAATACTTAAGCATTGGAACCAATTCTCCAAGGAGCTCTTGCAATCGCCATCTTCAGATTCTTTTGTACCCTGTGAAGCAATGATTGAATAAACAACCTGATCGGATCACATAGCAGACTCTGCTCCTGAATTATCTATGATTTTGCAATTCTGTGTCCCAAGATATTGCTGCACTACAGAAATGGGAAGTGACTTCCCTCCACAGCTCTACAGGGCTGGTGTTCTGTAAACAGAACCTGTTGTGACTGTATCCTTCTTGGATGTTTCTGACCTGATTCCCAAATGGGTAGGTGGACATGGTTGGCAGAAATATGTTTCTCTTCTAGCACAATAGGGCAGAGCAGTGGCCACTTAGAGCGATTCTGTCTCTCTGCTTCATTTCTTCTTACATTTTTAGGTTGTGGTTGACTTGTGTTTGTTTTCAAGCCAAGCTGATATCTGCATTATCCATCCTGTGAAATGTGAGTGGGAAAAGGAGACGCATAGATGAACCTGAACAAACTGCTTAAAAAGAAACCTCTTGCTCAGCATCACCTTTCCTCTTGTTGAGCTTCTGTGGAACAGAAGAGGTCAAAGAAAACTGATTTATGCTTCCTAGCAACATGGTCTGCTCTGGCATGTGAGCTGATAATAATCTTGTGGAGCCACAAACTCAGTAACTTTCTCATTAGGTATATGCAAATAGGCCTTTTGAACCTGGGTGTAAAGCAGCATCCAGTTTTGCTGGATGCTGTGCAAGTAAAGTAGTCTCTTTCTCTAAAGAGCATGAACTCCAGTGCAATAGTCTAACCTGCTCGTGTGGCTTGCAGTTCTTCTCCTGAGGTCTGCCTGGTGGAAACAGGCTTTAGTTCAGGCTTGCCTGGGCTGACTCACCCCGTTTGCTGGACCAATTGAAATGCTTGAATGACTTGTGCTGGGAGATTTCCTGGCAGTGAGATCCTGGCTGTAATTTGGGATATCTTTTTTATATTGAGATAGGCTAATCAACAGAGACAGGTATCACTAGGTTTCCATGATGGCTGTTTTGCAGATGCTGAATACCAGTCTGCTGTGTGTGTAAAGCCTTCCGCTTCGTGTTCATGCTATGGCACTCAATAGATGTTTCTGTGCCTTTTCACATGACCCTATGGTGACAGTAATACTGTCCTTGCCTAGAGCATATATACAGCCTTCATATCGTGACAGGTGAGTTAGTCTGGGCTTCCCACATGAGAACAGTGATTTTTTGCTCCCCCGAAGTAGTTTTTCTGTCAAAAATTAGCAACTTCACAGCTTAACAACAATGAGATGTGGGACCAGTATATGTCTGTCTCCAGTGAGACCACACTTCACAGATTTTTCAGTTAGTAATACAGCACCCACAGAAATGGGATTATTATTTTTAAAAGTTATTTTTTTTAAGAGTCTTGTGTGTGCGTATGTAAATCTTAGACATTATTCCTCATGTATTGTTTATATTTTATGAAATGGATAATTTTTAATTCATTTGAAGTTTAAGTCATAATCTCCATATTCATCTTCAAGCCCAGTTTTTTGGTCTTTATCAGATTAATTCTGAAATAGGTTTTTCTTTAGTTATTTAGAAAAAAGAATCTTAAGTTTGTGAATTTTTTCTTTATATCTGCTTTTCAGTTTGTGTACATGTAACTGTAAATTAACAAGGCCAATCCAATATGAGATTTTATGATTGGTCTATGTGTAAATATTCTTCTAAGAATTATGTAGGTAATTCATATGAGAGCACACAGAACAAAATACTACTTTACAGAAGTAATAGACTAAAATACTGTGATATGGTTGGTTTCCTTACGGGTTCAGCGTGTAGCATTCTTATTTTGAATAAGAAGAGTAAATATTTTTTAAGATTAATTATATTTCTTTGATTGCATCTGCCATGCATTATAACTTGGTTTATCTTAGGGTACTGGTTATTTGTTACAAAGGAGTGTGTAAGGATTGACTGCAAGCATAGTTCCAAGCTGTTATTTCATCTGCTATCTTTACATCCAAGTCCTACAAGTTATAAATGTTTAAATTAAGGAAAGAGGATGTCCAACTTGTAAATTTGAAACAGTGGAAAGTTTGCGATGAGGTGCATTTCTTATTTATTCTGTGGTTCTGTAATGTAGCTAGCTAATGTAGCTAGACCAGGTGGGGGGTTTTTTTAGTTCTTGAGTGAGGTGGATTTCTCTAAAAAGCACAATGTTGGCCTAAGTGGTGTTATAAATTCTACTAGTGGGCAAGTCCCACTTTACAGGCTCACAACTACTGTCCTCTAACTGTTTGGAGTTGTAGAGGTCCTGAAGGGACCCTCTGCTAAAAATTTTCTATTTTGAGAAGTTCATCTGAATGGAACAACAGGTATTTGTGATGTGAAATGCAGAGACAGATTTGTGAAGCAAATGTTTTTGATTCGTCAGGTGATAGAAACAAATCAATGTGGCAAGCAACACTAGAATTATTCTGAAGTTAATTACTCATGCAAGTCTTTTAGGGAAAACATTTGTTCCTCTGCCATGATTTCAAGATTTATTGCTGCAGCACAGCTAAAACCTGTTCATCTCCAATCTGTAGTTTTGAGATGTGCCAGAATGAAAGTGTATACAAGCTATGAAATCTGCTCAATTTGAGGAGAGAATGTCTGTGCTGTGACTCCTAAGCATGGGGCTGGTGTCATGCTGATGCTGGATGGACAGGCTATGTGTAGCCCAGGGACTTTTGCAGTGCTGAAAGATGTGTGTCTGTGTAGCAGAGCTGGAATGCAGCATTTTGACTGTCTGCAGCTTGAGTTCTTTCACAAGTAAATTTAATTTTGTTTTATTGGAGGCTGTACAGCTGAAGCTAAGTTGTGTTTTTGATGGTTCTTTTGGGAAGTGGGCAGGTCTTGTTAGAACTCTTGCTGAGCTGGGCAAACTGGTTTGCCCAGAAGAGTTGAGGTTGGCAAAGTAACAGGAACAAAGTAGCTCTCAGATACTCAAGTCTGGCTGGAAAAGGAGATAGCTAACACCAGGGAGACCTCATTGGCTAGGTAAAAGACAAACACAGGCATTGGAGAGCCAATTCAGGAGCGTCAAGCTGACACTGGCTTCCATTTGAGTTTCTTGTAAATCTGGCATTTTCAGACGGTCACAAGGGTAATGGCAGACATTTGGGTAAAGAAAACACATGTGAATTCTATAAAGTCCATCTGCCTTAAAAAATATATGGGCCTCCATTATGAAGAGGGCCATTTGGGAGTAGTTTCCAGCACTGACCATGGACTCTTTGAAGGAGACTCTGTAAATGCCAGACTTGGTCTCCTCTGCTGGCTACTAAAGCTGTTGTGCAGAAAGGTGATGGTTAGGACACCCAGGGATTTGAAGCAAGGGAGTTCTGGCATGGCACCGCTACAGGGGTATGGCACTAGTTCCAGGGCAGTGGAAGAGATGCCACATGGAGCGTGAGAAAGTGCCAAGTCTGCAGGTATTCTGTAATTGAAATGGCTGTGACAAAGAGACTTACTCTAGCAATAAAAAGTTTTACACTCCCAGCTGCATGGAGTTGAGTTTCTGAACCTTCATTGTGTATACAACAGCTTTTAAGAGGGGATTTATAGCAGCCAAAAGTCAAACCTGATAAAAACATTATATCACGCTTGTAATTTAATCCGCCTGGTTATCCCCTCAAGACTCCTTCGTCCTGGCAAATTAATTCACACACAAAAAAACCCCCACCAAAACCCAGACCAAACGAAAAAACCACCACAACAACAACCAAACAAACAAAAAAACAGAAACCAAAAAAAGCAGGAGTCCAGAGACATGTCTGAGCTTATCAAACAGGAATACATTCAAAAACATCTGAAATCTAACTTCTTGCTGTTTTCAGAGAACAGAACCTACCTCTACCCATGATGTTAGTGACTTTTTACAAAGATGGAGCCAGGGGGAGCGGTTTTAAACTGGAAGAGGAGAGATTTAGGTGAGCTGTTAGGAAGAAGTACTTTACTGTGAGAGTGGCAAGACATTGGAACAGGTTGCCCAGAGAAGTTGTGTATCCCTCATCCCTGGAAGTGTTCACGGCCAGCTTGGATGGGGTTCTGAGCAACCCGGTCTCATGGATGGAATCACTGCCTATGGTGACATCCTCCTGCCATTATGGGCTTGGAACTAGATAATCTTTAACATCACATCCAATCCAAGTCATTCTATGATTCTATTTTGTAAAGGTATTGTTGTTTACAGTCAGAACTGAGTTTTGTGAGCTGAATTTTCTAGTTTCTGAAAGATGTTCCTTAGTCAGAAGCTGACATTAAATTCACTAGTTTTCAAAGAGTCCCTGATTACAGGTGTTTTTCTTACAGTTGAAATAACAGTACTGTTCATACATGTCACAGGCAAGTATGCACTTGCAATGTTTCTTCTTGTTGTGCTAATTGACCTCATTACTGGGTAATGAAAGCTAAGTTATGTTTTAAGAAAGAACCAGCATATTACTGCCGTGCATACTTAAGAATATGATTGAATACATTTGCCCAACTTTTGCAATACCTTGTGTCTACTTTCTGTGAATAGAAGAAGAATTTGGAAGCGTCCTAAGTCCCATGATGAAAGTATATGTATATATGCTTTCCAAAACACTTTCCATGTCCAACGTGTTTCTATGCCTTATCTTTTTGAACTTGGAACATTGCAGCTCTCTTCCTGATGTACAGATTACTTTAAAACACTAAGTGCTACCAGCCACATGCCCAATTGGCTGTGTGTTGTAGTAAGTTCAGTTCTAAATGCATGAGGCTGTAACTTTGTAGACGTCCCTTCAGTTTTCTTTGCAACATTACTTGGTGAAATAGGGAAGGGTATCAACAAAACCTCTACCTAGCCTTTCAGGAGGCTGGTCCAGAGAGTACCTGGGCAAACAGCCCTTAAAAACAAAGGAGTCTAGGAAGGATGGAGATACTTCAAGAAGGAAATCTTGAAGGCACAGGAGCAGGCTGTCCCAATGTGCCAAGAGGTGAGCTGGTGGGGAAGATGACTAGCCTGGCTTTACGGGGAGATTTAGTGGCAACTTAGGGCACAAAAGAGAATTTATTGCCTTTGGAAAAAAGGGCAGACAACTCATGAAGTGTTTAAGGGTGTCATCAGGCCTTGTAGAAAGAAAATTTAAGAGGCAAAAGCATGATTTGAACTTAATCTGGCCATTGTTGTTAAGGATAATAAAAAGTGTTTTTATAAATACATCAATAGCAAAAGGAGGGGCAAAAAAACCCCTCCATTCTTTGTTGGACATGGAGAGGAATATAGTTACCAAAGATGAGAAAAGACTGAGGTGCTTAACACCTTCTCTGCCTCAGTTTTCAACAATAAAACATGTTGTCCTCAGGACAACTGGCCCCCTGGGTTTGTAGACAGGGACAGGGAGCTGAATAGCTCCCCTGTAATCCAGGAGGAAGAAGTCAGTGACCTGCTGAGCCCCTTAGGTGCTCATAAATCTATGAGACCAGATGGGATCCATTTTAGGGCAATGAGGGAGTCGGTGGAGAGTTCGCCAAGCTGCTTTCCACCATTTATCAACAGTGCTGGCTCACTGGGGAGGTCCCAGACAATTGAAAGTTGGCCAATGTGATGCCCATCCATGGGAAGGACCAGAAGGAAGATCCAGGAAACTGCAGGTCTGTAAACCAGACCTCAGTGACTGGCAAGGTTATGGAACAGATCATCCTGAGTGCCATCACATGGCACCTACAGGACAGACAGGGAATCAGACCCATCCAGCATGGATTTAGGAGAGGCAGGTCCTGCCTGACCAACCTGACCTCCTTTTATGACCAGGTGGCCCAGTGGATGAAGGGAAAGCTGTGGGTGTAGTCTGTCTGTACTTCACCAAAGCCTTTGACACCCTCTCCCATAGCACACTCCTGGAAAAGCTGGAGCCCATGGCTTGGACAGCTGCACTCTGTGCTGGGTTAGGAACTGG
>JAWWLT010000092.1:27013531-27031190 GCA_035040995.1 Premnoplex brunnescens
CCACCCCTGGAGGTATTTAAGAAGAGACTGGATGTGGCACTCAGTGCCATGATCTAGTTGACAAGGTGGTGTTGGATCTAAGGTTGGACTAGATGGTCTGAGAGGTCTTTTCCAACCCAGCTGATTCTGTGATTCTCATATTGCTGTTGAGGTCACAGAGGAACTGATCAAGTTGTTCATGCTGGTGCACATTGTGTTGTTTGCATCCTGATACAGTGAAGTTTTTCCTGCCCACTAGATGACCTTGAAATAAAGTTGTCTGCAGCTGGGAATGTTAAGTTTTGATAAAGCAGAAAGCCGTGGCAATGAGAGTGAGGAGTATGGTATGGGTAGCTTCTTTCACTGTTTCTGTCAATATTCTGTCCTTTAATTATTTTTAAATTACAGATATGTAGAATCTGTAAGTGTAGAATGAAGATACTGACAATCATTATTATGTGCTTTGCTAAGGATGTTGCAGTGCGACAATAAATTATAGCTTTGCAAAATAAGTCACATTGCTTTTCTTTGAATAATATAGTTAGTCAGAGAAACTAGCAAATGCCATTTTCCTTTTTCATCTCTTTGTTTCCTAGTGTTTAAAGACAAAAGCTTTGTGCCAGCATTGTATGAGTGGTTACGCTGTTAATTCTTTGGTGCTTGGCAGTATTCCTGATCAGTGTTAGCTGCCTGGATTTGCACCCAGATCACTGTTAGGATGATACCACATAAACTGAGGCAAGCTGGATTTCTTGATGTTCTCACTTGTTTGTTACTGGAATTATGGCAGGTGACTGAAAGCTTGTTACTGTTAATTGTTTAAGAGCATCACCTCTGGGGGGTGAAAATAACAAATGTTAAGATAAGTACTAGTTATTATTAAAAGGCTTAGAAGAGTGTAGATCTTCTTACTGGAAAAGCAAGAGAATTTTAGGACTACTCTGCATAGTAAGAAACACCTTTACATGATACATATAATAACTGTAGATAAAGCGATATATCATAATGCTAGTGGGCGTATGTTTGTTCTCTGTGGGGTGTAAATCCTCTCTAAGCACTACAGCTCTTTTGGTCCTTAACTTTGCCTGGAGATGTAATTATTGTGTATCTTGCAGCCAAATTTAATGGAAGTGGGAAACGGCAAGCATCTCCTCCCTCAAATGACCAGCACAGGCAATTAAGAGCACCTGGAGGAGGCTTTAAACCCATCAAACATGGCAGTCCAGAATTTTGTGGGATCCTGGGAGAGAGAATAGATCCAACTATTCAACTGGAAAAGCAGATGTAAGTAAGCACGGTAATGGCTCTCTAGGTCTTTGCCTCCCCACTTACAGGAGCAGAAAGTGCGCAGATCCTGCTGTCCAGCTTCCCTCCTCAGTATCCCATGTGCTCACAAAAAAACTACTCTTATTAATCCTGTAAAGTGTAAGTAACTTTTCTGGGGAACAGAATAATCTTAAATGGGAAACTCATGTTGTGAATTTTATGTCAAGTATGTGCAGTTACTTCACTTTCAACCATGTTGGCTATATTGCATTCATGAAAAAAAAAGTTGTGTATCACATAACACAAAGTCTGCTTTAAAGCTGCATAAATTCCATATCTTTCTGGCTTTATAACATGTTTCTAATATATAAGACATGCCTTGCTTCTGGCTATGATACTCTTTCAGGGAGATGATAAGACTACTTACAAAGCTTTCAGAAAAGAGACTTATTTTTACTTTGATGGTGTCAAACTTGAAAGTAGTGTTCAGAGGCAGTTTTATCAGCTCCAAACTCAAGTTCTTGGAGAATTCTGTGGAGTGGATGTCTGGAGTGGCCTTTGTCCTGTCTCATTGTTGCCTTTCCTTGAATGATTTGGACAGAGTAGCTTGTGTGATGAAATGACCCTCTGTCCTCTGTCCATACCACAGGTGCAGCCTCATAGAGGCCAGAATTCCTCTTGCACAAAGAAAAATCTTCATATGGGTCAATTTACAGGTTACACTGATAATTGTGGGCACAGAAAAGCCCATGGATTCATGCCGTAAAGCGAAGAAGCTCTGTCCTCAAAGGCAGGTCCACTCCAGAAACTATCATTCTAAGTTAGATGCAGAATTTATTTTCACAGGCAAGGGAGGCCATAATTTAGCATGTATGTGAGTGTGGCCTTTGTTCCTGAACGCTGGTGGTGTTAAGAGGAATAATAATCCTTTTGCACTCCAAATCCTCAGTAGGAGAGAATCCTCTCCTCGTGTCTGAGATCAGGTAGTTGCAGAATTCCTTTTCCTTTTACATTTGTTTTTACAGGCAGTATTTGGAAGCTAAAGTTTGAAACAGAGAACAATGTTATGTGCATGGTGTCATGCTCCGTCTAATCAACCTCAGCATTTGAACCATCTGGTCATTGACAGATTGTGTGCTTAACTCCAGCAGAGGAAGTAGCAACCATTATTTTGAGAGACTGTTAGGTAAATGACTAAAAGGCTATAAATATTGCTGTAAATCTGGTCCTCAGGTTTGGGTAGCTCCAGCTCACTGTACTCTTCCCCCAAATAAATTTTTAATACTGCAGGAAGTTGAGTATCTGTTAACTAATTTTTGATTCATAAATATATTGTTGTGTAGTTTTCTCTTTTAGTATAGATGCAGTTACATGTAACTGCAATTGATGTTAACAACTGAAAACTGCAGAGCTAGTTTTTCTTCCTTTAATTATTCAAATATCAGTGATGTGAGATTATTTTTGATTCTTAGTATGCAGGATCAAACCTGAAATGAATGCACAGTTAATATGTCAGAAAGTGGAAGAGTTTAGATTTATTGTACCATAGATTATACAAAATAATTCAAATTGCTCAAGTTTTAGTACTGTGAGACGTCTCCACAGCAAATGCCAAATCTTTCCATCTTTCTCTACAAAAATGGGGTCTGTTTCTGTAGAAAGGAGTACAGAGTCTAGAGGAAAGGAAGTTGATAAGTGGATAAATAGCTTAGGAAACTCCCCAAACAGGCAGAAATACCAAGGTATGTTAGTATATCAAGAAAATATTTTTAGTTACTTGTGATTAAGGAATCTGTAACTATGAACTTAGTTCATAGTTCATGGGCCCAGGGGAATGAAATTAATTTGTTCTATTTCCTCACTAACAGTGTAAAGAAGAAAGTGTGTTCTGTGGTTTCCATTGTCTTATTGAAAGTGAATCCCTCCCAGACTTATAATCAAGTTCTGATGGTTTCCTGTGTTGTTCTGACCAACTCAGAAACAGAGCAGTGGTGTACATTATATGAGCTGTAATAACTCATTATACTTGTGTAATTGATGCTGCTGTCCTGTCTTCAGTGGAGCTGTGGCACCTGAGTGGCTAAAACTTGATCATTTACACAAAGAGGGACATCAGAAAGAACATTTTGTAAACCATAATCAGGGTACTTACAATCTTCAGAGGAGATCCTGATAAAGGTCAAAGTATGTGATTATTTTTGAATTCTGCTTTAAGGTTTGCACTTGCGTGCCTGTGTTTTTCAGGCTGTCTTAAAAGACATACGGGTACTTTTGCATTGGTCCTTCACAAGCTGTCGTTTCACTTTTTGAAGATCATTGACATTTGATGCAGACCTTTTTTGCATAAATACCTACATGTTGATATTCAAAAAAAGTATGCCCAGGGCAAACAGACTCAATAGAATTGAAACAGCAAATTACTCAGGAACTTTAAGTATAGCACTATGCTTATCTCACTAGCTATCTGGAACAGGAGTAATCTGAGTGTTCCATTTACATAGGCATATGATTCACAAGCAATTACACTCCTGGATACTGCTGTTTACTCTCAGCTGTACCCAAAACAGCTTCCATGCATCACATCTGAACCGATATGAATCAGATATTCTCTCATCAACAGTTGTCTTCATACTTTACTCATTTACTTTCAGCTCTTTAAAGAAGGTTTTTTCTTCCTCAAAGCAGCCTTATGTTCTTTTTCCATGAACCTCTCTGCCAGCTGGGGAACACCAGATCTAAAAAATGTAAGAAATACTTCCCTCTGAATATCAGAATCTGGGATATCTCCCTGATTTTGGCAAGGTAATATTTTATTTTCATTTACCCCTCTGGGGAGAAAATAAAGAAAAGGTATTTATAGCTAATAGGAATAGCTTTTATATTTTCCCAAATCCATTTTCTGATTCACACTTGTGTTAATATTATTCCCTCACACTCAGAAGACAATCTAGCCTTTAAATTGCTTGTTTGGAAGTATCTTTCAGCAGTATATATCTATTGGGAAATAGAATTTTGCCTGAAAATGTTTGCATCTGTGTCTCTATTTTATTCATGAAGTGGTGAAGCTGTCAGAGCTTCCCTTCCCTTACTAGTTTGTCTTGAATAAACAATAGTATAACCTCCTTCTAGTTCTCTATAGTGCAGATTTCAGCTGTAACCAAGCATACAATGAATTTTTAATTTGAGCACCAACTTTTTAAGACATTCATCAGATTTGACAATGAAGCTGACACCAGCACAAGGTAGTTAAGAACATGACTTCTGTTAGAGGGATCCATCTGGTCTTTCATTTAGCTTTTACCTGAAGTATCTCCCTTAGAGTTAATTCAGCAGAACAAATGGAAGAAATTCTTTTGCACAAAGCCAGCAACAGTTCCTGGTAAGAATAGACAGAGAGAACTTCTGATGTATACCGTGGCAGACATGATAGTGTCACACCGTGTTTCAAAGTGCATCTGGCAATTGCAGGAAGGAAGAGATCTTCCTCAGAGATGCAATTGATCCAGTACAGGGCTAGACATATAACATTGCTTGGCAAACTTACAGGAAGGGTCAAGTGCTTACTAGTGGAGTGTGAGATTTTAAAAGCTGATATAGAGCAGCATGTGCCGAGAAGATTCTTCCTTTGCAGTGGTCTGTTTAATGAAGGGCATGTCTCCTCTGCTGATTTCCTTTTTTCCCTGAATCGATCACACCAGCTACACAGACCCACCAGGGATTTACATAAAGCACTTTGAGCTGCCACAGTAGTGTTCAGGGCATGTCTTTGTTATAAATCTTCACACTTTACCGCTTTTCTCCTTTCTCAAAGATTAATTTTAGAAAATCTTTTCCACTGTTAACTGCTCATATTCCCCATGTGTGATTTTCTATTTGTTTGCTTTTGTTTTCTTTCTATCTTGTATATTAGTTTAAAAACTGATGTGTCACAGGGATGAAACAGAGCAAATGTGTGTATGATGAATCTGCTGCTTGTAAGACAAATTATAATGTGTTGCTCTAAATGGGAATTACTTACATAAAACTGTATACCAGGCCTGTTGCATGCTGTCCTGATCTAAGTTTTTTCCTTCAGCTGACAGGAACCACAAGCGTCCATGAACTGTAGTGATAACTTTCAGATAATGCTCTTTATCCATAATATGCTGGATCATAAAGGTGTCCATGTGATATTAATGATTATTCATAACTGAAGAAGTTAAGTAGTGAAAATGCTGTGAGTGGGAATATTTGTATATGTATGAATCTCTTTGCTTTTTTCTAGATGGTATCATGGAGCGATCAGTCGGACAGATGCAGAAAACCTGTTACGTTTGTGTAAAGAGTGTAGCTACCTTGTAAGAAATAGTCAAACAAGCAAGCATGACTATTCTCTTTCACTGAAGTAAGTACTTGTCAGTAAAACATAACAAATGTTATTTATAAGCCATAACTTCTGTGGTGCAAGAAGAGAAAATGATCCAGTTTGTTGTTGCAGTGGTTCAGCTCTGAAAGACAGAGAGTTTGGGACTGTCAGTCTGCATGATATGTAGTCACAGTCATTAAATTAGTACCTTCCAATGTGGGGATATCATGCATTTCTGTTTCAGGGGAAAAGGAAGAATTGACAGTCTGATTTTGTATTGAGATTAAGTAATAGTGATTTAAAGTCTGTTCTGCAGGTATATGTGACAAGCTTTTTCTAACAACAAAACAAAAAAACAAAACAAAACCAACACACACACACACACAAAAAAACCCCCCCAAACCCTCCGAAGAACCACTCAAACCACTTTACTGTTGTTTTTAGGTTTTTGTTTCTCTAGTAGCAAAAGATTGGGTTTTTCCAAACACAGCAATGAGTACTTACCCAAATATTACCTGTATTTGAAAAGTTGAAAGATGGTAACGCTTGCTCATTTTTCATTTAGTATAAAACTGAGTATTGCGCAATGGAAACATCTTTGAAGACTGTCTTTTCCAATAGCAGGAAACCATTCTGTGTTCTGTGGACTTTGAGAGGGCCAGACAGGCTTAAATTGCGTGGGGAATTTGTGAGAGATACTTGTCTGATTCAATTACCAAACATTTTCATTCCAAATATAATGAAATGGGCGTCAAAATAGCTTCATTGCCAAATGAAAATGCATCTGTACATAAAACAGTCACTGAGATAGTTTAAGTTGCTCATGTCAATGTCTGTCATTTTGAGATACTGTAGTTTACCCAGGGAAATTTAATTGCATGTTGGTTGGCTATCTCTGGGATCAGCAAAGAAGGTATTTTTGATGTACACATTCATGTGTTGCTCATCTCAGTTAAAAACAAGGAAATGGTAATGGCAAGTGTTGGAAGCTAGAAGCATCTCTCTGTGGATTGTGATCTAGAGGGCTGAGCCTCATTGTCAGTATTGCTTAAATTATCCATAGCAGAAGAGGGAAAGAATATGACCTACCTTCCCAGAACAAAATGATCCCAAAGGCCTGAGAGGCAGCTGTACATTTTCTTGTACCTCCTCTGTCAGCCCTGCATTGCTGCATTGTTCCCCATGTTTCCTTTTCTCTGTATTCCTTCAGGTTTGTGGATGTTTGGCTCCCTCACACTCACACACTCACTCCTTAAACCCAAATTTAACTGCCCAAGCCTGGGTAAAAATTGGAGAACCTTACTCCTGGTAACTGTTGTGACCAGGAGTCCCAGTCTCTGGCTGCTCTTGAAATGCCTAGTTGTAATTTCCTCATCTTAGACCTGTTCTTTACTATTAAGCAGACGGGTGAAAAAGCTGGAAGCAGATGTGCAAAGTGTATCACTAGTCTGCTGTTGGCCTAAATTGTAGTGATAGGTAATAGCCACAGGCTGTTAGCAGACAGCAAGGACTCTGTCACTTCTACAGGATGCCAAGAAGCTAAACACCCTCAGTACCTTCAAAGCAGCAGATGGGAACTGGTTATAGAGAATGGAGCCTGGGCTCAATAAAGTATTCTTCACATCCTGGGTTCAAATGAACACTACTAGCTTATAGGGGAAGAGACATTATTTTACCATGGAGTGTCTGACAGATACAGAATGATGGTGTTGTGTATTCTGTGCTTGAAAAAGCAGAGCTGAAACTGAAAAAGCAGTAGACTGGTCAGCCTCTGAATGTCTCCAGTAAAGGATTTTTTGAAGTTTTTTTCATCGGGGGGCAAAAAAAGTGAGTTTTTATTTTTCAGGGGAAATTTTAATTTATTTCGTTTTTGCAGTACTTTGACATGAAACATTATAGGTTTTGTTCTAAGTGACAGCATGTAATATAAATTAAAATTACGAATTGGAAAAGCATTTCAGAATGGAAAAACCAAACAATGTGTTTCCTACATTACTAGAATGGGTTTTTTCTGATGTTACTGCAAAGCTGTTGCTTTTTTTTCTTGTTGAAGTGACATTTCATCAAAATGAATGCAGAAAATCTGTTCTGACAAAACAGCACTTTCTTCAGCAAAAATAGTGTTCGGAAGGCTTGGCCAAACTTTTTCATTGCAAACGTAAATAATGTTTCAAGGCCATTAACGTTTTCTGGAAAAAAATGCTAGGTTTAATATCTAATTAGTATTTATTGAATGTTCTTTTATCACACTTCAGGCATGAGATCAGTCTGTTGAGCTGTCTGCACAATTCCTTTCCCATCCTCACTGGGTTTTGAAGGAAAACGTGTGGGAAAGTTATAATTCAAAGTCACTTGGTTTTACGGTTGTGTTGCCAAACATTTTAAACAAGGTGTGACTATTAGTCATATACCAAGTATTGTGTCTGTGTAAACATCTGTGCATGAGAGTTCCAAAGCAATTTACTACAGGGATTAGCAACTAGCAATTCTCTTCTTCTGTACTTGAAACTCATGGGAATGGTTGCAAAAAGGAGTGAATAAAGTAGAAAGAAAGAGTAGTAGCACTGTTTTGTCAATGTTTTCCCTCAACTGAACTAAAAGTTGTGGAAGAGTTACTGCAACATTTGAGAAACCACAATGACATTCAAAATTCACATAGTAACAATATCACATCTTAAGTCAGGTCCCAGCATCTTCTCTTGCAAAATGTGTATGCCTCATCTCTTCAAGGTACTTGCTCAGTGTTCACATATGTGAATTTGGGATTACCGTTTAAGTTCTTTTCTTTAAAAACTGTGAGCCTGCCGGGTTCTAATATGTATGCTATTGAAAGAACTGAGAAATCAGCATTCCAAAACCAGGACTACTCACTGTCAGGCACTTATTCAGGTAGACTCCAACAATGCTTCAAAACCTAAGCAGAAACTGATTTACAACCTGTTCAACCATGAGGCTTTTCCTCCCACTGATACCTGAAATTTCAGTAATCTCTTTGCATACTAAAATCAGAGCTTAATTCAAAAGGGTCTTGAGGAGGGGAAGAGGGAGGAGTATGACTTCCAGGTTCCTTTCTAACAGTGTCCCTTTAATCCTAGTCACTGGTCTAGCAGGAGTAGTGCTGTTAGTCAAGTGTAGATGCTTTCTACTCTTGTCAGTTACTAAACGCACTGATTCCCTTAAGTCCAGGCATACCAGAAGAGGACAGTCTGTGAGACAAGGACAAACTTCGAGGACAAATAGAGAAGGGGAGACAGCACAGAAGGCTCCTTAGTGTTTATGTGAACAAATTCAAATCCTGTGCAGTTGCAAGTGTTTAATTCAAGGGCATGGTTTCAAGATATTAAAATTACTTTCTTCCAACTTAATTTGTCCGTCATTCTAGAAGACAAGAATTGTCTGGTTTAGTATTTCTACTTGCAGCTACTGACAGATCTCTTCACTTGGAGCAAGAAAGGCAGATAGCAGATTCACGATGTAGTTTTAGGAAACTAAAGAAAGCAGAAAGGGAGTGAAGGGGGAAAGTATTTGACAAAAAGTACTACTAAGACCTACAAAATGGAAACCCCAGGTTTTGATATGCTCTGACTGTAAAAGCTGACAGAACACCACATTTACTGAAGTGGAGAAGATACAAAGGAGGTAGGACATGAGACAATATGCAGGTGGGAAATAACTGCTTTTCAGCAGTCAAAATGTTACAGTTAGGTGGCCTCACAGTTTTCCAACATACTGCTCTGAAAAGAAAATGGGAGCTAGTATTTGACTGAGAGCTGTTAGAGATGTCGCTGAATAATCAGAGATGAGAATGGAGGTGACTGAATATTACTGATAACTGGATGAAGATAACCTCACAGGTTTTCATCTGCACATGGCAAGCTGAATCATTTGGGATATTCCACAGAGGTCTGGGTTAGCAGTAGATTTTAACAGAAAAGCTGTGTGCAAATAAAATCTCAAGCTTTGTTAGTCTAAAGCAGTCAGCTTCAATGGCTAAATAATCCAAATGTCACATGCTTTTTTACTCATCTTCACAAACAGTGTGGTCTTCCAAAAGGCTGATCTATCATGATATAGCAGAGATGCTTTTTGTTCATTTATGGAATTCTGGTAGTCACAGACATCATATGCTGTAAGCTCAATCACTTCGTGCTACTCTTAGGGAAGCAATAGCTGTCTGTCATGAATATACGGCTTGTAGCGGTTTATTTCCATTGTATGCATTGTCTTCCTGTTTTAAAAAGGACATGTGTCTTTGCATTTTGTGCACTAAAGTGCACTTTTGTTCTCCAGTCCTTCTGAAATTAGCACAGCTTTTAAGGCCTGTTGTAGCAAAGCAGGTGCATGGGGAACTGGAGAAAGAGAACAATACCTCTATCCTCATAAGTATTTAAAGATAAGTCACTCTTATTTAAGGGAAATAATTTGGAGGGCAGTTATGACTTGAAAAATAGATTTTTCCACTAAGAAATTGATATTTAAAGCAAGATCTTAAGTGAGTACAGCTATAATTACAGTGCCTGCAGTGTCTTCTGCCCACCAGGAAGGTTCACTTAATCAGAGAATTGTTGAATACATCTAAAAGGCTTGATTATGCTACAGGCACTTCCAGAGGGAAGGTTGCATCTGTTAACTAGAAAATGGTAGATTTTAGAGAAGCTGTTTTTAACACAGTATGATTTGTTTTCCTGCTGTAACTTTTTGTGTCATCTTAAATTGTGGGGTTTTTGCTGACATAGACCAATTTCAGTTTTAGCAGTATTGTCTTTGCCCCTGGACACACTTGGAAGAAACAATGGCTTGGAGCCAGAAAGTTAGGGATTGGGACATCCAGCAAGCTGTAAAATCTCTCTAGGTCTTATTTAACATCTTGCAGTGTAGGAGCTGTTCTTTGCTCTTGTGTTGTCCTGGCTAAACTCTACATTATAAAAGGAGCCTATATGTCATGCTGAAGACAGCAGACACCGAGGGGTCATTTCTGGGAAGAGATAGGTCAGCTTTACCACCTGCTATACTGTATGGCAGTGTGGGTTCTACCATCAGAGTGGCATTATGTTGGATGGGTGGCTTTGGCAAAGAGCAGGCAGGACACTTGCCATGCGTCTCTTCTCTTGCCTGTGCCATCATGAGCCTTCCCTCAAAGTGACAGTGCATTGTGCTGGCAGGCTGGTTATCCAGGAATTGAATGCTTCTGCTGTGGAAGTCGCACCATGGTTTCTGCCTGCAGAAAGACTGCAGGAAAGCAGCCTTTGCTCAATATAGTGCTCGGTATAGTGCAGTATTATGTCATTTATCTTGGGAATGTGTTCATCTGGGGAAGTCTTCCAAGATGAAGCCACCAGGTTATGCACAGAGACATGTTCTGGGTAGTTATTGTGGGGGTGGGATGGGTAAGGTCTGTCCTGAGGCCTCTGTAGGATAGGACAGGACAGGTCTTGCCTCAGCTGAGTGAAGTTTGTGGCCAGCTTATGTCTTAGAAGGGACCCTCAGGCCCCTATTGGGCCAGCACAAGTACTACATTTAGGTCCACAAGTAATGATTAGCTATAGTGAAAAGTGTTCACAGGAAAACATTGATGAGGATGGGCAGGGGTGGGGGCATGGGAGAGGAAAGGGATTGTCTTCTGGGACATCTCTGGATCAATTCCAGGGTGAGAGAGAGCCTTGCAGTTGGAACCAGGCAGTATAGGTGCTGAAAGCAAAACAAAAGTACCTAAGGCTGCCTTTGATTTGGACTGTCCATGGGTGTTTGCAGTTGTTCTGTCAGTCTGGCCACTGTCTTGGCATGTCAACCAGCAACTGCTTGCATTTTGTTCTCCTGCATTCCCCTGCATCATAAGGAGAGCCTGTCATGGTGCTGCGTCCCCATGCACAAGCATGAACTAACATTTTGTTTTCCTTGCAGGAGCAGTCAAGGTTTTATGCATATGAAACTGATGAAAACCAAAGAGAAATACATCCTGGGTCAGAACAGCCCTCCCTTTGACAGTGTTCCTGAAGTCATCCACTACTACACCACAAAAAAGCTGCCTATCAAAGGAGCAGAACACTTGTCCTTGCTCTACCCTGTGGCTGTGCGGACACTCTAATAACCTAGTCTCACCCCTTCCTGTGGATGGGAGGTGAGAGGTAAGCTGGGTTGCACAGAATTCATTGCCAGAATTCAGAGTTTGAGTCTATGATGGAGAGTGGCGGCCTTTAGTCTTGTGAATGTGGGCTCTCTGCAGAGTTGTATATCCAACTGTATGTATGATAGTCTTGTGCTGAAGCATGCCTCTAGAACTGTGTTGCTACATAAGAGAAAGAAAACTTATTTTAGTGCAAGAAGAGGAGATAACCTTCCCAGACCTTCTATGTGAATGAAAGTGCTTCCCAACAAAAGTTGTTCCTTCATGTTTTGAGAAGAACCAACAAGTTCTTCTCAGCAGTAAAAAATCAACAACTTCTATTCTCTTGCTACCCTGAGTAACTTCTCCATGAGAAAGGGTAACCTAACTCTGAGGGATCTTAGCGTGTTCTTGATGGACCTGAGAAGGAGCTGCTTAGCAGATGCGTCTCTGGCTCTGGTCAAGTAGCATGATGGGGTTTGGATTTTTTAATGCAGGTTCTTGGGGTAGTCAACACACAATCTAAAAGTAATTTTGTGAGAGTGAATCATGGTCAATTACTTATGAATAGGGGATGTAATTAAACGGTAGTTTGTTATATATTTTTATCCTTTTTGGTACAATAATCTCTTAATGTTTACTGTCTTCATTTGTAAGTTTCATTCATAGGTACAGGCAGCTAATTCTGTTTGGGGCAGTTACACCATAATGTTTTAAGTAGTTAGGATAAGTCAATTTGTTATGTGGGTTAGTATTTATGCATGAGGGTGGTCAAAGGCTTTTATAAAGCTTTAGTAGGCAAAATTGTCACTTGCTCATTCATCTGGATGAAACAGCTGTCCCACTGAAACAGCAGACTAACACTTGTGTGTCACACTGCCCTTCCACAAGATGGTTTTTGTTGCTGTGATATGTAGCAGAGCAGAATTTGTTTTTCTGGTCTTCCAATGCATTCTTAAAACACAGCCCCTTTGACATATACCTTCTGGCCAGTTTTCTTTTTCACCATAAGCAGAAGTCTCCTGCTGTATTTCAGTCACTGTCAGCCAGAAGTACTGTAGAAGCTGCTCTGTATCTTAGTCCTGCCAGCTCATTGCCCATCCACTTGAGACATATTTTCTACATGCTCTCTGTGCTCATTCAATGAGATAAATGAAAAATTGTAATTGTGCACAAGTTGGAACTGGGGAGTCAATAGCCTTATAGTCCTCATTTTATGCCATCTCTCACATATATCTGGAATGTTGTGCATTAACCCATCAGCTGTTATAGTAGCAAACTGGTTATATGCAGGTTATGTATTTTACAGACTGCAATAGGACTGTGAAATTGTGTGCTATTTAATTCAGCTTTCTTAGCTACTACTATTTTTTTATGTATGCTTAGAAAGAAGTGCAAATCTGAAATTGTAATGAAATAACCACTTACTGCCTGTAAAAGTAGTGCTTCATTGTATTGTCTAATCTGATAAGAATCTCAAGGATGACCCATATAATGTCACCGGTGCTAAATGTTGTTTCCTTTTAAGCCTGCCTTATTCTTTATATAACATCCAATGCAGATTGAACAGTAGTGGATCACACATATATGAAGAGCTCAGTGTTGTTCTGTGCAGCAACAGTAGTGGGTCAAACTGTCCCTGTCTCACCCAGAATGTGAAGCTGCATTGGAATAGGTTTTCTGGTTTTCTGAGAGAAAGGTGACACAATGGAGAACAAAGAGACAACAGTCCTCTCCAAGTGAAACCAAACACTCCGTTTTTCATCTACTCACTTACATACATTTTTTTGTTTCCCTAAAGTCTTTGCAGGACTCTTTATTGTCATAACATCACCCAATTAACAAGAGCATACAGGCACTTTTAAGTTAGCATGTTCTCTCACCAGAGTAGGAGTTTATGAAGGTAGCAGAGCTCACACAGATTAGGAATCAGGTGGCATCTGCTCTGAGTCTTTGCCTTTGTGGGCTGTAGCAACACTCTCATGTCCTTTAGGACAGAAACATGTCTTATTTCTTCTTTTGCCTGTTGAGTCTGGCATTGTTTCTGTTTCATGGTCTGTTTTCCTTCTTCTTTAAAGGGAAAAAGAGTATGCCCCTACTCTATCTAGCAGCAGTTACAAGTAGAAACCAACAGCATTGTTAACCAGGGCCTTGCCTGGCTTCCTTAAGCACTTTGTCTTTAATTCATGGGGATAACTATTGTACCAGACCTTTCTTGTCAGGGGTCTGATCAAAAGTCAAATGAAGCCAGCAGGAGCCATTTTATTGCTGTCTGCAGATTTTGGGTTGGGATCCATTGCTTCTTACAAATCAGATGAATATGCATCATAGAAATGTATATACAGCTTATTACAGCTCCAAGGATCAGATCAAGGTTCTTGGTTCAGCAAGAGGAAATCATCTCAAAAGTATTGGTTGTCCCTGGGAAGGTTTTTTATTATTTTTCTAAAAGACTTTTAGAAAGTACTCAGTAATTGCAGAATAAATAAAACCAGGATTTTGTTTGCACTGTAATGTTGTCTTTGTTTATTTAAGTGATTGTATGATATTTTTCCAGTGAAGGAATATTCTTCCCAGATTTTTTAATGTACAGTGAAAAATGCGGTGTGGTAACAGTGTGTAGTATTGCATATAGGTGGAAGATCTTGTAGCGATCATGCCTATATAGCACATTAAAAGTTTATTTTAAAAAAAATTATAAACCTTTCCCTTTTCTTCCTCTGATCGTCATTGTGTACTCACATTGTCATGAACAGCTCCATGAAGCGGCCTTTCAGAACAACTTGTGTTTGTGTGTCTTACCTCTCTTGTGAAAGTAATCTTTAGGTTATAATCTGCTTTGGAGTCTGGAAAATCGTATGTCACAGTTCTGACCTAATTCTCTTGATAATGTGCACCTTTACAAGGGCTGACATGGGTGCATGTGTGAATGACATTGCTGGTGGTGTCCAGGGAATCCAGTTATTGCTCACGGCATAACACTGGTGAGTCACTTTTGCAAACTTTATAAGAGGTGTTAATTAGGCTTCTATTTTGATGAGTATTTCACAGCATGATGAAAGCTGTGAACATCTGTATGATGGGTAGGAGGGCTTTAATGGCCAAGATTACCTTTCATAGCTCCTTCCATAACTGGAAAAACAATTCAGGTTTGTGGAAGTACAGTCATCACCACGATTTCTCTAGCTGATTACAGATTATTCTCTTACTCTGAACTTAAGTCTTTAGAGACGGGATACAAAGCACAGAGCTGTCTCATGTGCAAAGATACAAACCACATGTTTTCAGCTTCTCAAAGAACATGGCCTGAACCTCTGCTCTGAGGAAAACTTGGAGAATGACAGACTTGTGTGCTGCTTCTCAACATCCCAGTGAGAGGTTCAGGCTTTGCACTTCATTGTGGTGTCATGGTTCAAGCTGGCAATGTTGCAATGTGTGGCAATGTTGGTGGAGTCTGCAAATGCCATCTTTTATCCAGGCTCTGATTCCATTTTAATCCTGCTACATGCTAACCTATGCTCTGGTGACTCAGTTCTCTTCTGCTGTAAGTTATTTATGCTGTCCTTAGGTCCGATTGAAGGTAGTGCCTGAGAATAACAAGCGAGGTCTTAACATTTGTTTAAATAAATAAATAAAAACCCCTCACCTAACACACTGCTGCGCTATCTCTCTGCAGAGGTGGGGGAAACAAAACAAAAATGAAACAGACCTCTGCACTCCTGATCTGAGCAAGAGGCAAAGGAAATTAAAAGTGGGGAGTCCACTATTTTTCATGCATTCTTTTTTTTTTTTTAATGATCTGCAAGGATCCTACATAAAACACTGCAACTTGCTTCCTTTTATCACTTACTGCTGGAGTCCTGAGTAAGAAGGGAAGAAGAAAGGAAGGAATGAAATCACAGCAGCTGAACAAAGTTGTTGATCTGAAGTAAAGCAAATAGAAGCCATACTGAAAAAGAACGTTCATAGATTGCAGGGGATGACCATGTACAGTCCCATTTTCTGCGGTATTGATTTCCTGTATCAGACCTTGACCTTACACTGAGACCCATGTATGCTCAATTCAGAGTTGCTGTGATGACTTCAGTGCTCTGTACCTTGTATTTAGTTCAGTGACAAGATTAGTCCAAGCATTGCCCATGCTTTCAGTCTCCCTAGATTGCATTTTTTGCTGCTGACAGTTCCAAGACACAAGCTTGGCAAGTTGACTATATTGACCTTCTCCCCAAGTCTGTCTCCAAGGCACAATGGTTCTAGCCATGGTAGAAACATCAACAGGATAGTTGGAAACCTACTTAGTTGCAAAAGCCATGGATATGACTGAAACATGATGATTATGTGGAATTAATCTACAGGAAGAGTTACAGCATTATTTATAGAATAAAGGCTAACTTGTGTGTCAAGTGGTATGGGCTGGGTCTTGCTGAAATTTAGGTATGAAAAAAACAGAGAAGAATAAGGGAACCATTTAAGAGTAAACAACTTGTTAACTGCTATGAAAGAAGCAAAAGTGTCGTGGGAAAAATCTGGGGATACTTTCAGAAAGGACAGACTGTCAATGCCAGTGAGGCAAGACCTAAGTGTGAGACACTGGGAGACTTTAGGTCTAAAGTATATCAGGAATCAGGCATTCTCTACCAGTCTGTAACTCATATTGTCTAGGGTCTCTCAAGAGACACAGAAGAGACCTACAAGAGATAGCCTAAGAGTAGCCTAGAGGAAGAGATTGTGAGGAGAGACTAAAAAAGCCTGAGGAGAATTCAGAGAGACTCAGAAGAGACCTCAAGCAAAACCCTAGAGAGGAAAAGGGGAGATTACAGGAATGCCTTGGAAGAAGCAGAGGAGACCCTACATCCTTCCACACTACACGCAGCATGGCTAGAACTGCTACACTGACCCTCCTGACTTATCTTACAGACCATGTGGTCTCCCACACAGAACAAGGAATTCATGTCAGGAACTATACTGACCAAACCAACTTCTATCCTGAACTATCGTGTGAAACAGAAAGGTCATATTACTCATTGTTGACATCACACATATCCATGTCTAGAGTGTTTTCAGATCTGACTCGATTTAGACTCTGCACTTTCAATTTGGTCTTTAACTGCAAGAACTAACCCTGTGGTCCCTTTTCCTTATTAATTAATTATTGTTAATTATTTTCAAATGCAAAGTTATGTGATATAATTGTATTAAATCAGAACAAAAGGATTATGGTTAGTAACTTCATATGGCCAGGATGGACTGTGTTTTCAACGTGAGTATTATCAGCTCTTTGAAAGTGAGTGCCACATAAACAACGTCTTTGAATTTTGCTGTTTATTCATAACCTCCTTTCAGCAAAAATGTAGTAAATTTTCTCTGGAGTCATCTTATTATCTCCACTAATTATATCCATTCATTGAGGTGCTAACCTGTAATATTTGGTCATCTGTCTGTTATGTGCATACAAAGAGAATATTCTTATTTCCATATAGCCATATTTCTATATAGCCATAGAACCATTTAGGTTGGAAATGACCCTTAAGGTCATCAAATCCAACCATTTAACCTAACACTGCCAAATCCACCATTAAACCATGTTCTTAAGTGGCACATCTTTTAAATATCCCCAGCAACAGTGACTGAATCACTTCCTTGAACTGCCTGGTTTATGATTGACAACTCTTTCAATAAAGAATTTTTTCTTAATACGCAGTCTAAACCACCCCTTGTGCAACTTGAGGCCATTTCCTGTCATCCTCTCATTTGTTCCTTAAGACAAGAGGTCGATGCCCTCCTCACCACAACCTCTTTTCAGGTAGTTCCAGAGAGGGAAAGTTTCCTCCTGACCCTCCTTTTCTCCAGGCTAAACAATTTCAGCTCTCTCAGGTGCTCATCATCAGTCTTCTGCTCCAGACCCTTCACTGGCTTTGTTGCCCCTCTCCGGACGTGCTCCAGTACTATAATGTCCTTGCTCAACT
>JAWWLT010000092.1:27038629-27061175 GCA_035040995.1 Premnoplex brunnescens
TCAGGCCTTCCAAAGCTGTGATTCACCTGGAATCCAGCCCTGGATGTACTGTGAGTTCAGGGTTTGGATCCTAACGGGAATCCCTGAGCCCTGGTGCCAGTGCTGACTCCATACCCACCTCACAGTTCCAATTCTGTTGAGAAGGAAACAGTGGCAGCACTTACTTCCCAGGATGGAACACCTGCCAGTCCTGGGGCATCTCACCCTGTGGTGCCTGTCACCTGATGCTACCAAATGCAAGGGGGACAGGTCCTTTTAAAGATCCTCTGCAGAATTACAGCAGGTCACAACGCTGTAGTTACAATTAGATTTTTATTATTATATAAAGTGAGTCAATTTCAGACTGAAAATCTTCTAAAGACTCTACAGTAGCATCATGGGTAGCTTCAAGCATAGCAGAAATATTTAGAGCAGCTGTTTCAAGTTCAAACAATACCTAAAGTTAGAAAGTTCTTTCAAAATTTTATATGTTCTTGAAGTCAATGACCTCCTGACTGAGTCCCATAGTGTAGCAAGGAAAAATCTCCTGTATTTGATTGCCTTTGAACTGCTGTTAATTTAAGTGGAATTTGGTCATCTGACTGATGAAAATATTGGAGGAAGTGTCATAATATTAGAGAGGTTTTATGATGCTTCGAATTGATTTTAAAGAACATAGAATAAAGAATATGCTTCAAACTGAAGACTGTGGTTTAACTCAGGTGGTGAAGGTAAAATACCTTCATTTTTATGCTGTTTTCAGGGGAAAACTTCTATGAAGCAATGGATACTTTTCTCTTTCATGAAAGATCTGTTCCTTGCTGTTCATTTTCTACCAGAATATTAAAGTAAATGTATTAAGAAAAAGTATTTTAATTTTCACGAGGAAAAGATCAGTGAAAATGTTATTTACAGTTCATAGAAAAGTGTTCAGCTTAAGATTTTCTCTCAAAAAGGATGAATCAGTCATTAAAAACTGTAATGATGAGTTTTTAAAATTGGGAAGGTGGTCTGAATAAAAAATACAGATCTGAAACTGCTAAGTAAGAGGAATGGCTTAAAAAAGGATTGTTACGAACTCTCCCTATTTGGCAGAGACCTTTGTGAACTTAGGAAGGGTTCAGCATAATATTAGCTGAAAAATCCAGCTCTAGAATCCATTTAAAGAACATTTAAAGTTGTAAATATGGAAGATGCCAAAACCCAGGATTTAATTAAAAATTACTTCTTTAAAGTAGGTACTACAGTGATGCAAGACAGAGAGGCTCAGGTGTTATGAGAGCTTCCAAAGATTTGGTGCTTGGAGGAAAATATCAAAGGTGGGATATTGCAGAAAAAGTGCAAAAAAGTTTGAAAATCGCATTTAAAAATTACATTAAAGGGAAAGACCCACAGCAGTTAAAGGAGAGTTTTTCCTTGTGAGATTTTCTCCATGGCAGTATGGCCAATACTCTGCTTGGAAGGGTATCCCATCCAATCATTTCCATCTTTAGAATGGCACCCAGGGCAACTTTTGATGACCAGCTCCTGGTGAGTACACACCTTTAAATGTGAAAGAGCTTTGAATGAGAACCAACAGATGTAAAATAATAAGCCAGAGAAGGATGCCAAGGTGGTGCGTATGTGCTGCTATACTTTGCACAAATGCAATGCGATCTGTCATTCAGTTAACAATAATGCAAGAAAAAAGCCTGAGGGCTCAGATGGCTTGAGTGTGGTATAAATTGGACCAGTGAAAGTATTGCATCATTCTACAGAATTAAAAATACCTTCTCCTGGGAGCTATACATGCCCAGTGTAATGCCTTGCAAGTCTGGAAAACTCATAAAATCATCTGTGTCCTGACTGATGTGAGAACACCTTGTGGAACTTACATCAGGGTAATTTCATCAAAGCCTATTGCACTGCTGGAACTGCACAGGCAGCTGAAGAGAAAGCAGCTGAAGAAGCCACTTAGTCCTTTCAGGTTGTCTTGTGAGGGACAAGGGATATGTGAATCTGCCTAATTACTGTGCATGCTTTGGAAAGGAAAGTCCACTTCACCTATTCTGCAAATGGCAGGAGTAAACAGCTCATGCATAATTATCCCTTCCAGAGGAGAATCACACTTGCAATGCAGTGAAGGGCAGTTTACTCCTATTTTTTATAATTTTGTAATAAAACCCGCCGTTGACAGGCAAGTGCATTCATGCTGCCATCAAGAGAGGGCAGCCTTTGTTAACCACATCTCTCCTAGCACAGTGCTGTGTCTGCCTTTCTGGGGGTGTATTTCCATGCCAAGTTCTTTTCTCGTGAGCTTCTCACCTGTTTGCTAAGCTGTGGGGTTTTGTTGAAGCTGTTCAGGATATACCATCTCCTGTACCAAGCTAGAGCAGCATGGCCCATGTAAGCTTCCCAGGCGATATGGTGATGGGGTTGGTAAAAGCTGAGAGCTACCTAACTAGTATGTTATTTAATTAGGCCTGCTTCAATCACACATAAACCACAACACTACTATCAGTAGAAACCAGATCCCTGACAGAAGTTTTCATAAACCTTGGTTTTCTTCAGTCAGATTAAGCAAATCCCAATTGGTTATAAATGTTTTGTCTGATGGTCTTCCAGGTGTGTTTCAGATTACATTGGAAAGTCTAGGTAAGCAGTGAAAACTGGATCTATTAGAAGGCCAGATATCACCTTTACCCAAGATTATTGGATAAATTGTTATTACTTCAAGATTATTTTCCTTCAATTGCACATAATAATTTTCCCATTTATTTGTTGTTAGAATACTGACCTTGTATTTCTATGGCTTGAGTTTCAGATTTCAATGAGAATCCAGTTGCAGGAGGTTTAAAGGTTATATTGGCTTCAGTGATCTACGTACCAGACCCCAGTGGGTCATAATTGAATAAATGCAAGATAAAATTCATCTCCATGAAGTGTAGATGTCAGCAGCAGCTCATTAGTGATCAGTGTGGGTTCACAACATTTCCACTGAGATCACATTCTCAGTAAGAGTGGGTCAGAAAAGGATCATGGAACTTCTAATGAATGCAAACAGGGAAACATCCCAGCACTGTATTTAATCAGGAATCTATGTCTCTTTTAACGCTTTTTTAACTGAGAAAGAGCAAAGAAAGAGGAACCATGTATCACCAGAAGCAATGACTCTTTAGGCAACTACTCTAAAAAGTAATACACAACTGCACCCATCAGAGCTCTGCGAGGAATGATAAAATTTGTTACCCTTCTTACCATTCAGACTCCCTGCAATTAGAAATATAGAAAACATAGAAATGAGAAAACATAGAAATTATCTAGCTGGATGATAGTGAACAGAGCTAGGTATTTGCTACATCCATGATTGTGTTCAGCCGTAATCTGAAGTCTCCAGTTTGCAATTTACCACATCCTTTCTTCCAGTTCAGTGCTATTGTTGGAAAATTTTTTCAATGAGTCATCCATCCTTTTCCAACAGAGAATGAGGCTACAACAGCCATTTCATCTTGCATTAATAAGTGACTGAGAGGCACGCACTATTGTTTTTGTTTTAGTGACATAAAATGCAATGCTACAACACCTTAGTTAGGCCAGGGAAAGCTAACAAGCACTTTTTCATTTCTGGACAATAGCTGAGCATGATTTGCTATATCTGTCCAATGAAAAGTAAGTTATGTTGATGCTGGATTTCAGCATAAGTTATCTTACCTAGTTTATCTCATTTTCTTTATTTTTCATACATCATATTATGCATCCATTCTAAATGGCTGTAAAACAATCATTATAGGTACAAATGCACATGCCCACATCTTTTCTAAGGAAACAAAAGATATTTCACCATCTGGATGAGATTCAGAATAATATTAGGAAATGGAGAATAAAATATTCACAAAACCATTGGAGACCAAATGGTAGTATTCTACAAAATGCATGAAAGCTGAGAAAGAAATTACCTTTCAGGTAAAATTAGTCATGTTATTTTAGACTCAATAGTTTATCAACTATTTCATTTACATGCCACTCTGCTCATCTAGAAGCCAGCTATGAGAGAAGGCATCAGGGAGCACAAAACTAATTATTTGCACGAACAGTGTTTTCACATGTCCTCTAGCAATAGCATCTGAGTATTTTGGTCACAGAGTACTTTCAAAATGAGCTATCCTTCGAACTTCACAGGCTATGGACCACACACAGCATTGTCAGGAAAGTAAGAGGTGGTAGGAATAAAGAGTGAAAATAGAATCACCACCACAGACTCAACAGCTGCTTCTGCTCAGAACAGCTTCAGCACACTTTTTGACCTGTCTTTTCCAGTGTGACTTTCACACAGATTAAAGCTGAGTCTTAGCATGTCGGCTGGATTTAAACAATGATTATGCATTTTGCAGAAATGGGACATGGAGATGAGATCCAAAGAAGAGTAAGTTATTTGACTGATTGACTTACTTTTTGTGTTATTTTGAAAAATCTTTGAGAAATTCCATGCAATTCCTCATGCTGTGTTTCCGGTCACCCAGATAGCAATGGTGAGCAATTGTATTGTGCATCATTTGTTTTTCTTCAGTTTTACTCATTTTCCTCTCTCCTTTTCATTACTATTGTTATTGTTGTTATTATTATTATTTAGTACATTAGCATTGTTACTATTATATGTTACTTTGTTTCAAATATGAAACTGTTATCTCAATCCATGAGTTGTATTTTTTCTTCCAGTTCTTCTTCCCATGCCACCAGGGAGAGGGGTGTGAGCAAGCATCTTAGTTGGCACCTGGGGTTAAACCACCACACCTGGTTTACACATGTTGAACGTGGCTAAGTGAGCTTGTCTCATCAGAGAAAGTTAAAGTGCATGTGGCAGACATGGTATTGGTCCATCAGTGGACCTCGTGTAGGCAGACAGAGCCAGAAGGTGGCAAAAAATGAACTAGGAGCATAGGTTCCTTTGATTGCAATAGAGATACAAGGCAAAATGAAACAGAACATCCTCTGAAATATTCTAAGTGGGCTTAGATAAATTATATGCATATTTATTCCTCCAAAATTATTAAATAAAAATCCAGTATAAACTCTGAATTTTGGACTTATTTGGGGGGCAGGGGGGAAAGATTATTTGGGGGAAAAAAATCAAATCGTTCAAGAACATAACAATTAGTACTAGTAATCCGTAAAAATGCATATAAAAGCATCCACTCAGTCACTATTGGTTTAAAAACATTTATGTCTAGAATATGCTATATTATTTCAAATACTCAATCAAAACTGTCCAGAGAACTTTGAATGTCAAATGAAGTCCCTTTCAGCTAATGTAGAGGATAAATTCCTGGCATGCTGTCTTGCTCCTTAGAGAGAGGGAAACACATTGTTCCAGCAATCTAAAGACTTTATTCCAAAACCACTTTGTTTCCTGCTGAATGAAAAGAACAGGTTATGTAGTTACTCTGTTATGTGATTTATTAGATCACAGATTATGTTTTCATTATGGTAATAAAAATCTGTTTACTCTTATCCAAGTGCAAGAAGCTTCTTTCCTAGCTGAAGATATCTCCAGATTTCTTAAATTTTGTATCATTATTTATTTATGATTACTTTTTTGAGTGCCTGCATGTTGCAGTCCAAGAAGCTGTGCACTATGCCCACTGACAGATAAGGATTAGAGAATCTATGACTCCTAGTCTAGTAACCAGAATGCTAGTATGTTTGGAAGTAACAGAATTTCAATCATTATGGAGCTTGTCTGAAAATCAAGAAGATATTTGGTGCTTTTCTTCTCCCTTCCCAATAAAGGAATATGTGTGTGCAACCCTGGAAGCATCACTGTGCTTTGTGTATTTTTTAGGAATTGATTGCTCAAAATCCTGCTCAGTTAAAGCTTCAGACATGATGGAGAGAAATTCCAACCCAGCTAAGACCAAGGTCCATCCAATACAGTGCTGACAGTGTCCAGAAGCAAAGAGAGAAATGAGTTTTCTGTAGGAAATATCTGCTGCAGTATCGATCCTGTTCTGTCTTTCCAGTCTCCAACAGTTCAGGGATTCTGAATATCAAAGTGGTATGTAAGTAACTAGTGATCCTGAAAGAACTCTGCACCACATAATTATCTCATCTGGTGTTTTTGGTTTTGTTTTTATTTTGTTAGTTAGTTCGTTTGTTTTATAAATCCATTAAACCCAACAAGGACAGAGAAACATGCTCTACAAGCAAAATAACAAAATCAGTGTTTTTGCTCCAAGATCTCGGAAAAGAACCCATTTCTGCAAAATAAAGCCTTTATCTTTCAGGGAATTATGTGTAAGATTAGTGCTCAAATCTCTTCCTCACTGCTCAACAGGCAAAGCAATGGAAATCTATGGCTAGTGTTTGATTCTGATAGCCTTTCCATAGCTCCTGGGCCAAGAAGGTCCTAAATAGCTGTTGCCTAGAACTTCCTACTACCTAAACAGGGAGTCACCTGCAATGGACAGCTGTGCTAAATGTTAACCCAAGAGAATTTTTCTTTTTGTCTCTAAGTGGGGCTTGCCCTACAGTTGTCATCAAGGCCAGTGACGTGGCCCGTTTAAGGAACAGGCTATATTGATCCTGACAGGGAGACCATCATACACATCCAGGTGTTGGTGATTTGCAATGCAGTTAACCTGAGTATGCCCCTGCCTGTGCAGGATGTACATTGCAGCCCTATGGAAGCAGAGATCCCGTGGCTGCAGGTTAAACTTGGCCAGCCCAGTGCAACAGTGCAACCTGCAGCCAGTTCACTCCATTTGGTACAAGTGATTGCATCTCCTGCACTTAATGGTGCAGGAGGAAGCTTTCAAGTGAATTTTGTTACTGTTTTGACTGTAGCAGTGATAGAGCTTCTCCTTTCAAGAAAAACTGTAATTGCTTGAAAGACCAAAAACCAATGTTGCCTGCAATGTACCACGGCTGAAGGTCATGCTGCATGTTGGAGGCTACCTGGTCTTGAGAGCAAATAATTTGCAAATTATTTTATTATTAATTATTATGCAGTCACTAAATTGAAAGTTATCTCCTAAGTCACAGAACCAATAGTAAGGAATAATTATTAAATTACTTGAAAATCAGAATAATTTATATTTAATTGGAACAAAGACATTCATGACATCGAGAGCCCAGTGAAGGATATTTTATCAGCTGTAATCCCCAGAGATGGATTTGTGCTCTCAGGTTAATTTCCATTTGTATAACTTTTTTCACATCCACTTAAAAAAGACATGGTTTTTATTTCAGGCCTTTTCTTAACCAAGGATGATTTAAACACTGGGAACACAAGCAGCTTTCCAAGTTCAAAACGCTCATCCATCCAGGAAGTATTGTGGCCAGCATTGAACCAGGACAGCTTCAGGGGGGAATGCAAAAGTGGTGAAAACTGAGTGTTCTACTCACTAACCATCTCACATAAACACATTTTAAAAGTATTTAATGCTTATGATTAGAATTATGCTTTCAATAAACAGTCATTTATGTTTCCCACACCTAACTAAAATATTTTTTAAAGTTACCTGAGCACTCAGACCTCAGCACTGTAGCTCTGTCTTTCATAATTCTGGAGAGGAAAAGTACAAACAGGAGAGTAAGTTTGCAGTTGCAAAGTTCCGGTGGAGATGACTTTTTCATCCAATTTACCACGAGAATTTTATGACTTGGGCTGTATCTTCATTACAGCCTGCCAAAATCAGTGAAGATGCAGAGTTCTGGGCAGAAAAATTCAAATGGCTTCAGGACTGAAGGCCAAGACATACATTCTGCACAGTAAAGCATAGCACAGTCCAGGATCTATTCAGGATAGCTGTTTTGTGGATAATTAGCTCTGAACAATGATCTTCTATTCAGGATCACTACAGTGGCCAATTCCATATTCCTGATTATGCGTTGAAGATACCTAGGCACCCAGCTCTAGAATAGGATCTGAGCTGTAAAACAGAATCAGGAGTGTGAGCATAATGAATTAGACATTATTGACATTTACTGCTTCAGTTTTTAATCTAAGTTTCTACCTGCTGTTATCACTTGTTTCTTGAATGCTTGGTTAGACTCCAGAATGTTGTTGTGCTTTATAAAATTTAAAAAAACCAAAACACAACAACAACAAAACAAACAAAACCAAAACAAACAAACAAAAAAAAACCAAAACAAAAAATAAACACCAAAACAAAAACTCCACAAGCCAAAAACCACCAAAAACAACCAAAAAAAATTTAAGATAAATTCTTGCCTTACTGATCTAATATAATAGGACTGAATAATATAGTGGAAAACCAATTTGTGGAACAAGAAAATATAGAAGGTGAAAGTTAGTATAGCAACAAAATCTTGTGAATATCTGACAAAGCCCACGTAACTGTTGTTCTTCCTGAAATAATGCAAAAAAACCCAGGAAACAAGTCAAAGAGAGTGAGCTTCCCTGGCAACAAAATCCATGTGAAAATTCTTAGTTCAGGTACTGCATTGCTACTCTCAGGTTTCCATTCATTTCATGGTATTTTATGCTCCAGTTTTTCTTGGAAAGCCAAAAACTTGGCACAACTTTAATACAAACAGCGGAGCCAGTCAACAATTGTGTGAGCTATTTACTGTCTTTGTGCAATGGAGAAGCATGAGAGCCAACTGGACAGCTTGAGGCACTGCTTGTAGTGGTGGTGGTGCTTCCTATGGATCTTTGCCTTTACCACAGACATGAGTCTGACTTTAGATAATGCAATCAGAATAACTATGTTATAGAAAAATACAAGTGAAACTCCAGTCTAGGATAGCATCAAAAGAGCAGTTTTCCTGCCCAGTACACCTTGTGTGTGGTGAAATTTTCTTATTGCTTCTTGTCCCCTTTGTTATAGCAATCTGAGTAATCAGCTGAGAGCAAACTTTCCAACAGAAATATGCATTACAGACTTTCCTGGATCACAAAAGCTTAGGGATAATTTAGTGATATATTTGCAGGGGCAGGAAATCAGATCTCAAGCACTCTCACTCGTGAATGAGAGTTCTGTTTTTACAGAACTGATCTCAAACTGCAGTGTTTAACTCCTAATGTTGCACCTCCCACTTAAAATGGTGGAGATTACTCCTTCCTCTCCCATTCTTAAGAGAAAAAAAAAAAAAAAAGGGATATGGTAGTGGCCATGATTTCTAAAATCTGTATGTCATTTTATCTGTGGGCTATGATTTCATTTTTATTGCAATTAATTAAGAAAGAAGATACTGTTTTCCACAACAAGACCTACTAAGGAATGGAAGACCTGTAATACCAGGGAATTTATACTACAGGGATAAATTCTTTTATTTGTTTTTCCTTATTTTCATTCTGGTTAATCCATGTCCATGTTGCAAGAACAATAAAACCAGAGATTATTCATATGAATAAGGATATTTACCAATATACCTGCTTATCAGTACAAAATACATATACAGGTGACAAGCAGTCTATTTTACTTTTTCAGTCTACTTGCAGACCAGCTGATCTGTAACTCATTTAAATTCATGTTTAAAAGGGCCTTCTTCTAGCACTTGCTGTGGTGCATTCCTGATTTCTCCTCCCTAGGCTGCTCTAAGATCTCAGGAATTCTCATTCGGCCTTGTCCTTAATGAATGGCTCCAGGATGATGAATCTTCCCTTGATCTTATCAGAAACACCTTATTCTGATCCATACCAGGGACTTCTGCTGCATAATTAAGGCAGGGGACAAGACATAACTAGTCATCTCCTTATAGCCTTGGAATATTACTTGCCTGAATGACAGTCCAAGTAGAACAATATTATTGTTACTGTATTTTTGACAAAAATTAGTGACGCGGACTGAGAGCAGAATGGAGCCTCACTGGGCTCCAATGGCTGCACCAGAACCTCCCTCAGAGCCTCTTAGATCTCACCAACCCACAGGTTTGAGAACTCAGAGAACCATCATCAAAAGCCAGCAATGGGGCTTGGGCTGGTAACCCAAACTTATCAAGGCTCAACCCTTTTCCCATTAAGAGATACAAAGGCATTAGATGTGAAATTTTAACAGGTACCTTTGTATATATACACACATTTATACATCTCTGTTTCTCTGTATATGTGCGTGTGTGAATTAATTAAAATATTCTCTATCAAGTACAGTGTTAGTGTTGCCATCTTGAATCTGTGTTTAAGTCACTGTTGTAATTGTAGCAAATCCTACTGGATCTCTTTCTAAATGTTAAATTCATCAGTGATCAAGTGCTGTCAAATCCTTTTGACATAAACCATTGACCGACTCTGGGACTAAGATTGTGCTTAACCTCACCTAGGTTCCCCCTTGAGTTTAGAAAGCAAGGGGGCCCTCCTTGAATCTCGTGACTCCGCAGGAGGGTCTCCCTTAACCTTTTGTGTCCTTACCTTTTTGCATCCTCAGTCTCTGTGTAAATCATTCCAACCTGATGCTAATCCGATTGAAGTATGTTTCATAATTCGATTGTCCTATGTATGCTTCATCTATGTACTAAGAGTGAACCCTGCCACCAAACTTTGTTAAGTTGTGCCTTTACAAATTTATGTTAAACATGTTTTTGCCAATATCTTCAATGTGATTCTTTAAATTACCTAAATCACTCATTCATGACATCCCTCAAAGAAATCATCCTATAAATTCAGAATGGAGACTCAGCTGTTTCTTCATGCCACTCACAGGCCCTACAGTATCACGCATGCTAAAATATGGGATTAGACAGAAAAACTCAGTGAAGGAAAAAGTAGTTAGAATATTCAAAGACACAACATGAGGCTCAGAAATCTCAACTCCACACATGGTTGAAACAAACCTGGTCTTACACAGTTGCTAATACATCCTGTATTGCCCAGAGCTGCAGTCAGGGGTCTGAACAGAATCACAGTTCTTCTGAAAGAAGACAAAAAGAGCCTGGTTATTTCACTCAGCTAAGATAAATCTTGAAGGCACCTGATTATTTCCGATAATCAAATTCCAACATGCTATGTTGAGTGAGGAACTTTTTGAGCTAAAACATAATGTTGGCATAGGAACAAAGGAGTATGGACTTCCTATAAATAAGTGTAGTGTAGAAATTAAGGAAGATTCCTTACCACTGGAACAGGGAGGTTCTAACAGTTCCTGCCCACAGGAATCACAGAGACAGGCTGCCAGTCTGGCTTTAGAGAGAAGCATAGGTGAATTTTTCAGAGGGCAGTTTGATGAGGTGCCTGAAGCAGAAGGAATGAGGCCTCCTAAGCCTGGAACCACTGCCAGTTTGGATCCTTTACCTCAGAGCTTATCAGCAAAGGCATCTCTTAACTCAAAAACATTTGCTTGGCACTCCAGTTGTCCTAGTTACAGCAGCCAGGACCAGTTTATCACTGTGTGGGTGTAACCAAAACTGTGTATTCTACACCCTTTATGTCATTTTTCACGAACTGTTAATAATGGATGGTTTGCAGCAGCTGCCCAGGGCACACCTGACACGTCAGGCTACAAGCTGGGTGTTAAAAAACTCTGAGAGATAGGGGAGTCACCTTCAAACTCAGCCTGAGGCATCATGTCTGCTAATGGGCCATCAAAGATTCCAAAAATATGCCATGACTCACAGAGTAAATCACCCATTGTGACACTCCTCACCCTGGGGGAGGTAGTGGGCATTCCTATCTGAGCCTAAACATATATAATCTTGGGGTTTGGGAACTTCTGGTACCACTTGTGGGATCCAGAGGAGAACCAGAGCCTCAACAGGACTGCGACTGCCATTCTTGAGCAGACTGTGACCATCATCCTCACCAATAGGTTTCACTTCCTTGTACTTTGTACTCAGCGGGTCCACGTGGTGCTCAGCACAGGGACTAATGAACACCATTCACTTCATGCCCCAGGGTGCTGGGTTACACATCTGGTTTTGTGGGTTAAAACTAATTTTTTCTCTGTATCATTGTATTTATCGTAATCTTTTTAGTAAATTGTAACTCTGAGTTGTGATCTCTCTTGAGTTGGGTTAATTTCTCCTGCCAGTTTACCTTTAAACCAGTACACCAACATACAGTGATTCCTATATTCAGAATACACTCCTTACAGAGGAGATGAGAGACAACTTCCTTGTTATAATTTGAGCACTTAAAATAACATGTTTATTTTCCAGGAGTTATTAACTGGGAATGATAAATTCAAGAGATTTTCACACACAGTTTGTCCTAGGTCATATTGTTGGTAGCCTGCCTAAAATGCAGGCCTCTTTTATTGCCACTAGTCTATCCAACTCCTGGGATCAGCCACAAGGCAGTGATGGCAGCTGACATCACTACATGCTAAGCACTGCATATATTTTCTGTCACAGAGACATGCTTATCCTGGTGTCTTCACTGTTCTTTCACAAATCTTCTGTCAGAGTAGCTACAGAACTCATACTATCAGTTTGGAAGGGAAAACAAAGGCAAGAAGCATGTCAGAGTTTCTCTAAGTTTCAAACCCAGGTTACTTTCAGCTCCTTGGTTAAAAGGCCTACACTTCTTCCAACCTTACATGTAAAGCGGTGTTTGTTATGCCCAAGTGAGCATGGCACAACTTAGTACTTTCAGTATTAAAAAGGCAAATGATGCCAATCTCCGTGTACCAGAAGTCTACCTCTCTCCTGAGCAGTGTGAGTACAACAGGGTATAGCTCATCTCAAACTCCCTTTCATGGTGCATCTTTCCCTTTAAAAATATTTTCTCACAGGTGATACCTGAGGACTGCAGGAGTGGATGTGATGGCCACATAAGTCTGGGAGGAAAACAGTGTCCTTACAGTACGAGTACCAGATGGCCCCATCCAGGGATTGTGTTTAGCATCAGGGAGGCACCAGATTCTGGGTCCCTAGGATGTGTCATCTACACTAGTTGAAGGTCTGGTCTTGGAAAAACAGTGGTTTACAAATGCTTGGAGAAGTCCCAGATTTCTTTCCCTCAGTCTGCCTGCTTGTGGCCTCAAAACTTTCACTTCCTTAGGAATTGTGCCTTGTCTGCCAACCCCGGCTGAGTAATCACAGTTATCTCATCATCCCAGAAGGCAGAAAGGGAAATGCTAATTTTCTACTCACAAACTAGTTCTCCTTAACTTGCTTTTCCTAACAGACCTGCAATGTGTAATCAGAAACTCACTGTGTAAGAAAACTCACATTGGAAACTCCCTCCTCATACTCCTGGAAGTTTTTGCATAAACCTCAGTGGGAGCCAGGCTAGCAGAGCAGATGAAGGTAGGTTTTTATTCAAGAAGCTTCCAAATTAGCCTCACACCTAGGAGCAAAATCTCTGTCTGACAAACCAAAGTGACAATTACCAGCATTTCCACTCTAATCAGGAGTAACACAATTAGAATGTGCAGAGCAGAGGCTGACACTGAAGAATCTCTCATTATTTTTTTTTTTATTTTTTGACAGTCCTTAAACAATCACGGTTTCTCCCACCGTCTGGAATGACTGAAAAACAATTAAATAACAGCTATAGTCCTTAGGTGCTTCTTACAGATCCATGTTGTAATGGCAGTAATTGGTAAATATCCTCTTGACTAGAGATCGGGTTGTATAGGGAATCACACTCTTCACATATAGGAACTGACTGCAGGAATATCAAATCTCAATTGTAGAATTGACTACGCTGTTTGAATACTTCAAGCTAAACCCACTGTATTATCTAAAAAATAAATAAATAAAAAAAGTTGAAGAGCCAATTTTAATTCTCTAGGGGACAAAATGAAATAGGAAACTTTCACTACTCAATAGCATCATCTGAGACCAGGGTGTTACCTTACTGAGGAATTTCCACATGTGAGAGGGAGGGTTTTGATACTAAAAGCAGTGATATTTTCCTTTAGAAGGTTAAATAAAAAAGCTCTGACTTGTTACTGCTCCAAGTTTTCTACAGCAGCAGTATTTGACTGTTCATGTTGACTGTAAAAAAAGGCTTTTGCAAAAGTAATAGAAAAAAACGTATTGCTACTATAGGTAGTGAGAAAACATCACCTGGAATTTATGCAGCATTTAGTGTTCTAGAAGGAGAAACAAAGATTTAAAATTCTTAAGAGAATCTTCTATTTTTCTAGAAGAAATGTGTTAAAGTGACAATCATTTGGGAAAAGTTGGAGTACAGTTGTGTGACCCAGAGTGTTGTTTTACACTTTGCATAGTCGTATCAAAACAGAGCAATATTGCAAAATTGCACTATCTTTTTCAATGGTATTCACATTAAAATAGGAATGGCACTGCATGTTTTGTGCTGGAGTATGGGTGGTTTAGGCAACATGTATCTCTCATTCCTAATTGACTCATATTATTTCCTATTTTCTGTAAAAGACTGTACAGCTTGCAGGTCTGTCCTAATTATCAATATGAACAATCATGTATATTGTGCCATTTTTTATTCAGCTTTTTTTCTTACAGCAAAAGAGAGAATCTAAACTTATTTAAAGTGGGAACACAAGCCAACTGAGCACAAAACAACCTCCAGTACCATAAGCAAGCACACAGCTACCAAACTTCACTCAAATTCTTACTTCTGTCTTTCATTGCCAGAAGGTGGTATCTGTATGCAAACAGATGTTTCTAATCAGCTTCATTCAGTCTAGTTTGCTACCTGTAATTTACAGTCCATAATACTACACTCATTTCCATGCAAGTGTAACTCACAAGACAAGATCGATGAATAACTCCCAGGGTACCTTCTTCTCCTTTTGTATTTAGGACAAAAGTACTGATAGCCCTCACTCAGGCTATAGAGCCACTTCCTTTGAAGGTGGTGAGCAGACCAATCAGATTTATTCAGAGCAAGAGAAAACACTAACAGTGGCGTAAGCAAGTTAACTAACAGTGCTGTGTTTTGTTGCAATTAGATAATCATGTCCATTCATGCAAAAATCAGAAGGAGCTGTTTTGGCCAAAGTCTGAATTTTGGGGAACATATCTGTGTATCTTCTTGGAATCATAGTTCTAGTACATGAGCTTGTTAAAGTCTCATCAGGTAAAGCTTCTTATTTGTGCTATAAGTTTCCCTACACATCTCAGTTTCTTCTTCAGCTATTACGGTATAGCAGAAGGGCCTCTGAATGACATATACTCAGGGAGAAAAAGCCCAGGTGTAAAAAAAGTATGTAGAGGAAAACAGAGTGACACAAAAAGATGAAAATATTAGGTCAGTGTTTTTGGTTGACATAATGAAATGACGCCCCAATGGAAATGCAGTTTGAACTCAAATTTTTCAACAAGATGTGCTGACATGATTTGAAAAGCATTGTACAGGCAGCAGGTTACCGATGCATTCCTGTTATCTTGGAAGAAAAACTGAGGAAAATAGAGCTGCATCATAGAATCACGGAAACATAAAATGGTTTGTGTTGGAAGAGACCTTTAAAGGTCATCGAGTTCAACCCCCTGCAGTGAGCAGGGACATCTTCACCAGATCAGGTCACTTGGAGCCCCTCCAACGTGACCTTGAATGTTTTCAGGGATGGGGCATTGACCATATCTCTAGGCAACCTGTGTCAGTGTTTCACCTCCCTCATCATAAAAAAATTTCTTCCTTTTATCTAGTCTAAATCTATGCTCTTTTTGTTTAAAAGGATAGGACCTTTTAAATCCATTTTAAACCCATTGTCCTATCACTGTAGACCATATCAAAAAGTCTGCCCCTTCCTCTCTAAGAAGCCCCCCTACTTAAAGTTTTGAAAGACTGCAATAAGGTCTCTTTTTAATCAGCCTTCTCTTCTCCAGATTGAACAATCCCAACACTCTCAGCCTGTCCTCACAGGAATGGTTCTCAAGCCTTCTGATCATTTTTGTGCCTTCCTCTCGAGTTTTTCAAACAGGTCTGTATCTTTCTTGTACTGAAGTTTCCAGAGCTGTATTCCAGGTGGGATCTCACCAGCATGGAATATAGGGACAGAATCTCCTCTCTCAACCTGCTGGCCATGCTTCTTTTTTATGCAGCCTGGGATATGGTTGGCTTCTGGGGCTTGCTGGCTCATGTGCAGCTTTTTATTCACAATTACCTCCAAGTTCTTCTCAGCAGTGCTGCTCTCAATCTGTGCATTTTCCAGCCTGTATAGATACAGGAGGTTGCCTCAACCCAGGTGCAGTACCTTGTGCTTGGCTTGGTTGAACCTCATGAGGTTCCCATATCCCTCCTTGCAAGGAGTTCCAAGCAATACAGAGAAGTACAAAGCTCAGCCTAAAATTATAGGTGTTCATTATATTTACAGAGTTACTGCCTCCCTTTGTCTCAACAGCCTTCCAGGTTGAGACAATCTGTACTTAACCACTTCATTTAGGTACAGGCTGGCTGTCCATTTAGACTGCAAGCTGAACTGCTCATACAGTTAATCCATAACTTCTTGGAGTTGAGATTAGTACTCTAGGAAGAGGTCAGATTGTTAAAATCTCTGACTGGGGTAACAGTGAGCAATGATGAATAGGCTGTGGCTAACTAGTTGATGCTATATATCCACTGCTGAATAACAGGTTTCATGCAAGACTTTCATCTTGAAATATCCAGTAGTAGATCCTCAAAACAAAAAAGAGATACAGATTATTTTTTAAAGTAGTACTTTTTAAAGTCTGGCTCTGGATATTGGGATAAGCATATCAATCAGGAACTTCTACTTCAAATAGTTCTAGTAACACCAGACTTTATCCAATTTATTATAACAAGTGGCAGAATGAAGCCTCAGATAAGTGAAATGTATGGATTTTATTCTGAGAACAGTTTTACCATCTCTCTATGTGGTAAGTTCACATTCAGAAAAGCAGTTCCTTTTTAAAGACAGCAACACCAAACACTGTTTTCTTGCAGATTAACTGAGCAACCTACTCTTTCCTTTCCCACTAAAAAGAACAACCCTCTTTGTCAATCAAAGTTTATAGATAGTACACAAGAGGCACTTCCTCCCGTAGGACTGTTCTGCACAGTATGTGCAGAAAGTGCAGAAAGGGCCAAAGTGGGTTAATTGTAACCACAGTGGTAGACTTCAAAGACCATCAGTGGCAAAACTGAATTTAACATGTCCCTCAGGAACAGCAGTAGAACAAGCATTCAAAACAGCTGTTAAAAACTTACAAAGGACAACCCAACTCCACCAAACAAAAAGAGCCAGCAGAACACAGCTTCATCTCCTGAGAGATGTTTCTGTTGTAAGGAGTTCACTTGAAGTTTATGGGTTTTATGCAAAATGAAAAATTTTCAAAAATGCCTGCACAGTCAAAATGTGCAGTTATCAAACCGTGTATCAAATCCAGAAGGATAAACTTCACACGCAACAAAGAAAGCACAATATCTTATCTTGTAGAGGGGAGCTTCAGAGGGGTAGATCTGTCCTAGAACTGCTGTCCAAACATTTTGTGTAGACTTTTTCTGTGTAGAGTTTATGAGTAACAGGAGAAGTGGATATTACTAATGGAAATAGTCTTGACTACTCTGATCAACAGATAACCCCTCAACATTGCAAAACAAACTCAGTGGATGCCGGTACGTCTACCCACAGATATGACACCTTAGTCACATGTAGGCTTCTGCGCATAAGCTTGTAAAGTTTAACAGCCAAGGGAAGATACAGTAATACAAGAGTTCATGGACAAAGCTGATGGCATATCCTGGCCACATCATGCAATTCTGAGCACTTCCACTTTAAAGTGTAAAGTGCCCTGTAAAGCAAAATATTGATGGACACTTTCAATCTTATGCTGGAGCCAGAGCACTCTGGAGAGGTAATTTTCCTTGTGGAACAACTAAAACACATGAATGCTTTCTGAGGAAAGAAATGGCTTGATCAAGATCCTATACTGTGTGTTGTACCTGCACACAATGTAGTTGGTGTACAGGAAAGGACTCCATCTCTGTGAGGTCTTAGGGAAAACACTCCTGATTACAGATTGCAAAATTGACATAATGGGATAAAATTCTCTGCATGGGACCTGAACTTGTGCAAAGCATTTGACACTGTGAAATGTGACATCCTTGTCTCCAAACTGGAGAGACATGGATTTGATGGGTGGACCACTCAGTGGTTAAGAAACTGGCTGGTTGGCTGTGCCTAAAGAGTTGTGGTCAATGACCAAGTAGAGACCAGTGACGAATGGTGTCCCTCAGGGGTCACTGTTGGTACCGGCACTGTTCAACATCTTTGTTGGTGGCATGGACCAAGTGCACCCCCAGCAACTTTGCTGATGACACCAAGCTGTGTGTTACAGTCACCATGCTGGAGGGAAGGAATGTCATCCAGAGGGACTTGAACAGGCTTAAGAGATGGGCCAATGCAATCCTCATGGAGTTCAACAAGACCAAGTGTGAGGTGCTGCATCTGGCTTGGGGCAGTCCCAACCACACAAAAAAAAAGGCTGGAAGGAAAATAGACTGATCATAGCTCTAAGGAGAAGGGCTGGGGGGTGCTGTGGGATAAGAGACTGAACATGACCTAGCAATGTGCATTTGCAGCCCAGAAAGCTAATTGTATCCTGGGCTGCATTGAAAGCAGCGTGGCCAGCAGGGCAAGGGAGGAGATTCTGCCCCTCTGCTCTGCTCTGGTGAGACCCCACCTGGAACACTGCACTCAGCTCTGGGGCACACAAAACAAGAAAGAGTTGGACTTGTTGGAAGGAGTACAGAGGAGGCCACAAGAATGACCAGAGTGCTGTGGCACCTCCCCTATGCAGACGGACTGAGGGAATTGGGTTTGTTAGACCTGGAGAAGGGGAGTCTCTGGGGATACCTTAGAGAACCTGTTAATAATGAAAAGAGGCCTATAAGAAATCTCGAGAGGGACTTTTTACAAGAGCATGTAAAAAACAGGACAAGGGGGAATAGCCTTAAACTGACAGAGGGCAGGGTTAGATAACTAGGAAGAAATTCTTTGCCTTGAGGGTGGTGAGGCACTGGAACAGCTTGTCCGGAAAAGTTGTTGGTGCCCCATTCCCAGAAGTGTTCAAGGAGAGATTTGGACCGGGCTTTGAGGAACCTGGTCTGGCAAGGGGTTGGAACTAGGTTATCTTTAAGGTCCTTTCTGACCCAAATCAGCCTATGATTCTATGAAATACTGAGATTTCAGGGCCTGATAATGAAAAACCAGGTCCTCATCAGTGCATCTTTGAGAAACAGGACATTCAGATCCCATGGGGCCCAAGAACTGACACAGAAACTGGAAACATCTGCACCACCCAGAGCCAGTTATCAGTCCAGTGCTTAGGGTAGTCTGCAAGATTTCCTGCAGTTGCAAAGTCTCCACTCCCTGTATCTGGTAACATCTACTCCAGGGCTGTGAGCAAATATCAGTTCTTCCTGGGACATTGTGTCTGCCCAGATGTGATTGTGACACAAGCTGGGTTTATGCCTGGTTTTAAAAGCCCTTAGTTGCCTCCCATTTATGGAGTGCCATGTAATTGCTGCCAGAATAAAGCGTTTTGCAGCTCTTCTTCTGTACAGCAAGATAGGAATGTGGTCTAGCAGGGTGCTTAGCCACTAATTTGGGAGCAAAAGATATCAAACCATTATTCTGTCAAAGAAAACACCAGCTATGGGAATTAAAACTGCCAACTTCCAAGTTAGTACAGTGGGCAGATGGCTTATCCAGGTCCGTAATGTCAGTGTGGACATTGTAGATATTGTATTTTTTTAAATAGGGACCAGACCTTCAGCAATGTCTGGCTGACCATTGTGTGCATATATAGTATTAAACAGCAAAATTGCAGTGGAAATACAAGAGCAACAGCAATTAGTTCTTATCAATAGCTACTGGTTATCATTTCTTTTGCACCAAGAATCTCAGAATGCAGAGAATCACACTGTGCTGGACCTGCATTTTAAATGATCTAGGAGTGTTGCTTCAGCCTAATTCCTGCATGCATTTCCTACAGTTGTTCTCTTACGCTGAGACATTTCTGTGAAAATACTGCCACATTGACATATTGACATAGAAATACTTTAATATACTACTGAAATTGATCAACTGTTTAAAATCTGAGAGAGATACCATACTTTCCCTCTGAATTCTGTTAGTAGAATAAATGTAACTACTAATGAAGTGAAGAAGTTATGTTGTAATCAATGTTAGGCTCAGGTAGAACGCTGCTCCAACCAGTAGGCTCCTCTCCCCTCTTTGCCACTTACTGTTGCAGTCCATGGTACTACATCCAACACACAGACCAGATTTGGCAACACGTCTTCTATGAACTGATCTCTTGTCTAATTCACAACTATTTGTTGCTTGAGGCAAGCCTTCATCTTGCCACGCACAACTTGTAGACAAGTTTGTGGTTTATTCCAGCCTTTGATTTGCTGATCAGTGGCGTTTATCATAAACCACAAGGGGTTGTGAACTGCCATGCATTGAGGATCTTCATTTCTATTGCTACAGCACACAGACAAATAACAGTGTGGCTTCAAAAGCCTCCTGTAAAGTATAATCCACAGTCTAAGGCATTTCTACTCTATTGATGAAGAAGATGTAGCCATAAAATGTTAGTGGGTTTAGGTAAGCTCTGACCACTGTAGAGGAAACTATATAATGGTTTTACATACACCTATATATAGGTGTGTGCACACTCAGTAATATTTCTGATTCAGATTCCCATTTATTACCATTTCATTAACTGAACTTTGGACTCCCATGTAAGGAAAGACTCAGCTCCACCAAAGGCACGGAAGAGTTTTTTATATGTTGAGGGGAAGGGCAGGACCACACAATGTTGTTCTATAATTACCACTAGGTATTTAAAAAACATCATAAGCTGGAAACAGAAAGAAACAGGGAAAGGGATACATAGGAGATATAGATTAGATGTTAAGAAGAAATTCTGCATTCAGAGGGTGGTGTGATACTGGAACAGGTTGCCCAGAAAAGTTGTGCGTGCCCCATCCCTGGAAGTATTCAAGGCCAGGTTGAATAGGGCCCTGAACAAACTGGTCTAGTGGGTGGCATTGCTGTCCATGGTGGACAAGGCTGGAACTAGATGGTCTTTAAGATCCCTTCCAAACCACAGCATTCTATGATTTTTTGATTTTATGATAATGCTGAACCTGGCAAAGCCCAGTTCCCGAAGTTAATTTTTTGCAGGATTTTATGATTAATAGTTTAATCACTCCTTAAATTTTCAACATGTTTAAAGACATTAAATTTGTTAATTAACATTATTAATTCCATTTGTTAGAGCTCCTCAAACATGATTTCTGAAGATGGTAAACATTTTGACTGCGTTTTGCTGAATGGATGTTCTGTGTAGATTTATAAAATAATAAAAACTAATAGATAACCATGAAAATAAGTAGTAAAAAGTCCACTTTTTTAGTTTCAAAATTCCATTTTCACATAGTCTTGTGGGATCCCCAAAGGTCATAATTTTAATGCTGTGCATTCACCTAGCTAGTGTGACCAACTTTTGCTCAAGTCTCAGCTTGGCACATGACTACCACTGAAGATCTGAGCCTCAACACCTCTGGAAAAAGACTTTGATGCCTGAGTCATGCAGGTATTTAAGCAATTCCAACTACATCTCTTACTTTTGAGATAGGTAGGCAGGCCTACAAAGCTCCCTCTAGTCAGTCCTGAGTAGGCAATCCCATTAGATGTATGAGGCTACTTGTGGACTTATTCCTTTAACACTCAGAATGAGCCTCAAGGCTCAACAGATCATTGTGTTATAGGGGCTAGATTTCAGGGTACCTTGCACATGCAAAGGAATTGAACTAGTAAGACCAGATGAAGAAGATCTGAAGAGTGTGTGCCACTGTCCACCAGGAGAAGCAAGAGAAGATGCTAATTTGGAGTCTGGACCTGTGTTTTTACTGAGGAAAACACCTTTGAAGTTGCTTGAAGAATTTGGAACCAGTGGTTTGCCAGATTGTCACTGTAGTTCCACAATGGTCTGGAGACTCCATACAGTCATATGCACAACTGCAGAACACTCTGCAGGTTTGATCAGAGAGGAGCAAATGTCTACAACTGTCTCCCAGATGCTTCTTGTCAACACAATAAATTACCTCAAGTAGTCAGTGAAGACACTGCAGGTTTACAAACCAGTCATGGTCACTTTAGAACTCAGTTCTGTCTTCCCTGCTGGCTTCCATTTATGTCAATATTGGGCTATTAGGCTGGTGTTTGTCTTACAGTATTCTCAGAAAACCAACCTCATCTGATTTTGGAGGCTTCAAAAGAAACCACTAGATCTTTTGAAAGCTAGATCAAAAACTGAACATCACCTGTTAAAAATATGGTGGCTCATTCTTTGTGTAATTTAACCTTGGCATCGTCTGGCTCTTGTTCAGTTTTTCTGCTGCAAATCAAAGAATTCTCCAGTACTTTCTGCAGCCCAGAGGAAGTCTTTGTATATGTGTGAGTTGCTTCAGAGAGTTCCTTTTAGTAAAGCGGCACAGGTCCTGAAGTCTCTTATGGGAACAAGGTCTTCACATAGCACAAGAAATAAGGTGAGACCAGAGACAAAAAATATACATGGGTAGAAATTAATTGACTTGCTGGGGTCAAATAGGAGAGAGATTTGGTCTATGCAAGAATGTTTGTCAAGTACCAGAGTGACCAGGAATCATAATCCTTCATGTTAGAAATCCTTCTAAATGGTAGGGGGAGAGAACTGAGATGGAGAATGA
>JAWWLT010000092.1:27072627-27092354 GCA_035040995.1 Premnoplex brunnescens
CTGCCCATCCCCGCACCCCTGCCCGCACCCCTGCCCGCACCCATCCCCGCACCCCTGCCGCCCGGGGCGCTCAGCGCGGCGTGCCCGCTCTGCCTCCCGCCGGCTCGGGCGCGTCTCGTCGGCGCACTCCGGTGCGTGTGCCCTGGGCAGGCCGGGGCTCTGCCGGCCCTGCCCCGCAGCGGGAAGGGCTGCTGTGCGGTGCGGTGCGGTGCCGTGCCCGTGTCCGCGCCCGGAGCGCCGCCCCCGCCCGGAGCTGCGGGCACTGGCGGTGCTCACCGACGGCGTGCCCGGAGCTGCTGCGAGGGGCTCCGAAATGCGGCTGGCCAGTCGGGCTGCTGCCGGGTGAGACCCCCATCGGCAGCCCCGCGTCCGTGTCCTTGGATTTCCCCCGGGAAAGAACCCCGCAGCACGGTGGTTTGGGGCGTGCGGCTGGCTCGCTCTGGAGCTGCGGTGCTTCCAGGACTGTGGTCCCAGCATATGGGTGGATGTGCTTATTTACAGTCAAACAGGAGAGCCGGTTCCAAGGCTGCGCTGGAGTTCCCCACATGCTTATATTTAAACGCGTGTCTGTGTGGTTTTGGGACCCGGGCCTTAGATGTTTTCCTAAGCTGTTCTGTGTGAATGGCAGCCAGAGTGAAGCTGTTTATGCGTATATGAAGTTAGTAATTGGGAAGTGGTATGGGAGAAGGTCAGAAAACAAGACATTGTTGTTCGGGCCTGGAGGGTACAGAAACGAGCTGTCTAATTAGCCTTTTCTTAGCATGTATTTTTAGTGGTGCTTATGTCTTGGGCACTTACTCGGGACTCTGTGGTATGGGTGTTTGCACTGATAGAAATCTTGCTCTGAAATGAAGTAGGTTTTACAGACAAGCTCTGCTTGAAATTCATGATTGGCAGCATAATAAAGGATTACAATGCAGAAACTCCAGGGAGAACTTGAATTTTTACCTTTGAATTGTATTATATAGCTCAGAAATTGATTTTGCCGTGTCCTGACACCACACAGCACGTGGGGCAGATTAGTCTTTCCCGGGCCTTCCTCATAACCTATCTAGGAGGAAAATACTCTTCCAATAGATTATCTAGAAATGGATGTTTTACCTCATGAAGCTCGATTTCAGCTTTTTGTTTTAAAATTGCACTGAATGTTCCTGGTGTAGATGATAACCTTATCTTATAGCCTGATCTCAAAACCACTCCTAATCTTCTTAAGCTCTTAACAATCCGATAGGCAAATTGACCTAGTATGCTACTGTTGTGAGATAAAAGCTTTTGTATTTTCCATGATTTGGAAAATCGTGGTCAAGAGAAGAACTGTAACCTTATCATATAATGAATCCATCACAGGCCTAGTGTACCAAGACCTTACTGTTGGATTAGGGAATGCTGAGCTTTTTATTCTTCAGACAGGGAAGGGGCTTTCTTTGGGTTAGTCCTGAAGTTTTGGTGTTCACTAGCCCAGATCCTGTGTTTAAAAATCCTGTGCTCAATGGTAATTGGAATAGCCAAAACCAATTTACTTAAAGGAACTCTTGCAGATGCCCAAGTAAAGTTTTACAGTATACTTAACTCACAGTAACAGGTGAATGCTTATTTCTAGTTATTGTCTCAGAAATGTTTTCAGATAGTATGATCTGTGAGTCATATTCTGATTTTGAAATAATGTCATAAATTGCAGACAAATCCAGGAGATTTCTAGTTTGGGGATGAGAAATATCTGGTGGCTTTTTTTCCCCCTCTAAAGGAAAAGACTGTTACTCTTTGTGAATGTCTGCCTTTTTCATTCGGATATTGGTCATCAGAAGGAAAAATGACGCATTAAACTCAGACATCAGGGCTGAACTTGGATTGTTTTGCTGAGCATCCTCTTAGTCGTGCCCTTGATGCAACAGTCACCTATTGGTGGTCCTAATATATTAACTTTTGATAAAAAACTGTGTGGTGATCTGGTCTTCAGACATTAGGGAGTAGTGAAATTGCTGTGGTTTACATGCAGGGTTTAGCAAACGTTTACGATGTCTTTTTCCCCCATCGGAAAATCGTTCAGTGATGGCTCTTTTTTGCTGTTGTTTCTTTTGTGTTTTTATCCCAGTGTGTGTCAACAGAATGGAAAGTCTTTATTCATGACTGTCAAATTAGTGAAAGGATACTGGAACAGAAATGCTGCAATGAAGAGCTGATTCTTTGTTTCATTCAGAAAATTGATCCTGATCTTAAGAGGCACTTCACCTTCCATAAGGTATTTTGCCTCCACTGGGGTACCTGCATCTCCTTAGTGAAAAAGAGAAACTCATTTAGAGGAAAGATTGTCAGGTAGGAAAAGTGTGTCTGTAGTGGACATTCTTAAATACTTTAATTTTTTTTTTTTTTTTTAAAGTCTATTTACTTTCTCAGGCTTTGCAACATCTGGAAAGGAAAGATGGCTTTTGAAATTCGTGCTGTACTTAAGATACGGTGGAATGTCCATAACCGGTGAAAGCAGTTGTTCTCTTAAACATCTTTGTTATGCATATCAGCTCTTTGGATGGCATCTGATGAACTTTGCTAAATTTAGTTAATATTGCTTGCTCTCCTTACGTTGCTCCTTAAGTCTTTATTAGTTTAGTTGTTGCTTAAGGTGCACAAGACCTGAAGTCCTAACAGAAAATATTAAGAGGAGTAATGGAAGGTGCTTATTTTGGCAGATAGCTGGGCATTTGCTAAGTCTTTCAGTTTGGAGAAGCTGAAATTTCTGCTGAAAGGATCAGTGCCAGTTTTCAAACATATGCATGATTGTGGATTGTGAGGAGTTGGACTTCCTTGTAGAGATAGTACTGATGTGTCAGTTAAGTGCAATAGAAAGCTGAATTCATAGTAATTCTGCCTAATGCTGTATATGCTGTGCAGTTGTGATGGAATTGTATGTTCATATCGACACGTGTAGACTTCTGTGCCTTCAGCAGTTGTGCATAGGTATACCATCTATGTGTGCTATTTGTATTCTCAAACTGGAAAGCAGTTACATGGTTTTACAGTGAGAGTTATATTTAATTCTGGCCTGCCTGGAGATAGATGCTGGTTTTTTTATTTGTGACATGGTGATGCCTTCACAGCTTTATGGCTGTATAAAATAAATTGAGATGGAAAGACAACTTTCTGGTGAAGCACATTCAGGATGTGGATGCTTTTCAACAGTTACAATTGATTTTGATAGATTAAAAAAAAAGTAAACAAGCAAACAAAAAAACCATCAAACCCAGAAACTAGCTTTGTAGAACCTCTATTCTAATTTGGTCACAGTGCAAGGTAAAGCAATGGCTTGATGGTACTTCTTGGTTAGAATTGCTGCAATCCTGTAAATCTGTTACTTTGCATGTTTGATGGGTAGAATTAATTTGCCTTGGACACTAGATTATAATTGTCTTTAGCATCTCAGAATGATTAATTATAATGTCGGTATGTCAGTTTTGCTAATTTTGAGTTATAAAGGAAGATAGAAGGCTTTGTTTTTAACATAAAGTGGATGTACTTAGAATAGATTCTAGTAACTATGGAATTAATGTTAACAGATGTACAATAAATGTTTATTTCAGGAAATTGGTTATAAGAGAGATGAGTTGCATACTTATAGTATTAATTTGGGAAATAAATGCAAATATACTTCCTTAACAATTATTTTCAGATAGTGTGCATTCATTTTAAGCCATTCTCTGTGACTATCACTTTTATTTTTTACTTCACTTTGACTTTGTTTGGTAAATTAATATGTAGTGCTTACATGAACTGGAAATTATAATTTTATAGCCTGAAATTGTTCTTTGGAGGTATGCCTTTTTGGGTGCCAGCACCAGCCAGCTCAAGTGGATCTTACCAAATGTTGATATTCTCCTCCACCCTGTCCCAAACATAAGTATTTAAAGATAGCGTAAGACTGAGATAAATCTATTTTAAGGACAAATAATAATATAAAATTAGTATGCAGATATTTTAATTGTAGTTCATGGAGTATGAACAACTTTATCCTTGTTTAATCTGACATATTCTAGATGTAAATATGTGGAAGCACAGGAATGAAAAATTCCAAGTTGTCTCTAAAGTACAAATTTCAGTTTTAGTAATAGAAAAAAGACCGGAGATAAGCCTTTAATTTTGAAATGCATGCTCTGCTTTGCAACATCTGCTTATGAAATAATCTAAATTGTCCTTTTGGTCTAAGCCTTCAAGATACTGATTATTGTCAATATCTGCTGATTCAAACTGGATGACCTACTGAAACTGATCCTTCAGCTGTCAGAAGGACTGAATTTTGGGAGCTTCACAGAAAAAACATAATACAGACCTGGAATATAGCTGGCAATTGATTTGGTTTGTAAACTCACACTGCCTTGGCTCAAAGTTATTAGTTGCCTAGAGCAAGGACAGTGTGTGTGTTGATTTTCCTACTGGTCTTGCTCTGCAGACATTAGTGAAAATGGCATGGATTTAACAGATGAAAAGCACTTTAAGTCTGATGTCTTGTACAGTTTTTGATTAGAGTTGTCTGATTTTGAAAATGATGGTTTCCTCTCTCTTAAGGTAACATAACAGAAAATTGATGATTCAATGTGCAGTATAGTCTCAGTTCAAAGAAAAGGAATGCCATGAAAAATTGCAGGTATATTTTTATATATATGCATGTGTGATTAGCTTTGTTCATGTCCTGTCAGTTTCCTCTTAAATCTGCAAGGTTCTTCTGTATTTGGTGACAATGCTACATTTGCATTTTCATATCCCTCTGAAGTTGGCATTGAAGGTGCATTACACGTGCTATTTGAGCCTTGCTCTATGTTGTTCCGAAACAAAAACTACAGAAAAAAAAGTTAGGCAGCAGAGTGGATTTTGTGCTCTCACTTCTTCACCGATGCTTTCAGATGCATGCAGATACGAAAAAGTCAACACTCCTCTCAAGATAGTTTGAGAAGTAATGTTTGCCTTGTCACAGAAACGTTAAAATAAGAAACTGCTTTAAATAATATCAATAAACATGATTGAGAATATTATAAATTCTTGAAAAAGCTGTGTTCTGTTACAAAGTAGTGGGATTTTTTATTTTCCTTGCCTTTTTACATGTAGCTTTGCTACTTATACAGCTCTTTTTTTCACCCACAAATTATCTTGGCAAAATGAAATACATATGTGTACAGAATCTTTTTGACCCCTGGTTTCTTTTTTGTTTGTTTGTTCGTTTGTGTTTTTTGTTTGTTTTTTGTGTATGTGTTTGTTTGTTTGTTTGAGAAAGATAAGCTTTAAATCTTTTTCAACCAATAGTGTTGCAACTTTTTTCTTAATTCTTGCACCTTGGATATTCTAAATGGTCTCGTAGGACATCTACTTCATATTAGAAGTTCAGATGGATATGTGTCATCTAAACCTGAGTTGTCAGTGTTAATGTCATGCAAATGTGGATGGGATAACAAGAAGATATACCACCAAAATGAGAGAGCAGATTATGAATTTTGCAGTGTCTCAGTTTTGGCTAGGATAGAGTTAATTTTCTTCCTTACAGGCATACTGGGCTGGGCATCAGTCAGCAGGTGGTGAGCAGTGGTATTGTGCATCACTTGTTTCTCCTAGGTTTTATTCCTGGGCCACCCCCTCCCCCAATCTCGCTTATCTCCCTTATCTCCTTTTTCATTATGATACCATATAATTACTCTTGTTGTAGTGTTTTGCCTTATTTCAATTACTAAACTGTTCTTATCGCAGTCCACAAGTTTCACTTTTCCCTGATTCTCCTCTGCACCCCACAGGGAAGGGGGGAGAGTGATCCAGGGCTGCTGGTAGTTAGTTGGGTTTAAGCCACAACACACTAGGGATACTCTTTTCTGTTAGGTTGGTGTTGCTTTCTCCCTCCTTTGTTTTACTGGGTTTTGTTTGTCATTTTTCTTGGTGTTTTGTTGTTGGGGTTTTTTTAACACCTTCTGTTTCGTTCTTCTCAACTTGTTCTAGACTGTTTCTTTCTTGTTTGTGTTTGTGAGGTACAGTAAATGGTTGCTGGTTAGAATTCCCTGAATAAGGAAAAGGTTCTCCATTCTTGATGGGAAAATAGTGTTATTCTTGTGCTTTGATGACTTAAAATAAAACTTCCTTCGGGAAGTCACTTGGTGTGTAATGCTGGGCAAAGAATGCATACATCACTTAGGAAAAGATGCAGGAAGTGGTTTTTGAAAAAGTCAGTCATAGGTATTTTCAGAACCATTTTAAGTAAGCATGATACACAGTGTTTTCTGAGCTTCTCAAATGCACACACGTGCTCCAAATGTTCATTCTTAAAACACTCTTCTCTAGATCTTTCGCAATAAAAATCTGACATCCCAAGTCTGGCAACTCATCAGCTCTAAGCTCCTGAATTGCCGTTCCCATTATCCCTGGCATCATGTTTAGGTTGAGCCTCTGCATCTTCTGTCTCATGCAGGCGCTTTGCAGCCATGATGTGTGAAAAAGTAACATCTGTTATCAGTCTGTTGGTGGGAAAGTGTGTCAAGATGTTTCTCTAATTTCTTTTGTAATGACCAGAGCTGTGCATCCACACAAATAATCTATGTTGCTTCCTGTATTGTCTGGCAGCTGGTGTGGTTTTCTGGAACGTGGGCTGTCCTAATAACCAGTCTTCAATGAAACACTGTAGTATTTCAAAGCTCCCATCTCTTAAGCGTTTGGGCTTGCTTGCCAGTTTCCAGGACAATTCCAAATGGGAAATTACAATCTTGAAAGGAAACATACTCCATCATTTCAATTAAAACCTACCCAACAAAACAAAACAAAATAAAGTAAAACCAAAACACAAACAAATAACCAACCACCAACCACAAAACCCCAACAAAACAAAGCCTTACTTAAGTCTTTCAGGGATTTTCTCTTCTTTTGTGTAATGCACACACCTGTAGCACAAAAATGTGCAGCCAGTATCAGTTAAGAACATTATTAAACTGTTCTTAAACTGTTAGAGTGTGTTTATGATTGTTTTTGATTTTCTTTAGGAATAGTGGAATTGTACTTTTTACTGTAATACTACTGCTCTGTGGTTCCAAAAAAAGGTGATTTGTGCATATTTTTTTTGAAAGGAGGGTATGAGGAGGGTTGTTATGTTACATATTTTCTGTCAGTCTGTGGAGTAAAGTATGAATTCTGTGAATCTTACTGAATGATTTCATAATCTGCATGCCTGGAAGATTCCCTGTTAGGAAGACTACCCTTGAATAGTTTAAATTTTGGTAAAAGCCATGCACTGTATTTGTTTGCGTAGCTTCTAGTTTTATGAGAGCCTGAGAAATGGCTATTAAACCATAAAGTATGGCTAGTGACATTAGCTAATGTATACAGGACAGTTGGGTCTGTCGAGGAGTACATGAACAGCTGCTGTGCTGTGTGATTGAACCTGCACCACGGAACTGCAGCATAGGGTTTGAAAACATTTGCTGCCTGTTTTGTCAGCACAGCTGGAAATTATCCCCTCTTTATCTTTTACTGCTTTGCATCTAATGTATATTCAAGTTCCAAAGTGAAAGTATTAGAGATTTATGCTTACTATCTGCTTGGGTTCTTGCTCTGTGAAGTTTTGTGTTTTAAGCACGTGGATACTTGTGTTCTCAGTAAGAACCTACACAAACGTTTGCAGGATCTGAATTGTGCTGGGTTTGTTAACTCCCTGCCTCCAGTTCGACATTTTAAAGTGATTTTTAAAATTTTTCGTAAAAATGTGTTTACCTGCATTTTTTTTAGGGTGAGCAGGCTTTCTGTACAGATCTTTTTCATGGCATCACTTTTTTTCTGTTTATAAGTTGAAATGACGCAAAGCCAAGCAGGAGCAAGCAGTAGCTTTTGGAAAGAATCTTCATGCAGATTTAGTAGTAGGATATTGAGCCTTTTGGCACAGAAACCCTGTCAGTCTGTGATTCTTGTGGTTTGTGTGTGTTTTTGAGCAAGTTTGCATAAAGTCTTAAAGATACGATCTGTAAATTGCTTTTGCAGATTATTTTGGAGGTTGGGTAGAGGTTAGACTTTTGAATGGTTTCAGAAATTTGTTATGATTTCTGGAGGCTTGGGAATGAAGGCTTCTGGGCACTGGTGTGATAAGTGTCTTCAAACTTTAGATATCTGTGATTATGCTTCTAAAGAAGTAAAGCAGCAAACTGTGGTACATGCTGCAGGGACATATTTCAAGAAAGTGGGAGTCAGGAAGTGTTTGATGTTGTTCTTCATAGGTACCTGTGGAGTTGGACTGAAAAAGTGAGACAGAAAAATATTTTTTTCTTATTGAAACTTAATTTAGTTTTTAAAACAGTATCTGTCTCTTGTGCCCTAAGGGATCCTGCTTTTATGCAATGAGATAGAAAAGATATTAATAAAGAAGAATTTGAACACTGAGGAAAAATAACTTAAAGGATTTGTTGCATTTTGGCAGTTTTTTATTTGAAAATGGTATTCTGAACATGAAGGATTAGGGAAGAGCTATGAAAGTGGTAAATATTGTAAAAATGATACAACAGTGACAGGGATTGTGTCATCTCACAAAGTTGGAAAAAACCCTATTATTGAGCAACATATATCTCTGGGACATAGTTGTCCTCCAGCTAGCTCAGAGATTACAGTATAGGGGGAGGACCAGTCATTAGGGCACAGGTGTGCTGATCAGAGAGACCTTGACAGTCTGGAGAATTAAGGACCTTTTGGTCTTCAGTAAAGATAAAGGCTTGTACTGGGACAGAAAACATGTGTGGCACAAGGGGTAGCAGCTCCGTGGAAAAGGCAGATACTGACATAGTGGAGTGAGCGTGATCGAGGGCACCAAGGTGATATAGGGTCTAGAGCATGTGACCTGTGAGGAGAGGTGGAGGAGACTAGGATTACACAGCCTGATGAAGAGATGGCTCAAGGGAAGTCTCAATGCCCTCTACTTTCTTCTTGTGGGAGGATGAAGAAAAGATGGAACCAGGCTCTTGTATGCTGGTAGGGCAAGAGGCTGGGAATAGGGCTCAGGCTGGAATACATAAATTTCTAGCAGATATTATTAGGAAGAATCTTTTTTCCCCCTGGAGCAGAGAACTGGAGACATGATGGAATTTACAACTTTGGAGATATTCAGAACTTAGCCGGACAAGGTGCCAGGTAGCCTGTTGACGTGGTCTCAGGGATTGAATTAAGTGACATCCAGCAATCTTCTCTTAGCCTGAGTAAAGTTTGTATGACTGTGTAGTGGACATCTTACCCTTGGTTTGTGGATGCTTGTATCAGGTACCGTAAATAGAGAAGGAACAGCGATTTGTGACTGGTTTAGTTCAAGATGGTCAGAAGTGATAGTGAGAACTCAATTTGCTTCAGCAATCTCTGTCCTGTGAAACATTTTCTTTTTGCAACCGTTAATTTTTTCACCACAATCATCCTAACATGCTTCCTCCCCACACACCTTTTTTGATGGGTATTTTAGGTACAAACTCTTATCAATATCACTTTGTATTTAAAGCAGAGCTACATTTGTGCCTCTCAGCCCTTCTTCCTAACTTACGTAGTTGCTGGTGTATGTACAAGCAGTCTGTATGCGCTTTAATTTTGATTATTTTTCAGTCCTAGAGGTGTAGAGGAAGTTGAGTTGTCTCTGGTGTCAGAGTTGGTACACTTTTGCAGAAAGTGCCAGATAAATGAGTTGAGAGATGTGTTGTTCCGTAGTGGGAGGTATTTTTTCCAAGCTTGTAGGGTATGTAAAATATGTACAAATAAACAAAAAAAAATAAAATACAGTCACCAATGTATTTCGACCATTTTTTGTTATTCTTTACTGAACCAGTGTTTCTGATGTGATGACTCTACTAGAGCATAAATGTTCTGTAGCATTTTTAAGGGAGAATGGTACAAACAGGAATTCAGTCAATAACATAAAATATGTGTGTAGCAGAAAGTAAGCAAAGTGTGAAAAACTGTTATATGACCTCCTCAGGTTGCCTTCCCATGTAAAAGTGAAATTGGCATTCTATGTAAAGCTGTCATGCTTGTTCTCCAAGTACTGTTTAAATAGCTTCTAATTTGAGTGAGGCTTTTTAGTTTCTTAAAAAGACTTTTAAGAAATCAGTGATTTAAGTAGCAGAGAAATTAGTCTGCTCCCTGAATCGAACACTCTGAGGGGAGCTGATGCTGCTCTGTTTGCCTTACTGGCCCGTGGACATAGGTAGTTGCTGGGCAGCTAAGACAGTGTTTGTTTCTAAATAGCTGCACTGTATGGTCTCTCTTACAGGGACACAGGAAAGAATGAAGGATATTAAGGACTAGGGAAACCAAAGGAATTGCAGGCCATGGGAATTGAAAGGATTCGAAGGCAAACTGGGCTATTACATGGAGAGAACATAAAGATACACAACTAAAATCCATGAACGCCAGTTTTCATTATTTCTGCTGTTCATGTAGCAACTGATTTCTTTTGAGAATCATTCATAAAACATCTGTGTCATATAAGAGAATTTTCAAAGTAAGCAGGTTGGCCATATTGTTACAGACTTGTTTAGTGTGAATTAACCGAAGCATCATCTGTGTCTCATTAACCAGCTGCATGAAGGCTGTGCGTAAGGTGGGTAGTGAAGCCACATGAAGATACCAGAGTTTTCTAGAGATACTGAGTCTTCATTAGATTGGGTCAAAAGCGGTCTTAAGGCATTTTAAAACAGAGGATTTGTCCCATTTTTTTCATTTATTTCTACCATTTCTGCTTTAGGTCAAGTTTTTGTTTTGGTTACTTTATGGGTGCCATATTTTCTGTTTGTGACTCATGTCCTAGAGAGATAAACGTTTCTAATAACTTAGTTCTTCCTTCTTACCTTTGTGTTTCTTCCTTTTCTGCCATTTTAGCCTTTTGGGTTCTTTTCCTCTCAAGTTTAATAGTGACAAAGAGAGGAGTAACGAAGCAGTCAAATAGTTTGTATTAGAAGACAATTTATAGGAAATCATTCCATCACTTTACAAGGCTGTAGAAGAGCTTTGTTTTCAAGGGACCATGTCTAGTTTTGGAGGCCTGTTATGCCTCTATGGATTTTCAAAATAGTGTGGATTGGCCAGCTAAGAAATACCAAAATGATTGCCACCTGGACTGTTTTTAATTTTGATCTTCCAAAAGTGTTGAATTTACATAATTTGAAGAAGAAATGTTCTTAAGATTTATTGCATATCTTTAAGACGAAGTTCTAGAATAACCACTAAAGATTTTATGATCTCTGTAGACAGTAAGAGCCGAAAATACTTTTAATATTGTTTAGTACAGTTGATATGACTGTTGTTGGGTATCTGTACACTGACATACTTTGATATTTGCTATACAGTAAATTTGGAGGTACTGCTTAGGGTTGTCTGTGCTATAAAGTTACGCTATGCTAACTTAATCAGTATAGCTATCAGTATAGCTAAAGGGACAAGAATTGTTTTCTCAGACATGAAAGTGACTTAGAATTGGAATTCTGGGAGAGTTTGTCCTATTTTAAGAAACAGGGTAACTCAGTGATAGGAACATTTTGTCTGATAACCCCTTGTTCTTGGGTTATAGACATAGTGCACCTGCAGAATTGTGGGTTACATATGCATTTTCCTGTTCTCTTATATAGACCACGAGCTTGTAGATGCTTGAAAGTTGAAGTTCCTACCAGTTATCTGTGGTATGGAAAAGAAATTGCCGGCCACGTGGGGGCCCATATGGTGTCTTTTTGAAATGTGTGTCAGATTCCTTCTTGCAGTCAGTCCATGTGATGAAAGTAAGAGGTGATTTCCTACAAAACATTTGTGTTTGATGTCTTTAGCTTGCTTTGCCTCACTCTTGCTGTCTTGGGTTTGCTGCTCCTTGTGTTTAAAAATTTTGTGCTCCTCTCAGCTCATTTAAGGAGTAGTCCTGGAACCTCTTTGATCGATCTCATGGCTTTTCAGGCTTTTTTCTTGCTTTTTCTACCTCCCAGCCAAATTAAACTTGTCCTTTTCAAGGCTATTGCTGAAGGAACAAATTCCAAAGTGCTGTGAAAATCCTCTGGTGGGCTGAATTGAGCCTCTTGGAGATTATTATTTTCAGCATGCTTGTGACCGTGGGAGCTTTTTATGTCACCATTGAAGCTATGACATCAAAATGGGAGAACTGTCAGGCAGCCTTAGGAGAGGGGAAACCGGGACATGTGGTTACCTGTTTTCCTGGGCTGCCGATGGGTCTCAATAGAAAATGCAGTTAGCGGGCTGAGGTTGAAGAAACAGCTCTGGGAGACATGTTTCTGGGTCGTCAAAGTGATTCTCAGCACTGGTAAATAAAATGCTGTCTTGCTTCACCTGCTTGGATTCCCTGTGGGGATTTTGTATGAGCATTGCAAAACCGGGCTTAGAACTTTGTCTTTATGATGTTAATAAGGAAGCCTTTTTCACAAGAAGCAAACTGCTATAGTTATGAATTTATTACTTATAAAAGAAGAAGTGGACTTTGATTGGTATGTATACAAAAAAAGAAATGTGGCAGCCTGATCTCTGTTTAAGTCTTAACCCGTGGAGTTTTGCTATGACTATGGCATTTTCTGTGTTGGAAAAAACTGGGTAGTGAGTGCTTGAATTCTGAATTTACTCATCCAAGCACTGCATTTAGGGTTGTGAAATCTTGTGAAGGCAAGAGATGTTCTTGTAGACTTCCAAAAGTTCAGTGTGTGATCTTCATTACTATTGAGGGGCTACTGGAAGGCTTTGTTTTGCTTTGAAGATGACACAGAGGCTGTTGAAGTTGAAAATGACAGTGTGCTGAAATGAAGATGGCTATCTCACAAGTCACAAGGTCATTTTCTTCATTCAGATTCTCCTTTACATACATGTTTACATTTCTGTTGAAATTTCTCTATATTTCCGCTTGCTATTAACGTACTGATGATCTTAAAGAAGGCTTCAAAGTACAAAATAAGATGACTGGTGGCAAATCCTGTGTCTTAAGTTCTTCCCCCCCATTTTTTTCTTTTTTTTGATATGTATGTTTTCAGTTTGTTTGCTGCCAGAGACAAACAGCATGTTCACGTGAGAATGCTCACAAGCGAACACACAAACTTAGGTATTTAATATATAAAACAGTCTTCTCTGTATCTCTTTAAAAAAACCTGTGGTTTGGCAGTGGCCACATTCCTTCACTTCTGGTTGCCTCAGTGCATTATTTAAGGTATTAAAGAGATTTGCTGAAATAAGCTCTATGGTTTCCTAGAATTATATGTGTTGAATGCATTGTAAACTTAAGGGGTCCTTTTTGTGAAACTTGCCTACGATATACAGCTGTAGAGCTATCACTTCGTTATTGGGACTGGCTGACCTGGCTACTTTGACACTTCTCTTCCAGTTGTATTCACTACTTTGTGAGATCTTGGCTTCAACTGAAATATGCCTGAAAGAAAACTAGACTTTTTAAAAATCTGTTTATATACTTTATGCATAAATCTGAGATCCCTGTGTTCTGGATTGGAGAGAGGTATGCCTTCATTAAAAGCAACAGTGGTAGTTTGTTCAGTTTTATGAAGATACTGGTAATAGCAGTCCCAATCAGAAGAAGTTAGTCACTTAAAATGACCTTACAGCCTGAATATAACTGCAGTAAGTTTTCCCCTTTCTCAAAGTTTTCATGTCAAAGGAGTATTTTTGCTGCTTAGCTGCTAGACAAACAACTGAAAACTGCTGAGGTTTGTGCATATGTCACAGTTATTGGCTGACGTGCATCTGTGTTGCTGCTTTTGCTTTCAGATGTTACCATGAGTATCAGTTGGAGCACAAGGAGCTATGGTAGTAGGAGTGTTTGGGAGAGCTGGGTCTTGTTTACTTGAGAAAGGTAAGAGTGACGGGATTGTGGGAATTCCTGATGGAACAGATTGAGAATGGGTGATAACTAGTCAGGCAAGACCACCAGGCAATGAAGTACCTCACCAAGTTAAAAAAAATGTATCACAAGCTGGAAATTGGCAACTGCAGAGAAGGAAACACTAAAAAATCCATTATTGCTTCTGTAGCCTGTTATTGAATTAGGATATGTGAGGAAAATTTCAGAGTGTGGTTCATTTGTGCAGAACATAAAAAAATGAGAAACTATGGAAACTAAAATAAAATCCAGTGGAGAAAGAAGGTTATGTTGTAATGGATTAACTTTGACTGAACACCACGTGCTCACCAAAACCACTTTATCACTCACCCTCCTTATCTGGATAGGGAAGAGAAAGTATGGCAAAAGGTTCAGTAACTACGGTCATAGGCAAGACAGACTTGGTTGGGGGAAATTAATTTAATTAATTGCCAATCAAAAATCCAAGAAAGATAGTGAGAAATAAAAAACAAACCTGAAAACACCTTTCCCCCACCCTCACCTTCTTCCCAGGTTCAGCTTCAGCTCCAGACTTCTCTACCTCTTCTGCCTGAGTGACTCTGAAAAATGGGAATGGGGGCTGTGGTCAGTTTATAACACTTTTTCTCTGCTGCTCCTCCCTCCTCACACTCTTCCCCTGCTCCAGCGTGAGGTCTCTCCCACAGGAGGCAGTCCTCCACCAGCTTCTCCAGCATGAGTCCTCCTCATGGGCCACAGTTCTTCAGGAGCTGCTCCAGTGTGGGCTGCCAGTGTGGTTACAGCCTCCTTCAGGCACATCCACCTGCTCATGTATGGGGTCCTCCATGAGCTCCTGGGGGGCAGCCGGGCCCACCATAGCCTTCACCACAGGCTGCAGGAGACCTTCTGCTTCAGTGACAGGAGCATCTCCTCCCCTTCCTTCTTCACTGGCCCTGGGTCTACTTGGCTGCTGTTGTGTGGCGTTTTCCCCCCTTTTTAAATATGTTGTCTCAGAGGTGCAATCAGCATTATGGATGGCCAGTGGTGATTTCCTTTTGGAGCTGGTTGGCTCTGGCTCTTTTGTACATAGGCGTACCTTCTGACTACTTCTGATAGAAGTTAGCCCTGTAGCCAGCTACCAAAACCTTGCCACGCAAGATGGCCTGGAAAAAAATCTGGAATCACTCACATAAGTAGCCAGCGCAGGCAAACACTGCTTACATGTATGTGTTATCTGATCTTTGGCTACACAAAGAATTTGATGTAGTGATTTTGTCATAACCCCAAGACAGTTGCTTGAAGAAACTTATCCTGCAGCAAGATGAGGTGTATGAAGAGCTGGGTGAAAAAACTAATGTGGGAAAATAGAGTGCATTCAGCATGTTGTATTGTTTTGTTTGTGACTGCTTATGACTTAAACAGTTTGCTCCCTAGAGAAGTTCTGAAGCTGAAAAGGCCAATGTAGTTGGCTCCAAAGACAGGTTTTTCTGGGTTTTTCTTCCTATAACTTGCATCTTAAATGGAAAATGAACTGCATTACAGCCATTATATTTAATAATGTGTATATACAGGAGGATCTAGATAAAGGCTATAAATCTGACTGATGTTCTCTAAATTACTCACTTGGCAGATAGCTTAAGACAGTGTATATACTTAAAGGTTTGGCTTGGGGGAAAAGTCTGGAATTGTAAATAAAATAATCAAATTCAAAATGAAATGCTAAACCAAAACCTTTTGATGTAGAGAGGGATATTGGTATATTTTGTCTTTTTCTTAGCGTTTGGGAGATTTCTGATTTTTAACTGTACCCTGAAGGCTTCCAGAAAGTTATGGGGGTTTTGTGGTGGTGGTGTTCGAATTTTTTGGTAGTGGTTTTCTTTCCCCACACATCAGAGAGAAAGCAACTGCAGGACTAACAAAGATGTAGAAATAATTCAGCTATATAAATGGAATGTAAAGAGTAGCATTCAGACTAATCTGTGATTTTCAGTAAAATCTACTTAAGACTGACCTGCTGCTCTGTTATTTGATTCAAACTGCTGCACTTTGTCTATTGTCTTTATAAATGCAGTACCTAGATTCTTGTGTGTTTTTGCAAGAATCTTTTAAGTGGATTATGTCCATCTAATACTCATCTTGTGGTCAAATGTTGATGGCTGTGATGTTCAGGGTAAAATTCCTAAGGCAGTCGCTTCCATCACAAGCACAGAAGGAGCTTTGATAACAGATTTTCAGGTAAGGACAGAGGTCGGCAATGTTGTTGACAGGACTGGAAAATAATAAACAACAGTGAAACCATGTCTCTGGAACAGTGCAGGGGGTTTATGAGTAAGGAGGAAAGGGAAATGGCTTCTGTCCTCGTGCTTATAAAGAAGTGCTCCTTTCTGAGTAGCACTTTGTTTTCATGCCAAGGAGAAACTCTAGTATTTGTAAGGATCAGTTGGTGTTGCTGTAGAGGACCCATCCTGTATTTTGTACTGTGGTGAAAATTGGCCCATTTTGAGCCTTTCCAAAACGCTGTGACTTATCAAAGACATTGGTATTGTTTGAAGAAAATGTTATGAATTGTGTTTGAAGGGATCAGTTTTTCACTGGAGTGAGTGGGTGTGGAACCTTTTCATGAACTCTTAGGTAGACGGTCTCTCTATGAAGCTTTCACCGTGATGACACAGTCTCTTTACTGTAAAGAACACTATCTACATCCATTGCTAGAAATGTTCAAATATGGGGCAGTCTCTTTCTTTGGATTGAGCGTGGTACCGTGGGACCTTTGAGGCAAAAGAGATGAGGAAGGTGAAATCAAGATATGCTGCAAGAGCTGGTTTGATTTGTGGGGTTTTTTTTCAGTGTGTGACTGGCACTGGTTGCTTAAAGACAGATAAGGACAGCTTTGGTCTTTTCCGAGTTCATAAAGAATTTGGCTTGTGTTGTGTGTGTTTTCTCTAATTCATGTCATGACACTCTGAATCGGGCATCTTCCCCTTTATTAGCTTTATAGAAACAGGTATAAGGAATGTCCTAAAAACTCTGTTCTAGAGTCATAACTTCATGTACTTTTAAGCTGCAGCTGGAATAGCCAAGCTGTGTTATCACTTGGCTTTTGACCACCTTACTCCTAAAACAGATGAATGAATGGCTGCAGTATGACACTAGCAGTAGATGTTAACTGCTGTAAATCATCTGTCCAGGGTCACTGGATGTTTTTACAGATACAGACCTACAATATGTGGGAGGGCTGGAAGTGTTTCTCTCGCTGGTAGTGCTGCTTTAAGGCAGGATCAAGAAATGAGAGCAGAGAGATTGCAACCACTTCTTTTCAGTCTCTGTAGCAACTTCTACGTGGTATTTAGTTCTTCCTTTCTTTATCCATTCTTCCTATTGTAATCTCTTTTGATAGTCTTCGGGGGGCTACTAGGGTATACACAATAAAAACAATAAGCATGCACTTTGTAAAAGTAAATAAATAGTGATTGTTTATATGTTGTATATTTGTGTGGAAATAATGATAGAGATAGCATTAGTGATGAAGGAACATATACTTGGGAACTCCGGAAGGAGAGAAAAAGAGAATAAACTTGCCTTTTTCTGGAAGAAAAGTTTTTGTTTTCTGTTGAGTGCAGCTCTTCAGTAATGTGAAGTGAATGAAAAATTTTACAGACACAGGGGCCTCGATGTGCAGATATTTCTTTGAACTTAACCTTCATCTATGTGATGCAGATTTTTCATGTATCAAAGAGAATAGATTGGTTTCCGCTTTGTAACTGCAGTTTTGAGTAATCCTTGCAATTCCAGGGACTGAGGCTGGAAACCTCACATTTGGAGATACTGGACCTTCCTGCCTAACCCCAAAAAATATTGCAAAACATAAGCTTGCGGGCTGGTAAATGCCAGCCTCAGCTGCTGAATGTAATTTTTACCAGACTGTGCTGTATGGTTTGCTCCCCAGTGCTTTCCTCCTGTACAATACCAGTACAAGCTTGATGCTTTTTGCCTGGTGTTTGATATGCACAGGCAAATATGATGTCAACCATGTTCAAAGCATATAATGAATATTAGACAGCTTTTCTGTCTGTCAAGTAAAATACAGAAAACCTGAATTTCTTTTATCACCCAAAAGCTTGTTACCATTTCACAGAAGTGTATTAACCCTGTCATACAGAACTAAATATCTGACTACACTTTTTTTTTTCTTCCCAGCTGAACTGTTCATTTAAAAACATTTTAGCATCAGTTATTTTCAACTTAGTGTTCATTCTCATAAGCTTTTTAGTGTGGTTGATATTATTGGGGAGAAACAATTTCCTGTAAAACGGAGCAAGTTTTCCATCATAAGATGCAGCTTCTGTTATGAAAATACTGTAGACACATTGGCAGTTAGACAAGTGAGGATCTGTGTCTTGAAATCCAGAGCATAACTTAGTCATTGGATTCTAGGAGAAATAACATTAACTGGTTTATTGAAGCAAGCTGCTGATCATATTTGAGTTATAAAATCTGAATTATGCTTTTCTTTCTCAAAGTAGCTCTTCAAAGAAGATCTGGACCTAGGACTATTAGGAGCATTAAGCAAGGCTTTCAGACTGCCTGTATTGAGAGCACTTGTTTTAGTTGCTGCTCTCTTGAAAGGATACTTCTAACTCGTTATAACATCCCACTATTGGCAGAAATGGAAGCCTTTTAGTATGAGGCAGTTTGAGCTTGTGCCTGGGAAGTGTTCTCTCCAGTTCCTTTTTTTCTGCGGTTTAGTCTTGGCCACGCATACCCTTGTTTATTTCCTTAGTACTCAGACGCTAACTCCTAATAATGTTTCCCTACCTTCCAACTTGTCTTACCATCCATCACCTCTGGGTGTCTTGAGGAAAAAGAGAACCAGTTCCTCTGGAAGTGCTTTCTTCTCTCTTGACTTCTGCAGCCCTAATATTAGCTGCTATGGTGCAAAATTAAAACTAGCAGTCAAGCAGACCGTTTTGAGAATGGGAAGGGGGAGAAAGTGTCATAAAGATGCTATCTGACTTGGGATCAGGACATTTCTTTTGCCTTGTTCAGGCACTTGAAAATCTGATGGGACTGCTAAGACTGTGGAAAACTGCTTGTGCTCAGTAAGCTACACAATGTCTGTTAATGAGTTTCTGCTGCTGAGAAGGACTGCTGTCAGTCCCACTATTGATGGCATGTTCTGTCTTGCGGCTTTACTGAGACCACACAGAGGTACTGAAGTGCCTTCCAGTATCTGGAATCTGTCTACAACAGGACTTAGGAGTCTGGAGAGATGTTTTTAGAAGGTGAAGTATGGTTTTTGGAGCGATTTGTACTTGTTTTGTCAGATACAGGCTAGTCCTAAGACAGGCTAGATTGTACCTGCCCCGTTTTATTACCAAGCTTGTGGAAGTCCTGGTCAGACTTTTTGAATGGGAAGTTCTGTCAGGCAGATTGTGTTCAGTGGACTCGACTTTTCTGAGGAACAACACAAGTAGCTTTTCTTGATCAATATTTGTATTGGCACTCAAGATATTCACTCAATCATCTAATTTGAAAGCTGAAGAGTCTGATTTAAGAGCTGATGTTGTCTTCCTGCCCCTCCCAACCCCCATCTATCTTGTCAGTGTTCTGTGACTTTAATTACAGGCTCTTAAGAGCGCAGTTTTCAAGGTACTGGAAAACCCTGTGTGTATGGCATTTTCAGTCTTGTTCTTTAGTCTTTTTCTGGTATTTCTTAATGCAGAACTTCTGATAGAATTAACAGATGAACAAATAGAACATTTCCATTTAAGGGGAGGAAGCAAAAGGAAGTTTTTGGTCCACACGTGTAGCTGGGATTATTTTTCTCCTTTTGTGCATTCTTTTGTAGTTACTGGCATTGAATTTCATCAGTCACTTAATTTGCTCCTCACTTTCTGTTGTTAAATCCTTTAATAATTCT
>JAWWLT010000092.1:27102307-27139018 GCA_035040995.1 Premnoplex brunnescens
GCGGACTAAAAAAAAAAAAAAAAAGAAAGAAAAAAAGTGTAAAACAAACCAGTTTGTTTTATTGAAGAATCATCTTGTTTTGTTAAGACAGCCTTTGTGAAGGCAAGGTTGTTTGCTTGCTTTCCCATTGAGATGATAAGGTTTTAAAGCTCCTTAGTTTTATGGGTGGACAAAAGTAGTAGATTTCAGGAAAAAAAGAAAAAAGTTTTTTGAAAACTGTGGTATTTCTAATGAATTTATGAAGTAAAAATGCATATTCTGCCCCTGAAGTGCCAAAAAGATGAGGTGGTCCGGCCAAGGCACACATTCAGATGTGTCAACAGTGTAAATTGCTGATCATTGAGGAAATACTGTTCATGTGTTCTTTCATTCAGTGCTGAGGTAGCTATTTACTTTGCAAAAACTTTCTACCTTCAATATGAAAGAAGAGCTGCTTGGAAAAAAACCCATGTCGTTCTAGAGAAATGTACAAGGCAAAAAAAAAAAAAAAAAATGTTTGGCCGTTTTTACTTACTGTCACTTCTCCATGTAACTTTTGTGAAATTCCATGTATGAATTTTAGGTTTTAGCAGCAAAAATGATTGGAGGGTGAAGTGGGTGGGGGCTGGCTGTCTGTGAAGCAGCACTTGGCATGACCAGCCTATTCACCCGGGCTTTTGAAACGGAAGGAACTCTGGATATTTTTGCAGAGCTAGGCTGCAACACTGACAGAAAAGTACCCAGACAAAAGTGGAGCTCTTCAAAAGAGTTAATCACATCAGACCTTGCAACAGTCACGAGATCTTTAGTCTTAGAGATAATAACAAATTCATCTTGGTTATCAAAGAGGGTGTTAGTAAATAAGGTGAACACCTTTCACATGTTGTGGAAATCCACAGATCACTTCTGACCTGCCTGGTTTGTGGATTGCTGTCAACAAAAGTATTAGCTGGAGGTCCTGTGTTTGGTAACTGTCCATTGCAGCTGGTCTGACTCTGGAAGTTGTTCAGAAGACCTAGGGAAAACAAAGGGGGGTTTTGTGTCTGTGTCATTGTTGGACTTTTGTTTCTTTGTGATACTCTAACTTTTTGATATTGTTTGGCTTATGTAATCAAGTGTTGGGAACATTGGTGAGAGTAGAATTTGTATTAGAAGTAATCTAAAACATTTTATTCTTTTGAGAAACCAAGTGTTCAAGTTTTGCAATAGCTTTGAAGGTTTATGTCAAACTGCTCATGTCCTATAGTAGAAATTGAGCAAACCAAAATGGTTCATAATTCTGTTGTACTGGTATTTCCTTTGAACTCTCACCTTAAGAACGTGCTACTAAAATTCTGCTTCAAAAATTGAGGAATATTAGTTGCTTTTTGGATAAACTGGTGCTCCAGCTGACCCAGGAGCACAGTGGCAGAATCTTGACTGAGCTCACTTAAAGACTGCTCCCTGAGGCTTTCCTGCCCACAGGCATGTCACATACATGGTTATTTGATTTGCATATAGCAGTTTGTTTCTAATGGCTATTGTCCTCCTTTGCATGGTACATCCACTGGCAGATTTATTAAACCATGGAATTTTCAGCAGCCTACAGCAGGCTTGTACACTGTAGCTACTGCGCAATGACTGACTACTGCCATGGTGTAGCTGCTTTTGAAAGTGCTGCAGGTGAAGTGCTATATGTGCCCTTCAGTATTTAAAAGGATTTAAAGTCAGATCAGATTTTCGTGCAGCATTTTACTGCTCTTTACCAATACAACCTCCACTTCTTTCAATGGCAGAGTTTTTGTATTTTAGTAGAAAATGTTATTCTAATATGTAAAACACTTATGAAGTGTTGGTGAATGTGAAAAACACCATTATGGACTGCATTACTAAAAACGTATTTCTGATACTGGTCTGTGTCAGGGAAAAGCCTTTTCTAATGTTATAAATCTTTGCCAAAGTGAAAGAGACTCTCCAAACAAAGTAGGGGGCTGCCAGTTTAGCTCTAGGGCACAAGCACAGAAATTTGTGATGTTTTCCCAAAGGTGAAACGTACTTCTGCTTTTGGAATCTTTTTGTGAATTTTTTACATTGCATGGAATATTTTTTAAGAGAGGAAGGAAGGTAAGGGTAGGAGTTAAAAGTACATTACCCTCCATAAAAAAATTTCCCCCCCACATTACAAAAACAACTTGTCTTTCTCCAAAATCAGTTACAAACTTTTCTTTTACTTACCCTTCCATTCCCAGACATCCTCACCCTCTTAACTGGTCAGATAGTTTTTCTAACAGATATCAAAATTTTGCTTCTACTTTATATATGTTTTTATTACCACATGTTGAAATTTTACACATGCATTTTGCCCCCATTTCTTCACTTTCACTCTTATTTCCAAGGTGTGCAAAAGCAGGGATGACACTAGGAGCATACTTATGTAGTATTTACTTGCTCCCTGATCAGGGTGCTGGATGGGTTGGAGAGGGGAAGGTTGGGTGGTTATGGAGAGTTTGATTACTGTGGCATTTGTGAATTAGCCAGGAGTCTCGGGCGGGTCCTGTCAGTGGTCTCAGCCACCCAACCTGCGAGTGCAGTGATCTGGACTCCTGAAGAACCTGGCTGGCAGTCCACCAGGGCACAGGGGATTGCTAAGGCGAGAGACCAGTGGAACTCACTGAAACATTGTCAAAACCAAACGATTTTGACTAATTGGCAAATTCTAATTCAAATAATTCTGTGTTTTCCCTAATCTGCTCTACTTTTGATCTTCACATCATGCTTTGTGTTATCATGTCTTCTGCTTTCTGTCAGCCCAGATGGCTGACTTCAGTAATTGACTTCCATTGTCCCTGAAATAAGATATATATGACACCTTTCTGTGTCAGGTGCAGTATTTTTCAACTCTCAAAACCTTTGGATTTTTTGTTGAAGTCCTTAGTCTCTCTCTCTCTCTTAAGCTTAGTGTTTTCTGTTTGGCAGAAAACAGGAAAAATATTTTTAGTTGTCACTCACATTTTAGTTGAGTGAACTCTTCTGAAGCTGGTAAGTATGCTATGGGTTTATATATTTGAGTAACACTGTGGCACAAGTTTATATATTGTTATTATTAATTAGAGGTCTTGCTTTTTATTAAGAGGTCTATGTTCTGTGAAGAAAAACACATTTAAAAGAAATATCCATGCAAATAAGCTGAGCTCTATCACGTGTTTTTCAATATTATCTAAAAGTTAAATATGCTTGACAGTAGTAGCTGTGCAAATCAAAATGCTGTTGAGTTTTCTTTGGTGACCATGCAAGCTAAAAACTAGGATAAATCAAGTGTGTGTTTATAGTAGCAATCTTTGCTTGTACAGGAATTTCTCACTCATTACAGAGCAGTTAAGTGAGCAACCTACCCAGGACTGTAGATCTGGTGGTAAGCCCTCATACTTTGAGAGTTTTAAACATTTCCAAACTGCTCTGTAAAGCAACTTGTGTTACTTTAGGCATATACTCTAGATGTGTGCAGTGCCAGAGAGGATTGAATGACAGAACCCTGTTGTCCATTCCTGTGAGTGAATTTCTTCACTTGCAGTGTCTGCTCGCCAAAATGCAGATTGAAAACTAAAGCACAGCAAGGTCATGTTAGAGCTCTGCATGTTACACCAAGATACAAACCTTGGAGTACCAACACGTACAGATTCTCTGATTGTTGGAGGAACTGACTTAGAAGTTATAATGCAGTATTAGGGAGTCTCCTTAGCAATTGTTTTATTATTATTATTTATGCATTACAAGGTTAGCAATGTGATCATGCAAGTTTCATAAAATATTTATACCCTTCCCCACACCTTGGCTGGAGAACAAATTCCTTCTCTCCCTTTGTTACAGATCTTTAATTAGTGATGAAAAGAAATTGAACAACACAGTGGTTATTATTTTTGAAGAAAGTAGACTACATTAGCCTAAGTGAAATAAAGTATCTTGGAAGCCATTTTGATGCCCCAGTATGAGAAAAAATGATGTAAAAGTGGACTGAGCTCAGTAGAGAACTATGAAACGTCACAGAATCTGGAGTGTTGCTTGTACTCTGAGGAGAGGCTGAAGGACTGGGGCTTATTTGGCATGGAGAAAAGACAACTATAGAACATGGATATATAGTTGTAGTCTGCCTGTATTTGTAAAGCAGTTTCCTAACATGGATTCAGTCTCTTTACTTGGATATAAAGCAAGAGAATGAGAGTGATCATGATTTGAATCAGGTAATATGTCAAACACCTTATTTTAATTAATAGCTTTTCATACTATTTTTGAATAATTTTTTAAAAATATCGGCTTTTCCTGTGGTTTTGCCCTTAAAGGGTTGTGACAGCAAACAGTATTTGCCTGGGATAATATTGCTTGGTCTGGAGTAAGTGCTTTCTTTAATTAGCCCAGAGTAATAATTGTCAGTGTGTATGCATCACAAAATGATCACAAAATACTGGAGTTGGAAGGAAAATTTTGAGATCATCTAGTTACAATCTGTTTGAGCAGCATCATCTAGAGTTGGTTGGCCAGGACTGTGTCCGTTTGGATTTTTTTAGTATCTCTAGATCCTGAAACTGATTTTAGGATAGCTACTGCTATGACCTTTGTTATGGAGATAGGGTCTCTGTGTGATAGTACAACTCTTGTGGAAAAATGCTGAGTTGTGTGCTGCCAAGCCAATTAGACATAATTTTCACCAGCTAGGTCAGACCCATTTTGAGTCTTCATTTGTATTGGACTTTCAGTGACTAACCGCGTGTTTTTCCACAGCCTGTAATCCCAGCATGTTCTGTGCATTTGACTACCACAGAGTTCTGTGAAGGTATAAAGTGGAATTAGTTGCCCTTCCTTTCTGAGTATGTGAATGAAACAAGGTTCCTTGTAGAGTCTTGTGGAGTTATGTGGATGAGTGAATTTGCAAGATCAGACATTGTTTCTATTACTGAACTGTTCTGTATTTATCAGAGACATTATTCTTAGCTTCCTTTTTCTTCCCAATAGGAGAAGCATACAATCCTCAACAGTTAAGTGTTGTCAGATTTGCACAGAAAAAAATTGTGGAGTATACTGTACATTCTAAATTCAAATATTTTAAAATATCTATATACTTAGTCATAAACTGTAATCAGCAGTTTGGAGGTGATTATTGTCTTTGTCTGTAAGGTAGAATTAACAAATAAGATGTGAATTTTGTTATGCTGTAGATCTAGAACTGCTGAAGAGTCTAGTAGTCCAACAGGTTTAAGTTGGGTCACTATTATGAAAAAAAAACCCACACCAAAACCAACCGACCAACCAAACCAGCCAACCAAACGAAAAATTTAAAAAAACAACCTCCCCCAAGCCAAACAGCAAAAATACCCCAAAATAAAACAGAAACAAAACCCTCAAATCAAGCAAGCAACACCTCCTCCTGAATGCATATGTCACTTCTTCATTGAAAGAACCTGAAAAATGATAGGGTTTTTTCTCCCAAATCCTTTTGTGTTAGACTGCTGTAAAGTCTGATTATTTTGCTCTTCCCCATTTGTTCTTAAGCACAGGTTTACAGACAGAATGCAGATGTTGCTTCTATGACCTTTACAGGTTGTATTTGTGCTGTTGCTGTGAACTGTAACGATGACCTGTTATGTGTAACATTTCAAATGACCTTGCGGGAGTTTGAAGTATTGTTTACTTTAAGTATATGATGACAGTTGATGTTTAGAGTCTTACTTTTTGCTACCTCCATCTACTTCGGCAGATCTTTTTTGATAACTTCTTTCTGTGTTTCTTTCATGTATCAATTGCATAAGGAGAATGCTGTTTTTCTACTTATATGAACAGTCACAAACCCACTGGTGTAGACATGCGCATAAAACCAAGAGTGTTTTTCAGTTGTTCTTCTCTAATTCTATAGAAAATTAGTTGTAATTTCTTAAAATTAAATGAATGTTTTGTCAATGAGTTTTAGTAGCTAAAATGCATTTAACTGTTGAAAGGACAGAGTCAAACTTCCCTGCTGTTCTTACCTGCATAGGTGGTGAAATGGGTAACCCTCTGCTTATCTCAAACAAAAAGGAGCCTGATCTTAGTGTACAGATCTGATTTACTGACATTTTCTAGGTTTGAAAAGAAAATTAAAAGAACTACAGTGTGCTTGCTCCCTTGGTTGTTTGTTGAGTATGAGTGTCACTTCAGGACCATTTTATTGATGTTGTCAGCCTACCAACAGGTGCCTTTCAACAGAGAGTGCTGCTTGTAGACACAGGAGGGAGCATTGTGAGGGCTTAGATTTTTTCTTTCTTTTTTTTTTTTTTCCTGCTCTCCAACTCTGCCAGATCACATACTGTCTTCTTTCAGACTAGCTTTTGGGCTCTATTCATACAGAGCAGCATGCCATGGCTCTCCTTAAAAATTCAAAAAGATGGAAGGATAGGATAGTAACATTCCCTTTTCACAAGTGTATTCCGGCTCTCTGGTGTGCTTTGATACTGACACTGTGCTATATAACATGAACTTAGTTTTGTAACTTGAAATATGTAGCCTGAGAATCTGGTCAGAGGAGGTCCATACAAATGGGCTCCTTGAGTTGCTGCTTTCTCCTAGGGCAAAATGTGCAAAACTCTGTAGTGTTGCATGTGCACCCTCTTATTGCAGTCACGTTCAGATGCTTTTCTTTCTGTGAGTAGGAGAGTGTCACCTACTGATTATTTCAGGCATTAACAAGGTGGTTGTTGTAGAATCCTCTGTGCAACATGTGTATTGCAGGTGAACTATAATGTGGATGCTTTCTCAGCCTTACTCATTTGGGAGTTGGACAGTGGGATCCAGATTTTAGTGTCCAGTCTGATACCCTGTAGCCTGCACTGCCTTTCCTGACCTGTTGTTTATGTCACTCCTTGTCCAGCTGGTCTGTGTGTCTATGGAATTACCTTGTGTGATGTCTAACTCTCTCGGAGCATGTGGGAGAAATGACTGCTGTAGTAGGTTGAGATGGCAAAGTGCTTCTTGTACAAATGTGGTGGTAATGATAAAGCCTGTGTATGCAAAAAAATGTCAGATAGTAAACCAGTTTTGGCGGTATCGCAGCACACATTCCATCTGTTGGTTTTGGTACACCTCAGGTAGGGATCATCTCTTCTTCAAACTGATCTGTGTAGCCATGCTGGTGGAAAGATACCATAGACCTGATCATAGACTAAGTTTTTGCTCTGGCAGGTTGTTTTTGCCAGCAGATGTTGGTTATAACATCAGCTCTTTAGGCCTCCCTATCCTTTTTTGACATCAAAGGCATATGCTAGTTTCATGCAGCATCCTCGTATTCCCGTGAGAGAAAAACCTGTGATGGATCTAAGCTGCCTTATGTTTTGCTGCTCATAACTTGGTTACTCTTAATGTCTATTGTGAAACTTACACTGACGTGGTTTGCGGTCCTCTCTGTGACCAACACACTGAAGATGTAAATCTGTTCAGGCCTGACTCTGAGATTCTTGTCATAAACCTGGCTCTGGGAGCTCCCTAAAGCAGTCTCCAGTGTATGCCAAGGTGGCAGCCATCACTGGCTGCAGCTGCACACTTGTGAAGGCTTGAATACAGCAGTATTCAGTGGTAAACAATTGAAATAAATGCACCCCTGGAATCAGTCTTCTGAAACTGTAGTAAAAGAATGCTTTGTAGTTTTGGCAAATTTTTTGCTTTACTTCTAGGGAAGTGCTTGAATATAATACACCTGGGTAGGGGATGCTGTATCACCAATTCTCAGTGATATGAGCATGAGTAAGTTTAAGGCAGTATGATACACAAGCAGAATAATGTAGAGATGAATGAGAGAGGGCCTGTATGAAACTACAAATTGCTAGAAACTTTTGGTGAATGTTTCTGAACAGTAATATTGTAATGAGGGAGCAGCTGACATTTGCAGAATGAAAGTCTCTTCTCTCTGAGGGGTGGTGTTTGTCAGAACCCGAAGACTGTTGTCATGTCATGTGTTGAGACTGGAGAGGTGCTGGTGCTGAGCGCCTCTCAGCCCCAGCTGAGTTCTTCAGAGATACCTACAGCAGCCAGAGAGAGCTTCAACAATAATTTTCAGGAACTTTTGCAAATATTCTTCTTTTTAGAATGGAAAGCCCATTCTTTCTGTTTAATAAGATGTGTTGTGGTTTGTGTGTTGGTGGATTTCATTTGCAAATAGATTGGCTTGCAATAATACTGACAGTTTGACAATTAAAAGAGCATTTTCTTTTCTAACTACTTGAGATTTGTATGAGTTTCTAATGGAGATTTTTCTGTTATTCTTACTTAGTAGCTTGCAATAAACTTGTATCTCTAAAAGTAGTCTTTTCTGGATATTTGTCTCATTTATTTCATTGTTGTTTTATAAGTTTCCTTTAAAAAGGTATTCAAAGTGAATGTAAGCTTTAGAATCTGGATTTATACTTCCACAGTCAGCTATTAACTGGAGGTTTCCAGTTAGAGGTGTGTCCTTTCAAATCCCATTCATCCTTCTGTCATCCCTCCATATGTTGTTGCCTTAATTTCTTTCAGCCGCAGTTAGAGATATATATGAGACTCCATATTAACTTTCTGCCAGATGACTAGCAGTAGAGTGAGGACTATAGGAGCACAGTCACCTTCCACATGTATGTTCAGAAACATTCTTGAAAAGAACTCACTTGTTCCATTATTTCCCTGAGGACTGAAGTAGGTCTGACCATTCTGCAGTTCCCCTAAAGACCTCTTGGCCTTTTGGGTTTTTTTAACCTAAGCTTGGTGTAACATTTGCTTTTGCCTAGTCATTAGAGGCTTCTCTGATCTCCATGCTACTTCACATGTGAGAGAGAAAGAGCACCTTAGCATGGCATTGCCCATCTCTGTCAGTACCCTTGGATTCAGCAGGTCTTATCCCATGGATTTGTATGGATCAAGTTCTGTTATGTAATTTCTAAGTCATCATCAACTCATAGGCATTCTTTGAACCTCCTTGAACTCTGTAAGAACGGACACTGAAGGACTTGACAGGTTAAAAGCAGGCAGAGAAGACATCGTGTACCTCTGTCTTACCTGTTTCTGCTGACACTAAATCACCTACACCTATCCCATATTTTCAGTGGTCAGTCTTTTACTGTTCATGTAGCAGTAGAAACTCTTCTTATTATCCTTCTGATGCTTGCAAGTCTTACTTGCAGCTGAGCTTTGCCTTTCCTGATATGATTTCTGCATGTCCAGGCAATGTTTCTAAATTCCTGCTTTGCAACCTGCCCTTGCTTTCGCCTCCTGTATCCTGCCTTTTTGCAGTGGAGTTCCACCATGAGGTCTTTCCTAAACTAGGCTGGTCTCCTAATACATCTACTTGATTTCCTGAATGTTGGACTGGACTGTTCTTGTGTTTGGAGAATGTCCTCAAAGATCTGTCTGCTTTCTTTTGATCCTTTACCCATTATTGCAGCTTTCAGTGGGATCATACTTACCACTGCCCAGATCTGCGTTCTGAATGTTCACAGTCTATATTCTACTGCTCACCTTCCTCTCTGCCCTCAGCATCTAGAACTCCCTAGGTTGTGATCACCACCATAGAGACTGCTAATTGGTACTGCCCAGCTGGTGGATAGCAGATGTGCTCAGCTGTACACCAGCCCGGGTTAGCGTGTCCCGTACTTCTCTTAAGGGTATTCTTTCTAGAAATCTCCCTGCCAGTGTGTGTCCCCACCTGGTCTGTTGTTTTTCAAGGAGATGTCAAGGAGATTAAAATCATTCACAAGAACCAAGGTTGTGCTCAAGAGTAATCCTCAGGTTGTTTAGAGTGCTTCGTCTACCTGGGAGGTCTGTAAGAAAGCGTTTTCTGTCATGATGCCACATTTCCTGACATCTTTTCTGATGTGGACGCACAAGCTCCCACCCAGCTGTTGTGAAAGAGCTCCATATATCCAAACTAGACTTTCACATTAAGGCATCCTTCACCTTCCCTTTCTGCATTTCCTGAAGGCCATCTGTTTGTCCATCACGACTCGATCATTCCTGCCATGTCTCAGTTATTCCAGTCACATTGTGTGGTGACTGGATGCAGAGCTCTTGTTCCTCCTTCTCTGTGTTCTCAGGCTGCATGTGTTTCTGCATCTGCACTTCAGACAGGGGCCTCTTCAGCCTGTACTGTCGCTCCTGAAGTGCCTCTTGTTCCTGTCACTCAGGGTCCTTTGCTCTTGCTATTCCTATTACCCAATTCTTCTCTTATTTGTAGAACAAAGTCTCCCTTTCCATCTGGAGATTATGTGAGTTTAAGAATAATTAAAGTAGAAAAAAGATGGATGTATGTCCTTGACTAATGCTGCTGTGCAAGGGAATAAGTGGAAAGCATAATACCATGTATCTGTTTACACTGTCTGTCTTCTGCCCTTTGCAATCACTGGTACCTCGCTTGCCAAAATATTGTTGTGTTGGTTTATGTTTTTGGGTTGTTAGTTGGTTTTGGGGTGTTTTTTAAGACTTTTCAAGAAAAGGAGAGGAAAGGTTGGTTACTAAATTCAAATCTTAAGAGTAGAATTAATAGTTTCATGAAACATGTTAAAATCTGTTCCCATTATCAGTGCTGTAGTTAGAAATTGCTGCTCACTCTATAAACTCATCCGTGGCAGAATTTATTACTTTGTGGTGAAAACGTAATGTAGGCAGTAGAATTGGCATTCTTGGCCAGGGCCCAAGGAAGTGCTAGTGTTTAGTTTGTTTCTTTTTTAATTTAAAAACATGATTTAATTTTTATTTGAAAGACCCCAAGTAGTAGAGGTTTTGTGGATTTGGCTCATGTTTGTGCATCCTGGAGCTATATTTTGTTTGTATACAAATTACTGGGTAATTATTTTAATAATACAATCTGATTCCATTCTATGTACCCAGTGTTAAAATTTTACTTGAATGTTTTTCTGTTAACTAACAGTAATGCTTATGTCAAGAGACCGTATTAGGGATTTATCTTATACCCATTTGAATATATATTACTGCTTCCTTAGAAACACACAAACACAGAAACAGACTGAGCACAGACAGTTTGTTGTAGCTGGAAAAATGGAGCTGTGACTTTGTCAACTTTAGTTTGCCTATGTGTGCTCTCCACGGATTTCAGAGAGACAAGTAGCACTGCTTAGTTTCCTGGGCTGGATCTCCTGCCATGTGAGCATGTGCACATTCCTGATTATTTTTCATTTTGTTAAGCTCTTGCTGCAGACACTGTGCAATAACACAGTGATTTGGGCAGGTGATTTAAAGGAAGTCTCTATTTGTGAATTACTTTGCAAGAGGGTGTTTTTGAAAGAAGCCCATTCAGCAGGTGTTTACTATATAGTTGTAGGTAGTTCTGCATGAAGTTCTGGTTTTGTTTGCTAGCTTCTACAGTTTTGGTGAACTGCAGGTGAACCTTTTGTACTCTTAAGTGGGCTTTAAGGTCTAGGTTGTGAAGAGAAAGCTGGAGTAAGACTTTCAACAATACTTTGTTTTGTAGTGAATCATTGTGTGTTGTATGACCAGTTTAGCTAGAATGAGTTTGCTGATATGATAAGTAAAAACTGCCTCAGTCTCATATAAAAATTATCTTAACCTACATTTGCTTTTGAAACAGAGTATATGATGTGCTTTTAATTTATGTTCATGTTTGTGTGTTGCCTTAGCCTTTTAAAGCTGATAGTAAAGGGATAGAGTTACGATTGATGTCCCATTGTGTTTAGGCAACTCCCAAGTTTTACAAACTCTCAAACAGGCAGGTATAGTTACGCACACACACACACACACACACACACACACACACACACACATATGCACACACTTTTAATGAAATAAAAAAGTAAGCTTTCTGCAGTCCAGGTCGGATTTCAGTGCACATTTGGTAGCTGAAGTCACTTTACTTTCTGCTTAACATCTGATACGCCCATTCAATACAAACCATAATACTCTTAGTTTTACTATGAGTTGCCTTATAGTGCAAAGTGGAACAGCACTGGGAAGTGTTCATGGGGAAACTGTGCAATGCATGTTTTGTGAATGAAAGATTTGTGGCTGCTTGATTTTCTATCCCTTTATTTTTCCTAAGACTAGTGAAGTGACAAGACTCTTTTAATTATATTAAAGGCCAGTTCTGCATTAGGAAACCTATGTTAGTCTGTTTCTCTAGGTTATAGACTTAAAGTAGATGCAGTCTTTTGGACAGAGAGAAAAAAATTCCTGATATTAATAATATTTTTTATGCTTAAAAAAGTAAGCAGTTGTTTAAGTTATTCTTCTCATGCTATCCCTCTGTTATAGTAGGTGAGGGGAGACAGGGGGATATACTCTTCTGTTCTTACCAGAGAGTTGCACCAGATGTGACAATCTCATTTACAATTGAGCTTGGTAATGTTAAGCCAGCTTTTCAGTTGGTGTTCCTTTTGTGAGTTGGTGACTGCTGAGCATGGAATTAAACTATGTCTGAGAAGACTGTGGATGTGTGGAGAAAGGTATTTCGACTTTTGTGTCGGGAGTCACCAGGCAGGTCTGTTGGAGACTGGTGAAGGAAGGTAGCTGCAAGATCCTGGTCTTTCTGTGCAAATTCTTCATCAGAGATCACTCTCGTCATTCTGTACAATCGAGGCTGCTTGTGTTGATGACTGCAGGAGGAGTTAGGAGGTAGCAAAGAAAGGCTCAACACCTCTGTGGTGTCTGCTCATGTATATATGCACTGCTGAATAGACAAGAGTGTATTTGAGAGGAGTTTGGTAAGTGGAAAAGTTCCCAAATGCCAGTCATCTATAAGTTAAATATTTGACCCATTTAACAGTTTGAATATTTTAAGAGGACCATTTTTAAAAATCAACTTGTAGTCACTTAAAAGTAGTTACATTGGGGTCTCATAATGGCTCTGTTGAAAGGTCTTTTGTTTATTTGGTGGTGCTTCTAGAACCCACCCAACCCCAGTAACAAATTAGCAAGGTGCTTTGCATTTCAGAGACACAATTCACTTAGGTTTTGCAACTTCATACCCTGAAAACAAATGCTATTTTAAGTAAAAAAATATTATGTCCCTTACTTTATTGTTGGTTTTACTTAGCACGTGTGCCTTGCCCCTTGCTTCTTTTGAATTAATAAAGGTTGGGCATGCTTTCTGTCCACCCTTAATGTGAGGGTAAAAAGCCTCAAGCAAGACCTGTAGGCCACCACAAAAATATCTTCACATGGAAACTGGGTTAGGTTGGTTTTAATTAATTCCAGTTGCCAAATAGGGTACCTTTTTGATTTATGTTTTTTGGTTTGACTTTGGACCATTAATCTAAAGTAAACTTGAATCTTACTAGTCAGTAACTGTATTTCCTACTGAACATAACATTTGAACTCTATTTGCTAAATTCTGTGAGGATTACAGGCACATTTAAGTAATTTATGTAGCTGCATGTTTTATTGGCTTCTTATGTTCTGTGTTTTAGTCTTTTGGGAAAGTGCATGGTCTATTTTGTTTTCCTTGATGAAATTAGGTTTTATTTCTTAATTGATGTTGTGCTACTCTTGAATAGAAAAATAATGAAATTAAATTTAGACAACAAGCTTGTTAAAACAGTCTTAAAAGGCAGACGTGTTTACATGTCAGTATGCTGAGAATAAAGCAGCTTTGGAAAATCAGGAAAATGTAAACAAAATTATTTGGGGGAGATGTAAAAGTAGCAATTTTTTCCTTGATATGTAGTATTTGTAGAACTAGTGATTTAATACTCACTTGCCCTTTGCCTTCTTTTTCCAATATATGAAAATTAGACTGTTTTGTCCTAAAATTTGTCATAAATTTCCTAACTTCAAATGAGTAAGCTAGTAAACTCTTTTTAACAGAAAGGGGGGAAAAAGACAGGAACTTTTGAAAGAACACCTCAAGTGTTTCTGACTTCCTTCAGAGGCTTGACTGATCCTAAAACTTGAGGACTAATATACACCCTTTGAAATAATCAATTTTTTTTTCCATTCTCGACAATTTAGGTTTCAATTTCAAGTATGTTTGAAAATAGCTTTTGACTAAGTTGAAATTCAGTGTCTTAACTTATGTATTTTTACTTGCTAATTTCTGCTGTTCAAAGACTCTTCCTTGGATCAGGGGTTGTATTGTACTCAAGGTTGTATATACAATCTTATGTTGATTCATTGTGATTTTTCTTGGGCAGTGTATTACTATGACATTTCAGTGTTCTGCATTTGTCATCCTTTGTTAGGAAAGGGTTTGGAATGGAAATGCTCTCTTGAGAATTTCTTAGTAATCTTTTCTTTTAAAATACTGCTAAGTTGAAGGTACAGTCCAAAAGGACTGTGTGGCTGTTTGAGTCTCAGTAGACCTCTGGATGGAAGAATCATTCCATATGCTGTGAATTAATGAGAAACTGCCTGTATACTGCTTATTTTACAGAAAAAAAAGGGACCTAACCTTTAGCCTTGTTATCATCCATCTTACTAGTTTTGATCTTGGCAATGTTAGGCCATTTGATTCCAAATTTTTAACATAGACAGATGGGTGCAACTCAGCTTGTGTTGCTTGAATAGATACTTGGTAGTTGAATAGATACTTGGTAGTAGTAGGTAAATTACATTTCTAATGGATATTAACTGCCATGATTTCAGAATAGCATGTTAGTCAGAGCTAATTTTGTTAATGTGCTCTTTCCAAAAAAAAAAAAAATAATTCTTTTCTGTTGAGAACCTTAGGTGAGTTTTGGAAAATGTAAGGATTATCAAAAGGGAAAATTTGACTGAAGTTCGAATTTGTTATGAAAAGCAAAGGACTGAGAATGGCTGGACAGATTTATGAGGGATGGATCCATCACTGTTCACAGCTGATACCATCCACGTGCAACCTGCACATCAGGAGTTTCAGAACTATTGGTTGTTGTGAGCTGACAGGCAGTGCCTAAAGGAGAAATTAGTGTTCTCTTCTGTGATCGCTCCAGACAGAACTGCTATTGATCAGCACTGGGTCAAGATTTTCTGTTTGTCCTTCAGTAGCAGAGTTTCCTTACTAGAGTTACAAATGTCTAATAAGGGAAAAATAGATATGAACATCAAATTTTCATTTAGTTTCTTCAATGGCTACTGTTTACAAAATTAACCCGTTCCATGGCTGACATTTTCTGATCTATCTCAGTGTTGGATATGCATCAAAAGTGTTTCTATTAACTTCTAATGAACTTGCCAAGACTTGGGACCTTATGGAATATGGATAGGCCAAACAATTTCTTGTTTTTAAAAGAGAAAAGACAACATCATGCAGAAATAATGATTAAAAAAAACATAATTCAAAAATACTGAGAAGTTGCCCTATATCAGTACTCAATATGGCAGCATGGATGTTTTGCCTACACTGAAAAAGAAGTGTGGTTAATCCTGGAAACTTTTCACATCCATTCTAGTTCATACAGTTGTTTCTATACCGTGTATCAGACGGGTTTTTCTGTCTGTTGGTATTGCTGGAGAATCTGAAGTGAATTTTCTGCTCTCAAAACAGTTGAAGAAATGGTCTTGTGAGGTGAATGGTTTTGAGCAGCAGGACATGGTGCTTGGTGTAATGTGCATTAAGTGTTGACTGGTTGCCTTTTCACACAGATATAGGGAGGATTGATGGGCAAAAAAATTACTGTAATCTCTTTGATTTTTTTAAATTTTGAAATTGAATTAGAAGTTGAACATCTAAAAAAATCAAAGAGTGGTATTTACTTGAAAAGAGTTCTTTGTGTAGATGAAGTATGTGACTAATTTCCTGGTATCTGGCCTGGTAAGAGTGCAATAGTTCCCTAAAAAAAGAAAGATAGTAATCAGTTTTTCATAGCTTTTTTCCAAAAATGTGACACGTTGGATAGGATTTTTCCAGAAAGACTTGAGAAGATGCGTTCTGCAATCTCCAGGATAGACTGAAATGCATTTTGGCTCAAAAAGTTAACAGTATCCTGGGCTGCTAAAGTTGGTTTTGCCCATCAACTCTGCTCTCGTGAGACCCCACCTGGAGTATTGTGTCCAGGTCTGAGGGCATCAGTACACAAAAGGCATAGACTTGTTGGAGGAGGGCCAGGGCAGAGCCACAAAAATTGTCAGAGTACTGGAACATCCCTCCTATGAGGAAACGCTGAAAGAGTTGGGTTGTTCAGTGTGGAGGAGAGAAACCTTATTGTGACCTTTCAATACTTAAAGGTGGCTTAAAAGAGAGTCAGAGACTTTTTACCAAGGCTTGTAGTGACAGAACAGAGAGCAAAGGTTTTAAACGTAAGTTTCTTGGAGTACTTTTTCATTAAAAAAAATCCAGTTGTGTAATGTGCTCTTCCGAGTTGAAAGTTGGCAGAGGCTTGGACTTCGGTGCCACTATTCTTATTCACTACCCCCATGGATGTCCCTTTAAATTAAAGAAGAGCCTTAAAACTCAACATCATCAAAAAAGAAATCAGATTCTTAAAAATGCTGGAAATCTAAAGCAAGAAACCTGACGTTTTCAGTGTCTCTGGTTATTGGTCGATTTACTTGTAGTTTTAGCTATGGGTTATACCTGTTATAAATAAAACAGGACTTATATAGCAGTTGATGTCCTTCTTCGGAACAGAAAGTATAGAAGAAAAATGTTATGCAAATGAGCATAGCGTAGACAAGAGCAAGTGGGATCTAGATGATAACAAGGTCAGGGAGTTGTGGAGATGCCTAGACATGCTGGGAAAGGAGTACCAAGATCTCATGAAGTAAGACATAGTGCATCTTGCTTTTAGAAACCAGAGCAGAAAAAAGGAATTGTAAGGAATTCCCCATGAAAAGCATTACAAATAAGAAAAAGCTTGATGTAGTTTACTTACTGAATAGTACTCCAAAAAAGAAAAACCTGTTTTTCCAGACAAACATTCATCTGTGTAGGTATCAAATGTGGTTTGTATTTTCTCTGAATTTTTGACTTACTGATTACAATGATACTTATGCATGTAATAAACCAAGCTGTGGTTCTCTCTTTGTGAAAACCTTGTCATCTTAAGACATGAAATATCCAGAAAGGAAGGAAAACTGTGATATTGTGGAATTGAAATCTCTGTTATCATGTACTACATGCAGAACTGGGATAAAAGAGGGGTGTTGTCAATCTTTTCTTCTTTTCCTCCCAAGTGACTTCTGTGTTATCATCATAGCTTGATTTGTTCAGGGGGGAGAAATATTCCTACATATTTCCATGATTTTTCCAAAAGTTGGTGTAGTGTCTCTAACTGCTAATGGTCTTATACTCTGCATGTGTGAGAAAAAGACATATAAAATGTTGATCATTAACATGGTTTTCTTTGAAACAAGATTGGGGCAAATGCTTACTCACTGGAAGGAGACCAAGAAAGACAGGAAGAGAGAAAGTTATTTCATGGCCTGTCAAATGTAAATTAACTTTTTCAATTTGTCTGGGCAAGTCACTCCTACTGGTGAACAATGTAAATTGTAATTGTAAGCACTTAACCTGCTGCAGGAGGGTGAGGGTTTTGGATAATTTATGCACAGTAACAGAGCACTACTTAACTCTCACTTCTCTGAGGCCAATTTTGATTGTGTTCAGGTTTTGTCATTTTACCAAATAAGTTGTCTTTAAGGAGAGCTTGGGCTCTCTCTCTGTTGAAATAATTTTCTAGAGTTGGCTTGAATATGCCAACTATATATATATGCCAGCTATAACCATGCTTTCAGAATTGATCCTGTTTCAAATAGATATTTTCAAGGTCAGTTCCTAGGTAGGCAGTACCTCATTGTTAGCCTTTGCTTTATGGTTAAATTGAATATGGCAGTGAAAATAAAAAACAAACAAACAAAAAGAATAAGTAATTGAGGTACATTTAAAATTTTGGTTCCAGGATTTCACTGGCATTGTTTCTTAATAGAAATGGGAAACTGGAAAAAGTTGATCATAAATGCATGTTCTAGATTGCTGTTTCCTCTCTGTGTCAAAGACTGCAAGAGGCAGACAGCACCACCAATATTTTTACCCCTGAAACTTTCTCTTCTCCAGGCTAGACTGTATGGGAGCTTTAAGGCTTTTATTAAAAACCCAAAAACAAACAAAAAAAACACCCATCACCGTGCCAAAAAAACCTCAAGCAACCAACTGGGTGGTTTTGGTTTTGCTTGTTTGTTTGGTTGGTTGTTGTTTTTGTTGTAATTATGGCAGCTTTATGCTGGTGACAAAAAATTTAATTCACTGGAAGCACTTTATTCATTGCATCCAGAAAGTTGCTAGAGTCTCCGTACTCAGTCTTTGATTTTTCAGAGACTAAATGAGATTCTCAAGAGAAGATGACTTTCAAGAAAACCAGTTTAATAGTCCAGTTACAAATAGGAAAGAACAAATGGCTTGAATTTTCAGGTAGCTTTTGAAAAATAACTATATTTAGGAGGCTCAGAAATTCAGGCCAACTGAATCTTCAAAACCATTAGTATAAATTCCTATAAAGGATGGAAATAGAGCAGCGCTGAGGGTATCTGTGTGATCTTATCTGCTCATACCTGGCTTTTAATGTAGTTGTGCTTGGTATTTGCATCTCTTGCTTCAGCTCCCACACAGCAGATGATGAAAACTGAATTCCAGGACAAGATTAAAAGATTGTATTTTTTAAAATCCTTTGTGGCTTGCCAGTTTTATTTTTTGTTCTAGGATCGATTTACTTTCAGCACAAGTCAGCCTTGAGTTATTGAAATACTTGTTTTCTCTCCTTCTCTAGCTATTTGCATATGCTTTAAAGTAACTGTGCTTGGATATCTTTTGGGCTTATGGTTCTGCCGTTAGTCTCCTTTTGAAAGATGACAAGAACAGGAAAAAAATTTCCTTCTTTCTAAGTAGATACTGAACATACTGGAGGAGAGGCTCTTTATGAAAAGGCACCGCTGTGTTTTGGCTCCTGGGTAGTATTTTCTAGGGTGCGTTTCACCCCCACCGTGTCTGTATAAATGAATGTTACGCTTCACTCTGGAAGTGCATATGCAGGGTGCAAGCATCTTTTACTAGACGGTACTTGCAGAGTAGCAAACCTGATGAAACAGCCAAGGGAACAGCCAAGAAACTGTGACTAATCTCCAAGCAAAGCTGCCACAGGGACCAGGTACCATAAACTGGAGATGCTGTTCAGAGTTTGTTGGCAATAGTGTCAATCTCTTGCAGCATTTTAATGCAGATGCTTTTAGCTTGTTATTAAACTCTGAGTTATTTTTGTTACATATCAGAGATAACTCCAGTGTAGGAGCTGCAAATCTTACTGTAATGCAGGGGAGAATAGAATGGAAACTAAAACATTGCTTGTCTTAAAACATCAACTTTTGTGTCTCTATATTCTTTGTAGGTAGGTATTGTAAGAATCCTGTAATACAGCATTTAAGAGGAAGCATGTTTTTGTGCTATAGCAGCAGTATGTTTCAAGCAGCAATTTAAGTTTGTTTTCAGTTCTTCAGAAAATCACCTCAGAATAATTTTACCTGATTTGATAACAAAAGAAAAAAAAAAAAGAAAAAGACTGCTTAGACTGGAGGAACTAATGATTGTGTTGTTCACCTTGTTCAAGTACCTGACTAGCAGGTCCAATGGGAGTGATCTGTTCTGAATCTGTACATCTTGTCTGCAGCAAAATGAAATTTATCTGCAGAATGTATAGGTAGATCATTACTTAAGGAGAATGGACTGGTTGTGGGAATAAGCCAGTTTTTAGACAATGGTTTTCTTCCCCACACAAAGGGTGGAATGTTTGTTAGATGTTCTTTCTGTATGTCCATAGAATAGTTGACATGGTGCAGATTCATGTATCTTTAATCAGTAATCTCACAAGCACTTTTGGCCTTTTTATGGAAATACCCCTTTGAAAAGTGTAAAAAGGAAGACCCTGGGAATTGCCTACCAGTCAGCCTCATCTCTGTGCCCAGTAAGATCATAAACAGATCTTCCTGGTACCTTTGCCACCTCATAGAGAAGACATGGAGGTCATTAGAGACAGCCAACATGGCTTCACCAAGGGCAACTCATGCCTGACTTGTGACCATTTTTGTGGTCTTTTATGACAGTGTGACTGCATCAGCAGACAAGGAAAGAGCTACAGATATCTCCTCAGACTCCTATAAAGCTTTTGACATGATCCCACACAGCATTCTTGTTGCTGAACTGAAGAGAAGGATTTGATGAATGCACTGTTCAATGGATAAGGCATTGGCTGGGTGGCCATGTCCAAACAGTGACAGTCTGTGGTTCAGTATCTGTGTGAAAACCAGTAACCTTAGGGGTCTGTACTGCGACCAGTACATTTTGATATCTTAATCAATGATGACACCATGCTGAGTGGTACAGTTGATAGGTTTGATGGAAGGGATGCCATCCATCTCTGGATGGTATTGAGTGGAGCCATGTGAACCTCATGAGATTCAAAAAGGCCAAGCGCAAGTCTAAATTTCCATGTTGACTGGCAGATGAATTGATTGAAAGGAGCCCTGCAAAGAAAGGCTTTGTGTGTACTGGTGGAGGAAAGTTCAGCTGAGCCAGCAGTGAGTGTTGACAGCTCACAACCAGTTGGATAAAGAGAAGGGTGGCCAGCAGGTTGAGGGAGGGGATTCTGCCTCTTCTGTTTCTGCCCCTTCTACTACAGGTTGAAACCTCACCTGTAGTACTGTGTCCAGCTCTGGGGTTCTCATGGTTGTAAATGGAAAGAGGGTAGATTTAGGAGTATAAGGAGGATACAAGGAAGAAAGTTTTAACAATGAGGGTGAGAAAACACTGGAGCCAGTTGCCCTGATGTAGATTTTGTGGAGAAGTTGTAGATGTGCCATCATAGGAAGTTTTCAGGACAAGACTGAAAATGTGTTTTGAGCCACCTGATATAATGAAAGGTGGACTAGATGGTATTTAAAGGTTCCTTCAGAAGCAAACTGGTTTATGATTCTTTGAAATTGCCCTATTGAGTGTAAACCACAGTGAATTTTCCCAGGGAACTACTTGAGCTGTCATCTGGTGCAGGGCTTGGGTTTGCAAAATTCTTAAGTGCTTTCCTGGTCCTCATTTATTTGCAATCTTCCCTGTTTGACACTTGCATGAGATAGCCAGAAACAGTGTCATTTTTATGAACTCAGTTCATCGGAAATAGAAGGATACAAAGATAACAGAGAGGGAGTGATCTAACTCTTGTCCTGTAATCAAATCTATCTTTGAACAGCTTCTATGTATAAACAGTGTTTATTAAATACTTGTGATGGAAGTTTTGTATTGGAATGGCTAAACTGGTCAGAATGATATTATAAACAGTGTTGTATTGTGTCCAAATTGAACAAATTACTTTTAAACTTCTATTTTAAATTAAGCCTTAATTGAAATCTAAAATGCTGTTGGGGTGATAGTAGTAGATACATGTTAAAACATGCATAATTATGGCAGCATTTTCTTAGAACAGCCTTATAATAACAGATTAGAACTTCTTAAATGGTTTAACTTCAGGAAGATACCTTCTTAGTCTCTGATCACAGAAGTTGTCCTTAGAATGCTTCCTATTTTAGGCTCTATGATTAAACAGCTTATTTGACACAAATAGCACTTTCACATTACTGCTTTATGTAGGTTTTTTTTACTCTGATTGTGACTTACTATTAAGAGCTAGACTTAACAAGCTGCTAACAAATTTTGTTGATGATTGGCTGTGTAGTTTCATGAGTTACATTTCATCCCTTGACATTTTGAGTGCTAAGAGTACCAGTAAAGTGCTGGTACAGTGTTTATGGGTGTAGCAGTATTTCTGCATTAACTTAATTTCCTTAAAGTTTATTGATGCTGTAAATTTTTTCCTTGGATGACTTCTTGCTGAACTGTTCCTTGAATAAGCAGGAAAAACTGATCCCCAGAGCAAAGCAAACAGCTGTTAATAAGCCTGTGGAAAACATTCCTTGCTTCTATATTTGCATGGTAGAGATACAAAAATGCAAATTTTAAAATGCTTCATGCTTACTGAAACTTTTTGTTTTCGAGTAATACCTCGTTGTTAGTTGAGGAAAAAGTGTTCTGATATTGTACTTGATGCCTGACTTGAGCTGCAAAACTAAGGTATGTGAGGAAGCATGTTGCTTATGAGTTGAATCCTTCAGACACTTTATAGTGTGGAATGGACTCAGATTTCTGTGCAGGTATGTGTTTCACTTTAAAATATGCAAATCTTTTCAGAATTTGACCTTACAAGGTGAAGTTGGATGGCTGCTAAAGCAGTGACCTCTTTCCCTGTCACAGATTGCTGTGAAGGGGATGAAACTCTATGGTTGACTTTGTGGGTTACCAGTTCAATCTGAAGTGCTGTTGTTCCTGTTCTTCACTAGAAAGCATGGGGCTGTGAAGTTAATGCACAAGGAAGAAGGAAACAGCTAGGCCACAGTAGTTTTTTCTATGAGGTGAGGGGGCCATTATTACAACTTTATTTGCAAGTACAGTGTTAAAGAACTTCTCACACTAGGCTCTCATCTCCACTATACAGGTTTATTGGCACAGATCTGTTATGATACCTGCTAGCTTGAGTTCATACCTCAAAAGAAGCACCCTGAACAAAGAAATCCCTGGACAATTGCACCCTTACAGTCCAAACTCCCCATTCCTCACGTGACAGTCTGGACCAATAGCAGTGTTAGAGTCTGGGGCTTTCTTTCTCTATCAGCTCACTGTTTCTTACCAAGTGATAGCTGTGTGGTCTTCACACCCTCTCAGGTCAATTTTGGTGGGAGTTCTGGTTGGTTCTGTAGTTCATGTTGAAATATGGTTGTTACAATTCATAAAACACAACCTATCTACTCTATCTATTTATTTTAAAGTAATATTTAAGTTGCTAGGTTTGTACGTGCTTACCATTATTGGTGTTCAGATTGTTAGTTCCAGGTTTCACTATAATCCATTTTTGAGTTAGACAACATAGCCTTATAGTTCAGAAAAAGTTCAGATTGCATACTAACAATTCTAGTTACTATTGTTTACTTTAAAATAACATAAACTTTTCAACACATAGGTAAAGAGTATGCAGATGTATAGTCATATGATATATATTCAGATTGCTGCTGTGAGGGCTATTTTGAAATTCTTACATTTAAATTAGAAGTTCCATGAAGTAGAAGTATCTATGCAGACTTTTAGAGACTCAGACTTTAGAGAAAGCTTAGGTAAAAAGGTCTTTCTTCAGTATTGATTTATAGATGAGCTCTGTTCATGAAGCTGAGGCATGCCTCAGTATTCAGGCTTTTTGCTTATTAAAGAAACTTTGTTCCTATTTTAAGCTCTGTTGTTAAAATATATCAGACTTCAAGGTTTTAAAATACAAAGTCTGTCCTTTAGGTTCTTTTCCTTTTCTCCTAAAATGTCTGAGAATTCTCATTTAGTCAGAAGTGTCACTAGAAGGTACACTTAATTTATATGAAATAAAGATGGGCCCAGATTTCCTTGTGAATTCTCAGTTGTCTCATTTTCATCCTATTTCTTGCTAGTTACTAAGCATGCTTTGTGTTTCTCTGAAAACTCCAGTAAAAGAGAAAGCTGAGAGAGCTTGTTGTCATACTTTCTGATGCTTACAAGATACAAGTGTTCTTTGGATGTATGGAATTAAGGACAGCATTCCTCAGCTGAGCACTGAGGTGGGAAAAAATGTTTACCAGTGACACTGACTGGGGACAGGGCGTAGAAGAGGATACCAGAAAACAGAACACACCAGGAAACCTATGTTTGCAGTTTGACAAAAGCATAGATCTCTTGACAAGTAGAGGAAGCAGGAGGAAAGGAAGGAGACAAGTTTGGGAGGCATTTTACTTACTTTTTTTTTTTTCTCCTCTAGTGACTTTAGGCTGCTTCTTGGCTAGAAGGTCTTCCAGTTTTATCACAGCCTCTTCTTAGATAGGTGTACTCAATGCTCAGGAGTTGATTAAAAGCTATCACAACTGAAGAATATTAGGTCTTCCTACTGTGTAATAAATTCTTTCCACAACAGAAATGAAAATTAATGCATATCTCTTGGAAACCAGTGGAATTTCAATTTGCTGGAGTTTATAAAAAGAAGAGCAAAGGAAAAATGGGAAGAACAACAATCCTGGTATGAATTGTATGCAGCTAGCATAGCTGTGACCCCCAGGCAAGACATAACTTGTTTCTTCTTCACAGTCAGATTTGCATGCATAGGAAAAGAGATTGGTGTTATAATACAGTTAATTTGCAGCCAGCTTGAGTTGCTCTATTGAACTCATGTCTAACTTTTTTGTTATCAAAGTATACTGTTTATCCATTAAGTATCTTCTGTACTGTAGTTTGAACGGCTCTTGAATTAGAAGGAACATTTGAAATCTAAATAATGTGTAGCTGATAGAGGAGCATTGTTGTCTAGCACATGATAAAAATCTGCATGAGTGGTTTGCGTTATTTTTTGGAAGTTGAGCCTCCTAGGTCACAGATAATTTAACCTCTTTTCCTTTTATCATTTCAAGCAGACTAGCCACCTATGGCTTTATCTCACCAGAAGATACATATACTCCACTCAATTCACAGGTTTTTAAAAGGGAGCAGTTGATTAAGACTCTAAACTCGATGCAATTCAGACTTTGTTTCCATGCATTTGCTATTTTGCAAAACACAGCATCACTGTAGATGAAGTAAGTTTAATAGTACAGGTGTCATACACAAATGTTTTCCTAATCAGGCTGCTGCTGGAGAAGGGAGTAACTGAATGTACTAATCAGGGTAATTCATTTAAGCAATGAAGTACTTCCAGTAGTTCTGAAATGACTAAATTAAAAGGTTTGAACTCACACCTCTTTTTCCTTTGGACTAACATTGTATATGTTTGGATGGTTTAATACTGGCAGGCGTGAAGCAAGCCATTCAAACCCTGATGTACATTCTCTTTTTTCTTAAAATGCACAAGTTAGGTAGAACTCAAGAAATTCTGAAGATTCTTTTTGCTGTTCACTTTAGTGTGTGGGTTTAGAAGAAAAACAATGCCTTTCCTGTAGTAGCTGGGGGCACAGCACTCTTTCTTGCTTGCTTTTTACAAAAGAATTGATGTTTTTTCCAGAGTTCAAGTCATAATATTAAGCTGAATATCTCACTTTGATTTGAAAAAGGGAGGGCAAAAGAATTTGAGTGTGTTTAAAGAAGTGAAAGCCAAACCCAAGTTTCTCTTTAAGCCTTTGGGACTCTTTGTGTCTGTGTTACATATAGAGATACACACACACACACACACAGAGATGTATGTATACAAGCACATACTATGTGTGCATCAGTTGAAGGGCATTACTCTCTATCCTGTCCTGATACCAGTAATGGTGAAGGGTTGGCTGGTCTGATGTTGCATGGATGCCTGTTGTCTTTTGGCAGTGTCTCAGCATAAACTGAGGCTTCGGTTTTGTCACCTAGGTATTAGAAGCTGTGAGACCAAGAAAACAAGCTAACTGTCACAAAGTGCCCTGTTACTGACACAGCATGGAGACTGCTTTGGATTGCAGAAGAGGGAGAGTTCGAGCTGGGGTGTCGCTTGAGAAAATGATGGGTATTAGACCTCACAGTTGCATCTCCTGAACAGAGCAGCAAGGAGCTATGTTTGGGAAGGTGCTAGGGGCAGTGGCCTACGTGCCACATTCTGTCACTGACGTAGGAGTCTTTATATTTTTTTTCCCCTCTCTCTCTTAGTAGCAGAGATAGTTCTTTGGTCAGAATTAAAACTTTGATTGTAGTAGCCCTAGGATTTGCCAACCCTGAGGTGCAGTTAGCCCTGACTTGGTCTGAAATTCCCTGTAAACTGGAAGATACGTAGGTAGTTTAACTGACTTTCTACCTACTCCCTGCAATCAGGGCAATATAAATTGGCTTACAGTTCCTTTCGGTCCTCCAACATCCTTGACATGTTAGACAACAATTAACAACTCTTTGGTGATGCAGACAGAAAGCTGCTGAGGTCATATTTTGAGATGCTGGCTCTCGTCTTCCTTGTGGGTTTGTCTCAGTGCAATCTGTCAGAAAGAAAGTGCTTTCAAAACATGATAACTCAGTTACTAAAAACTGCTTTAAAATATATTTATATATTTTAATGTAACAAAATATATTTATAATGATTATTAATATATAAAATATATACTAGAATAACAGTATGTATTTATAATTATATACTTTTATTATTATATAAAATAGATAAAATATATATAAAATTACATATACACACATATAAAAAAATAAAAATCTAAAAAAATCAGGAAAATCCTACAGGATTTTATGGCTGTGTAACTCAGCATTATAGATTCATTGTTGTGAAGCAGAGCCTTTAGTCGGTAGTCCTCTGTGTCAGTGTCCTCAGATCTGTTACCTCTGCTGGCCCCATTCAAGGGACTGCATTATGGGTGCTGTCTTTGAAATAAACATTTTGCAAAGGCTGCTTTTGAGGAGGCTGTTCGTGACCCAGCTCGCTGGTGCAAAGCCTTTACTTTTCACAGTTAAAGGATTGTGTCTTATATCTTGCTCTTACACTGTAGGGTATTAGTTGACTCAAAATGAAACAAATATGGCATGAAGACCGTGAAAGATCTTATTAAGGAAAAAAAAAAGATAATTAAAAGGAAAGCATTGCCATATCCTCTGCTAACTGCATTTGGTTGTCTGTGGAACAGCTGAGTATGACTGAAGGATGCAGATAAAACCCCAGCTAGCTTTTTCCTTGGTAATGTGGATATTGTTAAAATTGAAGCTATGGCATCACAAAACCTGATAAGCTGCCCAGGTGTCCTCTATTGCATTTACTAATTGGAAGCTCTGCTATTGCAGCTGTGTTGTTGCTGCTGGTATCCATTACAGCTAGAACACAGTCAGCTTATCATTGAAATTGTGTATGTGATCGCTGTTTGTGAAAAGCCTACCTGTAAAGCATATAATATAGCCTGTAATGCAAAGTCCACATATATGAGTTTTAATTTGTTAGGGACAAGTTTTAGGTCATGTTGGGGTTAGATGTAGGCACTGCACTGCCTCTGGAAATTTCTTTCATTATCCCTGTGCATAGATGCTCAAAACAAGTTTATATGTATTTGTTATAATTTCACAGAATGTCATTGTTTTAATTGTCTTTTGCCTGTCATCTTAGACTAATTCAAGAAGTTGTATTTTACTTCCGTTCTGCCTCTGGGGTAATGGGCAGAAAGCCATCAAGTATTATCCTTAATACTTTGTTCCCTTGGTTTTTTTTAGGTTGCTTTTGAGGTTGAATTGATTCCAATATCAAGAAAGCATGTGGAACATTTGTAGTGAAACATTTGTGTTTTGCATAAGTCTAAAGTGGGAGGGGAACATTGCGTATTTTGAACAGTATAAAAATGGTCCTTTTTTCTCTTTTCACCTTGAACCTTCAACTATATAGTGATTTCTACTTTGCCTTCCCTTCCTACAAAAATACATAGTATGATCATGCTCTGCTGCTGCTCATGCCAGTACAATGACTCCTGTGGCGTAATAACATTTTTTTCTGAAGTGATAAGAAGCTTTGTGCTTGGGGGCACAACTCTTTTCAAAATAATAATTGTCCAAAAATCAGCTGGCTCCCCCTCCCTCATTTCTGTTTGGCCAGCTAATTCATTATGAGCGCAGGGCCTCATGTTTTTAACATGTCCTAGTCAATGTTCACACTTTCATTGATAAAAGTTTCATCAGGGAAGCTAATTGACATTTCTTATGTGATTTGGTGACAGAAGTCTTTGTTGTATCTTGGATTATATACTGATAATTTGTAGAATAGAAGTAATGTTTTATCAAAAATTATCAGTCTGACGTTAAGTCATTTCCACCCCTGGCCCGCTCTCCCCCCATTAAAAGAACTAAATAAATTTTCATGTTTGCCTAAGAACTAAATCAGTTTCAGGCTTTTATGTGACTTGTTGGTTGTGTTACAATCAGAAAAGGCCCTCAGGCTGAAAGTTGCTAATTTTTCTTTTCTATGATTCAGGTTCTTGTTGCTTTCTCTTATCAGTGTGTTATTTTGTAAGCTTTCTTGATGGCTTTAAGGTAACACTGGCTTCTCAAAAGCACAGGCCAGTGCAGAAGGGCGGGTGAATTCTCAAAAGCCGGAGTCTTGCTGCATCATAATATCCTGAAAAAAAATAAAATTAAAATAATTTAAAAAAAAAAAAACAAAAAAAAAAAACCAAGAAATATTTTATGTAACAGCCTATGGCTGGCTGCCTGCTTAACTGATTATTTTCCTTGATCAGTTCTGTCCAGGGCCAAAACAAGACATAGACTGCAAAGCTTGATGACAAACTTTTTGTGTGGTATTTTTGTAAATATTACAGAATAGAACTACTAAAATTTCAAAATTGTAACAAAAAGATCACAAAAAACTTGCGGAGAAAAGTTCTAGGTAGATCTTCTTGTAAGGAAAATGTGGTGGCTCTGAAAATGAGACTTGTTTTTTTCTCCCTGCTTTTTAAGGGTTGTATTGCTTAGTAGGTGCCAGAGGGAATCATCTTAGGAAAGCATAAATTCAACAATAGCAGTTACCCCACTCCTTTACTTTCTGAGGACATTAATAGCATCATTAAATAAAATCCGACTGTATAAGATTTCTGTACATCTGCTTGAGACTCTTTTTAGATAGTCAAATTTTGGTTTGTTTAACTCCTTGGACAGAAGTCTCAGGACTTTGAAGTGGTGTGCTGTCCCTTTTCTTCCTAGGCATAAAGAAACTTGTGGAAAAACCTTAGACAGAAATTCCACTACAAGGAAACTGGACATAATTAAAATGTTGATCTTGGAATTTTCTGTTGTTAGTGTGTTGCTGGAGTTACACTGCTTTTTTGTGGTTTACCAGGATGCTGAAAATTTTCTGTAGTAGAGGATATAGGGCAGGATTACACTGCCTAAGCATTAATAGTGTAGTTTTTCCTTATTTGTGTATGTGCATATGGGCTTCACTGCATTTGCTTGATTTAGACTGATGAAAAAGCTATCACTTTATTCTGCTTAAATGTTTTAAAAAATGTATGCGAAGCCATTGTTGGCACACTTGTAAAACATCTCTGTGATGCTTATTCTGTTATCAAACATAGTAATTTGGCAACTAAATCTCTCTTTTGTGTGGGGAGAAAAGAAGGTTTCCTAAATTTATCTGTATTTCTAGTGTTCACAGGAATTGGCTTATTATTTTAATTACTTTTTTCTCCCTTCCCCTTTCTTTTCTAGGTAGTATTGGTCCATCATTTCAATGCCACTCGATCCATCAAGATCACATTTGTAATGATGACAGTGACAAGGTGAGGCATAAATGTTCCATTCACAAGATGCATATGCATTATGGATTTTTTATGTATTGGTTTTACTATCAAAGATGTATTGTTGTGCAGGCATAGCAGTTGGTTTTCAGAGTTACTCTTTAAACTGTCTCTAGCATAGTAACATACATGTTTTCCTTCAGACAATCTTTTAGCCAGGTAATGAGAAATTTGTCTTTAGTACTGTATTTTTATATTTGCTTATTTCCTTTAATTCTAAACATTTGTGATTTGCCATATTGACACCCTCTGTTAATAAAGAACAGCAGTGATTTCTGACTTCAGAGGTTAGAGCCTAGCTAAGTGTTCAAAGTTTTTTTTACACTAGTTGTATTGTCCTGTTTTGTACTTGGAAATTTAAGCTTTTACAGATAGGAAGCTTCTATTCAATGGTGCAGCCTAAAATGGCAACCGGTCTCGTTGTTTGCAAGCATTTTCCTAACCTTTTTTTGGCACATTCCCAGATTAGCTTGCTTTGGGTCAGTAGAGTGCTGGATGTTAAATGTTAAGTGATGCTTGGATCAGTAGCTTAAGTGTGGCATACAGAGGGAAGATTTTTGGCATTGAACTGCTTGTGAGACTGACTGGCTTTCATGTTTCTGTTACTGTTGATGGTTTTACCTTAAGCTTTACTGTCTGTAAGTAATACAGATTGATTAACATTAGATCTCCCCATGCAACGTGTGTTACATTGTGTGCAGATATGACACTTTGTAGTAAACGAACTTTTTGGCTTGACATGCCTGGAGAGGGGCATGTGTTGGTCAAATTGTAAATCATCTTTCTTGGGAAGTGAAATGCAACCTGCATAGCACTGCCTTCATAAGTACACAAATCCTTGTGTTTTGAAATTCCGGTTAATTAAAAAGTTAATTTTGTAGTTATTCCAGCTTATCCTAGACCTTGATTTGTTTTCAGAGAAAGATTCTGTAACTGTTCAACTGCCCTGTTTTCGTTTTTTTTTCTCCTTCACTCTTTCTTTTCTTCAGCTTTGTGTGTCTTTGTGTGTATTTGCTTGTTTGTGTTTTCTTGTCAGTTTTTTGTTGTTTTGTTTGGGTTTTAGTTTAGTTTTATTTTTTAGGTACCACCCTAGACTTGGGGTCTGGTTCAGTCTGCAGATATTGGTCAAACATGCTATCCAGAACATGGCCAATGTTATTTTAAGTTCCACTTGAGTAATTGGTTAACTATTTTCAAGTATTCACTGCTTTGTTTTTTGTGCACACTGTTACTGGAAGATTCTTGGGTGAGGAGCAGGTGGGGGAAATTTCCTTTCAGAGACATCCTGTTGCACCAACCTAACTGTTCTTCCTTTTCTGTCATTACATGGAAGATCACCTCTGTACAACCATTGTCTTCCCTTAGTTTTATTTCATATTGAGGTAATTAAAACTGGTTTAAGTATTATTGGAAATTGAGATTTTTAGGCACTTCTCTGCTCTGAGGAGTAAGAGACTAGGAAAGGGTGTGGCAGCTTACCTGGTATATTTTTCAGAAGAGTGTTTTTTTGCCACACCATATTGCTCCATATTAATGGAGAAACGGGGCCAAATATTACCTTTTTTTGCATATTTTGTGATGGTGGAAGAAAGCAATCTTTGTAACTGGGATTGATTCTGCACCAAATGGGAACTCCCAACTGCAGAAGTTTACTAAGGGAGAACTAGTATAAAAATCAGAAAGAAGGTGGGTGTGGGTGTATTTCAAAGACATATTTTTCCCTCAGGTGTCAGTTTTATTTGGTAAGAGCTTTGATTTTTCTGTGAGAATACACAAAACTGTTTGCCTTGCATTTTATAGGAAAAATTCTAGTTGATCCCTTGATTAAAATAAACACTTCCTTGGAAAAACAGTGAAGAGTCCTCAGAACAGACTATCTGTACTCTTCTCAGATGTGCTGCTGAACTCTGTGCTGCTTCTCTTTTGAGAAGTTACAGCACTAGCACTCAGTGTCATTGGGGGTTACAGACCAGTTGGATCATAGAATCATAGAGTGGCTTGGGTTGAAAAGGACCTTAAAGATCATCTTTTTCCAACACCCCTGGAATGGGCAGGGACACCTTCCAGTAGACCAGGCTGCTCAAAGCCTCATCCAGCCTGGCCTCGAACACTTAGGGATGGGGCATTCCCAGCTTCTCTGGGAAACCTGTTCTAGTGCCTCACCACCCTCACGATAAAGAATTTCTTCCTAATACCTAATCTACACCTAGTTTCTTTTAGTTTGAAGACATTCCCCCTTGTCCTGTTGGTATATGCACTTGACAACAGTCTCTCTAGGGGTGAAAAGTCTCTTAGGGGTGATTTAGGTCACCCCTAAGCCCTTACTCTCCTAGGCTGAACTCTCCCAATTCTCTCTGCCTTTCCTCATAGGAGAGGTGCTCCATTCCTCTGATCAACTTGGTGGCCCTTCTCTGGACTTGATCCAACAGGTCCATGTCCTTTCTGTATTGGAGACCCCAGAGGTGGATGCAGTGTTCCAGGTGGGGTCTCACCAGAGCAGAGCAGAGGGGCAGAACCACCTCTTCTAACCTGCTGGCCACGCTGCTTTTGATGCAGCCCAGGATAGTTGGTTTTTTGGGCTGCAAGTGCACATTGTCAAGTCATGTCCAGCTTCTCATCCACTACAGTTCCACCAACCCAAGTGCAGCACCTTGCACTTACTAAACATCATGAGGTTCCCGTGGGCTCATTTCTCATGGGCTCTGGTCCAGGTCCCTCTGGATGCCAACCCATCCTTCAGGTATGTCAATCACATGCTCAGCTTGGTGTCATCAGCAAACTTCCTTTATGTGTGTAATAAACAAAGGTATTAAATAATACTGGTCCCAGTACAGACCACTGAGGGACACCACATGTCGCTGATGTCCATCGAGACTCTGAGCTGTTGATCACTACCCTCTGGAAGCCTGCTGATTGGTTTGGTTTTTGTTGGGTGGTTGTTTTTTGGGTTTTTTTTGAAGGGTTTGTGTATATGGATATAATTCCTTTTTTGAAATTTTTTTAAAAATTGTAAGCAGTGCTTCCTAAAAGCATCTGGTTGCAGTACTAGGGTACAATAGCAACTCTCTGCCATTCTTTGCTTGTGTGCCTAGATTTTTGTGTCAGTTTTTGAACTGGTAATTAGTTGCCAGTGTAAATTACTTTGAATATCAGACTTCTGATTTACTCTGCCATTGTTGAGAGATACCACCTGTTCATTTTCGTAGGAATAACCCTGAAGTTAGCTCAGCTGATTAAAGTATGGTGCTAATAAAGTCAAGGGTGTGGGTTGGATCACTGTACAGGCCATTCACTTAAGAGCTGGACTTGATGATCCTTGTGCATGCCTTCCAACTCAGAATATTCTGTGAACTTTCATGAATATAATTATCTACAAATGTATTAATTGTTGGGCCTTTTCCTATTAATTCTAGAAACTTCATGAAAAGCATACTGGCCTTGTTTAAAAGAAAACTAAGATGTTTTCTGGACTAGGATGGTGGGCCTTTTCCCAAAAACCACCGCAGCACTTGAAATTAAGAGACTTCAATCAGAAAATGTATAGAAAAGGATAACAGTTCTTACTCTCTCTAATAGTAATAATAACAACAACAATAATAATAAATAGATAAATAAATAATGTAATAAAAATATATATGTAATAAAAAAATAACAGAAGAGACAGCAACACTGTAACCAAAAACTTTCAAGCAGATCCGGTCCTGTCTCTGCCCCTTCGGAGCAGTTGTATTCACAGGCGGCAGGAGGCGATGCCACACCTCGGGAGGCAGCGGCCGCGAAAGGCACTCGTGGACTCTGGCAAGGCACAGACGGCGACCAGGGAGAGGTGCTGGTTCCGACCGAAAAGCTCACGTGGGAATGGCGGCCACAAGCGGTGGGCTGAACACCTTTCCCGTGGGCAGTGCAAAGACTCTGTCCTCGTTCTTTGCCCGAAAGCGCTGGGGGGTGTGAGGGGTTAGCAACTCTTCTGCAAGTGGCATCAGCCCTCAAGGAGTGTGTAGCAAATCCAGAGAGTGGCGACAGCTCTCTCTCCGAAGGACAGCACAGGGCGAACGGAGCTGGGGGGCTGAGCCGAGGGAGCTCCCTCCAAGTGCTTCCACCAGCCCAGCAAACTGTGGCCGGCACCCACACAGCAGCCGGAGGAGAGAAGTGTGGCAAACAACCTGGGAAAAAATCTCTCTCCCTCCTCCCACCTCCCCCAGTCCTCCCCAGCCATTAAGCTGGAATGCAAAGCTATCAGCCATCCTTTTGTTAGCTGGTTCTAGGAACAGGGAGTGGGGGCTGGGCTTCAGCCCCACAACCTCTATGTTGGTAAGGGAGAGAAAAAACTTCGATGGAAGATTTTGAAACTATAACACATACCTTCAGAATACATATCTTTGATTAGTCAGTAGGCATGTTTCAGCAAAATAATTGCCTAACAGTGTGTTACCAGTTTTTGCATTTCAGGAGAAATATAAAGGTTAGTATTTGACTGGCAATCTACATATATTTTACAGTAGTTTCTCCACAAGCCCCGTCTTCATTTTCTGGACAACAGCATGAGAAAAGTTCTACACCACACATGCTAAAGGAGTGTTGCAATCTTTATGAAAATAATTCCCAGCCTTCCACCCCACTTACTTGATTTTCTTGACTTGGTACATGAGAATCTTGAATTCATGTTCAGTGACATCAGCAGGAAACCAAAGTCTAAGATTTTTCGTGTGTGAACTCACTGAATCAAGAGGCATCTGTCATTGTTGAGAGCATTATTGGTAGTACTAAGAACCTGTTTAATTTCATAACATCAAAAGCAGTTCCTCCTGACTTATGAAGAAATCTAATATAGCTTAAATACGGAGTACATTTCCTGTTTTACTTGGTGTTGCGAAGCGATTCTAATTGAGAATTATTTAAAAATAATTGTTGCTTTGGAGGTGAGAGCTTTTAAACCTCAGTGCAGGAGTTGAGGGACCCTTTTTCAAGTTGGTAATTTCTTTGATTTTTCTATGAATATTAAATAACAAAACTGAATAAATTTCTTTATGGAGAACAGCATTTAGGGAAAGGTACTTGTAAGAAGGAACTGTTATCCCTTGCAGTATTACTTTGCTTTAATGCTCATTCCTACTAGTGTTAAACAGAAAGATAATTACAATTATATCATCTGCATAGCCTTTCAATCACACTCAGTTTATTTAGTTTTAAAAATACGGTTTTGTCCTTTGGGTGGCTGTTTAGCCAGTGATGTGCTTCCATTAAAGGATGCTTTCCCATTTTGAAAAGAAACTCCAAAGATAAAACTCTTAACTGCTCTTTTCAGAGATCTCATCAGGTTATATATTCCTTGGTTCTCATGTAGTTAAAGACCAAATCGACCACCTAGTAATAATGAAAAAAATAAAGCACTGTGGGAGCGATCCCGTGGAATGTTTTCACTACCACTAAGAAGTTGGGAATTATTGTTTCCAAATACTTTACTTTTCTTAGAGCATGTAAGGAATTTATTTTTTCCTGGTACTTGTGGCCAAAATACATAGCTACATGATTTGTTTCACTGTTTCTAACCTTTACATTTCCTAGTTATAGTTAGTATGTCTTCTGTTTCTTTAGTACTAATTTCTTGTTCCTGAGCTTTTCAGTGGTGCCCAGCAACAGGACAAGGAGCAATGGCCATAAACTAAAACACAGGAAGTTCCAGCTTAACCTGAAGAAAAACTTCTTTACATTAAGGGTGGCAGAGCACTGGAACAGGCTGCCCAGGTAGACCATGGAGTCTCCCTCCCTCCCTGGAGACATTCAAAACCTGCCTCGACACATTCCTGTGTTACCAGCTCTAGGAGGGCATGCCTTGGCAGGGGGTTAGCCTGGATGGCCTCCAGAGGTCCCTTCCAACAGTTCTGCGGTTCTGTTACTCTGATTTGCCTGTCTTGATGGACATCAGCTCCTGAGTATGTAATGCAGAGGGCTGTCAATCATTCAAAAAAGTTTTCACAAGAACAGAAGTATTTTACTAATATTTTACAAGTGCTAGCCCAATTAAAAAAACAATTCACTTTGTTTTCCATTTTGGATGGCGCAGACTAGGCATACGCCTGTGAGAATCATCCCTAGCTGAACAAAAATGATTCAAGAATGAAGACATTTGAAGTGTCCATCATATCTGTATGTGATGTATATTGTGAGACTACATGCACCTCTTGTGGTGACTGTGTGAGGGACAATACATAGAAAAATGCGAATATTAGAAGGGATTTCTTTTGTTCCCTCCAGTTGCAAAACTGGAAAAGGTTCTTGCTGTCCAATTAGGACAGCTCAAATCCATTCCTCACAGTATGTTTTGTTGTCACCCACCTCCCGTCCCCATATGTTTATTGAGCAGATTTTTGCCTTTTCCATTCTGCATCCGGCAGCCACAGGGATGTAATTTAGTGACGTTAAGCCACTTTCGTGGCTAGCGAAGGTCCCTTTAGAACACGAATTCTTTGTGTGTACAGCAGACAGTGTGTTTTGCTGGATCAGGTTTGGGGAAATCTGTGGATGGAGGTTTGGAAAGTAACAAACAGGCCCACGGGCCGGGCCTCTCTGCGCAGGCGCGCTGCCCGTCCGCCCCGGCGCACACAAAGTGCGTGCGGCGCAGTGACGTCACCGCGCGGCGCTCCCGGAAGCGCTGTGGGCGGCGGGCCCGGCCCGGGGCGGCCGCGGTGGCCCCGGCGGAGCAGGAGCCGGAGCGGGCTGCGGGGAGCCCCGCGGGCGGTGGGCCCGACGGAGCAGGAGCCGCAGCAGGTACAGATGGGCGGGCGGGGGCCGCGGTGCGTCCGGCCCATGGTGCGGGGGGGGGAATCGGCGGGCCCGGAGGGGCCGGGCAGGGAGCCCGGGGAGCAGCCCGAGCGGCCCCGGCGTGTGGCCTGCGCGGGGGACGCGCCTCTGCCAGATTGGGTGCAGCGAGAGTCGGGGGGGACGCAGCTCTCTGGTTGTGTTAAAGGTGGTCTGTCCGCTTGGGCAGAAGGGAGCCGCGGCTCCCAGAGCAGGGCTGGCTCTCCAGGGCCGAGGTGCTGTGCGCCGTGCTCGGGACGAGCGGGGTCGGTGTGCGGGCAGCGCCGCTGGAGCGCTGAGCCCTCCCGCCCGCATGACCTGGGAGGTGCAGGCTCCGGTGTGTCCAGCCCTCAAATCGGCCAGGAGAACTGCGCCAGGGCACACCGATGTTAGAGAGCATACGCGTTAGTGCATTCAGTAGTTTTCAGTAGATGTGAGTTAATTTCTTTTCCTGTGTAACGCAGAGGAGGCTTACTTCCCCCCCCCCCCCCCTCATAAATTGTGTTTTAAAAATGATTGTGCATTGAAATATTTACTCAGGACATCCATTTTAAGTTGTAATTGTTTAGAGCGAATACTTTAGTTATTACTTACACGGAAGTTCATTGAACTTTAAATTGTGTAATGTTTATGAATACATAGCATTAGCATTTTGAAACAAATTTTTGAAGGTAGTACTTGGAGAAGATG
>JAWWLT010000092.1:27139643-27157601 GCA_035040995.1 Premnoplex brunnescens
GTTCTGTACGTGTGAAGTGAAACGGTAAGATGAACACAACTCCTAATAGTTTGCCTTATTCAGGTGCTGCTTAATACTTGATTAGGTGTTGCTGCTGATGTGTTTGTTCTTCGTTGTCGTTCATTGAGGCAAGTACTTTAGTTTCAGTTGCCAAATTTATAGTATTTATCCACGGGGAATCTGCTGGCCCAACAGACTCCTTAACTTTTTCACAGCATTACCTTACATTTGTTACCTTCAGGGGCGTGTTGCAGCCATGTTATTGGAGACCCACTGTTCAGAGAGAGAGAAAAAAAATTTCATTTGGATGCTAACGTGCAGTAAGAGAAAGGAGAGCGCAGTAATTGGAGATTTAAGTATAAGACAGCAGAGCAAGTGCATTCTGTGGCAGATTTAATGGCTAATGAGAGTTGATCGTTTTGGTCTTGCTTACTCACCAAGTCTCTAGATAAAAACAAAACCTGGGCAGACATAAAATAGTGTGAAAGTTTTCAGAGAACTGTTACTAGGAGGTGCAGTATGTGTGAAAAGTGGTACTTGTGACAAGTGGTATGTAAATGAAGGGTGTTACAATCAGTGATCTCATGATTCTCCTTTGTGAATTTTCCTTTGTCATCTCTTGGACTTACAGAGCAAGTTAAACTTTGAGTCTTGTCTGGTTCAATTTGTTTTGTTTTTTTTTAATTAGTAAAATGATAAATACTAAATTAAAGTTGCAAGTTGATCAGTCCTTGCTTTGTACTTGCAGTGGTGTGGGAATCACAGTATATAATTGTCTTTTCTTTTTCTGAAAGGTGTGTTTTTGGCTCAGAAGCTGATATTAGTACATTAGTGTTGTTGTAATTTGTCAAGTTTATGCATCAGCTCACTGAAATACATTATGTCAATAAGATTTATTGACATTGTAAAAGATAATTTATATGATTTAAAGTGATATGGTCGATGAAATCAAGTTACTTTTCCAACTCTTTACTAAGAAAGTCTTTTAGAGTTGCAATCGTTTCTTTGCCATCTCTTACTAGAGTATAAAAAAAGGTGGGGTTAGGAAGAGGAGGTACTTCTTCAGACCTACTACTGAGTTATAGTCCTGCACTGTGAAGTCGTAGTCTTGTTGCATGTCAAAGTTGTCATACGTGTTTGTTCATGGAAATTACATAGGCTGAATTACTAGTGAATCTAATGAGAATTATATTGTACACAATAAGTCTTGGACTTAAAAAGGTTTTCTCACTTAATCTTTGTATGTAGCTCCACCACCTCTGCTTCCCCTCTCCAGAAGGATTTGAAAGGCAAGAATAGGAAAGATGTGAAATTTCTTTTTTCCTCCTTTCAATCAGAGAGTTGCTTTAACTGTGGAGGAGTGATTCTTGAAAATTCTGGAAGATACAGTCTTGACTTAATCAGTTCATACAGAAATAGAACTTGTGGTTTCCTTCTTTGTGTAAGTATCTATATCAAGTTAAATAATCTAATACAGAGCATTTGAGTTCTGCTGTGGACAAAACCTGACTGGGTTTATGATTGAAAAGAATGGTTTTCTTTTTTTTTTTTCACTCTTTAACTTTACATGGGACTGTGTAGGTTCCTCTTTTTCTTAGCTCTTGAAAGATCAGGGAAACTTGCTTTGCCTTTTGGGGCCCTCTGCTGATGTCTTTTTGTCAGAACATCCAAAGCTGGAGCTGGTTTAGTGGCAGTGAAATGCTAACAACAGCAGCTCTTTAAAAACAGTAGGAAGGAAAAAGAGGAAAGGAAAACCCTTTTACACTTTAAGTGTTTTGCTGTTTGGCTTCCAACCAGTTTGTTTGGGTTGCACTGGAACTGTACCTCACATGGTAGGAAAATAGGTAAGCAACATATATCTGGCTCACCCAGTGTCTTCTGTTGTCATTGCAGCAGTAGAAAGACTGATGCCTTTGCTCTTTGCCTCTCAGAAAAATAAACATTCTCTCTTTAATGTCTACAGTTCCTGGTTCTCCGTGAGTACACTTCAGGTTTGTTGTCACAGAATTTTTTATCTCCTTGTTCATTTACAATAACTTTGCTTTTTTTGTATTTCCCATTATGACCTCAGATACCACAAAAACATGCAGTGTTTCCTGTGCGCGCCACTATATTTGCTGCGCTTTGCTTACTGTCTGTATAAGTAGCCCTTTCATCGTAACCAGTCTTGCAGTTTTGTTCCTATCCCAAAATCTATGAACACCTCTGTCCTAGAAAAACTCAGAAATTGTATTAAATCAGCATCCTCTCTACAGAGCCTCTTACCTTAGTCTTGTGATCTGTCTTTGCTAGCTTTGTTAATTTCTGACAGTAGTGCCCAATTTTTTTTTATTTTTTTTTTTTACATTTCAGTAACACTACATTGTGTGAGAAGGGGTAAGAACATTCCTGGCACAATTTATGGTGCTACTGAGCAGATGCTCTGCCTGGCGGTCTTTATGAGTGCTTTAGGAGATGATTTCTCTCTAGACAAAAATTAGAACTTTACTTCCTCATTCGGTTTCTTTCTTTAGAGGATCTGTTCTTTAAAAAAGCCGAGACATGATGAATATTTTTGATGAGCTGCATTTTAAAAATATTATTCTTGGAAATCACTGTCCTGCAAAGACTTGTAAACAATTTTGTTGGTAAGTACTAAGGAAGAGTATTCTTGTTCTGGTGTCCTCTGTGTTTGTCTCTTGAGAAAACACTGGAACTGTACATAAAGCAAGAGGGAAGGCGAAGAGACTGAAGACATGAAAGACTTGGAACAGGTATTCATTTAAAATAGTGTTGTGGAAGGAACTTGTGAAGGTGAAGAAAAAGTTCCAAGGGAATTAGTATGGATTTGAGAAAAATGCTCAGATGTAAACACCAAAGACCCTAGTAAGGCCAATATGCTTTTGGTCATTTTGTATATGAAGCTTTTCTGAGCATAGGTTAGAGATCACATGTGAAGCACTCTTCCTCTTTATTCACAGTTCCTCACTGTGTCAGAACAGTCAGAGCACTGTTTCTCAAATGCAAATACAGTGGCATAATACAGTGTTTGTATTCTTTGGCTCTGCTTTCAATATATGAATATTTACATGGATCTGTAGTTGAAGTCTAACTTAACAGTTCATAGTTATGATGGTGACCTTGTTCAGCATTGGGCAGAACCTGAAACTATTTTTAAAAAGGACACATCTCACCAAATTTCTTACATGCTTTGAGTTCTTAATGCCTTTTTTTCTCCTTGGTAAAAGTGTGGGATGAGGTTTAAGAAGTGAGCGAGCAAACCGTGCTTATTTGAGCATGTTCAGGGGAGTGAGGCATTTCCCCTCTCATGTATCATGTGATGTGTATCATGTTTGTTTTTTATTAACAAACCTTCCTTTGACTTTATGTGAGAATAATCTTTTCTAAAATAAGTGAAAAGATCTGTGCAAGTACAAGATGTTTCTTGAAGCTGAGGACCTGCAATGTGTTCTGATGTATTCCTGTTTTAAGTTAATTTAGGAGAACATACAAGCAATGACAGTGAAGGCAGCCAAATGTGAATATGCTTTTCCACAATAGATTTGAGATATTATGCCAGTAGTTGTTTTACTAGGAAGAAACTTTGAATGCTGACTTGCCTTTGTGCCCACTGGGGACATTAGTTACAATAGTGTGAGTAACTTTTTTTATTGGTGTGAGTGTTTGGATATTCTTTTAACTCTTTCAAAAAGTATGGTCAATATAACATTTATTTACCCAAATAAGAGGTTTCAGTTTTCAGTGCTCACATGCTAGTTTGTCCGTTTACGTGTGCTGTGTTTCATATATGCGTGTGTGTACTTGTGTGCATCTGTATATATGTAAGTTAATGGGGGGGGGGGGGGAATTCTTTATGTGGAAAGATTTTTTTTAAATTTGTCATAATGAGCCTGTCTCTGTTGATGTACTTGTATTGTTCGATTCATGTGCCTAAGTGGCAAAGTCAGTAGTGAATACACGTAGTATATACAAACTGTGTGTAGGAAGACTTTGCTGTGAAGCAACTTTGGGCCAGACTTCTCTTCAGACTCCTTGCCCCATCAGCTGAAAGAGCAGAATTATTGTTACAATTGCCAACTTGTATTTTTCTGAAATGTGGCTATACCTGAACAGCTTGTCTTGATTTCACTGCTTTACTCTCGCCCTGGCATCATTTTAAGTATATACATTTCAATACATTTTATGACATTAAAAGCCATTTTTTACATATTTTAATGATACACATGTAAGGCCCTCTTTCTGTATCTGTCATTCTGTAATTTTAATTGAAAGCCTACCTTCTGTTTACACACCAAATAGGATACCAGGACTCTGAAGGCTCAGAGTATGTTTTTTAGTACCATTTGGAATCACACTTTCTGTATTGGGCCAAGGTGATTTTGGTATCAAAACAGGAACACTTTACCTCAGTTAGTAGGCAATTTGGAGATTAACTGGTAGGAAAAGACTAATGGAAAATATGAAAAAAAATAAATCTTACTGGATACTAGTACTATTTGTTATTATTCTTAAGTTTCCAGTTTTAAGAAAGCCTGAAGTCCTTACTATGGTATTGCATATTAACTGCAGGAAACATCTGCAGAAATAACACAAACTGTTTTCCAGTTTCTGTTACCCACACCATTGAAAAAGTTGAGTTTAAAATTGAGACCATAAATTGGGCTTTTAAAGTGAAATTAGTATTTTTCCAACAACCTTTTTTTTTTTTTCTTTTTTTTACTAGGAGGGGAGGTGTACCTGAGATTTTTTTTCCCCTCTTGAAGTTTGGCTGGTATTTTGGATTGAGAGTTAAGGATTCCCATTCAGAAACACCATGATGTGATACAAAAACAAATATTTGATAACGTTTTTGTGAGTTTAGCAGCTTTTAAACTGCTTTGATTCATTTCTCCAAGAAATGATTGAAAAATCTTTTCATATTTCAAAGGATTGTTGTTTGCATGCAGCAAGTACTGCAACCAATAACAAATACTAAAAAAAAAATCAATTTGAAGAACTTTGAGATGGCTGTGAGCTTCCTTGGTTCTTAAACCTGCTTCAGAATTAGAAAAGGAGATACTTCAGTTGGGATATATGGTTTGCATTGTCCTTTTGTGTGGGCAATATAGCTTGAAAATAAGTTGTGTAGTCTTACTAAATACAATTTCCTTCTTTTCTTTTTGTACTGAGTGCTGCAGTGCTAAATACAGTGGTAATATTTTTACATTTTTTTCTAATGGTCCTGTGGGTTTTAAATTTATGTGCATCAAAGTAATATTCCAGCTTTTGGGATGAGAAATTGACATCTAATAATCAAATTCATAGAACTGTTTCAAATACTTACTGTGTGAAACTTAGTCAGTTTATACTTAGCTGTGTCTTAATGCTGTTTTTTGTATATCCTAAACATCCAGTGAAATGAGAAACACATTTCAGAGAAGAAATTAATACAGAGAAAACACTGGAAATAAATGTCAGTCTGACGTAGAATAAGCAACAATTTAAATAATGTCTTTTGATGATAAGGAAAATCAAGATACTTGGTGGAATCTGTTCTATGCTGCTGCTATGTGATTTGCCATTGAGTGATGCAGATCTGTACAGACACTTCCCATGGAGGATTCATTGTCAGTTCTGGTGCTGAAGAGTAAATTGGCCTTTATGGCTGGTATCAGTAAATAATGAATTAATCCTGGCTACTGTGAATGAATTATGGATGGCCCAGAACGATTACTGATGTGTGTTTTTTGGTACAGTTGTTAGATACAGTCGCAACCTAATTGATATATACCATCATAGCTTTGAAAGACCGAAAAAGGAGAGATGGACTTTCATCTTCTTTTTACCATGTTTGATAGTGTTGCTCTTACTTTACAAATTGTGTGGAAAGTTGTGCTTGTTCCACTATCAGAAGGGCTTTTTAATTCACATAAATTACTAAGAAAGCTGATACATACAAAGCTGCTATGTTAGCCAGTGCAACTAAGCAAACTTCTTCGGGCAAATCCAATTATGCTAGCAAAAAATTCTTATTTCTGATGTTCATTTTGTCAGATGAAGTTCCTCTAAAGAGCTTTTGCACGTAAAAGATGTGTTTCGTTGCAGTATGGTTCTGCTGGCATATCTTTATACGTAGACAAGTCCTTTGTCATGCAGATCTAAGTCCAACTGGACTATCCATTATTTATTTTGTCTTGGATAAAGCACAGTAATTAGAATTGGAAGTAGTCTGTTTTTTCATAAAATATGTTACTTTTTTGCCACTTATGGCACAAGGCTTTTAATTTATTGCATATAGTTGTTTCTTTTTAGTAGCTCCCTTCTAGATTTATTTAAAGCTAGAATTTAAAGGAAATGTCAAGCTTTATGTACTCCAAGAGCTTTTCATTTGTCAGCTTACAAGTTAATATGAGCCCACTTTTTTAATCCTGTTTCTCCTTACTATTACACAGAATGTAGGTGCAGATTCCTCAGGGATGAGGCAGAACACTGAGCAAGTGACAGCTTTGGCCTTCTTCAAAGCTGGGCATCACCACAGCGTGAGCCCCGGGACACCAGTGCTAGTCAAATGAGGGCCTTATGGCGAGTAAAAGTCAAGGGAAAGCACAGCAGGAGTAGATGACAAAGCTTCTACTGATTAACATATGATGTATATGCAGTGTCCTGTTTTGCTCATTAGCAAACTGGCTGATGTAGTGCAGGTGCTGCTGTCTGGATCCGCAGCTGGCCTCCATCATGTGTGCTGGTGTAAAAGTACGTGCAGATGAGGGGGTGTGAACCATCCTTGGTTATTGTGACAAGAAGATGAAATGTGCTTGGGACTTTACATACCCAGGTAGGGGAGACAAACTACTGGTTTACCACAACAGATTATTTTCTTACCCTAGGCCAACCCCTTCCATTTTTGTTAAATATTCTTTTTTTAGTGCAAGGGGTAGGGGACTGGGTTTTTTTTCCATATTGTTCTTAGTTTTTACTGTTTTCAGAGGTAGTCTTCATCTCGCTCTTTCTGGATTGTAACAGTGTCCGTACAATTTTTTTGTGTATTGTTAGTGGAAGAGTTGTGTGATTTCTGTCAGGGAATGTAGAAGGAGAGAGCATCAGATCATATAAGAGTGTCTGGCCAATGAATTTTGCAGTGTCATAAGAGTGTAATAAGAAAAGGAGGAATAAGTAGGAACAGTCTGAGACACAAATCTGTTGAACAAAACAGTAAAGGAGACACATAAAAGGATCAAACGTGACCAGTCAGTAATTGAAGAGGGTACCTGAAATGTGTGAATGTTTATTTCAGTGAGATTCTGTGATTGAAGGCCTTGGCAAATGGCATTCTAAGGGAAAGAGACACAGACCTACCAAACAAACTTAATGGAGACAGAGACATGAAGCAAAATCTGTTCAGTCACACAAGCCTTCCAGGATGTTGGAGTAGGTCGGTGGGAGTGTGGCAGCTGAGGAGGTGATGTGCTTAATCTTTGCACTTGTCTAGCTGGGCTTTGTGCCTGATCACTGCAGTCTGTCCTGTTTTATTAGATCTTTTCCAAACTATCTCTCTCTGTAATATCACTGTCTGTCTGTGTGAGTACTGCAGGCACTAAGTGAGACCAGCTTGAGTGGAAACTAGGCCAGCAACTGAAGTGTCAGTGGTGTTGTAGGTGCCACCAGGCTTGCAGTGCCAGTAATGGAAGTAAATGCTGCTCTTGGTGTGGGTTGCTGGAGAGGCTGTAACTATCTGAATTATTCTGTTGGTTTCCTGCGGAGTTTATATCTACAATGCTAGCTACAGGGGGATTGGTGTGAACTTGTAAGCTCGACTTTGTTAATGCCACACACCAAAGTTAAACTTCTGCTCTGCTGCTTTCTAGGGACAGATTGAAGGAGACAGTAATGTTACAAGCCTGTCTGGGCTGCAGTGACTCCTTCCAGTAACATAAGTGACTTCCCTTGTCTTGGTTCTAGGGTTGTGGGGTGCAGCTCTTCCAGAGCTACCAGACCTAAGCCATAAAATGTACTTAAAATTAGGTTAGTCCTGGCCTACAAATAAGCTGCTGCTTTTGGACATAATTGTGTTCAGCCCAAGAATTTACTGTTACTGAAGATATAGAAATGTTGGCACATAAATCACTTTTATTGGAGTATATATCCTTCCATAGCAGGTATGCTATGTAGTGCAAAATACTCAGTTTACTAGCCCATTAGATGCCTATAGTTAAATTTGAAAATGCTTATAAATGTTGAAGTTTGCCAGTTTGTATAATGGAAAAAACAATTTCATTTTCCTATGCACTGATGAAGAGGAAACATGAAGGTGAGGATTTCTGGGCAGCCTAATAGCGTAATATAGGGGATATACCTGTCCTACTGTCCTTGTGTAAAGCCTTCTATGGGAAAACGCTATGCTTGAAAATACTCCTAAAGTATTAGTCTATTTTTAAAATACCAGTCTTTTGGGGGCTACAAGATAGATGTAGTTTATTTCCTGAATTTGACATGAAGGGTATGGAGTAGTTTCTTGTGCTTTCTAGGACCATTAAGTGAGAACAAGCAGGGCCTTGGAGAGGACAGTGATTTTCAAAAATTGGCAGCAATTGCTTTGATAATAATTCCCTTCTGTGATGGTTGATAACCTGTGTGGGTGCAGTATTTATTATTTGGCTGGAAAAGGACAATGAAAAAGAAACTCCTCAAAGGGTGTTGTCCTGGTGAAAATACCTGTTTTTTTGCAAATGAAGTAGAACAGCATTTAGATAAAGCATACGGAAAATGACTGCAAGAAACATATAGGTAGTATAACAAACAGTTTTGTTATATTTTTAGTCGTGTATTTCCTTTAAAAGGGTTGGTTTATAATGGGTGTACTCTTTGATCACCTTTGTTACCGTTAAACTTATAGGAGTTTATAGGGTACACAGATGAGAATTGGACAAAACTGTGCTGGGAGTGTCTCTGACGTGCCCTCTTTTTGGAGATGAGATGGCCTGACATATGCTCCTTCTTTTACTAGTAACAATTTGAGGACTTTGTCCTGATACTGTTTCTTTTAAATATGAAGTAATCTGTGTTCCTGTTCATCATGCTCTTTTTTGCTAAATGTGTATTTAAAGAAAGGTACTACTTTTACCTTGTTAGTTAAAAGCTAGATACAGTGTTCTTGATAGCCAGTCCGTTCTCATTGCCTTTTGGACATGAGAAAAATACACAGCATAACAGCTGTAAAAGGTAGCAATAGTTCCGGACAATATTTTGAATGTTACAACTAGAGTGATTTGGGGATTTGGAGAGCTATTGTCATGATGAAGGCTAGTGACTTATCAGTTTGCATCTCCACAGTCTTTGAAGGGGTGCACTCCATGAACAAAAGGAAAATAATAATCAAAGAACTTTTTCCAAAGTAGACCGCTTTCTACAGGACAGGGTATGTTAACGCTTGGGGAAAGTGCCAGATTTAAATTAGGGAAGTAGTAGTGGGAAATCCCCACCCAAGGGCATATATAGAAAGTCTCAGGACAGCAGTGGTTATTTTATTATTTCAGGGTTCTGTTTCCTGCAAGCTTCACTAAATACAGTTTTTTCATTCTTCCATTTGACGTTTTCTTTTGCACTTTCAAAATCCCAGCATATCTAATTTACTAGCATTTTTATTTCCTCCATTTCTCTTTGAATAGGTTTAGTCATTGTGGTGTACAAAAATGGGCCACAAATCATCCTTCTATGACTCTTGTAACATGATTGCTTTATGATTTGTCCTTTGGCAATGTTCTCTGAAATCTAACAAAACAGGTCTTTTCACAGAACCTTTGCTCTCAAGGCACTTATGGACTATCTCTTCCAGTTTTTTGGTATTGAGCTTCTGAGGGCAAGAGCCTTCTGGAAGAGTCACCCTTTACTTGGGTATCAGCTTTCGTGAACCTTCAGCTGCATGCCTCTCTTTTGATCTACTTTTCCCTAAAAAATTAAAGTGCAGTTGGTTATGAGTGTTCAGAAGAGACTGAGCAACAAATGAATGCATGCATCGTCATGTTCCGTAAGGAACCTGACTGCTTTAGATAAGATACAGGAGGGGAAAACAGCAATTTGTGTTAAAGTATTTGAAATAAGAGCCTGAAAAACTGTAAAATTTTGTTAAAATGGCCACAAGTCAGAAGAGAGAAAAAAACACCTTTTTTATCTTAAACTGGACAAAACTTTGGATTGTTAAAAGGAATGTGCTTACACCGGAAAGACCAATGGAGTACAAACTATACGCCAGTGGAAGCCTACCAAGGGGCAACCTAATAGTGTTCAGAAGACAATAGGCCCCTGTAAAGCTAAGAGTCAGAAGATGTCCATAGGTCCAGCCTACAACTGACTCTGAAATAAGTCCGCTAACAACCTGTGTGTTACAGACTCTGGGAGCGCCACAGAACCATTGCAGACAAGTTGTTTTCTCTGCTTTAGCTATATGCAATTAGATCCAATTTTAATTGAAACAGTGCTGTGGTGGACTGAAATGAAAGTGGTGGAGTGAGTGGACAAGCTGGAGAGCAGCAAAACACTACAATTTGCACCAGTTCTGTCAGAGAAGTCTATGTGGTGTTTGGACTAAAGGATAGTTCCAATGTGGTAGTTCACGTGGTTTTAGTTTCTGTGTGCTCAGTTGTTGAGCTCTGAAGTATGACAAGTATTTTTCTCTATTTTCAGTTGTTGTACATGTTAACGATACGATGTATTACAGTTTTGACAGAATAGTTTGGTTCTGGCTTCATAGGCATTGGTGAGAACTTCTGAGAAGAATGACAGCTCTATTAAATGGTTCAATAGCATGGGCACACATAAAAGAGGAGAGGTGGTTGTGTTTATAACCAACCAGGAGAGCATCACCTGGAGGTGAATGACCTTCATATCGCTAGCAATGAAAACTTCAAGCATTGTGCAGTCCCTGTGGAATTTTAAACGAAATACACAGACTTAACCAGAGATTGATGGTTTGTTTTTTTCAGGTTATGGATATAAATGGACATTATTACATGAGTAACTAAAAGGATGAAGCATCCCTGTATTGAGCTAGCAGAATCAAAATAGACTGCAGTACAGAGCAAGCATTTGATAAGCTGTGTAAGTACAGACCTGATAGGAAAGGGATGCAGTGCAGAACACAACCTCTGTGTGGCATCTGCTTACTGACGAGTACAGATTCCATTTTTGTGAAGTCTGTGCTTATACGTCTTTTCATGCTTCTCTAGCCTGTAAGTGCTAGGGCAGGAGAAATGTTAAATAGGTTATGCCTTATTTTCTTCATGTTACTTTTTTCTGATTTAGTTTTGATTTTGCATGGATGTTAGAATTTTTATATTTTAATGCTGCTAAAGTAGAATTTAGTACTAATTCTTCCAGAGGATAGGGAGCCATTAAAACTTTCTGTTTATAAAGAGAATAAATAGGCAACTACTTACAAGTTCTTGATTTCCTGGTGTCTTAGTGCAGTCTTGAATAAGTCACTCCTAATGCTAGCTGCAAAGCAATACTGAAGTATGGATTGCAATTCACTCATCTGGAGGTGGGTTTTGTTTTTGTTTTGTTTTGGTTTTCTTTGCACTGGCGTAGAGCGAAGACAGTCCTAGTCCCAAGCGACAACGCCTTTCCCATTCAGTCTTTGACTATACAGCAACATCACCAGCCCCATCACCACCAATGCGACCATGGGAGATGACATCAAATAGGCAGCCTCCTTTGGCCCGACCCAACCAACACCAATTCTCAGGGGAACGATGCAACACACCTGCACGAAACAGGAGGAGGTAAGCAAGCTGTGTAGCTTGGGAAATGAGTTCTTATTCTTCCTAATTTTAGCTTGAGTAAGCTGTATTTTGGACAGTACTGACTAGTTTACACATGGTTTACACATGGTAAACATGTTAACATTTTCTTTGAGCTGTAAACTATTACAGTTGTGACTGAAGCTATTGGAAGTAATTCAGGTTTGTGCATCATCTCATAATTTATGTGAATAGTCGGCTTGAGGAAAGGAATGTTCAAAACATGTTTACTTATGAGCCTGATTATCACTCTGCATGGAGGCAAAAAGCATATGGAAAAATGGGAGCAAAAATCTTTGATTGGGGTACTCTTAAAGGTGTTAAGAGTTACTGATGTAGTACCTGATTTTTTTGTTTCAGTCACAGTTATTTTTGTAGTTAAAAATAATCTAAATAAAGGTGAGAGATACTAGCTGGGGAGATGAGGAGATTAGCATAGTGTCAAATGTCTGCTGAAGTGGGTGATTCACATGCAACAGGAGTTATTTTTTGTGTTAGTTTTAGCTTGTGGCTCATTAACTTCTCAAAGCAGAGATTTTGGAAGAAGTTTCGATGATCATGGAAGAGAGAGACTGGGATGGCCAGATTGAACCGGTGCCTGGATGGACGATAGTCTAGGAAAGCATAAAACCACAGACTTTTTCGCTGTTCTAGTTAAATCATTCAAAACAAAAGCTTTCATTGCCTCACGTTCCACCTCAGAAATACCGAGTAATTTTATGCAAGTTAGAACACACTGTTTCTCTGCTTCTAAAAAGTGTTGTGGCTTGGTTTGTACTTTAAAAAAGAAAGTATCTGTGCCTTTTTATTAGTATATAAAATATTAGACTTAAGATATATTTAGCCAGTTTTCATCAGGTGCCACAAATCAAATTTGTCAACAGTGATCAGCCGGGAATATTTTTGAGGCAAGAAATTTTAAAGCATGTTAGTCTTGTATCTTGGCTGCAAGTACATGAATTTGAAAGCTTTCAGTGAGTGGTGTATAAAATATGCAGATCTCAGTGCAGCTTGTCAGACTTGAGAAAGAGGTTGAATTGTGAACATGAAGGATTGTTGTGAAGACAGAAGACCAGACCTTTTATACCTTCGCCACAGGGATGCTGTGCAGGGGCATTTAGTCCACAAAGTGATCTTTACCTTAAAAGAGTTTGAACGGAGATGCCTAGAATATGCTGCTTTTGGCCATTTTTTTGTCTCTGGTGTAGAGCCAGCCTACACGGATTTCTTTGCCGTGTTTGTTAACATCTCCTGCAGAGTTAAGCAGAGCGCTTAGCAAGCTAAATGCTAGATAGCTGACTCTAGAAAGTTTGGATGTACTGTGGGATGAAGAAGAAGAATGGAATGCATAAGTGATGGATGTGCATGGGACAGGCGTCCAACATTCAGATGCAATCAGGTGTTACCTGTGACTTATGCAAGTAAGGCATTCTGCAAACAGGGAGATACCTCTACAAAGCCATCTTCAGCCTGACAGGAACACTTAAGCTGCCTGCAGGATTGTGGACACAAAACATTACTCTTTCTAGGGCCAGCTTGCCTGCTCTTGGTTAATAACACAAGCTTTTGCTCTAATCAGAGACATTTGGATGTGTCAGTGCTTTGTTTCCCTGCACTTGCATTTTTTACCTTTGGTGCACTGTTGTATTTGAGCTATCTCTAGGTCCATTCCAGAACAGCATCGCACCCAATTTCCTCTCCTTGACAGAATTGTTAGGGAGAGCAACACATACATGTTTCTTGTTTTGCAGGAGTCTTTTTGAATCTTAGAATGCTCTGGAGTCAAACCAGAACTAATAACCACTCTCCTGGATCAAAAGCTTGATTTGTTAAGATGATTTGAGTGCATCTGATACAGATGCTTTTTGTGAGGTTATGCTTGTGCTTTTGGAGACAATTTCCTGTTTTCCCTGCTTTGTTTTCTCTTCCCACTGTCAGAGTGGTCTCAAGAGTTAGTGAGGTTTTCAAATTAAGATAAGATGAAAGGTGTGCTCCAGTCACAAATGGTCATTCAGCTCAAGGAAACAGGCTAGGACAAGCACAGACAAAACTTCTGCAGTGCATGTAGTGTAGACATCACTCTGATCCAGCACCATCAGCATTAACTCTTGTCCTACAAATTCATTCCTGTTGGTCAGGACAGTCTTCGTTGGGTTCTTTTATTAGCTGGATGCTTTTCATTTCCTGCATTACTATTTAGACCTTACCTCTTGGTATCATTGATTTTTGTACTGCGCCTAGCACAACAGTGCCCTGATTCATTGTGGTTTTTTATTCTTATAGCAGGCAAATAAATAGTACATTTAGAAAGAGAACCTTCTGGTGTGAATTTGCAGAAAGATGATTTTTGTCATTATATATAGAGCAGATAAATTGCGAATGTAAAAGTGTGATGCATGTGTATATGAAACAGAGAAGGCCATTCCAATTTTTTGGTTGTTGTGGAGGGATCTGTACCATTGCTGTGCCTTACCTTTCATCTGTGCTTCTTTTCCTCCTTGCCTTGAATGTAATTCTGAACTAACGGGATTCAAGAATGTGTTACTGCAAAGAAATCACCTTTGTTAGAAATACTAAGATCTGCACATACTAACTGCAGTTATGGATACCTTTTGATGGCTGTTCTTACCTGAGGGTAGGAATTCCTGCAATTTTTTCACCATTTCCATCCTGTCTCTTTGTTGTAACCTGGCATTTACCATGTTTATACTGTGCATGTAGAAACAGAGGACTTTTTTCATGGCTACTTTTTAAAGACTTTAAGCACAAGTTCATTACTGGTGTTTCATGATAGTTTAGACACGTCTTGACAATTCTTCTGAAGTAATTTCCAATAATTTTGGAAGTAAATAAAGCTATGTATCAAGATGCTCTGAATTTTGCTGAAAGAAGGTATAGGTCCTTTTTAATTCTGCATAGCAAAAAAAATCCAGTTTTGCTTTTTATCAGAGAATGATACTTCATTTAAAAAGACTCTCCAAGTGGTTTGCCAGCTTTTGTTGGCCATGCTTTCTGATAATTCTGTGTTCACAGAATAGTAAAGCCAGACCTTTTAAGAAAGACAGAGGTATGACTATTTTATGAGAATCTATCTTGTCTGAGAAGCCTCCTTTTTTAGCACTGGTGGCAGTTAGAGAATTTCTGTTCTTCTGAAGCACTGGAGCTGCCTTTTGTAACTTTCTTCTATTCCTGCAGTTTTTCCAAAAATAAAATCCTCGAATAGACATTTTTATGTTAAAACATTCAGAGCATTTCTGTTTCATAGCAGGAAATAGTAAATTTAAACCAGTCTTGGTATAATAGAATATCTTTTGCATTAATATTTCTATGGTTAAAAATTATATATGCCAGTTTTATCTAATGAGAATTTAGCAATTGTACTGTATTAGTAATGTAGTGATGGAGAGTGCAGCAAAAAGTTTGGGGAAGGAAACTGGAATTAAGACATACATTAGTTAGACTGTAAATCTAGGTTCTCAGTGCTTCTCTGTTTTGACATGGTGGTTTGTAACAGAGAAGACAGCTGTGCATTTTTTATGTGTTTGAACTTTTCTTTTATTTAAGAATGCTGTGTTACAATCTGATGTTATGCCTTCTCTCTTACCTGTCATGAATTAACATTTGTTTCAGTTCTAAGATAAGCAGTAATGGCATAAAATCCCTATGAAGTAGGGCAGAAAGATAGTGGCTTGAGACATTTTAGCATATACTCACAGTAACATGTGGATATCTGGTAGCGGTCTCCCCCTTCCCCAGCGTACATCTGTTTCACACAGGACAAAAGCTGGACTGAACCTGAGAAGTGTCTGGGATTTGCCAACAGGTTTCAGGTTTTTTAATTGGGTAATAGCTGAAGTTCTCTTACATGTACTCTTGGAGAGGACGTGGTCTAATGGTCACAGATCTTTTTTGTCTCTTCTTTGCAGTTTGGTTCCTTCAGCTTGTTTCCTAAATGGGATACCGTTTCACCCCACATAGCTTTAACTTGCTGTTGGTTCTGGGACCTGTCATTTACATGTTTTGGATGTTGGAAGGCATGTGCGGAAAGTACTGTAAGATCATTTTGTGCCTTCAGTTCTTTCTGATTCCAAGTAAATGAGAAGTGACTTGTTCAAAATTTCTGATACTGAGTTTATGACTTGTTTGTGTGCATTGTTTTCTGAGTGCTGAGCCTGAGCAACTGGTCTCTGATTTACAGAAGTCTCGGCTCAAGATGGTAGCAGCTCTGCTCAGAACATGTACAAAGTTACATAAGAATACAAAATCAAGTCCTACTCAGGTAGATCAGTTGCTCAAAAGAAGTGGATGTTCTGGTCTAGATCAATCTGCAGAAGTTCTCTACTCTGGAAAAAAAAAAAGAATAGCACAATCACAGTTTCCTGGGATCTTCTCGAGAGAATTCTACAAGGCACTCAGTTATGCAGTGAAAATGTGAGAGCTGAAAAATTAATTTGTTTCTTCAGAGAAGTCTACTGCTTTGTCTGCTGTCACTAAGTGAGCAGCCATTCTGTGGCATGGTTGAAACAAAGACCCTGGGGAAATCTGTGGTCAGTTAATGAAGGATTTTTACCTAGATAGAATAAATGCACGAAAATGGTATGCAGATTACTATCTTGACTATTGAGCACTTTCATGGCAATCCAAGTGTCATTTTTTTAACAAGTTAATATTTACTTAAGAATTCTTCTCCTGGTTTCCTTAACAGCTTTAACCTGTACTCTATTAAGCATTTTCATACTGAAAAAAGTGTCATCTGTAAGGCTTTTAGCAGTTCTGTCAGTAAGAAGTTTTATTCCAATCTAATAAACCTGTTCTAGTAAAATTTTCCAGTGCAAAAAATTTCTTGATATTTGATTCTCTTGCAGTTTTAGTTACTAAGGAGGATTTGTGTCATTTATGTAATCTCTCATTTTTTTAATGCATTTCCAGTCCTCCTGTTCGACGTCAGAGAACAAGGAGAGATCGTTTGTCTAGACATAATTCTATTAGCCAGGATGAAAACTATCACCATCTCTCCTATGGACAGCAGCAAGCAATAGAAGAGCCCCGAGCCTTTCGCCCACCGAATGTATCTCCACGTATGTTGCACCCAGCTGCTCACCCACCACAGCAGAATGCAGTGATGGTTGACATTCACGATCAGGTAAAGTTTTTAGAATACAAACAGAAGGCTGTTCAAGTTGTGGGGTTTGGTTTTGTTGTTTTTTCCCCCGAAATCTTCAAGATCCCTCACTTCCCCAAATTAGTTGCCAGTGAAAGTCATAGAGCACTAAATTCTCTTTGACTTTTTACAGACTGTTTTTTCTTTTGTGTATGAAGCATTGCAATAGGCAGTGAAAAAAACTCAAAGTAAGTTCACACTTTTAGCAAAGAAGATTGACATTTAACAATTTGTCCATGCATATATTGGCATATTTTTGTAAATCTTTGTCTCAGACCTTTGAAATGATGTTATTTTGCTTTTGTAGTTAATTTGTTTTGAAAAAGATGTGATATGGTACTTATTAATAATGTATTCTATATCACGTGAAGTACCTTGCTTTATCATAGAGTCACTAAATAGGTAAAATACGTTATTTAGATGTGGAATTCTCAGGGCAAATAATTGGTTGCCTCTGTAACAACAGAACTCATGATAGCATTATTGTATAACCAATTAGCCATCCAAACCTATTGAACTCCTTCTTAAATTTCATGAAAGAATTATGTATATACTTGATCCTGGAAGTAAAATAATTCCTGTCTGCAACATCAGTTTGTATAGAATCCTGTAACTGAGAATCTGTAAGAGAAGTTTTGAGCCGCCCACTACAAGAAGGATGTCAGCTGATGGAACATGTCCAAAGAAAAGTAGAGGAGCTGGTGAAGCATCTTGGGGCACAAGTCGTATGAGGAGTGGCTGAGGGAGCTGAGGTTGTTTAGTCTGGAGAAAAGGAGGCCCTGGAAGAGCCTTAACAATCTCTAAAACTACTTGAAAGGAGACCTTAGCCAGGTGGCAGTTGGTCTCCCAAGTATCAAGTGATAGGACAAGAGAACATTGCACTAGATTGCACTGGGGCAGTTTAGATTGGATATTAGGAAATATTTCTTCACTGAAAGGTTGCCAACATTGGAACATGCCGCCCAGAGAAGTGGTGCAGTCACCATACCTGGAGGTATTTAGAAGATACATAGATATGGCACT
>JAWWLT010000092.1:27157701-27177460 GCA_035040995.1 Premnoplex brunnescens
TATTTAGAAGATACATAGATATGGCACTTAGGGGCATGGTTTAGAGGTGGACTTGGCAGTACTGGCTTAACAGTTGGACTTGATACTCTTAAGGGTCTTTTCCAGCCTAAATGAGTCTGTGATTCTGTTGAGGTAACAGGCTGCAGCACAAGTACACTTGTTTCTACATAGTCAGGAAGTGGGAAATAGAGCTGGTTATCCGGATGTCCACTTCTCAGACTCCATGGGCATAGAATGCACTTAAAAACTGGTTTGCTTTCAGCGCAGCTGCACACCCCTGGTGTGTCATATTATGTGTGCAGGTTCTCAGCAGGGAAGTGTTTGCATTTGAGACTAAGTTGCAAGGATGGAAGCCAGTGCCATCCTAACCTTCTAACAAACTTACATTCAGAGCAGGTTTTATTGCTATAACATCTCAAAGATTCAGATCATGCTCTTGTTTTATGTTGCAAGCTTACATCATGACAAGCCTGGCTAAATAGTTGTCTGCCTCTAACTTCCAAGCACTATGTGATCAGCTATGACTATTTCCAGACTCACTAAGGTCCTCCGTGGTGACACTTTCCACTTCAGGGACATAACAGTTTTGAGACATTGTTTTTTATTATTAATATGACCAATAAACGTTTCAGGATCACACCCAGCATCACACTGTGTGCCCAGCTTTTATAGCAGAATCAGAACTGGGTCAAATTCAGTGTCTCTCCTGAGACTGGTTTCTGTCATTAGTGATATACAGGTTGAGATTTTAAACTCAGTTTTGTGTTCTGATTTGGTCCGTGTGTCTGACTGTAACTACCAGTTTAGTACTTTAGCTCTCTTTATTCATTCTCAGCTTCCTAATGAGCTGTTCTTGTTTAAACCAGTATGTTTCACTTCAGCAGATCATGAAGGAAGAGACAGCTTTGAAATACTTACTTTCCATTAATCTGTGCTGCCTAAAGCTTAAGCCTTTTCAATTTTATTAGAGCATCAGAGATTTCTTGTTTAGTTTTTTATTTAAAAAAAAACAAACACCAACCAAACAAACAAAAAAAACAACACAGAAAACAACCCATGCGGCTTGTAGGTCCAGAATACCTTTGGATCTTAGTTTGAAGATTCAATTGTAGAGAATGTGGCTAGCTAGAAAATTGGGTTATGTGGGCTTGTTTCCTGATACAAATTTGGATAGCTAGGGTCTGCTGTCTCATAGTCATGTGAACTTTTGCTTTTCAGCTTTCCAGTTAGCTGTTCTGTTGCACTTCAGTTAGGAGTTTAGCTTAAATATTGGCCTGAGAGTGAATAGAGATTGGGCTTTGGAAAAAAGAAAATCTACAAAACTGTTTTGTTGTTTAAAGATAGAAGTCTCTGAGTTAATATTGAATGACTCCCTTCAGAACTGAGAAAATTCTTGAGCTGCTTGTAGATTAGCTTTTATGTGGGAATTACTGCCTTATTTCATAAGAATTAACCTGGGAGAGAGGGGTGAGGGCAGACAGGCTTAATAGTCTGAGGTGCTTCTGAGCGAGTTAAGTGCGTCTGAAGTTTTAAGATTTTAAGCTGAGAGATTCCTCTTAGTCTTGCCCAGAAATTTCTGATCAAGAAATAACAATCCATTGATAACAGTATTTTAATAAACAGAAATTAAAACCACATGCCTCCTTTCACATTTTCATTGTAAATATATTATTTTTCTGATGTGTAGATAAAAGGCTGTTATGTTACTCACTCTGCTGTACAACACTAATAAGACTTTGTAGTAAGATATTAAATTCTTTTTTTTCCTTTTGCTGCAGATCCATCAGGGCACAGTTCCTGTTTCGTACACAGTGACAACTGTGGCTCCACATGGGATACCACTTTGCACAGGCCAGCACATTCCAGCCTGCAGTGCTCAGCAGGTCCCAGGGTGCTCAGTGGTTTTCAGTGGCCAGCACCTTCCAGTTTGCAGTGTGCCTCCCCCAGTAAGTGGGTCTCTGTAACTAAACCTGTTTCAGACTTAGTTGTAGGAATGGCACCTTGGAGATTCAGTGTCTTTGTGGCTTTAATTTTGTTGGAAGTAGCCTTTTTTTCTTTTTTCCTGTGGTAAATTGCAGTGGCATAGGAGTGTATGCCTTAGACCTGATAAACACGTTACCACCTACCATATAGAGTATGGCTGTTTATAGTAGCAGAGTCCTGATGGTTTTTAATTCAGACTTAAAGCCGGTTTATGAACTGACTTCCTGTCAGCAGCTATTCTACATGCTCTCATATAGTAAAAGGGAGGCTTCTAAGGCTTTTGTTTGGCAGCTCACCTAGGAAAAAATCTTACTTAGTGGAGACCTTGTTCAGGGATTGGTTATATGCAAAAAGGTCTGATATTCCCAAGTCAGTTTTCTTCTGAGAAGTAGTAAGATCCGAAAAGATCACTAAAAGCTGAAAAGGGTTCTCTTGTCTGAAAATACTCTCCTTGTATTAGTAAAAATACTGGTCAGTAATGATGTCTGGTTTTGCCTTGCTGTGAGTAAAGTTAAGTACTTTGATCATTTCGCCAGCTTTGAATTCAAAAGAATTTGAACTGTTTTCTCAAACTTTTATGTGTTAGCTGAGAGATACCACTTTCCAAATTACAGCATTCTGATGGAAATTTCATCATTAAGTGTTAACTGGCACCAGAGCCTGTTTCCCCTCCTTTATCCTAGTATAAATCTGGTATAAACTATTCATATCATACATAAATGCTAGATACAGTGTGCAGTGAACATTTACAATGTTGGTATAGTGTTGGTGTCTGCAAGCTATGCATTTGCCTGTGTGTAACTTAGCTTTTCTTGTTGTGCATTCTGTGACCTGAGGACATGAACAAGCCTGTGTAGCACGGAAATAAAACCCTTGGTGTGACCACCTATTTCTTTAAGCTGCTCATTGAAGAGTGAGGGTACATTGCATTTATCATGTCCAGGTGCTGTTTATTCCTGTGAGAGACAAGGTCTGCAGCATACTGCTGGCTAATTTGGGATGTCTATGAGAAGTGGTTCCTCTTACCTTTCAAACTGGTGAAAATCTGTTACATAAGTTGGTGTGTATTCCTGTGGCAGCATGAGAGACAATCTTTTTCTTCTGTTTAGTGGTCATGTCAGTGGAACAAAGCACTCTGCAAATGGGGACCCAGAGATTGGAACAATACTTACATAGTAAATTCAGCAATGCAAGAAAGCAATGTCCTAAGAAACAGAGAAAAAGCTAAAACTATAGTGGAGCTTGGGGAAATCCAAAAGAGAGATACTAGTAATCTTACCCTCTGCTTTGAATAGGTGTATTATCTGTACAATTCATAAAATGTTTTGTGACTCAGCAGTGCAGCTGTCCTTTAAACACATACAGGAGTAAAGCTCTGACAAGCTTGTTTGAACTGAATGTACAACAGTTAATCAGGTGTGTTGAGAGAATAGGTCCAGTACAAGTGACTAAAAAATTAAGGTTGAGTTTCTGTAACATCAGCAGGCAGATTTTATGCTTTCTTCTCTAAGGCCACAAAACTGAGGAATAGTTTAAGTTAGGAGAGGGCTCTGGAGGTTTTCTAGTGGTCACCTGCTATAAGCAGTACCAGTTTCCAAGTATGGAGATTCCATAACCCCTCTAAGCTTCCATTCCGGTGTTTGACTGTCCTTGTGGTGAAGCATTTCTTTTGTATATCTGATTGAATTTTCCTTGTTGCATCTTGGTCCCATTGATACTTGTCCTTTCACTTTGCCCCTTCAGGAAGTTCAAGTACCTCCTATCCACTCTAATGAAGTAGTTGCAGACAGTTGTTAGGTTTTTGCTGTTTTCTCTTTTTAAAGCAGAACAAGTCCAGCTCTACCACCTTTTATGCAATGTGCTCTAAGTTGCTGGTCATCATGTTGTCACTGTTTTTGTTTGGCACTGGGGTGCCCAAAGCTGGACACAGGACTTGAGATCAGTGTCTCAAGTTCTGGATGGAGGGCTGGAATCACTTCACTGGTTTCACTAGTTGCATTCTTAGGAATGCAGCCCAGCATGCCATAAGGCATTTTTGGCTGCAGGAGAGCACTGTGGGTATTGTTTACTCCTCTTTGACATGACCACCAGAGCCCCACGTTTTTTCCCTGCAAACCTGACTGCAACCAGTTAGTCTCAAAGTGTCCTATATCATAGGAGTTATTCTGTACTGGTGCCAGGCTTCCCATTTGCATTTGAACTTCACATAGTTCCTATCAGCCAATTTCTCCAGCATATAAAAGTACATCTGAAAGGTAGCCTATGCCCTCCAGCAGATCAGTTTGCTCACCAGCTTCATCTGTGAATTTCCCGGTATCCTCCTGCTATTTTCACAGTATTTGTCTCACATTGCATATGTAACTATAAAACAAACAAATGTCAGTTATTAAATACCTTAATCAGTTTTAGTTGTTCTTCAAAAGACAGGATGTCATCCAGGGGGACCTGGACAAGCTCGAGAAGTGGGCCCATGGGAATCTCAGGTGGTTTAATAAGACCAAATTCGGGACACTGCACTTGGGTGGGTTGGGGCAACCCCCAGTATCAGAACAGGCTGGGGGATGAACAGATCAAGAGCAGCCCTGCCAAGAAGGACCTGGGGGTGCTGGTAGATGAGAGACTGGACATGACCCAGCAATGTGCACTCCCAGCCCAGAAAGCCGGTTGTATTCTGGGCTGCATCAAAAGCAGCGTGGCCAGCAGGGCAAGGAAGGGAATTCAGCCCCTCTACTCTGCTCTGGTGAGACCCCACGTGGAACACTGCATCCAGCTCTGGAGTCCCCAGCACAGGAGGGACATTGAAAGGTTAGAGCAAGTCCAGAGGAGGCCACCAACATGATTGGGGGCTAGAGTACCTCTTCTAGGAGGAAAGGCTGAGAGAATTTGGATTACTTAGCCTGGAAAAGAGAAGGCTTTGGGATGCCTTAATTCCAGCATCTGAAAGAAGCCTACAAGAATGGTGGAGAGACTGTGTACAAGAGCATGTACTGACAGGACAAAGTGGACAGAATGTCTTCAAACTGAAGGAAAGTAGGGGTATAGATTAGATATGAGGAAGAAATTCTTTACTGTGAGGGTGATGAGGCACTGGAACAGGTTTCCCAGAGAAATTATGGATGCCACATCCTTGGAAGTGTTGAAGACCAGGTTGGACAGGGCTTTCAGCAATCTGGTCTGGTGAAAGGAGTCCCTGCCCATGACAGGGGAGTTGGAACAAGATGGTCTTTAAGTTCCCTTTCAACCCAGACCATTCTATGATATGTTCAAACAGCAGAAGTTTTTCAAAATCTGTAATGAATAAGTAGGTAATTTTCATTTCTTCCTACTTTTAAGTTAGTGTGGCCTCTCATTTGCTCTAACTTAAAAAAGTGATATGGACATAGCATGGTTCATTCCAAACATATATAGGAGCTGTTGTAATCTTTAACATAAAGACTCTTGGAATTAAACCTATTCTGATGCTTCCCAAAGAACCTCCTGTTTTAAACAACACTTTTGTGATGTTCTGCATGCAAGCTTATCTTCAGCTGTTTCAGAGGACAGTTTTCAATTTAGTAAAATACATTAAAAATTTATTATAGCAATAGAACCCCTTGTCTGTGTTACACCTCTTTCAGAAAAAATGAGATAAGTGAGGGGAAAGAATAGTCAGCACTTAAGGAAAAATAGTAGATCAAATTAATCTGCTACTCTTTCAGTGCATGTGAAGATGTATGTTTGGTCATGATCACAGTAAATTGAGGTGGTAATTCCACCTCCACCACTGTAATCTGATTTGAAGTTAGCTCCTTTTACCATTTTATGCCATTATAGTCAATGTGCACAGTATGCGCTGTGTGACATGACTAATAAGAAAAAAAAAGTGAGAGATCAGAACTGAGTCAACTTTCTGTGTATGATTTGATAGCAAAGTTCTTAATTAATTGCTCTGTTATTTGTTGGAAATGTAACAGAAATGCTTAACATTCTGATGATCAATCAAAGAACAAGAAAAAAGAGAATGCATGTTTCTTGCTTCTTCATATCTAAAGGTGGAAGTAAAGCTGAACACTTCCACAAAGCACATTCCTGTTCCCCATCAATGCCTTTATCATTCTAGTGTTCAAACTTTTGTGCCCAAAGTTGCTTTGGTGTCAGGAATTTAAAGGGGAAGAGAAAAAGGGCTGTTTCACAGAGTAGCTGTCACTGACGGTGCTGCTTTTACAGTGTAGGACTCACCTCAAACTGCAGAACTGAGCAGACAGTAAGAACCACTCATAATATATGAGTCAACAGAGGTTTTTAGGCACAATCTGACAGCTGAGAAGTCCCTCTGCTGCATCTATAGCTTGAAGTGGTTGCAAGGCCATTGCTTTAGCATGTTGTTCTGATGATAACGTGGCAAAAATAAAATTAACTAGGATAAATGTATCTTTTCATTACTTAGGAGCCTGTCTAATCCCGGAGTATTGAAAATCCTAACTCCCAGTGACCTCATGAGCACCTAGCAGTTGTCACACTGGTGCTTCTAGAGCCTGTTCTGTACTCATCACTGTTCCTTGTGTATTTGAATGAGTTATTATTTGTGTCTTTCAGAGGCTTTTCCAAGGAGGCAAAAAGGTTTTTTTTACTTTAATATTTTTCCATTGCAAATACATAGAATATTGTATAGGGAATGTCTGTGCTAGAGACAAAAATATACTGTTTTCACTTTATTTCAGATGCTTCAGGCGTGCTCAGTCCAGCACCTACCTGTACCATATGCAGCATTTCCACCCCTCATTTCTAGTGACCCATTCCTTTTGCATCCTCCTCATATCTCTACACACCACCCTCCTCACTTACCTCCTCCAGGACAATTCGTTCCTTTCCAAGCACAGCAGTCACGATCGGTAAGTAATGTCTCTTACCCCACTCTCTGTAGAACTGGTGGGGCTGGATGGGCACATAATACTGATACATCACTGAGGAAACAGAAGGATTTTTTGTCAAGTCTAACTGCTTGGTACAAAGGTGGAAAAAGTACTTTTGAAGTTCAGTGTTTCACTTAGGATTTTGTCATTGTCTGTGCTGTCTCTTGATAGGCTTTTACTTCTGTCAGAAGGATGAGTATTCGCTTCACCATCAGATACTTCTTTCCCAGGAGGCAAAATAGAATACAGAGAAGGTTGTGTAGCACAGTATATGTCTCAGAGAAGAGCTTAGCAGAGAAAGAAAAATGTTACTTTAATTACATGCTTCTTTTGTATTTCTTCTTGTTTAATTTTTCAATTACCGGGGCTTTACCTAGAACATTTTTTTCACACTTACGAAAGCTACTGGTGCTATCTGCTTAAGCAAATTTGGCTTAGTGATAGGGACTGTGCAAACATAGGGAAATGTGACTGTGTTTTGGATTTAGGGGGAAATTAGGGTTACAGTCTGAGTACTTGAGTCCATTTGCTTGCCCCTCTGACTAGAAGATGCAGGTATTTCAGTAATGCAGAAGCTGAAAATAGCTTTGTTACAAACAGTGCTGAGACTTCTTCATGTCTGTCTCAGTTGTGGATAGATTTGTAATCACTTTGTTAAGATGATGGGAGAACAGCTTCCATCATCATAACAAAGTGGTTTTCAGTGGTAGCAATCTTTGTAAGACTGACATTTAGAAAATGTATGGGCTTGGATTTTAGCTGGAGTTGCTTACTTAGGTTATTAACTAGGCTTCCCTGTTAACTTCCAGCTCTGGCAAGAAAGCTTACATTAGAGTGGTTTAAGAATTACCTTGTGATTGAGGTTTGTTCTGCATAACAGGAAGTAGATCATTTCTATGGTTCCATAAGGTGACTTTCTTAGTTAAATTTCTTGAAATAGTAGAATTCAGTGTCAGTAACAGAAAGGTGTATTTATGAAACAATGATGATTCCTGATTGTTTCTTAGGCGCTTTTGAATCTGCCTGATGTACTAGACTTGACTAGTTACAGTACTGAACTGGAATCTAATGCCTCTGAAACCTCAGAACTGCATGTCTTGGTAGGACTGCTTGCATGACCCCTCTAGGAAAGCATCTGCTTGATTATTGAATATCATTTGCCGTTTAATCAACTGGAGCCACTGTGTTTCCTCTCCACTTTTCAGTTTTTCTTGGCACAGTTTCAGTTCTTGTCTATGGTTGTTTATTTTTTTCTCTTGCATAGTTGTACAGTGAGAGCAGCCTGGCAAGAAGGAGAGCAAATATTTGTCCTGAAAAATACAAGAAGCAGGAAATTACAGGCACTCCTATATTTGCTAGCTTGCATAAATTCCTGGTCTATAAGCATGGCTAGCTGGAAAAGGTGAATTTATATCAAATGTTGTCACTGATTTTTGACTAGTGTTAATGACATAGGAGTTGTTCACAAAGTTACTATGAAGTTGATCACAGCAGCACAGAATATATACAGCTGGACTGCAGTTCTTTATTGGAAAAAAATTGCATCTCTATTATTGCAACAAAGGCTATCTCTGGTTTTTTTTAGCCACTTCAAAGGATAGAAAATGACGTAGAATTGCTTGGAGAACACCTTCCTGTAGGAGGTTTTACATACCCTCCCTCAGCCCATCCACCAACGTTGCCTCCCTCAGCTCCTCTTCAATTCTTAACCCACGATCCATTACACCAGGAGGTGTCATTCGGTGTAGTAAGTACTGTTTCCTGTGCTACATTCTCATTCATACTGCATTAACATTCTTGATCTTTATTCTGTAGTACATTTTGTTCAAAGGTGGCACTTTTTGCAGTTTTATTCCAGTACTGATACAGGTGCATACTGTGATATTTTCTTTAATTTTGTGTTTATCAAGTTAAGGGCAATTTAATTACACCAGCAAATTATTTCCGTAACATATCTGCAGAGTGTAGTAGCATTTACTTAGAAAACATTTCATGTTGTCACACAGTCCAGGACTTCTACAGCAGAAACTGATAAGTACATTTTATAAAAACTTCTGTCACTTTCAGCTAATTCATCATATGTCATACCTTCAGTTTCCACAAGTCAGGAAAGCTAGAATGCTTTAAAAACAGTTCTTCTCTGCAAGCAGTTGTACTTCCTTGATTTAGACCATGCTATGTTTTAAAGACAGCCATGTTAAAAAGCTTACTTTAAGCTAACTTCCTGGGGACCTACAGGCAGTTCACCTGCAGCAGCACAAAAAAATATTAAACCTGGCACAAGATAAGGTCTGAGGTGAATTTTGTTGAATCATGTGTTTCTGTGATGTGTCCAGCAGTGCTACCTCTAGGATCTTTTTGTTGTACTTCAATCTGCAATTGTATTAGTCCCGGAATGGGTGGGGTTGTTGCTGTTTTGTGTGGGTTGCTTTTTCTTTAAAGAAAAAAACCCAAACTTTTCTCCTGTGTGATGCTCAACTAACTGGAAGTCAAGTACAGTGACTGAAATTTTTTAATGTTTGACTTGTGTATCAAGTTGACAGAGGTTTTAGAGGCATATTGTTATTTAAAATTTTAAATGAGAATGAAATTTTATGCCCTGCAGCTGGAGAATATACAGATAGTTTGTCTTTAATTAGTCTCTTAGATTACGGAACCTAGTCAAATGTTTGCTGCGGTTTTTACAAAGGTTTGAGTAAGTCTCCACCATTTAAAAAAGTATTTACCGTATTATTAATCTAAGGGTGTACAGATTTTCAATTAAGTTTTCAGTCACCATGTGTCACTCTGGAGACAAAGACACTTAAATGCTTCCATAAGCTGCTTATATTTTATTCGGTATGCTTGTTAAATGAATTAGTCTAATCGCAAACATTCTGGTTGGAGTAAGGTTTTCTTGATTTCCAAGCTGAGTTGTTAAAGTAGGTAAGAAACATAATAGAATTTTTTTGCAGATTGTAGCTTTTGTCCTCTCTGATGCTTCAGCTCTGGGTTGTTTATAATGGAGGAACAGGAGAGAGATATATTGCAAGTAATCATGTGGTCTTTTCTACAGCAATCCTAAATCTTTATAGAGCTTTATTTATATTAAGATTTTACTGGAATGGCTGCATTTCTGATTCTCTTTCATTGAGTGAATACAACAGTTTCTGTTTATATTTTTGGATTGCAGAATTCACAAAGCATTAAAATTCATATTTGATGTATCCAGTTTGAAACTTCCAAGCAAAAAGACCCAGGCTCTTTTGCATTGTATTTGTATTCATATGTTAATACTATGTGCAACCATGGCTACCTATTAATAAAGTTTCCATTGTAAAATTAGGGGATTTTAGTTTAGTCACTGGTGATGTCCTTTTGTACTTTCAAACTTCAAACATGGAAGAAGAAAAACATCTTAGTAAAGACTTTTGAATGTTCTTTGTTTCAAAAAAAAGTCACAAGGTTTTGAAATGTGAATTTAATAGGGGTGCATGAATTTCAGTTATAGCCAATACTAAAAATTTTTTAGTAAAACAAAGATGACAAAAAAGCCCTGATTTTTCCAAGAATGTGTTGAAGGAAGGCATTGAAGCTTTAGGCTTTGACTGTCTCTTTAGACATGGTCCAGCTGCAGAAATTGTACCGATTAAACTCTCCGCGTACACTTGAAAGGCTTCAACACTAGCATAAATGTAAATATATACTACTGCTCAAAAGGCGGGCATTTTTAAGAGATTTTTAAAAATTTTCCTTTTAAAGAGTTTTCTAAGGCCTTGTTTACTCAACCACTTGTACATAGGCCTGTATAACACTTGGACTTTTATATTTACGAGAGGGTCAGCAGTTTGTGTCCTATTTCCCAAACTATCCTGCATATAGACTAAAAACACAAGAACTTGCAAGGATTTCTGTTGTATATTACCACTTTTTCATATGGAATGGGATGATTGTGTGTTATAGATGGGAATAATTTCAAATTGAGGCTGAGGTTCTTTAGGATTTGAGCAGAGGCTGGATTTTTTAAACAATGCTTTATTGAAAGTGGATTTCAATATCGAGAGAGGAGATTAAGAAAATAAAATGTTTAATCACGGACTGGATGAGGTTGGAAGGGAGGTCATCTGGTCCAACACCCCTGCCTTAGCAAGGCCACCTAGAGCTGGGTGCTCAGGACTATGTCCAGCCAGCTTTTGAATATCTCCAAGAAAAGAGACTCCACCACCTCCCTGGACAACCTGTGCCAGTGCTTAGTCACCCTCACGGTAAAGAAGTGTTTCCTGATTTTCAGACGGAGCCTCCTGTGTTTCAGTCTGTGCCCAATGTCTCTGGTCCTGCCACTGGGCACCACTGAAAAGAGCCTGGCTCCGTCTTCTTTGCACCCTCCCTTCAGGTATTTATATGCATTGATAAGATCCCCCTGAGCTTTCTCTTCTTCAGGCTGAACAGTCCCAGGCTTTTCTCACACGTGAGATGCTCCAGTCCCATCTTAGTGACCCTTTGCTGGCCTCTTCCCAGTATGTCCATGTCTGTCATGTGCTGTGGACCCCAGAACTGGACACAAGTTCCAGTTCCACAAGTTCCAGTTGAAGCTTATTTTCTTCTTTCTTGCAGCCTTACCCACCTTTTATGCCTCGAAGACTCACAGGGCGCAGCAGATACCGATCACAGCAGCCAATACCACCACACCCTTATCATCCCAGCCTATTACCTTATGTGCTGTAAGTGTAAAGTGCATTTGCTTCCGTGCAGGCTATTAAGAAGTCATGTGACTTTCAACAAGCATCTTAGCGCTTTTTATGGTTGGTCTCTACCAGAGGCTGGGCACAACTCACCTGTCTCAGAGGAAATACTCCACTTCTATGTAAATTTTTCAGCCTGTTTTGAATAGCATACACCCTTGAGGGTGAAATACAAGTGAACAATTTTTGTTCAATGTAGTTTGGGGGGTATTTTGAGGCAGGGTAGCCTCTTGTTTCTGAACTCTTCCTAAACTCTTAAACAAATTTTAAATCTCATATCTGTGATACTCTGACAGAGCATGGTTACACTGTGGGATCAACTTGCAGATGGCTTCACTTACAGTATAAGTTACGGGGTTTGGTTCTTAATTATGCAACACAAAGGTGGAAGCTTTCTGTGATGTGTTACTCCTTATCGGCTGCACTGCTACTCTGTTACAGATGTTAAATTATTGTTCTGGCACTGATTAGCTGTTTCTGGAAAAGATGGGGGACCGTTAATGTTTAGAAATTAGCTGTAGCGTGTTACGGTAGACTTTCTGCGAGATGGGTTGGGTCTATGACTTGAGATTTCCTGGTCTTCTATGTTCTATTTTGGAACTAAGTATGAAATGTTTGGAAAACAAAGATTAGGTTTTTGGTGGCAAAGTTGACATTGACAAGAAAATAATCAAAGATTGACATCTGATCTGTAGTTTCTCTGTGCAGTGTTAGATGTGGCATGAAAATGGCACCAGAAGTCTAATTCAGCGAGGTCGTTCAACTTTGCGTCTTGCAGTCTGAGAGTAATGTCATAGCTTTTTGCCTGTCCATAGAGGACACGATGTGGCACAGTAATTCCTGGTGACTTCATTGGGATTTTGGTGTATTTTAGTGCTTTGAATTTGTGATTTCCATGTGTATGCACTAAGTTTTGACCAACAGTCCTATCTTGAGGAGTGAAAACACTTATTAAATATACAACCAGAAGAACATCTCTAAGATACCTGAAGGGATTCTGGTTTAACCAACATCACAATACATGAGAAAGTGAATTTGTGCTTGCCTTCAATATGGAAGTTGGCCCAGTAGCAGATCCTGTTTATCTTCATTGTGTGGTTTAGGCTTACAAAAGTTGAAAGACTTCTGTATTGGAGAGCTGAATGAACTTAGGGTTCCCTTTCTTTGATGGTATTTTATCCACTTAAATGTGTATAAAACCAGAATGTCAATTTATCGTTACTTTTAGCTCTCCATAGTCAATGATAATTAAGAGATTAGTTTTTGCACTAAAGCTGAGTTTGGTTGAACATACTAAGTGAGACACGCATGCAATTAAAAAGTCAGCACTCCCAGTATCAAAAAGTGACAGAATTAGCTTTTTCCTTTGACTCTTTCACTTCAAATGTCTGTTTTGGACTTCAAACGTAAACATTCTTACCAGTTCTGAGAACATGTTTGTTTAAGAGGCATCAGTAAAATAGCTTTATCTCTGCCAAATGTTTCTGTGCTTTCCTTCAGCAAGATGCTAAACCTTAATCTTGTTTGCTCTTGTGGTAGATCAATGCTCCCAGTGCCACCTGCAGTTGGACCAGCTTTCAGCTTTGAGTTGGATGTGGAAGATGGAGAGGTAGAAAACTATGAGGTTGGTGTGCAAACCTACAGCTACTTTTAAAGATACTAGCTCAAGTAATAAATAAAATTTTATTATATTTTGGTTTTAACCCTGGTTTTGCCTTTCACATAAATGTTATGACTGTGAAGGCAGAATCCAAAACCCATCTTTTCAGACTTTTTGTAATGCTGGATTGTAGAAGTAGTTAGTTTTCTTTCTTGTCTATTGCTCTTTCCCCAAACCCACCTTTCCAGGCTGGCAATCGTTAAATTGTTCAGCTTTTATGTTCTACATGCTGTTCTTCTGCTTTTGAATTTTAATTGACTTTAAATACCAAACAGAAATGAAGCACTTTCAAAAGAACAAGGTAAGTTGCTGGTTTTACGTGTGTAATTTTTCAGGATACTGTTAATACTGAATAGTTTTAATGTCATTGGATTCATTAATCTAAATGTGATGTTTATGGAACTGCCTTACTACCTGTTCTTGGCCCTCAGGACGGTATGGTATTTCACACTGGGAGATGTAGAACACTTTTAAATATCCTAGTTAACTGTGAGGCAATTCCAACTGTCGTGTCTGCTGATTCTGAAGCTTTTGGATTCCATTTGATATCTCTTCAGTCAGTCATCATCAGCCCTGACTTTTACATCTCTTTGCTTGTGCTCCCCTTAAGATCTCTATGTGGTTGCACATTTTTAGTTTAATGATGAGCACTTCTGTAATAACTTGAAGAAACAATGTTTTCTGAGAATTTGAACCCTAGGTTCAACAGTATAAGAAGTCTCTTTGTGATCAGTATCATTTGCAACTTTAACAGGATCTTTTAACTTTTCTGTGCTTTGGTTCTCTTTTCATATTTATTGTTATGTTTTTCCTAGGTCTCTTGTGAAGGAGTGTGAGTTACATACATGACAGACTGCAAATTATGTATTGGGAGGATTTTAGATGCAATGTTTGGCTTATAGAAAATTAACATAAAAATTTAGCAGGGAAAAAGGTGCCTAAAGTTTGATGGTTTATATTTGTTTTCTAGATTGAGGATAAAATCTGTTTTAATTCAACTAGCCAAAGACACATGGAGGGGAAATCAGAAGTAGTCCTGTTCAATTTTTTATTTCTCTCACAAGACCAGAATCACATATTCTTAGGAAGGAAATCAGTTGACAATTTTTTTCTGGTTATCAGCACTGTTAATTTCATAGGAGGGTGAGGGAATCCCTCAACGTCAAATTATCTGCTGAGCTGTGCATAGAGCCATATGACTAATTGGAAGTTGGGTCCTGGAGATTTTGAAATCCTGAAGTTATTATCTTACATAATTACAAAAATGGTTAAGTTCTGAAAGACTTTTCATGGAGCTTGTATTATAATGGAAAACTAAGGTTCTAAACGTTTCTTGATGGAAGGGTGTTTTGTGCTACCAGCTGGAGTAGGGAGGTGTGATACTAGCCCCAGCTCTAGTGCAACCAGAGCCTTTTTGGATCAGTTAATTTTTAACTGTCCAGTTTCCATGTTTTGCAGGCACTGCTGAATTTGGCGGAACGCCTGGGAGAAGCCAAACCACGGGGATTGACAAAAGCAGACATTGAACAACTTCCATCCTACAGGTTCAATCCAAACAATCACCAGTCGGAGCAGACATTGTAAGTATATTGGTCTCTTTCAGAGTTCCATAGTTAGGTGGCTTGACTTTCATTTCTTTAACTTGAAGCCTCAGCTAGGTCAGAAGGGCTTTAACAGCAGTCATGTCAGTAAACTGTTTAATTTTCTTCTTTTCTTTGATTGCTTTCCAAAATAAATACTACCTGATGTCACATAATTTAGCTGTGTTTCATTTAGTTCCTCAGCATTTAAAAAACGTGTATGTAAGTAACGTGTTCTAGATTCAGCGTACTAAACATTAAAGTGACATTGTCAGTTTAGACTTTAGCCTATATTAAAATAGCTTCAAGTGTTGAAGTTTCAAGTGTTCCTGGTAGAGCTTGTTCAGGAGTGCATCTTCTTATTTTTAAAACTCATTTACTTACTGAGCTTGTAGGATCTGCACAATCACGTGGAAAGGACAGTATCAATATAAAAGTAGTTTAAGTGACTTAGTACCGAACACTATCTAATGTTTGAACTTTGGAGTTAGGATTTGTTCATGATACATCAGTTTCAGTGACCTTCAGTGTGACTTAAAAGCATCGGTAGGGAGAGAACTTCATAGAACATTGTCTCTGCTATTTTAGGTCTTGGTAAAACATCTGTTCTATTCTATTGGTTGCATCTGTGAACTCCTGTGAGAAGGAGCACTTGCTTTGTACTTTGAAAGCACAGTAACAAAAAAAAAAGCCCACTCACAAAGCCACACAGCATCAATTCTCAGTTCACATTGTGGGATACAGATCACTGTAGCTACTGAAAGAGTAAGATAGCTATTGTGTCACAGTCATACCTGTAATGTTTTTCATGGAATTATGTATTTGTTGTTCTTACATAGCAGATATATTTGAATGTTGTTGTCTTTTTTAGATGTGTGGTGTGCATGTGTGATTTTGAGTCAAGGCAGCTACTTAGAGTCTTGCCCTGTAACCATGAGTTCCATGCCAAGTGTGTTGATAAATGGCTGAAGGTAAGACAAAATAATCTTACTTGAAATTCATTGTGTAATTCTGGGGGAGAGGGTGCAGATGTTTTGCTGTTCCACTTCATTTCATCATGTTTCGTGTTTCTGATGCTTAGGCTAGAAATGCCAATAGAGTGTAAGCACTGTCTAAATAGAATATTTTTCTAATAATGGATGAATGATTCTTTATAATGAATGTTTCTTTATAATCTTTGGCATAAGGGAAAATGAATATGAAGGTAATTATTTTTATTGACACAACTGTGTTTTCCATTTGCTTAAAACAATGACTGCAAATTTGAGTAATATGTGATATTAAAGAAAACTTGAAAAAAAAGTAAATTGTTACAAAAAGGTGTGATGTAGTGTTTCATGATGATGGTGGCTGTAACTGTTTTACACAGCTTGCCTAGCAAGAATGAGAACCAATACCTTTCCTTCCCCACTTTGCTATTAACATTAATTTCCGAGGCAGATAAAATGTGTTACATGTGTACGTATATGTGTATGCGTGGATACAGAAATGTAATATGTTCAGATAGAAATTATAGTTTTGCAAAACTGTAAACCCATTTAAGAGGATCAGAGCAAAAAAGAAAGGCTCTAGAATCGGGACAGCTCAGTAAGAGCACAGATTAAATAGCAGCGGTAAAGAAGTTGTGAAGTACAAGAAATACAAGGAAGTAGATGATGGTAGACATTTCTAGAGGCTGCATTTAGCCAGATCTACTGTCAACAAGGAATCGATTCCCATCTTGCCTCAGATTTTTCAGTAAAGCTGTTCTATTCAGCTTTAATCTGTGTGTAGTCTGCACAGTGGAATCTGCAATGATCCCAGGTTGATACAGTCCCTAGAGAATTACAGGTGATGTCAGTTGTTTTTACCTTTATGACATTATAAAAACAAGAAAATGCATGTCTTAGGCATACACTAAAATATTCTGTACAGAGAATGAAAAAATACTGACAACGACAATATTCTTTGGGCTAATGAGATACCAAGAATAATGAGAAGGGGTTTAAAAAGTGGGATGTGAAATTGCCCTTGGGCTACAGTACCCTTGGTAATCTAGATCTAAGGCTTCCACAAAATCATCAATACATCTATGCTAGATGTATGCTATTTTATTCACTAACTACAGATTAAAAGTAGATTCATATATATATATATGTAATGTTCTTCAGTGTCCCCCTACTCTTCTTGAACAATGTTCAAACTACGTATGTCAATATTCTCATTGCATGAAACTTTGTAAGTCAGTTATGATGTAGACATTAAGTATTCAGGAGTAGTATTCTCTCCATTTTATGAAAGAAAACTAAGATCATTTGACACAGCCTGTGAGATAGTGGATACTAACGATCTATACAGATTAAGTTGATTTTATAAGCTCTTTTTAAAACAGCTGTTTCCAGGCTATTAATGCAAAAAAATATACCTCTGATTTATAGAATTTGATTTAAGTTTCATCATGTGCCATCTTAGTGAAAGATTTACATAAAAGGTTAGTGACCCAATCTCATTAAAAAAATACTCTTATTTTGCTGCCCATTGGTGATGAGGAAGGGGAAAAAAAAGCTATCTTAGAAAGTTTTGTGGCTTGTATGCATGAAATACCTAATTTGCCTAGATGTTATAGTGCTATATGGAGTACTAAATTTTTCAGTAGTGTGAGCAAGTGAGAGGAAATATTCTCTAACAGTGCATTAGATTGTCCACTTTAATTAATGCTTCACTGTTAAGCAAATTTAAAGACTTATGAGAGAAGATCTAATACAATGAAGGAAACAAGAAGGTTATCCTTTTGCTTTTCCTAGTATTGTCAACTCTCATATTTCACAGTATTTGGTTATTTCTTATTATCCTAGATCCTTTAGTCAAATACATGAGAAATCTGTTCTTCTGTAAAGTAACAGTCACTCTTTGAAAGGAGATCTTGACACCATGACCTGTTTTCACCCGGTTTAGAACCAGCTTAAAAGGACTATTTGCCTTCATATTTAATGGTCTGATAGGAAATGCTGTCTTATATATGAGAAAAGACAAACTGTAACTATATTTTAGCTTATTTTCATGGACTAACACCAAAGTGGTGCAATGGTTTTTAGAGTATTCTAGTAACCCTGTAGTTTTATTATTCTAAATGGAGTTCACTTTAACTACAAATTGCTATAAAATATTAATAAATAAGTTCATTGTGTGGCATTATCTCATTACAGCACAAGAAGTAAGTCTGCCTGACAGAGTGGCAAGTTAGAAGGTCAATATTACATCCACCTTACTCCCTGTTTGGCACTATAGAGCCATAGTAAATGCCAGGAGGGAGGAGTTCATTTAATGAAAGGCACAAGAATACAACCAAATTTAAAACAGATGTTCATGTTGGATCTTGAAAAGTTACTTGACAAGCAGTGATGTGGTGTCCATGAGTATTCATTTTATCCTGGCACAGTAAATTTATTTCTGCAATTCCTATCAGGAAATTACTCCCACTGAATGGTGTTCTGTAGTACAGGTGGTTGCTACTTCATTGTTGACTGAAGTGAATTGCTCCTCATTCATTGAATTTTGAAGAACTTGCCTTTTTATTTTAAAAATTGCATTAGCCAGATTATATCTAGAATCATACACACACAATGAAGTGACCAAGTAGTGATGTTGCCCTCAAGTCTATTTCAAAACTCTAAAGAGAGAGAAATAAATTTTGAGTCATTTCTTTAATCCGTGCTTTATAAAACCAGTGATAATAGTAGTAACTGACAGAAGAAATACAACCTCATTTTAGCTTAGGTTACTAAATAACGTTTTTCAGTAATAACAGATGACTTTCGCTGGACTTAGTTGTTGTTTGGACTGTAAATTCATGACAATAAATTCTGAATTCTGCCCTACAGAGCCACATTGTTTGATGCTCTTTGCTTGTATTGTCATTGAAAAATTTGGTTTCCTTAGGAAGACTTGGAGTTGACAGTGGTTGGTCCTGCACTAACTATGAAATAAGTGTTTGGCGCAGGTTCCCTTCACTTTGCCCTTTGCAAAGGAAATGTTTAGTCATAGTTGTTGTGTGTTTGTTTAGGGCTTTTTCTCATTTGCTAAAATGAAATCGGCCATTATTTGAAAAGGAGAGTGAGAAGGCAGAAATATTTTCCCAGTAGCTTAAGACATGTTACTTCTCATCTGTCTTATTTTTAAGGTATCTATAACAGTAAATGAGTCACAGGACATATTTTCAGTGTGTACTTTACTGAAGGGCCAAATCTAGAACTGCTGGTGTGTGTTACTTGAATACCTGTTTAGTCAGGTCATCTTCTCCTTTTTTTCTTTTTTTTTAAATTCCCCTTTACTAAAACCCCTTGCCTTTTCCCATGGCTTGCTTTCAGCTTTGTCCAAATCTGTATGATGTTTTTTTGTTACAATAACTGAATAAACAAAGCTTGGTGTTATTCCTGATCAGTAGAGCTTGTGACAACATGACGCCCTCGCACAAGATGTTTATTGGCAGCCCAAAGTGGCTTGTCTTGTTTTGATGGGTTTTGCTTGTAGCACACAGTACAGCTTCTTAGCTGCATCCATCTCATTAAAATGTAGTATAGCTGTGAATTTGCATTATTAAAAACGCCCACTTAGACAGAGCCTAATTTGGTGTTTTGCTCCATCTTTAAAGATAAAAGTCACAGTTTATATTTTTGTAAACAATTTTGAATTGGCAAACTCACCACACCTCTCTAACATAACAAAACAGAGTAAAAAATGGGATAAGCATGCTTTGTCTTCTCTTGTTTAGAGTACCCTTGAATTGCTCTTCAGCAGTCACAGATGTATTACATTACTTTAAGAATGTATTTGTCAGTCTAGTAACCCTTCTTTTTTTTCTGGTTTCACAGGCAAATCGCACCTGCCCCATTTGTAGAGCTGATGCTTCAGAAGTACATCGTGATTCAGAATGACCAATCTAGG
>JAWWLT010000092.1:27177560-27197650 GCA_035040995.1 Premnoplex brunnescens
GTCTGGTTAACCCTATTTTGTTTTTCTGGCTTTACAGGCAAATCGCACCTGCCCAATTTGTAGAGCTGATGCTTCAGAAGTGCATCGTGATTCAGAATGACCAATCTAAGAGCACAAATCTGGTTTGGGTGTTTCTGGTCACACGTATATATGAACTCTCTATTGAACTTACCCATGTGGCTTCCAGCCTACCCTTTCTACAAAAGGGTCAATGGACCTTACTTTGCACTGTGTGACTTAATCAATTATAAAGCTTATAACTAGTCTTCACAGTTACGGGATTGTTATACTAACAGTGTGATTGGAACTCCAAAGATTTTTTTTTTTAATTTTTTTTTTTTTTAGCTTAATTCTGTGTGTGCACTAACATTCCCTGGATTCTGTGTGATCATTCCGAGTATTGCTGCGAGATTACTGTGGATGTGATCTTTTAGCATGTGCTTTTATAGAGAAGAAAAAGGAAAAAAAAGTGGTAGCTCCAAACAATATAGCAATCTACCTTATATAGAGCCTTCAGATACTGTGAGTGGGAATGAATGATGTGAGTGTGTGTTTGCCTGTGAGGGGATGTGTGATGTGTGCTTGTGACTGAAGTGTGCATGTGTTTGAGAACCTATATACCAGCATGTACTGAGAACGTATGTGTGTAGTAATAATTATGCTGCAATGTATAATCTTGTGTGTTATTTAAACAGTACTAGTACTGTACACTGGTTCCTTTCCTTGTATTTGCAGTTGCACACTGAATGCAATGGGTGCAGCAATTACAGACATTTAGTATTTCCTCCCCAATGTACTTACAGGTGTAAAGACCTTTCTACCTACTATTCAAACAGCTGTTACGCTTCCCCTGCATTGGAGGCTTTAAGTGTGTACCACTAAAGAATGCATTGATTGTTCTTACATGAGTGACCTTGGGGTTTTTATTATATGTTACAAAGTCTGGATTTTTAAATGGCTGCTTTACAAGTTATTTTATTAATGTAGAGTTGCAATATCACATTTAGCAATATTAACATTTTTGATTGCTAATATGAATATCAATGTTTTTCTGTTTTCCTTTTAAATTTTTCTAGCTGGGTTTGCCAGTTACATGTTTCTTCCATGAAAGGAAGCAGAAAGGACACTGAGGGTCTGGTGGAACAGCTCTTAACTTTTGGCCATTGTACTTGCTAAGGTCATCATCTTTTACCTTATATGCGTACATTCTTTGTCACCTACAAGGAAGTTTGTATGTAACTAAAATAACTTGTAAAAGATTACAATTTTATTCCAGCAACTTCATGAATAAAATACAATTTTTAGCATTTTCTCAGAGAAGTAGAATTTTATATTTTTTTCATTGTTTCACAAGAGAAGGTAGGTTTTGGTCATTAACTGCAGAATTCAGTTGCCCTGATGCTGCTTCTTGCCCTTCCTTATTTTATGATGACTGTAGTAGGAAGAAGGAACTCCCTTGGGTTTTGCAATCAAGTTTCCTGAGCACTCCACTATAGGAGAAAATTGGAACACCTTCCAGGGCAGTGCTGTGAAACAAGAGGTGATAACCTCTATTCAAGTGCTCTGAATAATACTTTATCTGGACTATTGAAAAAAAAATTAGCATTCTTTATAACATTCACATTGTTAACATCTCTGATATATTTTAGCAAAATATTTAGGTCTGCATACACCACAGTTACTAAAAGGATGCACTTTTTGCAATTAAATTCTTCTCATAAATTCAGTGTCATTACTTTGGTTGCAGCAGCACAAGTGGCACAATTACCAGTATTGCTGCCAGTCTCAGCTTTAAGTTTATTCTTTATTATTTCCTATGCTTTTGTATGCTGCTATGCTTTATTACCAGTTATAATTTGAAACAGTGTTAGATGTTCTTCATGCTGGTTTTACTCCTTGAAGATTTTACAGACCAGTCACAGCTCTTGGTGCAGCTAAATAAAAGCACAATTTTGCCCTATTTCAGATGCTTTTTCTTCTGATTAGTTATGCAGGTAGTTCTCAAAAGCAGTCAAGCTTTCTGTACCTATCCATACTTAGGAACACTAAATAAATAAAAATGCTGTTACATCAGCTTCAGAATAATAGAATTTCTCCTCTCTTCCAGTGGAGTTAAAGAATAGGCTTTTCACATTAGCACCTAGCAGGTTAAATTACATATAATAAAATTTATTTTTTTAACAAATAAAATCATGTTGTTTAGAAAGCATATGCCACGCATGTCTTACAAAACTTAGGCTCTTTTATATAACTGCAAAAGAAAAAATTCTGTGTGTACAGATTTAAACATGACTAACACTACTGTGCTTAATAGTATTCAGTTCGAAGCATGAAAAGAGGGTACTTTTTCTAAACTTGATAAAAGTAGACAAGACACATTCTTCTGAAGCCAAGGGGAAAATAGTTCTCTTTCTGGAACCAGAGAAATGTCCCTTTCCCCCCCCGGCCCCCCCTAAAATTCTGTGGGGCAGTGGGAGATCTAGGAGATGAAGGGACTGAGTTGGCAAAACGCTGAAATTAATTGTTGCACTCTTATGGCTCATGTCTTCTGGAATGACTCTTTGGTTTGCATGGGACTCTTGCAGATGAATGTGGACTTGCTTCCTGTGGTTAGTGTACAAACAGCACACATGCTTACGTTCTGAATCAGCTCAGACAAGCCACAACCATGTCCTTGCTGTGGTGACTGTCAGGGGTGGGGATTCATGTTCAGCTGTGAACTGCCATGTGTTATGCACAGCCTGGCATGGTGCCTGACAGCACCTGAATTCAGCAACACTTTTTTATGTTCGTTGCCTTTCTTCCGTCTACTGACTCTTTCTTCTCCAAAAAAACCAAGTTAAAAAAAAAAAAAAAAACACAAAAAAAACAATCCAACCTCTAATATGTTTGCTTTATCATATTGGCACTGCTGTGTTTTTTTGCATAAACTGTCAATTTAATTTGACTTTTTAGTGGATATCAAGGCCTACAGATAATTCCAGTGTCTCATTTTGTGGCTTTCTTTACAAAAAGAAGCAAGGCCATATGTTGTATGTCATTTTGTACAGGCTCTTGAATGTGACTTCACAGTTTTTGATATATTGCATAATACTTGGGATGAGACTTACCAACTGTTTTAATTGTAGAAAACGTTTTTGACCGAGTTATCTTTGGGCCTTTGTAAAAGCTGTGGTTTTTTCCTTAGGTACATTGTTACCTCATTTTGCTATTTGTGTTTCAGATTTGCTAATTATTTTGAAAGCTTATGGGTTTTGTTGGAATCATATTTTGTTAAATGTTTTCTTTAAATCATATGCTATTGTATCATTTAACATGTAGTTTTAAATGTATTATAAATATCTGTAACCAAATCATTTGAAGGCTTGATAAATTTTTAACAAAATTTGTACATTTTTTATGAGAGTTACTAGTAATGCTTTACTAGGTAGTGCAATGAATTTTTATTTTTAATCCCTGTGCCCAGTTTTGGAGTTGAGAGAGTTGTTCAGTAATAAATGTATGATGTACACTTACACAATTTTGTCCTGTTATTTCTCTTAGAGTGGCACTGTCTCCTTCTGTTACTGTGCATGTTTCTATGTGTGATCACACAACTCGAGATATTATTGGCAGCAGCTGCTTGTGTTATAGGGGAAGTTTTGCTACCTTGACTGTAGCACACAGCTTTTTTTTTTTTAATATATGTTGAGAGAGCATAAAAAAATTGATATGAAATTCTGTGTCATATTTTTTAAAGTGTGAGAATTCGTAGTACTCAAAGCCTTGCCTAAAAGCTCTGATTTCTGAAGGTGTTACTGACTTAGTCAAAAGAAAATTTGCAGGGTGGAGGTGCTCCTTAGGCTACTATTTACGCTGTGTTATCAGCTGAAGACTTGTTACACTTTTGCAGTTCCCTAACAATGGTAAATGCATCCTGAATTAATTATGAACTGGATTATCATGTGTTTGGTTAGCCAGGGCCACACAAGAAGCTGGTGGTGAAACAAGAAAACTGAAGAGTTGCCTGGTTTTAATGAGATAATGTAAACTAAGTTGACGGATGTAGTTATTTAGAAGGTTTTCATTTACGGGGCTATTAATAGCTGCATCAATAGCAGGTGTTCTCAGTACTCAGGCATATTTGAAGGTCCACTGGTGTTTTGAGAATCCTTATACGAAGATTCACAGACATCTCTTTTGGATTTATAGTCCTGGATTACAGCTAGGTTGCCCTCTTTCATACAGCAGATGTTATTAATTGACTACAGTATTGAATATGGTTAGTACTGCCAGTAGTACTTGTACAGTTAAATTCCTGGGCAACTTAGAAATACTGGTGACTGGTTTAGAGCCTGTACCAACGAAGACCTGAAGACAGAGCAGGGCTTTTTGTTAAAGATCATAGAATAGCTCAAGTTGGAAGTGACCCATAAGGGTCACGGAGTCCAAATCCCTGTTTCTTGCAGGTCTGCCTGAAAATAAACTGTGTAACTAAGAGCGTTGTCCAAACACTCCTTGAACTCTGACAGACTTGGTGCCATAACAGCATCCCTGGAGAGCCTGTTCCAGTGACTTGGAGCCTGTTCCAGTTTCATTTTGTAGTATCTAATGTCATTCTCCCCTGACACAGCTCCATGACATTCCCTCAGGTCCTGGTCACTGGTCACCAGAGAGCAGAGATCAGCACCTCCTCTGCTGCCCACCCTGAGGAGGTTGTCACCCCTTAACCTTCTCTTCTCTAGGCTGAACAAACCAAGTGACTACAATGCTCCTTGTAAAGCTTGCCCTTGAGACCTTTCACCGTCTTGGTCACCCTCCTTTATGCACACTCTAAAAGCTTTGTATCCTTCTCATATTGAGGTGGCCAAAACTGCACACAGCATGTGAGGTGAGACCACCCCAGTGCAGAGCAGAGCGGGACAGTCCCCTCCCTTGACAGGCTGGCAATGCTTTGCCTGATGCCTCCAGGATGTGGTTGGCTTTTTTGATTGTGAGTGTACATTGTTGACTCATATTCAACTTGTCATCAACCCGAACACCCAGAGATCTCTTTCAGTGGGGCTGCTCTTCAGCCTCTCAACCCCCTGGTTGTACATAGAACTATCATTACCCTGTCTCAGGTGGTGAGTCCTCTTAAATTTCATATGGCTGGCGATTGCCCAGCTCTAAACTAGTCAGATATTTCTGAAAGGTCTCTCTGCACTCCAGGAAGTCTGCAGCTGCTCCTAATTTAGTATCATCAGCAAACTTACTTAACATACGTTTAATTCCTGCATGCAGATCATTTCACGGAATCACAGAGTCAACTAAGGTTGAAAAAGGCCTCCAAGATCAAGTCCAACCTTTGACTTATCACCACCATATCAACTAAACCATAGCACTAAGTTCTTTGTTAAACATGTCCAGGGATTGTGATTCCACCCCCTCCCTCAGCAGTCTATTCCAATGCCTGGCAATCCTTTCAGTGAAGAAATTCTTCCTGGTGTCCCACCTGAACCTCCCCTGGTGCAGCTTGAGGCTGTTTCATCCTGTCACTCGCTGTCTGGGAGAAGAGGCCGACACCCACCTGGCTACACTGTCCTCTCAGGTAGTTGTAGAGAGTGATGACGTCTCCCCTGAGCCTCATTTTCTCCAGGCTAAACACCCTCAGCTCCCTCAACTTCTTCTCATAGGACTTACCTTCCAGACCCTTCACCAGCTCTGTTGCCCTTCTCTGGACACTCTCCAGCACTTCAGTGTCTTACTCAGAACTGGACACAGAACTTGAGGTACAGCCTCACCAGTGCTGAGTGCTGCCCTGGTCCTGCTGGCCATGCTATTGTTGATACAAGCCAGGGTGCCATTGGCCTTTTTGGCCACCTGGGCACACTGCTGGCTCATGTTCAAGCGGCTGTCAACACCACTCCAAAGTGCCTTTCTGCCAGACAACTTTCCAGACACTCTTCCCCATCCTGTAGCACTGCATGGGGTTGTTGTGACCCATGAGCAGGACTTGGCACTTCATCTTGTTACAGCTCATAAAATTGGCCTTGGCCCAATGATCCAGCCTGTCCAGATCCCTCTGCAGAGCCTTTCCACCCTCCAGCAGATCTGCATTTCCACCCAGCTTAGTGTCATCTGTGAACTTCTTGAGTGCATTCAATCCCCTCATCCAGATCATTGATAAAGATGTTAAAGAGGACCAGCCTCAATACTGAGCCCTGGGGAAATATCACTAGACCATCACCAGCTGAATTTAGTTCCATTTACTAATTGAGTGGTTCCAACCAGTCTCTAGGCCCAGCCATCCAGTTAGCTTTTAACCCAGCAAAGGGTGCACCTGTCCAAGCCATGGGCTGCCAGAGTGTCATGGGAGACAATACCGAAGACTTTACTGAAGGTCAGGTAGACAACATCCACTGCCTTTCCCTTGTCCACTAGGTGGGTCACCTTGTGAAAAGGAGAGCAGGTTGGTCAAACAAATCTGTAAAAATGCTATAGATTACAGGACCTAAAATTGAGCCCTGCAGAAACCCACTAGTGACAAAACAAACAAGTATAGCTGACATGAGCTTAGCCGCTACTTCTGTACCAAGATTTTGTCCATTTCCCTCTGGCTGCTGTCTGTTGTCAGCACCACCAAATGCGTATGTCCTGGAAACGACCTCTGAGGTGGAGCACAAGTGTGTGTGAGATTCTGAGCACCCAGGCAACAGCCAAGTCTATTTCGTGTGAACTCTGCCAAATTAGCCAGTGCTCCCAGCAATAGAAAACTAATCTGTTTTGCAAGAGAGTCCACCTAAAATCACTGTGCACTATGTGCACAGACTATACAGTTTGTGCCATAGCAGGGTTCATCTTTTGTAGTATGTCACGTGTTTGTACAACAGGGAGACTGCACTGGAAAAGAGAAAGGTGTCTATCTGTGAGCTTGGCTACTTGCAAAGTTGCACACAAGTATATTGCAGAACAGCTTCCAGGATCATATGTAGTTTGGCCGTGACCAGTCCTATCCTGAACAGAAGGGTTGCCCTCATCTTCCTGATCTGCTCTCTGCTTCCACTCCCTTTGTGTCACAGAACCTCACACTTCCTCAGCTTATGCAGTGTCTATCTCTGCTGATCCTGTGTTCCTACTGCTTGTGAGTCACTTGGCATTCTCCGTAATTAGCTGGTGATTCCTATTGCTAGGTTTTAGTAAATCATGTCACTTCCTCCAGATCCTGCATCCCATGTGCTCTTCTGTGGTCCTTTTCTCCTGTCTTTCTTCCAACTACTGGCTGCAACTCTAGTTTCTCCATCTTGTGAGTCTGCTGTAACCCTTCTTACCCCACAGCTCGCACAGTGATGCACACAACTATGTAACTTCAAAGTGTGGTATCTCCTTGCATCAGATGGCTGTACAGAGTAGGGAATGAGATGCTGGAAAGCAGTGCTATGGAAAGGGCCCTGGGGGTCCTGAATATGAGCCAGCAGTGCCCTGGCAGCCAGGAGGGCCAACCCTGTCCTGGGGGGCATCAGGCAAAGCATCGACAGCTGGTCATGGGAAGGGATTGTCTCGCTCTGCTCTGCACTGGGGTGGCCTCACCTGGAATATTGTGGGCAGTTTTGGGCACCACAGTGTAAGAAAGATATTAAGCTGTTAGAGAGTGTCCAAAGGGGGGCACAAGGATGGTGAAGGGTCTGGAGGGGAAGCCACATGAGGAGCAGATGAGGGCACTTCATTTGTTCAGGAGAAGAGGAGACTGAGGGGAGACCTCATCTCAGTCTTCACCATCCTCATGAGGGAAAGCAGAGTGGCAGGCACTGATCTCTGGTGACCAGTGAGAGTATTTGAGGGAACAGCATGAAGCTGTGTCAGAGGAGGCTTAGGATGGATATCAGAAAAACATTTTTCACCAAGAGGGTGGCTGGACACTGCAATGAGTCACAGCACCAAGCCTGCCAGAGTTCAAGAGGCATTTGGACAATGCTCTCAGGCACATGGTGTGACTCTTGGGGATGGTCCTTGTCAGAGTCAGGAGTTGTACTCAATAATCCTTGTGGGTCCCTTCAAACTCAGCGTATTCTGTGATTCTATGTATTACTGCATCCACAAAACTCGGTGCTTTTTCAAACATGCAAATAAAATGTGAGTCATCAGTTCTAAAATATATATTCTGCCTAAGGCAGTGTTATGTGCTGGCTTTTGCAGTGGATTGCACTGTGCCACTTACACCCTACTGTGTCTCACAGTGCTGTTTCCTGTTCTGAAAGAACACTTGTACCACCAGGCTCTTAGTACCTAAAACAAAATTCAGCAGATTTTCATTTTGAAATGGACTTCTTGGAGAGGTAAAGCACCATCCTGGCACCACCAGAAGAGTCTAAGTTAACAGTTATCCAGATGCTCAAGCAACACAGTCTTCCATGACAAATATTCTGAGAGATACTTCATGAAGCAACTTCCACCTCACTGTTTCTCCCCATAAGTTTTTGTGTCCAGGAGAATCATGCTCACTAAACCCTGTCTGCTAGGGTTTGAAGGATATTTGATTTGGGTTTTTTGAGAAGTAGTTATAGGAAGAATATGAGGAGAGAAGTTAAGAAGCTACTCAGAGCTTATTTGAGTACTAGGAGCTTGGATCATCATATAGTCTTATTCAGTACCTGAAGATAAACTGCTTAGTTGAACAAGTGAAATGAGAAGGAACTGTGCTCAAAACAAGGAATGGAATTTTTTTTATGTGTGCAACAGACTAGTAATGAAATAAGATACATGGAGCATAATGTTTATATGGGCTACCATCTCAAAAAAAACCCAAACTCTAGTTAGCTGTGATAGTTTTGCATAGTAATTAGAAGGTATGTCTGTAAAAATCAATTAAAGAATCATGCTAATTGAAAGAAGCAATTCTGCATATTCGTGCTGCTAAAACATATGCTTTTGCAATATCTGAAGTATTAGTTCTCTCACAACTTGCTCTTTTTCTGCAATTTACTGACCTGCTGTTGATAGACCATATCCCTTTTGTGTACAAAGGATTATTGCTACTCTATTGCAACTTACGCTTCCTTTCTATCTAAATCTAGTCCAACACTGAGAGCCAGAAGCACTTTGGGTCTGTATGACTGTGTTTTGCCTGGCCTAATGACATTTTGCTATGTCATTTTCCATCTGAAGAGCAAGGCCAAATTAAAAAAAAACAAACTTACTGCAAGCTGCTCTTCATCTTCCTCAGCGTACCATTGCACTTTGAGGCAGCATCACCACTTTTAAGGAAACATAGCAGGGAAAGGAGGTTGCAGAGGATGAAAAGAAGTCATTGCGCTTTGTTTTTAACACTTCAGTAGGGATGATGATCAGTTAGCAACAAAGGGAGTAAATGCAGTTGAGTACTACAAATGATACAGCATCAAGAAATAAAGATGTAATTTTTAGTCCTGGATGATGGTTCTCACATACTAAAATCACCATACCATCTGTCTGCTCTTAATGGGATGTTTCATTCAGCAAAAAAATGTGCTTCTACAATGCACAATCATTAACTGTACATGAAAGGATAGGAACTCATACAGCTTCTGTAGGCTTTGACACTTACTGACTAGTACCAATACGATATGCTGGGGAAGTCACACAGCAACACAAATATTCATTCCAGTAATGTATTTGTAGGCCATCCAGTACTGCATGCCCTCACTTTCGTGTAATGTCCTCAATAAGTCATGTCACTGATTTACTAATAGATGAGCAAAACAAATAGAGAATTGTTGTATGACTTCAATTTACCCCAGGGGGAGAGAACATGGGCAAGAGCCAGAAGCAGAGGCCTTCAGGTTAACCAAAGGTCACTCTGAAAGGTTTTTAGTTCGAATCACCCTAAGGTAACAGGTAGAAGTGGTAGAAGTTCTATTTTGACAGAACTCCCTACCTGAAGTGAAAGGCGTAGTCTTTCCTAATCCATTAAGAGAAGAACTGATTATCCACTTTGGTAAATCTTTCTCAGGGTATCATAAATTTGGTGCACAGACAAGATTTGCTTATGCTGATTAAGGAGTCTCTTTCTTAGGAATCCATTTGTACCAAACACCCCTGGGCTGCTGGCCTTTCTAGGGGTTGTCTTACAAGTGGGACTTTGCAGTTGATCTCTCCAATGTGAGCCCATAATTTTGCTCATGATGGATTTTGAAGGGTCTGATGCTAAAGGGAATCTCAGCAACAAGTGTCTGATAGATCACAGTGTCCCTGACTTTAGAAACAGCTGAGTTTGTTGTTGGTACAGGACACCTGGGTTGCTGGAATTTCTGCCCTCAGTTCATGAACTATTAGGTAGATTGCTCTCTAGGAGAGTGGAAATGGAAAGATGCACTCTCATTTTGATCTTGTTTTAGGACCTGGAGGAAAATGAGACAAAGAGTCGTTGAGAAGACTGTACACAGACACAGCAAGCCTCTGCTGTGCTCTGCCCCTTGGATGAGGCAAAATGCATCAACAGGCAGAAGGCTTCTAGTCTCCGTAGGAACTGCAGATGGCAGTAATACAACAACTAATGCTTCCTGAGGAGGTGGAGCAGGCATTCCCTCCACCACCCTGTGCATCTCTCTCAAAGCTGCAGTTTTGTGACACAAAACCTTCTATCAGTGTGAGTTCTACGTACTGCCATTCCTCCTCCTCCCTTTTGTCTTCCCCTGCCTCCCAGAATGGTGTGTTTCCCCTTCAGTAGTAGGAGGCATCGTGGGTTATTGCCAGTCTGAACCAATTTCCTGCCAGTTACAACAATGACAGCACAGAATAGACATTAGCTAAGGACAATATTTCTGTCAGTGTGACGATGCTCCTTGTGAGCTGTACAGACAGCTCAGCCTTGCTGCCACAGTGGCACTGCTGGGGGAAACCTGGTGAGATGCCATCTCTAAGCTGTTTCGTAGACGCTATCATGGATGCTATCAATGTTGCAGAAAGTGTTGAATCTTTTACAGTCCTAATGAAGCTCTGTGGTGCAGCCATGACATCAGGTAATATCCTTCCCCCTCAGAGATATTACTGGCATTGCTATTAGGTGAACAAGACTGGGAGTGCTTTTCTCCTTAGATGGGGCTGTGCAGAGGCACGGTGTCACTGTGGCAAAAATGGACTGCAAATTCACAGCAGATGGACTGTGTAAGGCACAGTGCTTTAACAGGGAAAATGTTTTGCTTGGCGTCTCTTTTGCCCTGCATGTACCAATATTTTATATGAAAGCCAGACTCTGCAAAAAGGAAAGTGCTGTGTAGGAGGATATTTCATTTGAAAGGGCAGTTTCCATGTGAGTTGTTCATGAACAGCATTATTTCATTGACAGGGCATCTACGTTATGGCACATTGAGATGTGTTTGAATACAAGTAAGGCAGGGCTGGCCTAAGTACGTATACACAGCTGTGGCTGTCATTATTTTGTAGTACTTCACAACTTACATCTCAGATGGTAGGTAGATGGTGCCTACGTACCTGCTAATATTACTGGACTCTTTTTCCAAAAATCTGCTTTTCAGGCTGTTATCTATCACAGCTCAGTGGGGCAGTTTTTGTTTCCCTGGAAATTTTCTGAGGAGATATGTAGTGTGCCTTTTGAGTAGGAACTCCAGCTGCTGTACTTTGGCTCCTGAAAGACAACCATCTGCCACTCAGGCAAGAAACAACTACTCTGCAATTGGCAGTGTTGAGCATGTATTACAGAGAACCAATAAACAGGATAATGTCACAGATAATCAAAGGGTAGAGGGTACAGAGAATACCTATTTTCAGAAAATCTCAGTTCCCAATGAATGCAGATATTTCTGTGCTACCTTTGGTGGGCTGACTCAGGACAGTGCTGTTGATGCAACAGTTCATCAATAACCTGGTGGACATAACTGGGAGACCAGAGAGCCTGTGTATTAAAATTGTTTTGTTTGCAGTGCAAAATCTCAAAAAAATTATCTCACTATGTAAATATTGAATATATGTAAATACTGAGTGCCTTCTGTCACAGAGGGTGTGGGCCTGTGCTCTTGCTTCTCTGGAGTCATTGGCTTTCAGCACACAAGCTAAGGATAAACTCTTAATAGATGCTGCTAAGGCCAAGTCCATGGCTGGTACTGGGACCCAGATACATGAAAAGTGTTGTTCACCTCTCCATGATCAGCAAAGAGGTACATTATGCTGTAGGGAGATGTAGGAAGGAGGAAGAGGAGCGGCAGGTTTACAAAGAGCTGCTCCTTCAAAGCTACAGGCCACATTGAGCGTGTGGATGGGGACTGGAATGCCAACCTGATTCCTGCAGGCACAGGTAGCCCAGGATGGAGCAGCTCTGTGGACATCAACAGCAGGACATGGAGCAAAACCTGGCTTGATGGCGTAACTGAGAACTATCTCTCAAGGGGAATAGGAATGCTGCAGAGAAACGTGGGCAGGTTCCTTCACCCCTCCTTTCTTGTTGGACTTGCAGCACTGTTTTGGGGAGCAGCTGGGGATGCATATTTATCCTTTTCTGGCACCTATTTGTTTGCAAAAAAGCTGTGGGCACACTCTCTGGAGGGGCTGCTCGTGGCCGTACCCTGCTGCTGTCTGAGTATGTCTGAACTGCAGCTGAAGTCTTTTTGCTTGGAGGAGTGCTTATAAACAGGTTGCTTTTAATGGCACTGTGTTGCCAAGGGCTGTTTGAGTGAAAAGGTAACGCCTTGCCCTACTATGCAGAGAGAGGAGCCCACCTGGAAGCACACACAACCATCTCAGTTTTGTCAGGGATGCGTTTTTTTTTTCTCAGACCCCACAATAGGGAAAGAGAACAGGATTGCAGCTGAGGCATCTCCCATGGCCCTGTTCCCTGCACTGCTAGTGGGCCCCTGCTCCTTGTATGTGTGCTGCCTCCCAAAGGATGTGGGGGCCTCTGTCAGGCCCTTGCATCCCACTTTCTGCCCTTTTTCTGTCTTTAATTTCCCCTCCTCTATCTGAGATGCCTGTACTGCCAGCAATAGTTGTCAGGACTGAGAAAGGCTTGTTGGGCTGTACCGTGCATCCCTCTGCCCTTTCTATTTGGTGCTTGAAAGGGTTCATCTGTACACAGCCAACTCAGTGACACTACAAGGAGAGACAAAATTTTCATGAAAGTCTGAAGTAATTTTGACACTTCTTTAATGCATACTGTATTTCCACAATACTGCAGAAACCATATGTTGAAAAGTATGTGTTTGAGAGTATATTTTGCCAAAAAAAATCAAGAAATTTATAGACTGATATTTTTCTGATAGCCTAGAAAGATTTTCTCTCTTTTTAAATTAAATAGTGGGCAACTAAGCTATAAAATAGTTCTTACTTTCATTTACTTTCTTAACGAAAATGTCAAAACACAAAGAACATTCAGCGCCAGTAAAATTAGGGACTTCAAAATTTTATTTGTTTTTCAGAAGAAAAAACTTGAACATGAAAATTGGATTCATGTAGCACTGCTAAGACGTTTTTCTAATTGTAAAATTAGATTACTTAAAATATACACACATATGCACAATTTTCCAGAGGGTTCTCTTGACTCAGAATAAAATCTAGAAAAGAGTAATGCTGAGGCAAACCAAACCAAGATGGACTCTCATTTCTGCAGTAGAAACTATGTCTCTTTTCAAGCCAGAAGGAAGGGTGACTTCTACTGAAATCGCCGCAGTGTAATACAGGATCCTTCACTTCAGCTGTATTTAACATTCAGCCCTTGTGTAGCAGGGACTCAAGGCTGTTCAATGTGTACACATGGTGTGTTACTGCCATTCAAATTACAGTCTCCAGTGTCTTTGCCAAAGTGATGATTCCTTTTGGGTTTGGTTTTGGATTTTTCTGATTGGTTTGGTTGTGTTTTGTTTGTTTTGATTTGGGCTTTTTGGGGGTTGTTTTGGTTTTTTTTTTCCTTTGGTTTTTTTTTGTAGATGGCTGCAAAAAAAGTTCAGACCTGCACCAGAATCTGTAAACTGTACACTAAAATGGACTTCACTCCTTCCCTTCACCCCTACTCTCAAGTAGAAAGATGGAGTCAGAATTTGTATTACGAATTTTCTATACAAAGAAATAGAGAATGCTATGGCTAAATAAAAGTCAGGTCTCTGGGTCTCTGTTACATACCACCAGCAACAAATTCTGCAGAAATGCACCCCTAGCTTGCAGAAGGCTTATTAGATGTAAAGTCTGAAGAAGGAAAGCATCATTTCACCTCAAAACTAACAGAAGACTTAAAGGCATTCTGACCTCACCAGCCCAGCCCACACTTCTTTCCCAGCAGACTTTTACACTGATGTGATACTGAATCATGGAAACGTTTTAACTTCTTGTTTTCTTCTTGATTTTGCTTTTACTTCTCTCCGCTGCCTGTGATGGGGGATGATTCTTCTTTGCAACAACAGCCTAAGGTATGGTCTGAGGAATTTAAACCTGTTTTGAGAGCTTAATGTTGTTCCCTACAGAGATGAAAGTGGGAACTGGATGCAAAGAGCAGGGCATCTCCTGCTCTTCAGCCCTCTCACAGACACAAGTGCAGCAGCACTTTCCCCCAGAGTCAGATAGTAAAGTACTGGGGCGAGAGTACATCTTAGTGATTATAGCAGCACCTGATCATCCAGCAGTGTTTACACAAGCATTATATAGTTTTATTGCAACTCTCTCCTCCACAATAAACAATTTAAAACTCTAAAAATACACTCTAATCCTTTGTAATTGGAAGTGCCCTAGGTACTGATAACCTGAAAATTCTAATGCTGCAAGTCATGGGCCCTGATAATGTCCTTACAGACAATCTGATGATGTTGTGTGGATAGATAGAATAGAATGCCTCAACTGCTAGACACTGAGTGTTGTTATTAGATGTATGAAGTCTGGGTGGCTGCTGGGCTTAGTGCCATTTCCTCAGGGGATGATATTTAGCCCAATGCACCTTAACGTTCTTATCAACAACAACCAGGGCAATTGGATGGAATACGCCCTCAGCAAATTTGGTATCATTACAAGGGAGGGGGTGAAGCAGGGGATGAGGAAGGATGGAGTGGCTGGCAGGGTCACTCTTCTGAGGGACAGTGATATGCTGCAGAAGAACACCAGCATGAATCTCACAGAGATCAAGGCAGGCCTCTGGGTTTAGACAACCCATGAAGTAACTCTGCAAAAATTAAGGCTGGGCAGCACACACTGGGGAATAACTTTGCCAAAAAACGAATGAGAGTCCTGGGCTGAGTATCTTCCATCAGTATTGTGTGTCTTTGTGGTGATGGAGACCAAGCACATGTTGAGGAACACATTTAGCCCAGCGTGCAGCTGCAGTGGGAGCAGCAGGTTGAGCTCTGGATGGGAGCCTGAGCCAAGAGGCCATGAACTGGCACTGACCCTTTGCACAACAAAGGGAACAGTGACCTGTGGCCCAGTCAGGGATACAGAGACACAGCAGGACCTGATAACTCAGTAGGAAGACCTCAGGCTTTCACGCACGTAGACTGTGAGGGTATAAAAGCCCAGTAATCCTTTCTTTCAGAACCCTCCTCACAGGCACCAGCTCAAGCTGTTCTACTGCTGCACCACGATTAAATTACTTAGAGCAACCAGAGGTCTGAGACAGTGCTATGGGAAACCTGGGGTCGATGCAGGGCACCCGTGGGAGGTGATTGTGGGGCATCCGTGGGCCCACTGGAGCTGCCTGCTGTGAAGGGGCTTTGGTCCCAGCAGTGACAGTCTCTAGTGCTGGGAGTGTGACGGCCAGAGTGCTCCTGAATGGTCAGACAGGGAAATTTCCCTAACATTTTGGTGACCCAGATGGGACTCTAGGCTACAACCTCCGGAGCCTCCCTTCTCCAAACATCCAACTGCTGGGTGAGTTCACCTGGGATCACTGGAACAGAGAAGATACAAAGGGTGAATGTTAACATTCCCTCAGCAGATTCTGTATAAATTTTAAGTATGGCTTTGTGTCTCTCTGTTAGTGCAGCATTTTGTACAGATCTGGTGAAATTACTGGTAGGGGTTCAAGTACAGGTGTACAGCCTGACCAGCGTAAGGAGCAGAGAGAGGAGGTGGAAAGTCCCTCGTAAGGTGTGAGATGAAAGCTGAAGTCTCTTGTATGGCACAGAGAATTTGAAATAGCATTTGAAATGATGGGAAATGAACCCATTATAGAAGATAACCTTGGCAAAGGTTGTGCAAAATTGTGGGTAACTGAAACTGAATACTTGTGCCTGGCATGTTGGAATAGTCAGTGGGCCAAATCCATAACTGGAGGATAAGGACTGGCTCTAAGGGCTTGGACATGAAGCGGGGCTGGGCAGTGATTCTGAACGCATGGGGCCGTTCCCCCTGGGTCTGTCTGGCTGCGTCAGGCACTGTTGCTGTGCACCACTGCCCCTCCCCACCCTGCTCACAGCCCTTTTGGTCAGAATCCAGCACTGGAGTCCAGAATGTTCCTGCGACATGAGCATGGCCAACCTTGATGCGGTTCCACGGGACAAGGTCCCTGGGCTGGTGCCCCACCTAAGCCAACATCCAGTGGCCAACTTGGTACAAACCAGGGGCTTTTCCATGGGAACAAAGTGTGGCAAAGGCCCCCAGCAGGTGCAGACATGATGTAATTCCTGCCCAGTGCACTGTAATCAGCAGTTGGGCATGGGTCAGTCGGTCATGAGTGACAGGTCAGTGTCCTTCCAAACTCCCTGACCTCTGCCAATCAGAGTCAGCAGTTGGGTTTGGAGCTCTAAATCCAGAGTGGCAGAGATGGGTGCCACGGGGTGCCCAGTGTGGTGATGTAACCAATTGCAGAGAAGCCACCAGGAGCCCTGAAGAGAGCTCTGACAGTGCCTGGTGAGCTATCACTGCCCCATGGCTGTCTGGAGGAGGGGGTGCCAGTCTGCACTGGGCTGTAGCCATATCTACAGCAGGTATCCAAGGCTAACAGCCCATCTCCTACCACTTCTTTGTGAAGCAATTGGTACATGGACAAAACATGTCTCTGGAGAATGCAAAGACACCATATGAGTCGTTCACCCTCTGTTCCTATTATGGGCACGTGGAGTCTCTTCCAAAAGGGAGATTCAGAATGATCTTCATGTAGAGGCATGATCATCTTCAAAATATACGCTATTTGTAACAATTTGAATTGATTGTTGTGGTGTAAGCTGAAATACCATGCCAAGAGCAGCTTTTCCAGGTGTATGTCAGCTGAAACACGGCTTTACTTTCTGTGTTTATATGCGACTTCCTGTAGATTAGCACTTGCTAGTAAAGGTGGTAATTCTGGGTGCATTTAAAAAAAAAAATTGGAAATGAGAAAATGATTTAAAGTTCTTTTGTGTTTTTCAGGAAACAGGTTAGGCCCATTGAATCTGCAGAGAATTTTGGCACTTAACATACTGCAGTCAAGGTATAAAATTAGCAGGAAAATTGGTTCTTGTACAATATGTAGATGATTTGTCATGAGCAAATTGTGATGAAAATGTTTGTATATTGGACACTCTCCATTTATGTAATTGCCCTGGTGAAAAGGGAACAGCGTGCATTTCCATCCAAACTTCAGCTGTGTCAGAAAGGAAGTTGAGTGTTTAGGCATTATTTTGGGAAAGAGGCAACAAATGACAGATTCAGAAAAACAGAGGCCATGATTAAGCTCCCATATCCAGTCACAAAAAGCATGTATGAGATTTTCTCAGAGCTGTGGGATTTTGTCAGCCATAGATTCCTGTGTTAGAGGCATTGACTAAGGCTTTGAATGAGGCAACCAATCAAAAAGAGATAGAATCTATTGCATGGGATCCAGAAAGGAAACAAACTTGTAAAAGCAGCTATGGTGTCTGCTCCTGCTCTTGGGTGCCTTGGTTATACAAACCCCTTCAATCTGTATATACATGAACATAAAGGAATAGCCAGTGAAGTGGTAACAGAATTTGGGACCGCATCAGAGGCTGTTTGCATATTACTCAGTTCAACTAGACCCAGCTGCAGCAGAAGCACCAGCCTGCACTAAGTCAGTGGCAGCAGCAGTAGTAATATTAGCAATTAGATATTCCCCTTATCCTGGGACATGCTGTAACAGTCCATGTCCCACATAACGTGGAGATGCTGTTGAGGCAGTCTTCAGTCTGAGCTCTAATGCCACAATGGGCACACAGAGAACTGATCCTTGTAAAGGCAGGTAATGTGATCTTGAAAAGGTGTAACATCTTGAGCCTAATGCCTCTACCTGATGACAGAGAAGGACATCATCAGTGTGAGCAAGTGATACACATTTCAAGTAAACCACAGACTAATTTAGCTGATGTTCCCTCCCATAACTCAGATCTAGTTCTATTTGCAGGTGGCTCATTCTACTACCTGCAAGGACAGTGAATGTCTGGCGATGATGTGGTGAGGCAGGTACAGGTAACAGAAGCATAACCACTCCCAGCAAAGACGACAGCATGACGAGCATGACTAGTACCTTTAACATGTGCAGCACATCTGGCAAGAGGGAGACAAGTCAGCACCTACACAGCCTCTCAGTATGCTTTTGGGGTCTATCATGCAACAGGAATGTTATGGAAAGAGTAGGGATTTTTCACATCAGCAGAGAAAGAGTATCTAATGGAAAAGAAATACACAACTTACTAGAATCACTACAATTATCTGTAGAAATTGTTGCAATGCATTGCCCAGCCAACAGCAGAGGCACTACAGGAATTGATAGAATAAATGTTAATGAATCCACTAAAGTGGATACAACCAGAAAGCTGCAGCCTCTGGGAGACTGTGCTCTTGTGGCTCCAGTTGCCCAGAGGGAATGGCCAAATTTGACAGACTCTAAGACTGTGTATGAGAGACACTGCTCAGCAGAAGAAAAGAGGCAATGGGAAAAGCAGGATACAATGCAAGATGATGATGGAATATGGCCAATTCTGACAAAGAAATATTTAATCTGTGTAGCTAGATGGATTCAAAACAAGGTCTGAGAAGAGGCACCAATCAGAGGCAATAGCTAGCCAAGTTTAAAACATAAAAACAACAAAAGAAAAACAAAAACAAACAAAAAAACCCCCAAACCAAAACAGACAAAAAAAAAAATGAACAGCTCCAGGAATTTATGCCACTGCAAACAGCTTCTGAACTTGCAAGAAGTTCTCAAGTATCAGAACAAGCTCAGAGTTAGGAGGGAGAGCTGTGGGCCTATTTCCCTTTTCAATGAACTGCAAATAGACTCTGCAGACTTGCCACCTATGACTGAGTGCAAGCATTTGCTAGTGATAGTAGACCAGCTATCAGACTGGGCAAAAAACTTTCAAACAAGAAGGGCTGACACAGCAAGAGCAGAAAAGGCTTTGACTAAAGGAAGCTATACCTAGGTATGGGATTCCAGAGTCAATTGAATCAGACAGAGGTGTTCATTTTACAGCTAATATAATCAATCAGCTGCATAAGTCTTTGGGAATAGAGAGAAAATTACATATACCATACCACCTACAATCTTCAGGACAAGTAGACAGGATGAACAGGACATTAAAAGATAGCAAAAACATGCACATCTACTAATCTGAAATGACCAGAAGCCTTAAATTTGACTCTGTGGAATGTTCAGAATATTCCATGACCAGCCATAGGACTAACATTGGTAGAAGTTCTCTTGAGAGAATACCAGGAATTTATAGTCCATTTAGGACCAGCCTGTTGGATGGGGACGAATGCCTGACTCAGTATTTATATATATCCAGGAAGGGTTCAAAGAGTGGAGGAAGTGTACACAATAGCATCAGCCCAGTCCAGTTTGATATACAACCTGGGGATGAAGTGTTAATCAAGATGTTCTCACAAAAATGCAAATTAGAACCTAAATGGGAGTGACCATATACTGTCCTATTGTGTTCTTACTTTGCTGGTAAAATTTTGGGTTAGAAAAACTGGATACATCAGTCTCATATCAAACATGTATTGAGCGATTAACCAGTTTGTCAATAACAGACATTAGAGACTCTTTCGTGATCTTGTCTCAATAACAATTTCTGCCCTATGACAATCTTGTTATCCTTAATTCTGTGTTGCCGTAGGCCTCAGATGAGAGAGCTTACCATAATGTTTAAAAGGCATAGTTAAAATATAGTTTGTCCCTGGCTGTCTTTGTCCCCAAAATGCTGGTAAATGCCCTCATTAGT
>JAWWLT010000092.1:27199419-27221737 GCA_035040995.1 Premnoplex brunnescens
GCAGTGGGAGCTGCAGGTTGAGCTCTGGGTGGTGAGAGCCCCAGGCAAGAGGCCAGGAACTGGCACTGACTCTGCACAACAAAGGGTACAGGAACCTCTGGTGCCAGCCAGGTGACCAGACACTCAGACACAGCAAGAGCCAAGGCCTCAGCAGGAAGATACCAGACTATTGCATGCTCAGACTGTGAGGGTACATAAAACCCAGACAGACCTTTTTTCAGGGTCCCTCCTCGAAGGCACCTGCTCAGGCTGTTACTGTGTTACTTCCCCAGGAATAAGTTGCTTTAGGAATCCAGAGCTTTGAGTTTCTGCTTTCGGAAACCTGGTCTGACTGTGTGAGAGTGGTGTGTGTAAGGAATCAAGCAGGGAACCCACGGGCTCACTGGAGCACGTGCCGACTGTGAAGGGACTTCGGTCTCAGTGGTGACAGTCGCTGATGGCTGGAGTGTGAGTGCCACAGTACTCCTGAATGATTGGATGGGAAAGTTTACTTAACACGTACGCTCCCCTAGACAACACACACATTGACACCACTAAACAAACCCTTCTGCAAAAGTCACCGTGACAGTAATGGAGCTGAAGCTTACTATTTCCAAAAAGACATGGAACTGGACTTGTTCAGTCTCCATCAGAGAACTAAGTGCTGTCCACAGCTCCCTTTTGTGAATAGATTGAGAAGATGAGGCTGAAACTCTCTTTGGAAAGGCACAGTGAAACTACATATTTCGTAGTGAGAAAAATGTTCATTGACACTACAAAAAGTTTTCTGTGATGACGGTCAAGCACCAGAACAGGGTCCCAAAGACACTGTGAAATTCTTATCTTTACTGATTTTAAAGCAGGCACTAGTACTTTTCTTTGTGTGCGTGGAATGAGAGTGAACGATCTCCAGATATCCCAATGACTCTTAAGATTCCATAATTCCAGCATGGGGTCTGTATGAAGAACTTTTGGAGAAAATCCCTGACTTTCGTACATGCAACACACTTTCTGAATCTTTGATTATGTCATCAGCTCTTTTGCAGGCATGAGATTCTGCCTGCTTTCAGCAAGATTGCCTTGCTTCTCAATGCTCCACATTCTCATGTATTAATATACATACTGACTCAAATGTTCCACCACAGCAGTTATTTTTTAAATATCTTCCTGTTTTTTCACACCTTTTTTTTTCTTGTGTGCATGTCAGTACTTTTTACTGCTTTTATTCCCAGAAAGAGGAAAGCAGATTAAAAGACCTGTATGAATTTGGTTGAATGTAGCTAAGTTTTGTCCAATGAAAGTGTGCAAACCCGGTAAGAGCATGAGCACTTTATTCTGATTTCTATAAATGAGACCTTACAGAGTTTTCAATCCTAATTGAAAAACAGAAAGCGACAAAACATACCCTGATGACAATTTCTGTTCCATTTTTGTATCAGATAAGTGTTTTGCTGAGCAGCAACCCTGACGCTCATCCTTCATCCACACTGCAGAAACTCCACAAAATAGTCAATTTTCCGACGCGGCCGAAAGCAGCTCGCAGGGCAGCGCCTCTGCCGCTTCCAGGGGCCGCTCTGCGGGCACCTCCTTCCTGCTCGGCACCCACGGCTGCATCCCCGCCGGGCTCTGCCCCGGGGCGTGACGCGGGCCGGCCCCGCTCCGCCGCCCGCCCCTTCGGAGGACAGGAGGCTCGGTGGGACGGCGGGGCGCACACCGCTCCCTCCGGCCGCCCCGCAGCTCCCTCCGGACCCGCATCCTCCGCTCCCTCCCGACCCGCATCCTCCGCTCCCTCCGGACCCGCATCCTCCGCTCCCTCCGGACCCGCATCCACCGCTCCCTCCTGACCCGCATCCTCCCCTCTCTCCGGACCCGCATCCTCCGCTCCCTCCCGACCCGCATCCACCGCTCCCTCCTGACCTGTATCCTCCGCTCCCTCGGACCCGCATCCACCGCTCCCTCCCGACCCGCATCCACCGCTCCCTCCGGCCGTCCCGCCGGTCCCTCCGGCCCCGCACCCTCCCCGCGGCCGCCATGGCGCAGGGGGGCCCGCGGGTGTGCGGGGTCCATGCGGGGCGGCCCCTGGAGCTGTTCTGCGAGGACTGCGGGCGCTGCGTGTGCGCCCTGTGCCCGGCGCTGGGAGCGCACCGCGGGCACCGCGCCTGCCTCCTGCCCGACGCCGTCCGCAGCACGCAGGTGAGTGCGGGGCTGGGCTTTGTTCTGCCGGGGGGAGATGGTGGCAACAGTGTCACAGTAGTAGGCCAAGTATCGTCAGCTATTAGCCTTGCTTTGTTTGCCTTATGAACAGCCGGAGATGAAGGTTTGTTGTCCCATCAATTCTGTAAGTTGTGCTGGCTAGCAGAACAAAGTTTCTGTACTTTCTGTACTTTGACGAGTGCTTTGTAAATCCCGTATGGACAAGGATCAGCCTCCTGCCACTACACAAGGACGTGCACCGGAGTGAAAGAGTTAACCTGTCACACCTGAGCGCCCATGTAACATGTATAAATCAAGGGACAAGTAGGAAGTGAGACTGACTGTTAGCTATCATACAGCACCATTTATCCTCCAACTTTGTGTCTGAGCGTTTTCTTTGCAGACCTTGTGTGTGGAATCAGTGGAACTTCGTTGCCCTGGGGAATTTGTTTTTATTGCCAGACTGGAAGCACCTTTGACAGAAACATAGATGCCACGGGAGGAAGGCCGTTTCTGTTTATCCCCCTTCCTCACCACCTCACAGCTTGCTACACTACAGTGACTGCCCATGCAGAGTACCTGTTCTCTGATAACCCTTGGATGGGGAGCAGGGGTGTTGTGGGTTAACCCAGTTAACAACACAGCTGTCTGCTTACTCCCCCTCCCTTGCCCAGTAGGAGCAAGAGAGACAGGAAAACGAAATGAAGACTAAAATAAAGAAAATTCATGAGCTGAGACAGAAATAGTTTAATAAGTGAAGAAGAAGTGGAGGAAAAGAGAAACAGAACAAAAGTGATGTCTAGGTGGTTGCTTGTATCTCCTGTGTGCAGACCAATACCTAGACAGTTCCCTACCAAAAGATGGCGAGCCAGCCTAACAACCCCTACCTTCCAGTTTTGTTTCTGAGCTTGTCATTATATGGCATGGAATATCTCTTGGGTTAGTTTGGGTCATCTGCTTGCTTGCATCCTCTTCCAGCCTTTTGTGTAGTCACATTTGAAACACAGCACCATATGAGCTCCTATGAGAAGAATTAACTCCATCCCAGCCACAACCAGACCACGGGTTTTTCCCTGAGCTTTATTTCTTCATCCCACTGTAGCAGTCCATCAAATATCCTGAGGAGGCTTTGCAAACTTGCCCAATACTTCCTGCTTGTGCTTTTGTTTTAGTCTGGACAGCCTACCTGGAGGCTTGCTGAGGCCTGCATGCTGTGGTGTTAAGCTTGGGAGGCTTAAAAAATTGTAACACAGAGGTTTGATGTACAGGAGCTTTTTTGTTTCCCTTCACAATTTCATAGAGCTCCTTCCCATTCCTTCTGTGGTATTTTGGAACAGTGTTATTCAGAGGTTTCCTACAGTAGGAAAACAGTAGGAAAAAACAGTTCCTACAGAACTTCCTGCTTGGAAGTTCACAAAGATTGTGAGCAGATGCACAGGTCGTGCTAAAGTCCTCTGGCATTTTATTACACTTCATGTTAGAGAGCATGACAAGGGCAGAGGGCAGTCACTAGGCTGCAAGCAAACAGCAGCACAGGGGCAAAACCATCGAAGGCGTCTGAGCAATGCAGAGCACTCTTCCTGCCCGCTGCTGTGCTTTCATCCAAAGCACCCCTTTTGCGGCTGGGAACTCACTACCGTGTTTGCATTCCCTTCATGACACCGGGGCAATGTGTGGATTTTGCTGTGGCAACCTGATTTGAGCCAGGGTAAAGTGTACAGAGTTACAAGTTGTTCTGGTTCCCTGGGGGCTCTGGTGGACACAGGGGAGCACACACTGTTGATAGAGTCGTCTCTGAGCCAAATTAGGAATTGAGCAGTGTAAAAACTTGTGTTCCTATGGGAACACTCTGCCCCTGGGAAGTATCTGCTGACATCTACTGGCTTAAGTCTTCAGCCAGTTCATGCACAAACTATCAACAGTTGTAGCCTAAGAGATGGTATTTTGGCGAGTGATTTTGTTTGCTGGGAGCAGTTACTCTGTACAGCCCTTGTGATACAACATCAGCCAGGTAGCACGTCTTCCACAGAGGATCTGCCACAGCACTTTTAGCAAATCCTACTTGTGAGTGCTAAGAAGAGATGGGAACTGTTGTGTGAGATCCATCAGCTGCTTCATCCCTGGATCTAAGGTTGTATAAAATCATCTAGAAGGGCACTCTTTGTGCTCCTGAATGCAGGATGTAGGATTGCCATCCTTTGCACTTGATACATGTCCTGTGAGCCTGACTGGAGCTGGGAGTCTCATCTCTCAGAAATCCCTGTTTTTATAGTGCTTTCACTTGAATGACTTAAGGCATACAAGCAATCCCTAAAGGAATGGTTTTGGACTTGTTTCCTCAGGGTGAATGACATGGGTTGCCTGGCAGTGTGTCAATTGATAAGAAGCAGCTCTTTCATTTACCTCTAAGGAAAGTAATGCTTAACCAGAAATGTTTGGGGTTGGCAGAAGTATTTGCATACATTTTTGTGAGACACTGAGTGCCTCATGTGTTTTAATTGCAGAGAAGGAAGACTGAGGTTTGCTCTTTGCTCTTTGTCAGTCTTTGAGGCAGGAAATATGGCCTGGGTTGCAAAATAAATTAAGGAAGGGTGATATCTAGTAGAACTTCTGAATCCTCAAGTGATGCACAATTCTTCTGGTTCTTCAGAGACAAGACTGGAAAGCTGTGGCTGCAATGTATAGCATAACATGAGTGGCTTGGTCTGTGCAAGAACATTCATCTGCTTGCACAGATGTATCTGTGTCAAAGGCCTTCCAGATGCAGTCTCTGACTTTTGCTGGGAACCCATTTTCTTTTGATTCCATCATAATAAAATGACGAACTGCGTGTGTTTTCTGAGGAGGCACATGTCAGAAATGCAGACTGTCAAACATTAAACAATGCTTCATCCTCAGTTTGTCAACCCTGCAGAGTTTAAATGCTGTGCTGCCCTGAGGGTGTTGCAGTGAGCTGGTACATGTGCAGGGAGATGGTCTTAACTGGGTTGCAGCTGCAGAACAGAACAGTGATAACAGGTACAGCTGGAGCTACCTTTCCTGAGAGGCTCTGTTTCAGCATTAGTGCACTGAGAGCATGGGGCAGCATTGCCTGGATCTTTTATGGTGCTGGTGACAAAAGTACATCAGCAGATACATTAAGACTGTTCAGCCTGCTGGACAGAGGACAGCCAGTTTCAGAGGGCTGCGAGTGAGAAACTGCAGGGCTGGACATAGCAGAACATTAATTATGCTATGCCAGGCACACCACAAGTATCACCATCAGCCAAGCAGATGGTATTTGCTCTTGTAGGCACTCAGACTGTAGTACCCCATTGTAGTGATAGTGGGGTATATCTGATTGGTCTTTTCGGGAAACATCCTAAACCTGCACTGGATTTTGACTAGATGGAGCCTCTGAATAAAAGCACTTGGTTAGCTGCCCTTCAGCTGCTAAATGAATTAGCATGTAGTCTTGAAATGCACAGCATCATAGATTTAAATATGAAAATGTTTTTTTCACAATAGATTTTCCTGTTCCTTAGAAAGGTCATGCTAATTTGCAGAACTCTCCAAATCTTACCCATGTGGCCACTAGGTGAAATGTTGAAATTCTTATGATTCATGACTATACTGTCCTTAATAAGCTTCATAAACTGAGTATTTCAGTGATATACTCCCCTGTATGGAAAACGAGCTGGATATTGATTTCTGTTTTTCACAGACATTGTTGTGAAATAGTATTGTATTTTGTTTCATTGCTGTATAGGAACTCATGGCATTGTGCTTGAAGGATCTAGAAGAAAGAAAAGAGCAAGAAGCTGCTAACAGAAGGAGCATAGAGCAAGCTGTGAATGATGTGAAGGTAAAGTGTGTTTTCCTTCCCCACCCCGATGGTCATTTTCCAGCCAGAGACATTTTGATTTCTCTGTAGCTATTCAAAGACCCAGATACTTACTGCTTCTCAGGAAAAGAGTGTATTCCCTGTATACATCATAATATATTACACTATCAAAGGGAGAGAAGAGGGAAAGAGTCTTCAAAGATCTGGTACTCATTCCCTAATCAACTGAACATCTCTTGGAAGAACAATGTTGAAATTTCTGTGCAGAGGAATAGCAGATAGCCCCAGCTGCATATGTTGTTCTGGCTTCATTGATGTGTATCACATTGCACTGAACTGCATTATCGAGAGCTTGAGTAAACACATGAACATTGATTCTATCTTAAGACCAAGAATGTATGCTAAGCTGCACCTCATTTACAGAGCATGAAAGGGCTTTTGCTCTAAACAGCATCTCTAAGCAGCTCTGTTACAGAAGAGTCAGTAAGAGCTGGAGGGGGCTCTAGAGATTTGGTTTGCTGTCCCTTTGTTTTGAAGGCTTTCTCTTCCCAGCAGCTCCTTGTTTCTAGCTTGCTTTGAAAAAGGTCAAAGTCTTGGTACTGAAGGACCAGGTCTGCTTCTTAGTTGCACTTCGTATGTGACCCTGTAAATTCCAGCTGAAAACAGCATTTTCTGCATAAATAGGCATCTTGGAATCTTTCTTCAAACTTTTCCATCCAGACATCAGCAAGTAAATCCTGTCTACCTTCCCTTAAGGGATAGACACATATTACTGAAGAGATGTAGAAAGATCAGTAAAATTCAACCGAAATGCAACACTGAAAGCCTGTAAGAGAAATGTCTGAAATATTTATGGTCTGTTGAGTGTGAGGAGACACTTTTCTGCTTCACCTATAGGCACATGCCAGTATGATCAAAAGGCAGCTATCAGAAAAATTGACTGAGCTCCAGTTGCTTCTTCGGGAAGAAGAGAGTGTGGCAAAAAACTTCATTGATGAAAAAACTCAGCAAGCCCTGGGAACACATGATCAGCAATTGGAGGCCTGTCAAGAACAGATTGAAGCCCTAGAGACCTTCTCATCTCGAATCAGACAAATACAACAGGATCGTGATCCTATTCAGTTGCTGGAGGTGGTATTGTGTGATCTCTTCTCATAGTCTTTGTTAAACTGCTCTAGTGAACTCTTCTGTAGATCACTCTGTATGTAAGCAGCATCTTTCTAACCGCTTTTTAATTTTTTTTGTGTTGGTGTTTTGGTGAACCAATTTAGTTCCTGATTGTTGTTAGGTGTTTCTGCTATGGCATTGATTTCAGGCCTGTATAAAATTCATGGTCAGTTTTAAGCATATATGGAAGAGAGACATATGTGTCCCTTAATCTTGAAGACAAATGCTGAATCAGGTCTTTCCCTGTCCAGTGTAATACAAAGGTCTGAGGAAAAGTAGCCCTATTTGGAACCTCAGGAGGAAGGCTAAAATGACTTCCCTCTTTCACTGCAAGAGATCCTTATCACCGTATGCAGTAGCCATCACTGTACTGGAGGGGGCAATGTTTCTCTTTTTGCCTACAAATAAATGTCAGCTTCTCCCTCCTAGTGATCTTATGATCTTCACCTTCCTTGGAAAGATTATGATGCCATGTGCTTATGCCCTGACACAAGCCAAAGGAAACCATTCATCATGGGAAGGCCTCTGGTGCATTTTTACATCCTCGTGATTTGATGGACTTGAGAGTTTTCATTGTTATGAGTGAAATGGCCCTGGCATTCTGCTGTTTGTGCTACCAACTTACCTCCACATGGGAAGCTGCTCTTCATGATTTTGGGGAAATTTTTTTTTGTGGGGAAGGTTGGATTTTATTCTTTAGATTGCTTTTAAAACTTAGTGGTTTGATTTTTCCATTGTTGGGATTTCCCATTAAGGGTCCTAGCCAGGCTAAACTCATTTCCGTCCTGGAGGGCCTTGTTTTAAACCGTGACTGCTGGGTTCTCCATCTCTGAGGTGGCCAGTGGCTCCATTGGCATGGTAAGGTAATGAGCTAATAGGCAGGATGAAACAGCAAAGGTTGCCTGTTACGGCCCACAGGTTTACCTAGTGATGGAGCTATCCTTGCTCTGTGGTGTGTGGGAGCTGGGAGGGAAGAGTCCTTTCATGTCACTGTCTCTGCTAATTGGAGAATTTGGCTTTCTGCCCTCAGAATTACACAGAAATCAAGAAGGAAGTGAAGGAGTCCAGGCACCTGTTAGAACAGTGGCATCCAGTACCTCTCTCGTTTGAACACATACTTAACCATTACAAGCAATTCATCAGAGTTCTTCAGTCCATTCTAGAGAAACCACTAGAAGCCCGGCTTAAAGAAGGTACTTGGGAGTGTGCTCTGAGTTTTGCTTTCTTCTGCTCTCTTTGTAAATAAAATGCAGTGTATAAGTAAGAGCAGGACTTTTACCAAATCAGCTGGGGAAAACAGCAATGTTTTAGGCATGGTTACTGTTTTCTGACAGGAGAGGTTTAACGGCACTAGTGGAGGTGATTTAGGAACATAAGAATTTTCTCTTCTGACTCTGCAAATGGTCTTTTGTTTGTCTGATGCTTTTTTTCCCCCCAGTTCTATCAGTTATTTCAATACAGTTTACTTCGTCCCAGACCATCATGCCTGCACAATATATATACTCTCTCAGTTAACTGTTGGGTGTAAGTGCTCTGTCATTGAACATTGTGTACCTGCAAAATTTGAACACTTTTTCGAATTGAAATAGCTGGTGATTTTTCTGCCTCAGTCTGAAAAAATCTGTGCTTTTTGGTACTCTTAAAGTGAGCTAACATGTTCTATTTAGAATTACTTTTGTCTTTGAGCCAGTATTTCATCCTTAAGTGACCTTTGGCATGATTAAGGCAAGATGTTTCCTAATGGGACAGAGTCACAAAGCCACATAACCATGGATAAACTCACTGAGTGAGCAAGCAACACTGGCCATCACATTCCACCCAGCTATCTTTTAATAATCCCTTTTCTGAGAATTGCCACCAAGAACAGAATAGCAGGATGCTGGAGTAAATGATCAGACCAGATCTGACAGGCCACTGCAGGTTGTGTGTAGGATTGCTTGACAGCATCGTGGAGGTGCTCTGTGCATCTGCCGCTGACTTCAGATGCCTGACTACTTTTTAAGGAATCAGATGTGATTAGTTGGTGGTGTGCTCAGTTGTGTAGTTCTTTGGCAATACTGGAGTCCAGCATCTCTGTGCTGTCCAAAGAGCAGGTTTAAAGCCTACAGAGTGAATAGCCCTTCCCCAGCAAAAGTAACAGAGTTTGTCCATGAAGTTGAAAATGGAAGTTGAAAAGATTCCTGAACTGTCCCTTTTCATCTCTGTCCAGATGTTTTCAGTAGCCTGAATGCTACTGCAAAGAAGGAACCTGGAACAATGTTGAAAACCATGACTCCTATTGATCGGTTGCTTTTCTTAAAACGTAAGTGTGATCACAGTATCCTAGAGTCTCCTGAATTGGAAGGGAAGCATTAAAATCATTGAAGTCCAATTCCTGGCCCTGCACAGGACCATTCCCAAGAGTCACACCATGTGCCTGAGTGTTGTCCAAATGCTTTTTGAACTCTGTCAGGCTTGGTGCTGTGACCACTTCCCTGTGGAGCCTGGTCCAGTGCCCAATCACCCTCTCGGTGAATAACCTTTTCCTAATATTCATTCTAAACCTCACCTGGCACAGCTTCATCCCATTCCTTCGGGTCCTGCCACTTGTCACCAGAAAGGAGATCAGTGTGTGCTTCTCTGCTTCCTCTTGTGAGGAAGTTGTAGACTGCAGTGAGGCCTCCCCTCTTCAGGCTGAACAAGCCAAGTGACCATAGTCACTCTGCATACGGCTTCCCCTCATCCCATCACCATGAGTGATTAGAAAGATGTGGAGGCATCAGTGTTGGTGCCCTGCTGGGATTCCCTTTGCATGTCTTTTCCAGCCTGTGTCTGTGGAGCTGTAGGCTCCACAGCTCTCTGAAGCCTAACCTTGACCGCCATGGAGGTTGGTGATATGGCTGAGGTCCCATTACCTTGCTAGCCCAGATTAGAAAGGTGGGAAGGCAGCAGTGTTAGGGCATTGCTGTGATGTGCTTGGCATAAGTTTTCCAGCCCTATTTTTCTTGGAGCTTGTAGGCTCTGCGACTCACCAAACCCTACCCCTAACAGAATCTTGGTGCTGCAGCTGATGTCCCCATCACAAAGAGTGGCCCAGATTTGAAAAGTGTGGAGTCAGCAGTGTTGGTACCCTGCCTTGTTCAGATTGGATTGGCTTTTCCAGACCCGGTGTCCTTGGACCTTTCTGATTCTCTAAGCCCTAACCCTAACTGTAAAGCAGTGTTGGTGCTGTGGCTGAGGTCCCCATCACTGTGGGGATGGCCTAGATTACAAAGAAGTGGAGGCAGCAATGTTAGTGCCCTGCTGTGATCCTCTTGGTATGCCTTTTCCAACACCAGTGCCCCTGGGACTGTTGGCTTTCTGGCTCTGTCCTAAGACACTGCCAGCTGTGGGTTCCTTGGCAGGCATTTTATAGCTTGGACTTCTTTCAAGGGTTGTGATAAATGTAGTAAGTGTGCTTGTGGGTTTGACTGCAGATGCAAGATCACCAGCCTGGGAATACGACAGCGTTCACCCAAGACTGAAACTGTCTGATGACCGTCTTGCAGTAAGCTGCAGCTGGAGGAGGATATTTTACCCCTGTGGTCCCCAGAGATTTGATAAATTATGGCAAGTGCTAAGCAAAGATGCATTTCTCTCTGGAAGCCACTATTGGGAAGTTGACCTGCTTCATGCTGGAGCAGGATGGTGGATTGGTGCAGCCTACCCTTCCATTGGTAGGAAAGGAGACTCTGAAATCTGCCGCCTGGGATGGAATAGAGCATCTTGGTGCCTTAAGAAGTTTGAATTTGAATACTGGGCATTTCACAAGGGGGAGAGAATCCCCATCCTGATAGAAGACGATCCTGATCGCATTGGCATTTTTCTGGATTATGAAGCAGGAATCCTTTCATTCTACAATGTCAGTGATGGCATGGCTCATTTGCACACCTTCCGCTGCAAGTTCACAGAACCAGTTTGTCCAGCCTTGAGACTCTGGGAAGGGTCCATTAGAACATGCAAACTACCATAAGGAATAAAGGAAAAAAGTCTACTATTATATACTTTTTCTATGAAAACTACTTTAGCAATTATCTACATGAATTAATCTCTCTTGTATGAAAGTTATAACTCTGATGCTTTTAGAAGGTAACAGTAAGTTCCAGAAAACTGTAAGTTTTTAAATGTATTTGTATTTTTCAATGGGGGAAGGTGATGGTGTTGATGTACAACCCAAAGTGCCATATGTAGTATTTCTGTACTTTTTTCCACTTGGAAAATGGAAAAACTTTGGTTGAAAGAAGCATATTATAGCTCAGACGGGAACCTGGATATTGACTTCTTTTTTTTAATTTTTCTTTTTTTTTTTTTTTTCCAAACTGCCTCCCCTCATCTGTCTGGAGAGGCTATAATTGTTTCTGGTAATAGATTTAGTTTGGTTCAAGCTTCAAGTTTATATATTGTATATTGTTATAGTTGCCAAGGCCAGATTTGGATAATAAATGCACTAAGTGAATTAGCTTATAATTAAGTGTCATTGTGGAAAAATGAAAACCCAGCACTGACTGTTGAAAAGCTCCCTTCTGAAGTAGGAGTTTCTGAGGCCACATTTAATACCCATTAGCTGGTCTTACATGTGACAGAGACTTTGACCTGGGCTTCTGTGTGGCCCTACTTTTCCCTATTGAGTGGAAACATGAGAGACAGCTGTGTACAACCTGCAGGAGAGGATGAAACACCTGGAGAGCCTGCAGGTGCAGTAAAAACAGTAGGTCAGTGCGGCATTTATGCCAACTTATTTTTGTGTCCGATTTGCAAAGGCTCTTTAACTGCAGCTGGATAAACATATGTTCACATAAAACTAGGAGACATAGCTTGCAATTTTCTGCACATGGATATTTTTTCCCCCAATACATTAATTAAGCCTGAAAATTTCTGAAGCCTATGTTTACAGCAGTCTGCAGGACCAGCCCTGTTAGAGTGAAGAACCACTGCTACCTGAAGCAGGTTAAGTAAGTGAAGTAGAGTTTTCAAGTACTAAAGGCCCTGAAGTCATCACCAGACAACGTCTAACTATAGGCTGAAATGCAAAAACAAGTGCTTGTTTTATAAGCTAAATTTATTTTTCAAATTTGAAATTAAAAAATCTTTTAACAATTGAGTAGATTTTTAATGTAAGGCAAGCATACTGTATCAGTCATGACTCACATATGGTCAAGCACATGACTCAAAGAATCTCTGCTTCCCCATTTAAAGATATGAGTACAGTTTCCTCAGAATTGCAGAAGGGTACACATTTTGAAAGTGAACAGTTCCAGGTAAAAAAACACCCACCACCACATTCAAGATACTTCACCAACTTGTGACCAAAATAAAGACAGCAAGTTCCAAGAAATCTCAGTAGTAAATGATTCCACCACAGACAAAAAGCAGGTGAATTATACCAAAGCAGTTCTGTGCTAAGCAAGGTGATTGAGGAATGCCTGGTTTACAGCTTCTTCATGGCTCCTTCCTGGTCAAAAGGAAAAGCAGCAGGCTGATAGGAGTGGGACTGCATTTCTTACTTGGAAAGTGAGAAGCTGGGATGCAAGAGCAGAACACACAAGAGGTGCACTGACCATCACACTGAAGTGTAATGATGTGATGTATTCAGGGAAAAACCTCAAGGTACTGTATTTGCTTACTCGTACAGCAAAAAAGCTGCTCAATCTTCACCAGCATTTGGCTTCCCACCTGAGAAGCTGTCCCCCAGGTCCAAACAGATGTATCCAAATGCTCTGCAGAATTGATTTAAGATTCCAGGCTTCACTCAGCTCACGTTAGATGCTTCTGATGAATTTTGAAGCATAGGTTAAGTTAATTTCCATTAAGCCATCTCAGAGCTACTTTGCTCCCCTGCTTAATCTGTCTGGCTTGCCCTCTTGCCCCTTAAATGGGACCTTTCTACATATCCAGTATGCTTCCTTTCTTGGTACTGTCTCTGGAAAACAGGTTTCTCAAGAAGCCCATTTTTCCAGAGAGTGCAGATTCCTGCAACACACTTATCATAAGACTTCATCTTAAGGCTTTCATTTTGAGACAAACCCATCAGGCTGGACGTGAAGTTTTCTGTTCATTTTATGTAAACTTCCACTTAGCTGCCTTCAACTCCAACTGGAGTCCTGTTATCACAGGGTTGAGGCAATTGTCAGAAAAGAGAGGAACATCAAAAGCTAGGGGGTTAGAACAACTCAAAAGTATAGAAAAATTCTTGTGATTTACTATACTCATAACAGAAAAGGGAAGGTGGAAAGCAGCAGACTGTCTTTATTAAGTCTTAGATTAATCTAGATTAAGTGGAATGGAGAAGGGAGGAGCATGGTACTTCCTAGGCACAATGCTATTCAGTTTCTAATAAAAGTTCTTCATAATTTATATCCCCTTGCATCAGAAACTTCCTACTAATGAGAATCTGAAAATTCTAATCTGTTTGGATCTTCATAATTACACTCCTTTCTTCTAACTGACCATGTTGCTACACTTAAAACATGTTGTGTAGGAGTACATCATGAAATATGCAACAGAGTGCTTTGGTTTAGCACTTAACTTTTTTTACATGATTTTCCACTACTTGCTCAGTGATCGTTTCATCTTCTTCGATATTTTTTTTAACCTTCTGTCCCACCAGATCAAAGATGGATTCTGGGGGAAATCCCTTCGGCTCTCCCACCTTCACTGTCAGCATGTCAAGTGTCAGTATGGCACCTTCTGGAATCGCCACTTTTGCCACAACAGACTTTCCTAGCTACAGGGAAGGGGGAAGAAAAAAGTTTAAGTCAAACACATTGCTAGGCTCAATACACAAAAAAAGAATAAAAAATATTCTGCAGTTATTTGGAAACAGGTTGTGGCCTCTCCATTACTTATTCCAAATGAAGGCTGAGTTAGCATGGAAACCTTCACTGTAATCAGGCTCTCAGGAACATCCAGATCCTTTCTGAAACTGGATGGTGGCTTACTGGAATTTTTTGGAATCACAATGGAGGCAATCTGGTTAGGACTGGTATTTTAGCTTACTGTAAAAGCAGCTCATATATGGTCATAGAGACATATTATTCCTATTACTCCTACTAAATATTCAGCACCGGTGAGGCTGCACCTTGAATACTGTGTCCGGTTTTACACTTCTCATTACAAGGACATTGAGGTGTTGAGGCAAATCCAGAGAAGGGCAACGAAGCTGGTGAAGGGTCTAAAGAACAGATCTTACGAGGGGCAGATGAGGGAGCTGGGATTGTTTAGTCTGGAGAAAAGAGGCTGAGAGGGACCTTATTTGCTCTCTAGAACTGCCTGAAGAGAGATTGTAGCCAGGTGGAGGTTGGTCTCTTCTTCCAAGCAGCTAGCAACAGGACAAGAGAAAATGGCCTCAAGCCGTGCCACGGGGGGGTTTAGATTGGATATTAGGAAAAATTTCTTCAGCAAAAGGGTTATCAAGCACTGAAGCAGTCTAGAACAAGGAAGTGGTTGAGGCACCATCCCTGGAGTTGCTTAAAACGTATGTGGCACTTAGGAACATGGTTTAGTACTGGAGTGGGCAGTGTTAGGTTAGCAGCTGAACTTGATAAGGGTGTTTTCCAACCTAAATGATTCTGTATTTCTACTCAACTTAGGTAACTACTGGATGATAAATGCAGAACTCGAACACGCTCAAAACTGCCAACGTTATACAGTGAGACAGTGAGAATTTTTGAAATGCAGAGGTAGAAACACTACGGCAATAAAGAAACAGCAAGTTGTTTTTCTGAATAGAGGTTATTAGCTATAGGTCTAAATGAGCTGCAGGTTTACATGAATCAAAAGAAAAGTTACCTTTTCATTGCAAGCCATTTCACACGGTAAGAGTTGTTTGATTGGAGAGCCCATTGCTTTTTCCACAGTACGGATGGCTTTCACTAATTCCACCAATTCATTTGGCTCCAGAGATGCTTGGTGATCGCTTCCTTTCCACGTTTTGTCAAGGGTCACGTGGCGTTCCACAACTTTAGCACCCATAGCAACAGCTGCCACTGAAATGGCTATGCCAGTTTCATGCCCCGAATAGCCAATGGGGATATCAGGAAAAGCTGACTGATATGCCTTGAATTGAGACACAGTTGCTCTGAATTACCAAGGTAGAAATTTCAAACACAAAGCAAATTTAACAGTGATAACTGCAATAAAAACCCACAGGCAAGTATTGTGCCACAAAACAAGCAGCTGGTTATGCTGAGAATGCATTTTTTTATATTCAACAAGTCACACTGCATTACCAATTGTCATGTTCCAAATTCCACTAATACTATCAATACTAACAAGAAAAAGGAGGTATGCTCTTTTCTACAACTTAATGTTTTTTCTTTTAATTCAGTTCTACTGTTCAAGATCTTCAAAGCATACATCACTGTAAGTAACAGTATTAGAGATGTATTCTATTTTTGTACAAGAACCCAGTGGACTGGTAAAACTTAAACGATATTCCAAGCAGATTTCTTTAACACTGTATTTAAAATCTAAAAGCAAGCTTTTAATCCATACATAGGGAACAGTCACCGAATCCTAAAGGCAATTAAATACAGCCATGTCCCATTCTACTGAAAATAACATTCTATATGTACATAAATCTAAGCTAATGCTTGAATACTGGCCAATTTGAGAAAACTTTCCTACATCGTTACTGGGCATATCCAAGTACTATTTCCAGCAAAGGAAACTATACCAGGATCTAACCCATTTTCTTCATTGCTCTGATAGTCACATGAAGCTTTTTTAACAAAAGTTCCCGGTCTAGTCCCTTCTTTAGAGTTATGTTCTCACTTCCATGCACCTTCTTAATGGTAAAAGTCTACATAATCTTTTTTTGCTCTACAAAACAGGGGGGCAACCTGTTAACCATATGTCACATTTTCCTCTGTGGAATTCTGAATACTCCAGTAATATCCTTTATCACATTCCTCAAAGATGAGTTTTGCTAAAAAAGGATCCACTTTTACTTCAACACCTGCATGAATTAGAGAGTAACATGATTCATCTTCTAAATTCTCAGAAGCAAATTCCAGCATGCCAAAGATTTTGAAATATATTAGCAACACCGCACGGCCCTTCTGTGCTACCATAGCTGTGGCACACTCTGGGTTACTCACTGACCGATATAACACGGAGATTGACATCCTCTGGCTGAAGTGGGTATGCACTGGTGCACTGCAGGAAGCAGAAGTTTGGGTTGATGGGCTTCACAATCTGATAAACCTGATGCATTGTGTTCATTGACTGCATCCCGCTGGAAATCACCATTGGGCGACCTGACCATTAGAAATTATACACAAATTTTGTCCTAGGTCTGCAAGAAAACTACACAAGAGTAAATTAAGCTCTTAAAGTAAATTAATTCAGTAAAACTAGAAAAGAATGCTCAGTGAACCTTTTTTTTCAAGCCTGAGGATGATTTTCTTCTAAAAAAACTTCAGATTTTTTTCCCAAATGTCAACTGGATGAAAGATCTAATAACTGATATACTGAGACACAGTGAAGTTTACCAAGATGGCTCAAAGAAAATGCTTACCTTTCTTTGCAGTCTTTTCCAAATATGGAAAATTATTTGTATCTCCTGATCCTACTTTGAAAAATGGAACATCCAGTTCATGTAGAAATTCCACAGCCATCTACAAGGGAAAGAAATCACTGTATTTTAACACACCGGCTGGATCAAAGGATAAAGAACAACTGTGCTGGGACATAACCCTTCAAAATAGCAAAACCAAAGCTTAAGTAAGTAGGTAGATATAATATATATCCCCCCAAAACACACTGCTCTGAAGTAACATTTGCTGTCCTGAGGATATTGGTTTCTGATTTCCCTCCAGGTGAAATATAATTACGGCGCCTTCTTTCATACTTGTACTATTTCTCTTCAGGTTTTTGACTGGGATCAGTCTCAAGGCAGTCTCTTTGTGTCCCAGCTGCAGCTGGTCAAGACCACTTGTAGGTACTGCTGTTTAGTACTGGTGAGTTCCACTGCTCTTCTAATTTAAGGATGAACTTGTGAGCCACAGCATTCTTGCCTTTTTTTTATTTGCTTCTTATTTTTTGACAAGCACTACCAGAAAGAGCACTACCTGCAAATGTGAGTTTGCCTGCTGAAGAAATTAACTACAGACATGTAGACAGTCTTCTGCCACACACTTCCTGCAGGTCAGAAACAATAAACCACAGAGTTTAAAACTCTTTTAAAACTCTTTTAAAACAGGTAGTTTTTCTGAATAATCTGCTACACAGAAAAACTGTATAACCATTTTAAATAAGCACCTGAAAAAAAAGATTTTTCCCAAAAATGGAAATCCAAAATGGGTCTGCTTCTAGGAAAGATGTTAGAAAAATAAAATACATCAAAGAAAATACTATCAAACAATTTATTCAAATGCTAGTTACACTTTGCTTTTGTCTAAAAATGTGTTGCATTGAAGACAATTCAGAAATTATTAGACGCTCCGTGAAAATTGGTATTACATCAGTAAGTGACCTTTTAAAAATTAGTACTTTCAAGGAAGAAAATTCAGATTCCAAACTTATCAAAGGCAAGAGATATTTAAATCCCCTCTTCACCTCCAGAGAAAATAATGAAATAGTTACCTTTGTTCCCCATCAACTACCCACAAATACCTTTAATTTCTTCAGCTCTTTCCTTGTTGCAGTTAAATTTACTTAGTGCTAGAGAAAGAGTGCTAATGTCCAGGAGAGAATCACATCTTATTCAGTCTAATTTTTCTATCATCAATATGATGGAGATTCAATTTTTTGTACCCAGGATGTATAACATGTCTTTAATATAGTTCATTCACTAAGATGCATTGTGCGTAAAGACAATGAACACACTATATTAAAAAGCCACAGATATAATCTCAGGAGATGACACAAAATGAAGTATGACAGATAGACCTCATACTGAAGCCACTCTTCATTAGGTAAATAGCTCTTGAAAACTGGCAGCTTTTCAGTAAGAGATTCAAGGATCAGGAAGTAATTTCAAATAACAGGAATGACATTAAAGGGAGTGGTTCAGTAAGATCCTGTTTCGTCTCCAGTACACATTGGAAGAGAATAGATAAAGAAGTTATTCATAGCTTTTGTATTTACTTCACACATCACTGATTTCCGCATATAGTCAAACATGCAATTTAACCTCTTTGACACAACTGCAGTTCCAGAGATTATGTTCACTTTACAGAAGTTAACATATCCTCAAGGACTTATTACATCAGTTTATGCAATGTTTTCCTTAAGTTCCAAACTTGTGTTTTGCAGAAATCTTATGAGCTGTGTAATGTAATTACTGTTCAAACAAGAAGGCACAAACATGTATCAGTTCTGTTAATTAGCTGGTGAGGCCACACACAATGGAGCACACCAAAGAAAAAGATGGATATCGGAGGGAGAAAGTGATCTTAGCTGCTACATATGAAAGGTGTTCTGTATTGCACTACAACCTTTAGAAACCAGAGGTTTTAAGACCAAAGGAAGAGTGTGGGTTTATTTCCCTCTGCAAAGGTAAATGGGTCTTTAAGATCCCAGATACAGAAGTCCAAGAATCCTGCATTCAATTACTTCTTTGTTAGGGGAGTATGTGGTTTTCAGCAGGTCTAGACATAAAGACAGCAATAAAAGAAACATCGCAACCCTCTGTTTTCACAGATCTATTTACAACTCCGTGGCACTGAGCTATTGCCAAAACACATCTTTTTGCCTATCACACTTCTGAAGTAATTTTTTATGGTATCTGGTGCATCTCAGCAGAGGCACAGCAGTTCAAGGATTTTGGTCAATAGTACAGTAAGTTGACAGAAGCAGTAATAATGGCCAGACGACTAGAAAAGACACCACAAAAAGGCTGAAGGAATTGAAATTGCCTAGTCCAGAGACTACAAAACAGCAGAGGTGCAATAATTATTGTGTTCAATTATCAGAGAGGAGAAAAAAGTATGAACTTTTATATCAGATGAGGAAGGACAGAAAATTATGAGAAAGAAGGTAACGCTGATGTATCAGAAATTCTCTCAGATGGTAAGAAAGTGAGGCACTGAACAGATCACCTTAAAACATTATGTAAACCACATCCTTCTTCCATCCTGAGTAAGGCTACTTGCAGGAAGCCAGGGACTCTGCTGTGCTGGCCATATGCAAGAGTGGCTAGCATACTTCTGCTAGGATCTCTTTCAGTTTGATTCTCTGTATTTCCTACGCCACAAAGTAAAACAATCTATAACCTCTGATCTATACTGGAGTTCAGCTGTTACCTCATCTTTCCAGCTGACACATTTCAACTGTACCTTGCATTTCTTAATAATGTAACTAACACCATTCTGAGGTGGACAACACGCAAGTTAGAAGTATTCACGTCTTAAGGGGGACCAGCAGCAGATGAGCTTCATGGAGTTGATAAGCTGGTGACTGACTGTTCAAAAGCCCTCTGGCAAAAATCGGTAAATGCTCCAGGAGTAAGAGGGCAAGGTGGGGACCTTCTGCAGGAGATTAGTAAAAGAAAAAGGGGCATAGACATTTTTGCTGCTTAGAAACACCAATAGGGGGCTAGGTAAACAGCAAGGAGGGGAAAAAAAAGGAGGAAAATTTGGATTAGGTTAAGAAAGGAATCTGGTTTAAATACAGAAGGAACTTTGAAATGCTTGGAGCCAACATACCACACAACACCAGAGAGCAGACTGCTGACGTGATCTACACTCTCAAAGCCTTGATTGTTTATGAAGTTCAAAATGAGGCCTTGTCGCTAATAACATTTACTATGTGTAAATATCTCAGTGTACGTGGCAAGTCTTCCAAAACTTTCATTCATCTACTCAACCTTGGTAGAGATACAGGTGAACTAGCAAGTTACTCTACTTCTCTCATTTAGAAATTCATCATCACATATTCTTTTTATGTAAGAACTATCACACCTAAGTAATACCCAACAGACAAAACAACCAGATTCCCATCGTCATTCCAGTACGGCTTACATACCTCATCCATGCCAGAAGCTGTGAAGAAAATGCCAATCTCCTCTGCATACTTCTTTAGCTCTCTGTACTGGTCATGGCTAAACTCCAAGTGGCGCTTATGCTCGCCGTAGGTCTTTCCCCAGGAGTGTTTAGAGGTGTAGGGTCTTTCTAAGGCTTTCTTGTTGAATTTGTACTCCAGTTCACTCTTCTGGAATTTAGCACAGTCTGCTCCACATTCCTGCAAAAGAAGCTGGTGCACACTGAGTGGCAGCACAAGAGAAACTGCACTCATCCTAAGTCTGAACACAAGGACTGAGAAACTAATATCCTCATTTGCTGTGGAGTTCACATTATCATTAGAGCAATCACAGAAATGGTAATGAACAAAGAGTGACTGAGGACCTGCAGACATATAAGCCCTTTTACTTCATCACTTAGAGCAACAATCTAGAGGGAAATCACATTAAACCTACAAAACTGTATAGCCTCTTGTTAAGAAAGCCATTTATTTGAGGAGCTGATTTCTGTGGTGTTTTTCCCAGCTCAGCTGTCACATGGTAATTTTACATTACAGCAAGACACAGGATTCTGTGGAACAAGGAGTATGAAATTCTCATACTGTGAATTCTCTCTGTGAAATTCACAGAATCATCAAGGTTTAAAAAGACCTTCAAGATCATCTGGTCCAACTGTCCACCCAGCACTACCACTGTAATCTTTAAACCAAATCACCATGTGCCAGATCCAGACATCCTGTGAACACTTCCAGGGATAATAATCCGCCTGAAGGGACACAAGCAGTAAAGATATATATACTCATTACATTATTTTGCACTTACACAACAGTCACAGGTGTGAACACACTGCCCCGAGCTGTTCTTCAGGGATGATATGCCATTTTCTATCTAAAAGATGTAACGTCGAATTTCAAAGCAGCCTGGCTGTCCTCCTGGATGACACAGGCATTATGTCAAAAAAGCCCTAATGCAACCAGGCCAAACTGGACGTTCATCAGAAACAGTTCAGCAGCTGCCCGATTCTTCCCAAATTCCCCATGAGCTCATGCCACAGCTGTCGGGCTGCGGCTGCCACAGAATCACAGAACCAACTAGGCTGGGAAAAAATCACTGGGACCGTCAAGTCCAACCTATGACCGAGCATCACCTTGTCACTAGACCATGGCACGAAGTGACACGTTCAGCCTGTCCTTAGCCAGCCCAGCCTTTCCTTCAGCACCTCCAGGGACGGTGACTCCATCACCTCCCGGGGCAGCCCGCTCCAGAGCCTAGTCACCCCTTCTGTGAACAATTTCGTGCTATGTCCAACCTAAACCCTTCCTGGCACAGCTTGAGGCTCTGTCCTCTCATCCTGTCGCTGGCTGCCTGGCAGAAGAGGCCGACCCCCGCCTGGTCCCAGGCTCCTTCCAGGTAACTGCGGGGCGTGAAGAACTCCCCGCCCTGAGGGGACTCCTCCGGGCTGAGCCCCCTCAGCTCCTGCGGACACGCTCCAGACCCTTCACCACGGCCAGGAGCAAGGGTCTCCCTGCCCACACTTTGCCTCAGGAGGAAGTTCTCCAGTAAGTCGGCCGCAGGAGAGGCCGCAGCGCCCCGGGGCTCTCGGCGTCCCGCCTCCCCCCGTGCGCACCTTGGCCATGCGGATCATGCGCTTGGCGATGTCCAGGTCGCCCTGGTGGTTCTGCCCGATCTCGGCGATGATGAAGCACGGCTGATCGCCGCCGACGCGCCGCCCGGGGCACAGCTCGATCTCCCGCGGCATGCTGATACCACGACAAACCGTCGCCACCCACTCCGCTCGCCTGCCCGCCCGCGACTGCGCCGCCGCTCCGCAGCGCCGCCGACACGGCCCCGCCGCAGCCAATCAGCGCCGCCGCCACAGCCCGCCGCAGCCAATCAGCGCCGTCGCCACAGTCCGCCGCAGCCAATGATCGCGGCCGGGGGGCGGTCCCGCGGCGGGGCGGGCCGGGCCGGGCGCAGTGCCCCGTGTCCGAGGGACCCGCCGTGTTGCGGCTCGGGCGGCTGGGCCGGGCCGCGCCCTGCGGCCCTTGGGGAGACACCGGTCCGGACCTCCCTACAGCCTCCTTTGGGGTAGCTGTGGCGGCTTGGCTAGGAAAGCTTTCGGTGGTGCACCGAAATAAATGGTGGAGTGTGCAGCAGCCTGTCAGACGCGCGCCGTG
>JAWWLT010000092.1:27226946-27247534 GCA_035040995.1 Premnoplex brunnescens
CTGCAGGCTGGCCGAACAAGCTGGACATTACACCTGCTCATATGGCTGCAAAAAATTCCTGATAGTTATTCACAGAATCACAGAACCAATTAGGTCGGAAAAGACCTGAGAGAGCCTCAACTCCAACCTGTGACTGAACACCACTGTGCCTACTAGACCATGGCACGAAATGCCACGTCCAGTCTTTCCTTAAACATCTCCAGGGATGATAACTTCACTCCCTCCCTGAGCAGTCCATTCCAATGCCTTATCTGTTTTCTGTGAAGAAAGTTCTCCTAATTTCCATCCTAAATCCCCCAGGCACTGCTTGTGGCCATACACTCTGTCACTTGTTGCCTGTGAGAAGAGGCTGAGCCCCACTCGGCCACAGCTTCCTTCCAGCAAACCCTTTCACTTTCATGCTTTTGATAACAAGGTGAGTTTCATGAAGTGCCCAGAAGTAGGTTATTTACCTGATGGGAAGTATGTTGATTATATTAACATGGTCTTGATTTGCACAGTTACTGCACTAGATATAATCAGATGGAATAGCCCCTGGAAGAGGTGGCTTAATTTCTCCATGTGCTTTTCTTTATACTGTATTAAAGCAGTAGTACTGGAGGTAAGAGGATATGCATATATATATATATATATATAAATGTAAAGCACAAAAGTAAGAAACAAATAGCACAGTACAGAAACTGTGCAACAGTGAGAGAACTATTCCCACCCAGGCAGTTTTACACTATCTAACACTTCCTAATGAGAGTCTGGCCACACCAGTTCCAACACTATATTCTGTGAAACTCTGTGTTCCTGTATGATGCTTTAAACCCTGGTCCTGTTGGAGCCTTGTCTTTTATTTCAGTGGAAGACCCAACTCACACTGAAGATTTTATGGATGTACTTATACACAATAATGAGAAGAATACAATAGAATACTTCCAGTTGGAAGGGACCAACAATTATCTAGTGCAATTGCTTGACCATTTCAGGGCTGATTGGTATGATAGTTGTCACACTGAAAGTTATCACACTAACCAAACTGAATTTACATTCAGTAATGCCTTATTCATGAATTACAAAGCTTGAGACAAAAGTTCATGTAGTTTATGCACTCAGACAGACTTTTATACAGTCCTGAAGCTTGACTGGCATGATAAAAGACCTCTGAAGAGACATGATTCTTGAAGCAAGTAATGTGCTTGAAATCTGCTAGGCTTCAGCAGTTCTACATAGTAACATTTTTTTCCTCTTGGTAATAAGCTTTTAATCTGAAAAGGGGAATCAATCTGTTGACTTGCAAATGTGTTCCAGGAATGCCTACAAATAGGTGATTTTTTTTTTGTCTCTACATATTACTTTTTCTTCACAATAATTAATAAGTTTTGTACCAAGAATTAAGATCAACCCTTCATGCCCTTTCTCCCTTGTTATTTTATACAACTCTCGTAACACCACAAAAATGTTGACCCTCACCATCTTTATGGAAATGGAACATGCTATAGGAGTTAGTTTTTCTCTGTGCTTTTCTTCTGATTTTGCCTCCTGCTTTTAGAAGAGCAGATGCTCCTAAGAAAACAAACGGTAATGTCCTCAAAATGCTAGTCCTATCTTCCCTTGGGCTTCTAAGGAAATAATGGTACATAGGGAGCTACACACTATTATTTCATCATCAGAGAGGCACTATCTCTACACTGGATTCGTATGCACCTAAATCAAACTCTCTACCTTATGAGTCAAGTTGGAGCACCTTATCAGTTATCTGTTGCAAGCAAATGATCCTAACATGCAAGAGTTGCAAGGCTCTGCAACCAGAGAAATAGTCTGGAGAAAGAAGACTTACACTGGGTGGAGAAGGACCAGTTTAGGGAGCACTTAAACAAATGGGCCAAACATTGCAACCATGAGAAAGCTGACTGATGTCATTGGGAGGGCACTCTCGATAATCTTTAAAAGGCCATGGCAATTGGGAATGCTGCTCAAGACTGGAAGAGAGCAAGTGTCACCCCTGTCTTACAGAAAGTAAAAATAAACATTGATGGAGTAACAGGCCAACCAGCTTCAGGTTAGCCACTAGGAAGATGATGGAGCAACTCATTCTAGATACCATTTCCAATATCAGGAAGGAAAAGAAGGTGATCAGGAGTTGTAATGGATCAGTCATGAACCCCTTGTTGTCGTGCAATGAAAATCCTTTATTGTCTAACACACATGTGTATTTATACCTGGCTTAGTTTTGGTTTCTCTTACAGTTCTCCAATCAGAATGTGACATGCAAGCACACCACCTCTAACCAGCATGCAGCATGCGTCCCCTTCACCAATCAGTTCCCAACATGCAGTGTGCACGCAGTGTTCACACGGTGATCACATGCCTGGCTCCTGGCACTGGTCACTTCCTTCTGCCCTGCGGATGCAGCATCGACGTCCAGCAAAGTGACACTGATGTCCAGCAATTCTCCTCCATCTTGGCTTTGTCCTGATTCTCCACAAGAAGTAATCAGCATGTATTTACAAATGGAAAATCATGCTTAACCAACTTGATAACCTTCCACAGTGGGCTGACTTTCTTGCTGGATGAGTGGAGACCATTGAGATATCATTTACATTGGCTGTAATAGGGTTTTAATGCTGTCTTCCACAACATTCTAACAGACAAGCTGACAAAGTATGTGATAAATAAATGGACAGTGAGGTGGATTGAAAACTAGCTCAACAACTAGGTCCAGGGGTTGTGATATTTGGCACGAAATCAAGTTGAGAGCAACTCACTAGTGATATACTTCAGGGACTGATTCTGGGACCAGTACTGTTGAGGTTCTTCATCAATAACCCAGATGATGAAACAGAGAGCCATTGCAACAAGTTCACAGATTATACAAAACCAGGAGGTGTGACTGTTACATCAGAGGGTTGTACTACCACTCAGAGGGACCTTGACAGGTTGGAGAATTGGACAGAGAGGAATATCATGAAGCTGAACAATGGGAAATGCAAAGTCTTACATGGGATAAGAATAACTCCAGGCTTGGGGCTGAGCAGCTGGAGAGTAGCTCAGCAAAGAAGGGCCTTGGGACCCTTGGGAGCAAGAAGCTGACCAGCTACCAGCAATATGCCCTCACGATGAAAAAGGCCAATGGCATCCTGGGCTGTACTAGGAAGACCACTGCCAGCCTGTCAAGGAAAGTGATCCTTCATGTGTATTCAGGACATCTGGAGTGAATCCAGTCTTGGGTCCACAGTGCAAGAAAGACATGGACATACTGGAGTGAGTGCAGGGCAAGACAACAAAGATTATTAAAGGACTGAAGTATCTTTCTTATTAAGAAGGGGCAGAGAGTTGGGATTCTTTACCCTGGAGAAGTGATGGCTCAGGAAGATCCTATTGATATATATAAAAACCTGATGGGAGAAAATGAAGAAGAGAAAGCCTCTTTTCAGTAGTGCCCAGTGACAGCCAGGACAGCAGGCAATGGACAGAAAGTGAAGAAATAAATAAATAAAATTAAAGAAAGCACAAGAAAACACTTTTTTTTTTAAACTGTGAGCATGCTCAAAACCAGAGTGGAGACGTACTGGGAATCCTACATTTTCTGACTAAGCTTGAACAAGCAGGTTGGACTAACCAGCCAAAGCAAATCTGTGATTCACCTGTCAACTTTAATTTCTAATTCCTTATGAAAACCTTCTATACTGCATTCTGTTCTCTGGGTTCTTTAGCCCCACTCTATCCATTCAAAATGTTCCCAAGACTTTACCTTCATGATATTTCTTACTCTATAATTCATATTATTTCAAGTATCATGACCTCATATTTCCAAACCTGCCACTTTGTACTACTCTTGTCATATCACTTCCTACTATTCTGCTCTGACAGCCCATCCTTCTGCTCCACTGATCTTTGTGCAGCTCTGTGCTTCCCTTAGGCATGGAACAATCTCAGTCCTTTGCTTACTCAGATTCTGGCTGAATACCGTGCACTGCTGTGATGATTAGAGATACAGCTGTAACAGCAGCAGTGGTAGGTACATTTCTTATTTTACCTACTACTGGGTGTTCTTTGGAAAGCAGCTGCACCCCTTATCTCGGGACGTTTGTGTTTAACACTGTGGACACTATCAGCATTGTCTCCTCATTACTCCATCTAATTAAATTCTCATGGCGGTAAATCAGCATGATAAACAAAAAGCAGTGTGGCTTGCTGTGGTATTGGAGGTCTTGTAGCAGGACACATCTTTACATGTAGCATGTTTACATGTTTACGTTGTAGCCAAAGACAACATGCATGTGAAGTAAGGGTGAGATGCTTTGAGCTCTTTTGCCTAGCTGCTGACTTGGTGCACCCAAGGAGTGCCTCCCATGAAACAGCCACCTTTCTTCTGGTGATAAAAACTACATGTATTTAAAGGCTGGCTTTTCCTGACTGTTGTAACCATAAACACATCTCTCCAGTTTGATTGTCTGAACAGGTGAATTGCTCTTTGCTCTTCCAAGGCAGGCAGAGTGGGCATCTGGCTTATTTCAGCTGCTAATGTCAGTATGAGTTATAGACCCTGACGTAGCTTTAATTCCAGCCCCGTCAAAACAAGGTGAACAACTGCAGCATGAGTCTGTAGTGCAGATGGACTCGAGCTGAAGGACAGTGAAGTGTAAGCATTATTTCTTAATGGGCTTCAGTCTTCATAAACCCAGTTAGTAGAACTGTAAATTGTAGCTGTACGAGCCCAAGTCACTGTTTGTTCAGTGATCTCTAAAAATCTGCTTTGAGGGAGCTTCTAGACTGAAGTGAAGTGGTGCGCAGGGTAGCTGTTGTGGAGCAGAGTTGCTGTTAGATTTACGTGCCTCTCAGAGCAGTTCTTTTTGGCTCCTGTACCTCGCAAAGGAGTAGCAATCTGACAAAGTAGCAACCATCTTTCAGATATGGGAGTCTAGTTATAAAATACTAGGTTCTCATAACTGAAAAGCTAGGGTTTTTTTCTAAATTCTGTCTACATCTTGGAAGTCCCTAGCTATCCAGAGGTTGAGAGAACCTCTTAATAATTTCAGTGGACCTGGATCAGATACTAATCATTAGCTCTCTCCTTCTGCTTGCCAATAACTGGGCTCTTGTGCAATGAGGTTCTAGACAGAGATTTCCTGAGATGTGATTCATATCCAGATGGCACTTGTGCAATGCCTTTCTCATCTGCATACTTGCAGACTGTAAGGACTTGCATTTCAATTTTCTGCTCTGGAAACATCTATTCTACTAATTATTTAATCTCTTGAGTCAAAAGCATTATGAAGGAGTCAGTAAAAATCCCACTACTCTTGCAACGATTTCCTTAACACTGGAAGTGCAGAACTGTAAACCTGTATTTTCATAAATGCTTGAAAACATCTTTTTAAACTACTTCTAAAATAGATCTCGGTACATATAAAAATTGAAATATTATCCTCTTTCAAAGAATGGAGAGAAACAGAATAATCCTGAAACTCTTCTGTAGTCTGACTGCCTTTTCATATTTACATGAAGGTTTATTCATCTAATATTTCTGTAATACACTTTTCTCCTCAGTGTGATACATTAACAAAAAACTATGGATGAATTGCAGAGGGTATAGGACTCATGTTCTGTACTGGTCTGTAAGCAGTAACATCTGCCTTTAGAAAAGGTGATATCTTAACTTCTTTTGCAGGGTAAGAAACCAGGAAAATAATAATAACTTTGTCAGTGAAAAAGCACTTCATGGTGCATCTGAATTATAGGTAACATACAAATTTTTGAATTCATCATCAAAACAGATCTAATGGCTTACTATGTTTTCCTTTGTCTCTAAAGCAAATAACATTCAGTTACTTATTCTGATGGAACACAAATAACAATTTTCTTGGGCCATTTGAAAAATTGTAATTCTGCTTATATTTCATAGGCCTTAATCCCTATTCTGCAATTTTAAGACAAGCAAGTAACCGGATTTGCTTTTCATTTTAAATCACAATGTTCTATTTGTGTTTGTCATTAAGTCATCAGAAATCCCCCAGAGGGTTTAGAGGCAGTGGAAAAGCAAAAGAGGAAGTGGTTAGACTGCCATCCAAAATTCACTGTTCACAGTTAAAGGGAAGATGTGCAATATTCCACTTTTGTTTACGTATAAGGACAGAAGAGTGATGAAAATGCACACAGGAGTGTTTTTTTAGAAGAAGTTATGGGTCAAAGTCAGCAAGTTTCTGTGAGAGCATGGCATACACTTCATGATTTTTGTGGTCTCCTGTTGTGAATTATGGACCTGCTTACTGATGTTATTTTTAATTCTTTAGTTTTCCTGTGGCATCTGGAGATTATTTAAAATAAATGACCTTGCTGTGTTTCTCCTAGGAGACAAAATTCAGGGAAGTCTAGTCTCCTGCCATGCCAGATCCTGAGTTTTCACTGAAGTAACTAGGCATGTGTTTTAATTGACTAAGTGAGGTGAAGAAAGCTATTTGTCATGCTTTAGGAGTTTTCTGAGCTTTTTTCCTTAGCAAATGATATTGACCAGTGGGGAGAAAACTCAGCATGTGGTTTATCTTAGACCATTAAATTCACACGGGAAACAACTTTCTTTCAGGGTTGCATTTCTCTCTGAATTTGGCCTCCTTCTGAAAGATATTTGAAGGGGACTATAACTTAAGCCTGGACGGGATTACCTCTAATATACTATGAAACACACACACAGACTCACAGGCAACGTGTAAACAGCGTTAAACCTTCCAGTTTGTGAAGGGGCCTGCGGGGCAGCCAGAGAGGGACCTGCATCGTGAACTGTAGGGACAGGACAAGGAGTAATGGGTACAAACTGAAAGAGGTAAAAATTAGGCTAGACATTAGCAAAAAATTCTCTACTGTGCGGGTGGAGAGACACTGGAACAGGCTGCCCAGAGGGGCTGTGGAGTTTCCCTCACTCGAGACATTCAAGCACCGTCTGTGCGCAGTCCTGTGCCCTGTGCTCCGGGATGGCCCTGCTCGGGCAAGGCGGCTGCACCAGGTGACCCTCTGCGCTCCCTCCCCGCCGGGCCGGTTCTGCGGGCCTGTGCTTTCGGCCCGACCGGCTTTGGCAATCTCATAGAACCGGGACTCACCGAAGGGCCGCCGCGTGCCCTCACGCGCCCCGCGGGCCCCGATGGGCCTGCCCCCACACGCCCCCGCCCCGCCCCCGCCGGCGCCGCTCTGCGCGCTCATTGGCTCTCTCCCCGCCAGCCCGGCCGCTGCGCTCGCTGATTGGGCGCGGGCGGCGGTGCTGGGCGCTGATTGGCGGGTGCGCGGCGCCCCCCCGCGCGGGTGGCGGCGTAGGCGCGGTACGGAGCCGCGGCCGCCGTCCCTCCGTCCCTCCCTCCCGCTCTCCCTCCTTGCCTGCCGCCCTCCTTGCCTTCCTGCCGCCGTCCCTCTCTCCCTGCCCGCCGCCCCCATGGCCGACATGGAGCTGCCTGGGGCCCAGCCGCAGCAGCAGCCGCCGCCCGCCGGCAACGGCGCGCACGACGGCCTGGAGGAGGACCCCGCCGCCGCCTTCCTGGCGCAGCAGGAGACCGAGATGGCGGGCATCGAGAACGACGAGGGTTACGGCATCCTGGAGAACGGCGAGGTGCCCGAGGCGCTGCAGGGGCCCGGCGGCCTCGGCGAGGGTACGGCCGGCGGGGCGGCGAGGGGCACGGGGGGCGCGGCCGTGCTGCGCGGCGGGGCGTGCTGTGCCCTGCGGTGCCCTGGGGTGCCGTGGGGTGCCGTGCTGTGCCCTGGGGTGCCGTGCTGTGCCCTGCGGTGCCCTGGGGTGCCCTGGGGTGCCGTGCTGTGCCCTGGGGTGCCGTGCTGTGCCCTGCGGTGCCGTGCTGTGCCCTGGGGTGCCCGCGGTGTGTCCCGGCGGGATCCCCCCTGATCCAGCTGCCTGACCCTAGAGAAGGGCCGCTGAGAGCGGAATACATCGGGCACTTGGGTTGCTTGTCTTCAGCGGGACTTATCTTAGGCTTAAAGTATGGAAGCAGTTAAGCTAATGTTTAATTTTACTAAACCTTTAGCCTTTATTCCCTGGTAACCTTTGTACTGGATGTGACAAACCCGGCGCTGCAGAGCCCTCGTCCAGAGGAGAGTGGCTGTGTGTGCCCGCACTGCACAGTGTGTTTCCAGCTGGTCTGACAGCAGCCAGAGCAGCCCTGCATAACCCCCTCTCGTTAGGATTTATCCGAAGTCTGAGCAGAAGGCAGCTGATGTTGCAACACTTTTGGTTGCCACTGGGTCTGGAGGATCTGTTTGTTCTCATGTGTCATTCATTTGTCACTGCAGGAGGATGCCGCTCTGGTTCTTCAAACTAAGTTGAATAACTTTGCTCCCCAGTTCACTGCCAGAACATCTTTAGAATTAAGTCTTCATTTTGCAACTTGATTTCTGAAATTACCGGCGTATCTTACGCAAGAGGATGCAGGTTCATAGGATCTCTTGCAATAAAGCTCAGCTAGATGAACTGAGAAATGGAGACCTGCTGCTTCCAGTGCTTATTTAGTGGTAGCACTGCCCTTAACATCAGTTCATTCATGAAGTCCAAAATACATGGATTACATACTTCCTGTAAAAAAGGGTGTTTACTGGGGAGTAACTAGCTTCAGCACTAGAACTTGAGGGTTATTGTTATCAGACCACCATCCTGTTTTGATTTCAAATATGGTCTGACTTCTGTATTCTATGTATAGTGCAGAAACAGGCACAGTGGACACTTTGCTTCTTACTTTCAGAAGCCTGAGACAAACATTATGCCCTACATTGTCTTTATGTTTTGAACAGTCTCTGGAACATTAAAGTAGCTCTTTGAGAACAGGTTTCTTTGCAGAAAGGTCTGTCGGTCTTTCTCACAAGGTGCTAGAACCAACAAGAAGCATTCTGTCTCTACAGACATGCAGTGTGACCATTGCAGAGTATTTCCTTGTCAAAAAGTCAGTTTGTTAAATGCTTCTAGATTGGTTTGGTATTTAGTTGTAAAACTGCTTTTCAGTAGTTTCCTTCTGAAGTCATGTAAGTTGACTTGTCATGAAATGCAAAAGTGTTATTGGAGAACTTTCTCTGGAAAGAAGTTCATAAAATAATACGTCTGATAGATCTCAGGATCTGGGAAGTCTAGATGTGAGCTGTATGTCACCTTGCTCTCTTGTATGCACTGGGATTGCACTTATGCTCTGGCCTGTTAACTAGGCATGGGAGATAGTGCTTGTGGACATTTGGTGGTTCTGGTTTTTAACAGAGCATTGATTTGTTGACTGCCAGACTTGTACTCTGTTCCTCCTTGTTAAAAAGCGCACACTGCAGCCATGTAAAATGTACTGGTTCAGGCATGGTGACAAATCATCTAATGACTTCTGTTGCCATTTGTGTTAGAGATTTCTTATCATCTGATCAGTACCTTAATAAATATCAGACAGTTTTAATCTCTAGTGCATATTAGCTTATTAAACTGTTTTGCAATTAAATAGGTAAATGCAAATTTCTTCTTGACACAATGCAAATTCTTATGTAAATCCTTAAGCATCGTGATCAGGGATTTGTGGATTTACTTTTTTTAACCATAACCTTTTTTGAACTCCTTACTTACAGGTCTGTTGGATAAGTGTTCTTTCTAACTACTGGGCCAAAAGTAAATAACTCGAACAGCTCTCAGCTGAAGTTTGAAGATCTTAACTTCAAATATGGTGACAAGCAGTCACCAACTTCTGGAAGTACACTTTTAAGAATCATAATGTTTCATCAACAGTTTTTAAATTGCAGTCTCTTAATAAGTGATTAAGTAAATACATGGACAGAAGTGAACTTCATGGATTGTTAATATCATTATTGGAAATTCTGTTAATTGTTGTAATGATGAATTCTGGGTGAGTATGGGGGGAATGGCAGAATGTTGCCAGGCTCTTGTGTCTCACATGGCATCACTTCATTTTGCCGTGATCAGGTTGGAACACTGGCCTGATCCAGTAGGCTGTTCATTATGTAAGAAGCTATCCTGTTCAAGTTTCCTGGGGATGTGAAAAACTTAATCTTATTTCCTGTGAAAGATGAAGCATACCCACTGCTTCAGAAAGCAGGAAATGCTGTATGAATCAACTAATACAATGCTGTTGCCTAGTTATTAGTTACTTGATGTCTTATGAGATTTCCTTTTCAGTGATAAATCGATGTTTACATGTATTTAGTGAAATTCTTCATTTCTCTCCAGTCTGACAATACTAGGTCTTCAGGTTATATCAGTTCACTTGCTGTTCTGTGTGCAGGACAGAGGGAGTTCAAGTGGAAATGTATGGTTTCTAGATCCCATATGTCATAAACCTTGTGACAGTTTGTTGAGTAGCTTCTTACAGAGAATTTCGTTCAAAGACAAGCAGTTATATATGTTAGCAATTATGCAAATACACACAAGTTTTAATGTTGGCTGAGTAGTCTGAAACGTAGCCTTCATGTTTTCAAGCTCTGTTAGTTTTATATGAACTTGAGTGAATGATGTTTCTTCATCTGCCAAAGAGTTCAACAGCCTCTAGCAATTAGAGAAACTTAATTGTGTTTGGTGTTTGTCCAGAAACTGCATTTAATAGCCTTTCAGGAACTGAATATCAATTTACTTTAGGAAAGAAGTGATTCCTCCTGTCTCTGTAATTAGCACTACAGACAGAAAGAGTTTCTTGTCTGCGACTGTTGATATTTTTTCTTAATCGTTTGAACAGCCATTGTTCTGGGTTTTGCTATGCCATCAAATATCTGAGGATTCAGAGCACCAATAGGCAGCACCGAGAAAGGTATAATAAAGGGATGGTATCTGTTTAACTTGTATTAGTGATGCTGCATTATTATGAAGCTGCTGTTATGGTGCAGAATTATTGCAGATGTGGGTTAGTACTTGCTTACTGATTATATTGAAAATGAGGAAACTAACAGGTTTTGATATGACAGCAGATTAGAACTAAAACATGGGAAAGAAGCACTCTTCATAAGCTCCTTGCCTCTATTTTGCACATAGGCATGAGAGTGAGTTATGTATCGAAAAGCTATTTCTTCCCCAGGTTCTTGCATAACTATCTAAACTAAAATTCTGTAGAACTAGAGTCTTATTTCTTATCATCCTATAGGTGAGAGGTAGGTAAAGAGGAAGCATGACTGTGCCCAAAAGAAAAAGAACGGGAAAGTAGGCCTTGAGTGGTGAAGTTACTTAACCTGATGTCAAAATATGTTACACTCGGTCATGTTCTTCTGTTGCTTTAACTATAGCTACTAGTCCACTGAAAGTAGCAATGAAGAAGCAGAGTGCTTATCATTTAAAAGAGATGCTGAAGGTTACTCATAAAAATGCTTCTGTGTTAAAAGAGGATAAGAAAAGTGTTTCAATCCTCTGCAAAGCCCTGCCTTTGACTCTTCTGATATCAATCCTCTTTTGCATTGATAGTAAGACTTCAGAGAGGAGGGTGAACAAGGCTAAACAAATTTCCTTTTAGGCATAGTAGTACTGAGTGGTATCAATGGAAGTTGTAGCCTTCAGAGCAGTTGATCTCATTGTGATAAGCCTCTGAGGCCCGAAATTGACTTCTATGACTGAAGCGACAAAATGGATGTTGTATTTATCTTCAAACTACTCAGTGCTTTCCTTTGTAAGCTGTAGTAAATGTGGAAGGCACTGATTCTAGCTTTCTGTTTCTCGCAAGCTTGGGTGTTGTATCTCCCTTCTGAGTGCAAGGTAGCTGGTATGACTTACCCTCTCCAAACCATTCCAGACTCTCATGCACCAACCCAGATAGTTTTTAAAGTTCATTATTACCCTACTGTCAGCATGTCTTACAGAACTGTAGATGTTTGGACGTGTTCATTGCAACAGTGTCCTTAGAAATAAACCTTTATCTTAAGTTCAGAAGCAAGCCACAAGGAATATTGTTTATTACTATTTGCGATGGTTCTTAATGTGCAGTGTTAACTTCAGAAGCTTCAAGATTCAATATAGTGATAGAATTGGATGAACTCGGAAGCCACTAGAAGGGTCTTACTGTTCATGACCAATGAAACTGTGGGGATGTCAGTACCAGTGCTGAGGCTTTTTCTGTGGGAAGTCAGTTATGAAATCGCATGTTTCTGTGAACAAAAGGATCTGATACACAATTGGTGTTAATTACTGATAAGAAGGCTGGCAAACAGATAGCTTTTCTATGCTTCATATTTACACAAGCACTAAGACTGGAGACCTGAAATGAAGGGATGTTTGACTATTGGTCATGTTCCAGTTACCATACTTGTATTGGCATATGACAGCATGCTGGTAGTTTCATTTCCTCTTCTGCTTGAAGTATGCTCAGTCAGCGTGCTGACTCTGCATGTTAATCACAAGTTCTAGAGAGCTCAACACAGATGGGAAGTTTGTTCTAATATTTTTAATGCCTCTGCCCTGGGTGCCCGCTGGAAACAGCTCAGTGCCAGTTAGCGGCTGTTTCTGTGCAGAAGGAAAATGGCCCTAAGACAAAGCCATCTGTTTCATCTTCGCCGCAGCCCTTGGCAACAGTGTTGTTCCTGTTACCTCAGCAGACTACCAGCCTGAGTAGTGAAGACTGTAATGAATGTCTTTTGCATATTATCACTGTTCCTGGAAGCATCTTAAAAGCTTACAAGCCTACCTGGTGACTTTAGTCTTCGTAAAGGCTCCTGTATCTTGTGGAAGAGCAGCAAAGTATTGACCATCTTTCAGACATAGGAGTCTTGTTATAAAATACTAGGTTCTCATAACTGAAAAGCTAGTTTTTGTTAACTTGAGACTTCCTTACTGAATTTAGTAACTATGTTCTTGAGGACAACATCTTCCAACATAACTGCTGTTCTTGAACTGATGAATTTATAGTCCTCTGCCTAACACAGTTAATGATTGTTATTCAGGGCTCAGGCATAAAGACTTAAAATACTTGCCTAGTTCCCTGATAAAGGAGTATGAAGAGCCTCTTGTGTGCCATTAACAGTAGTAGCATGAAACTGGTGCATACCTAGCCAGAAAGAAATAAAAGATACAGCAGCATAATGCTCTCAGTTTTAGGTGAATGAGCTATCTCTTTTTAAGAAGGTACTTACTCTAGGGTGGGTTTGGTACAGTCACTTCTTTCACTAAAGGGTATATTAACATGCTTGACTTCTGTGCAATAAATTTATCCATGGTGGCATTATGGGTGAGAGAAGGGAAGTAACTTTTTGGTGTATCACACAGGCAGATGTTACCTGGTGCTGCTCCAGAGACGTGCCCTGCTGATATATAGCAGTTCTTGAAAATCTTGGTGTATTTTATGTAGTCCAGATGTTTAGTTTCACAAATTTAAAAGTTTGTGTCACAACTAGCATGTGCTCCCTATATCTGTGTTTTAATAAGATGAAATTGTAGGGTTCTGTGGCAAAGATTCCTAGCTTATCCTGTTTCTGGGGCTCAATTGCCATTATCACTTCAGAGATAATAATACTGCAACTGAGGTAGGAAGCTATCAAGCATGTCATCACAGAGGGTAGCAGAGAGGTGACTGCTAGGAATGTTAGCTATATCTTTTGAGCTGATTAGGAGGTAACCAGACTAGGATAAGAATTAACAAGTGTTGGCTGCAGGATTGTTAATCTTCCAGGCAGACAGTGGAACAGTGACAGTCATCCATTTTAACTTCGGAGCAGTTGTATAGTAGTCAGCTTTCAAGACAGGGAGGAGAAAGTGGGAGTAGCTTTGGAACACTGTAGCAGCTTCTTGGCAATGTCAGCTCTGCTGTTTATATAGTTTGAAGCAGGATGTCATTCTGAAGAAATGACCGTATTACTGGTTCTGCAGAATGATGGCCCACTTTGTTTTTCATGCCTGTCCAGAAAAGTGTAGGGAGAAGGAAGTCTCCTGCAGGATGTCAAGGAACACTCATTTTCACAACTTTCACATTAGATACTCTAGTAAAGCTTCCTATGCAAATTACTGAAATCAGTAAATTGGGCTGTTCTATCTTTGCTCAAATGACTAAACAAGTCACCTCTTTACAGATGCCGTTGATGGAGTGGTTAACGGGGATGTCTGTCAGGTAAGATGGAACTACTCAGTACTGAGAATGTGCTGTTCTACTTTGAGAACTTTAGTACAGACTAATACTTCCTGTTTATTATCTCTAATATACTTCTGTCTCATCGCTGAAAATGAATTTCTGTTTCAATAGCTCATCTCATGAAGTTGTCGATGCTCTTAATATGCTCCTCCTCTGAACTCTGAGGCAACTTAGAGCAGCAGTCCATTTCAAATTGTGGCTTAATAGTACATAAGCACTGTAAAGTAGACTAACAGGCTCTGTGATATGACTTAACATTGACTTGACACTGTTTGATAAGCTGACAGCATGCTCTGGTTACCTACTTTAAGGCAGAGTTTTGAGATTTGCTTGTTTTTTAAAGCTCGTTCTTGCATCCTGGTTGTCTTAGTGAGATTGGTCTTACAAGGGGCTGACTGAAAGCATTATGCACTTCTTAGTGACATAGAGTTACATGAAATTAAGCTGGTGGCTAAATAGCTCAGTTGGAATATGAAAACAAGTTACACAGCCATGGTAATGACAAAAGGAGGAGATACTTGCTTTATGAGTCTTAGGGAGGAATGAGGCATGCTAAGGCAATCACTGTATTGTAACTGAATTTCACACCAGTTTGTCCAAGGCATTGTCATTTTCTGGTGTCAGAGTTGGCTCTGTTAGCCCTGATTAAATGAACGCTCAGGGAGGAAGCAACATATGAGCTACTTACTTCTCCTTGAAGTTTGAAGTGAATGCTGAGCTTTGTGGAGATAGAAACCACTTTCACTGCCGGTCATATTTTTATATCTTCAGTGCAGCTGTGAGATTGATGGGAAAACTGTATTTTACTGGCCCTTTGTGCTTCCTTATACAACAGAGGGTAGATGAAATACCTTGAATTTGTGTTTGAAATTCTAAGAGACCAGTTGCTTTGGTTCATCCAGCTTTCACTTAATGAGGAAAAACAGACTGAGTGGGCTACACATAATTTGTGTTTTAGCCACCTGTAATTGGTTGGCCTTGCAGCTGGCCAGTTTGTTTTGCTTGGGATGGAATGCGAAGCCTAGTGGTGTTGCACCAGCCTAGCTCCTTCTCTTTGCATTATTCCTTTATTGAGGGCTACAGAAGGTCCAAAGAGGGGCAAGGCAAGGCCAAATAAATCTGTTGCTATCTGCAATTGATCTGGTACTCTCAGGAGAGGTATTTCTTAGCTCTGTTAAGGGTAAGATGAAGCAGTAGAAGCTGTTAAACTTGGAGTGTCCTCTACAGCAAATAGGACAATATTGATTAACTTTGTGAATTTGGTGTATTAATGATAGCCCTATTCATCTGAGCTGTAAAAGCATGCTAGTACTTGCACTGTTTTGGTGCTTAAATATTGCAATGCCTCTTGTATTATAAGCTGCACACAGCAATCCAGATTTTGTAGTATGATATCAGTCAGGTTTTCAAATGTCTCTGAAGTAGACAAATAAGTCACAGAGACTACTTTAAAAATGCACAATATCATATAAAAATTACTTTCATAGCAAATATTTAAGGTGAAATGAACTTGGAGAATATCTCGGCTTATAATTGGGTTAGTAAGGTGCTAGGCGTTGTCTTCCGTGTTCTTCAGGCTTAGTACTCTGCCACTAAGCTCTTGTGGTGTTTGTCTTGCCAGTCATCTTGGATTTTTGTGTGATTTTCTAGAGGCAGTCCTGTATTAATTTCATTCATCCTGCTGTAGTTTGTGGCAAGATGTTTTTTCTGTTAATGATGGAAGTGTGTTATAACATCAGATGAATGTTATATGCTCAGTTCAAATAGAATTTTCAATAGTTCAAATTTTATGTAGTTTGTAGGCAGTTATCTGAAATATTGAGCAGTCATGTATAAATGACTTTACCATTCCTTTCCTCTGAGGAGACCAATGGTCCAACAAACTGCTATGCTGCCATATCCCAAGCAGATCGACTGCAGTCAGAACCAGAAAGTATTCGTAAATGGAGAGAGGAGCAAAAGGAGCGCCTGGAGCAACTTGGTAAGGAAGGTTTCTGTGAGTAATTTAGTGTCACCTTCTCTCAGACTGGGAGAGTTTGGGTTGTTCATCCTGGAGAAGGGAAGGCTCTGGGGAGACCTTAGAGCACCTTCCTGTACCTAAAGGGGACCGACAGGAGAGTGGGAGAGGGACTTTTTACAAGGGTGTTTGACCTACAAGGCATAATAGCTTTAAACTGAAAGAGGGTAGATTTGGATTAGCACTGGCATGGGTTGCCCAAAGAAGTTGTGGATACCCCATCCCAGATTGAAAGGGATGTTGAGTAGCCTGGTCTAGTGGAAGGTGTCCCTGCCCATGGCAGGGGAATTAGAATTAGATGATCTTTAAGGCCTTTTGCAACCCAACCCATTCTGTGATTCTTAAGCATTGGATTTCTCAACCATGGCTATGCCTCTTCAAAGTCTTAACATGCTTCTTGAGTTTGAGGAGCAAGTGTGGATGGGTTTGCCAGTAAGCAGACTTAATACTGCTGTGGGGATCAGCAAGCAAGTGGCTCTCTGAGCCTACACTTACAGATAAGCTGACAGAAAATGAACAGCTTTTGTAAGTAAAAAAAGATAATAGTAATAATAACAAGTAAATACTGCAGCCTGTAGTACTTTTTTTCAAAGGATAAGGATTACTCATTTTGTAATTGCTGAGGCCATCTGTTGCCACGTGGATCTAATCTAATAGCTAAATTAAGAAAGTAATGGATTATTAACTGAACTAAATACATCTATCAAATTCAGTGATACCTACTCCTGGACAGCATCTAAGAGCCTATAAACTGGTATGCTTTCTACTTACATTGTGGAGGAGCCTTTGCTTGAAATTGTTAGAACAGAAACTTCTGTAAAATGTATTCTGGACAGAGCTGACCCTGTTGCTCCTCCTTTGGGCTAATTGCAGCAGATGTGCTTGTCCTGAACTGTAGGCTGAGTGTAAAAATATGCTGAGTGCCAGGCTCCCTCACTTTGTCTGAGCACAGAGGCTTTGCTGAGCTTTATTCTAGCACTGGCATAGCAAGGTGACTGTTTGTGGTTTGAGCAGCTTGCAGACCAACAGATTTACTGAATCTGAACTAGTCTGCAAATGCCTATCCTAAACTGAAGTGGACTGTCCCAGTTACACAGTACAGGAATTCTGTTTAGCTAATCCTTTGAATGTTCTTAGTATTTAAAATTCTCATAGCCTAAATGAAGAAATCTCCTTACCCTTGTCTGAGTAGGTGGAGCAACTGTCTGCGCTAAAGTGTACCCTGAGCCATCAGTTGAAATGTTAACAAGTTATTTCTGGAACAAACATGACTGAGAAATCAATTCTTAAATCTTCAGATGCAAACTCACGAAAGCAGGAAGCAGAATGGAAAGAGAAAGCAATAAAGGAGTTGGAAGAGTGGTATGCAAGGCAAGATGAAAAGCTCGAGAAAACAAAAGCCAGTAACAGGTAAAGTTTCTTCAGCCATTGGAAGAATTATGGTAAAGTTTCTTCAGCCATTGGAAGAATTATGGTACTCTAGAACTGGGGAGGGAGGTTAGAATACTTCTGCTGTGTCCTAAGGCACTAGTCCTTTAGATCATTAAATGCTCCTGTTAACTATCTTTTTACGTTTTCTTAAAGAATCTAGATTAAATGTCCAAGAATAGCAAAAAGAGGCATTAAGAATGACACAGAATTACTGAAGATTTCTTAAGACACAAAGTTTGAACATGGCCAGAAAATGTTTTACTCTGTCCACTTCTTGGCATGCTCCTAGCTGCACAGGCCTTCAATGATTTCAGAATTACCTACCCTGAGAGCAGCATTCTTACTTGCCGTCTGTAGAACACATGGAAGTGGCATTCTAGTTAGACATTGCTACAAGTTATTTCATCAGATATGTTAAAACCTTTTGCCGCTCCTTTTGGAAGTGTTTCAGAAATAATGTGACTCAGTTTTACTAATGAAAAATTAAATGCTGACTGTGTCTGTGGTGGTTTGAGTTGTCTAATTATGGGCCCTGCGGCAGAAACTAATGACTTGGCTCCTAGTCTAATAAGCTCTTACACTTTCTGAGAGGTTCCCTGTGGAATTTTGGCTTCAAGCTACGTAAAGGTAAATGGGATAGTACTGATGTAATACCACTTAGATTTCTACTTCGTTCTGTCCAGGACTGCTTTATACTTTGGGAACTCACAGACTTCAAGATGAACTCCTGTTTGGTTGTTTGGGATTTTTTTTAAATACCATTTTTCTTATCAAAATGGCCACCAGGTTCATCTTTAGTAAGTAGAGTCCTAGGTAGACTGTTCTTCTTACTAAAGGAGGAAGGGAGACCTACACTGTCTACAGAATTACAAATTTGCCACTTCCATTCACTGAAAAATTCACCATCTTTTGGTTGGGGCATGGAAGGAAAACAGGATTGCTACTCTTCTAGTTGGTGGCCAAGAGCTCATGATAACCGCAAAGCTTTATTATGGCCAGTGTTTGAGTGCAGAATATCGATTTCGGAGCAGGACCCATTATATTAGTGTTGCACAGGAGTGTTTGGCATTCTCATCAGCCTGTTGAGATCTCTTGCCTGATGGTAGTTTCTATCATCTGGAATGTAACAGAGGATAGAAACTATCTAACATGGGGGCTAACATTGGGGCTCTAGTCCTAACTAGCTGATTCAGACTTCTAGGATGTAGCAGAACTTTTGTGTTTCCCCTCTGACCAATGGCTTAATGAATACATTCCATGTGATAACTGCTTTTCTGTTACAGTAAGTCTAGGTGAGGCAAGGTTAATGTGCCTGTTAAAACTGCCTTCAGCTGTGTTCTGTACTTCTCATCCTTATCTCTTTTCTCCTGCCTGCTTGCCTGCCTGTTGGACTACTTGCTACCTAGGGTGGCAGATGAAGCTTTCTACAAACAACCCTTCGCTGACGTGATTGGTTATGTGTATGTTGCTTAACTACTAATTCTATTTGCTAGTCAACAAGATAATAAGGAGGATCAGAAATAGTGCTGTCTTAAGCTGACTTCTTAATATTTCAGGGCAGTATAAGCTAATATAAGTAAATAGCCTTTATTTTTTGGACTGACTCTTACCTGCATATTAAGTGCAGTTTTCCTGTATACGTTGTTTATCAGGATGCTTTGCTGGGTGTGTAGGTTAGTGGCTGCAGTTTCACATGGCTGCTGTATTTAGTCCTACCACAGAGAAGCAGTGTGCAAGTCTGTAATAGGCACTGAGCACCCGATCTGTGCTCATTTGCCTATATAATCAGAAAAATATTAAAGCAGTGCTTGCACATAAAGCTCTGTAAGCAAAGGAAAGTAGAAAGGAATCACCTGAAATAAATCAGGGTAGAAGAGGTGCGTGCATAGAGAAATAGGGGGCTGTTAGAGAACAGATGAAAAGTACAAGAAGGTGTGTTGGAAAATCAGCATAAGCTGCTGGGAAAATACTTAGGGGCAGCGTGGTATAGATGTTTTGCCAGCCTAATAGGTCAATAAGAACACAGCCATGACTTTCAAGCCCCAGTGAGTATGATAGTTTCCAAGGGGTAGAACAAATGCAATATTCATTGGCTTGTTCATGTATTTGAATTTCTTCCCTTAATTTGTAGACTTGAATTGAAAGATGGACATGTCACAGATTCTAAGGTGACACCTTTAGAAGGTGTATTGGTGAGCCATGTTGTAGCTGTGAGCAGATTCATGTTGAAGGTTTGGTGTGGAATTCATTAGCTAGCTGTAGGTGGAGGTAAACCAAGACTTGTGAAATGATGGATTTACAGGTGGTGTTTAACTTTTCTGAAGTTTCCTGGAGTTGATTTTGTTAGATTATTTTCCAATAAAACCCTTATTTTCATATGTCCAATGCAATTGTGCAGTGTAAGTACTGCATAATAAAACTGGCTGCCTGTTTCCTGAATGTAGGCTAAGCTACTAGTGCATGTTCAGCCAGCTAATCATCTGCATTAAACTCATTCTCATTTTCTATATCTGACTTAAACTTTCTCCTTGTTTCTTTTCTTCTCTTCACCTTTAAGCACAAACATAAATCATCCTTGCTACAGCCTAGAACAGTTAAGTAAAAAAATCTTCACTGCCCCTTAAAAGTGTCATGTCACATAAAGTAGCAGTGTTGTAGTGACCCTTGTCTTCAGTGGTGTCTGTAACCTTATCATCCCTGTGAGTAGTGCTGAACCCTCATGGGAGAGTCATTTTCACTGCTTTCTCTGTACTGCTTGTTGGAGTAGATGGATTTGGTTTGATCTCTTGATGCTTATTGCTCTTGCACTCAGGCAGCTACCAGGGCCCCACAGTTCATGTAAACTAGATGCTGAAGTGTTATCCCTGCATTGAAGCAATGCTATTGGCAGCACAGAAATGCTAAAATAATACAGCTGGGAAGCCACTGGCACTAACCTGTACATAACATACAAAGGCTCCTTAGAATCTCTTTAGGGCGAGAGCAGTGGAAATATATTTATTCTGTGAGCTGATCTCAAACGAGTCATCTCCTCTGCCAAAATATGCTGTAGTCCATAGCACTCACAAGCATGGGATTCATGA
>JAWWLT010000092.1:27266321-27284559 GCA_035040995.1 Premnoplex brunnescens
GATCATGACCCTTTGAGCTCTGCAGTCAGTCAGTTCTTGATCCACCTCACTGTCCTCTATTCCATATTTCCTAAGCTTACCTATGATGATGTTATGGGAGACTGTCAAAAGCGTTGCTGCAGTCAAAGCAGACATCTGCTGCTCTCCTCTTGTCTACCCATCCTGCCAAGTCCTCACAGAAGGCTATCAGATTGGTCAAGCATGATTTCCCCTTGGTGAATCCATGCTGACTGCTCCCAATGATCTTTTTTCCTATATGCTTGGTGATGACCTCCAGAATGACCTGTTTCATCACCTTTCCAAGGACGGAGGTGAGGTTGACTGTCCTGTTGTTTCCCAGGGCCTCCTTCATGTCCTTTTTAAAGACGGGAGTAACACTGGTCTTCATCCAGTCACTGGGCACCTCTCCCATTCGCCATGATTTTCAATGATGATAGAGAATGACTTAGCAATATCTGCCAGCTCCAACAACACCTGTGCACGCCTCCCATCAGGGTACATGGATTCAAGGGTGTTAAGTCTGCCTAGCCAATCTCTAGCCCAAACCTCTATGACCAAGGGAAAGTCTTCCTTTCTCCAGCCTTGTTCTCTTACCTCTGAGGTCTGGGATTCCTGAGGGCCTTCTCAGCAGTAATGATTGAGGCAAAGAAGGCATTCAGTAATTCCACCTTCTCTGTGTCTTCCATCACCAGGACACCCATCTGGTTCAGTAGCAGCCCCACATTTTCCATATTCTTCCTTTTGCTGCTGATGTACTTGTAGAAGCCCTTTTTGTTGTCCTTGATATCCCTTCCCAGACTCAATTCCAAGTGAGCCCTGGCCTTTCTGGTTGCATCCCTACATACTCTGACAACATTCCTACAGTCCTCCCATGTGGCCTGTTCCTTTTCCACATCCCATAAATTTCTTTCTTCTGAGATTTGCTAGAAGATTCCTGCTCACCCTTACAGGTCTCCTGCCCCCTTCGTCTGATTTCTTGGTCAGGGGGATACACTGATATTGAGCTAGGAGGAAGTGGTACTTAAATAATGACCAGCTCTCTGGGACTTCTTTCTCTTCCAAGGCCCTAATCCATGGGATTCCTCCATACAGATCTTTGAAGAGACTGAAGTTAGCTCTCTAGAAGTTCAGGGCTCTAATTCTGCTTACTGTTCTGCTTCCTCCACACAAGACCCTGAGTTCCACCAGCTCATGTTCGCTGCAGCCAAGGCTGCTTCCAACCTTCACATCTTCAACCAGTCCTTCCTGGTTTGTTATGCCTTTCCTTGTTGGCTCCTGCACCACTTGCATGAAAAGGTTATCTTCAGTGATCTGCAGGAACTTCCTGGACTGTGTGTGTGCCAAACACTGTTGACTCTCCAACAAACAGAGTGGTTGAAGTCCCATGGGAGAACCAGGGCCTGTGACCACAAGGCCATTTCCAGATGCCCAGAGAAAGCCTCATCAGCTTCCTCCCCCTGATCAGGCAGCCTATAGTAAACACTCACAGCAGTGTCACCCACATTAGCCTGTCCCTTAATTCTTATCCATAAATTCTCTGGTTACAGCTTGATACATCCCAGTTGCTCTCTCACATAAAGAGCAACTCCACCACCTCACCTCGCTGACCTGTCCTTTCTAAAAATTACATATCCATCCATGATAATATTCCAGTCTTGAGCTATCCCATGTCTCAGTAATGGCAATGACATCATGGCCCTGCAACTGCACATAGATTCCTAGTTCTTTTTTTTTTATTCACCAGGCTGCATACGTTTGTATACAGGCACTTCAAAGAGGATCAAGCAATGAGGTTGCTTGATGGGGTGTAAGAGGATTCATTATAGCTATAAACACCCTTGATGTGTTTAGCGCTATAATGCTCAGAAGCAGCCAAGGAACATCTGCCACTGGTTGGTATGACCTACTCTCCAGGAGGAAGCAATGGCACGGGTATTGTCACTATGGACCCCACCCGAGTGCTTCTGTTTAAAGCCCATCTCACCAAACTGGCCAGCCTGCTGCCAAAGATTCTCTTGTCCTTTTCAGACAGGTGGATCCTATCACTTTCTAACAGTCTACAATCTTTAAAGTACAAACCATTGTTCTAAAAGCTAAAACCTTCTTGACAAGACCAGCCACAAAGCCAAATGTTAATCTGCACTGTGTGTCTGCCTCTGGCTGTCCCCATTCCTCTAACCAGTAGGATAGATGAGATGATGACTTGAACACTTATGTTTTTCATGTGCCTCGCCAGAGCTTTGTAGTCTTCCTTGATCCTGCCCATTTTTCAGCTTGCGGCATCATCTGTACCCACATGAAAAAGTGTCCTTCAGGCACAAGTCAGACGCAGGCACACAGGATCTTCTTCCCCCACGCTGCTCCTGTGGAACAAGCTCTCTTAATCATGCTGATCTAAGTTAACAAATGAATTTTGTCCTCTTGACTTCCTCTTGGATATTAAATTATTAGTTATATCAAAACATTCCTAGTAACATTTCACTCTACAAATATGAATCTGCATATCAGACATTGCATTATAATTCAGAAATGAAAAGTAATTTGTAACCTCAAACCAATGCATTAAAAGCACTCCAATGAAATACAATGAACGACCTCAGCACTAAATGCCTTTTACTCTACTGCTTTAACATTTCTTCAGATGAATTAAGACAATTGTACTCACCATGGATATTGCTTACCAAACTGAAGCTGTAGAGCATGCAGAATCTTATCCTGTGTATCAGCATCACGAACGTGAAGAACATTTTCACCTAGATGACAAAAGTGAACAAAATAGGACAGATCAGCTCCTCAAATTACATTAAAGAACTGCTTCAGGAATGAAAAAAAATAATATTTTTCTTTCCTCTGAGGAGGAGAGATGTCCATCAGATCAACATTGGTCTTCATCAATTATGTGCCTCACCTTGCTCCCAGTAAAGCAACAGTGACACCTGTTATTACACCATCCTGCATTACAAAACACTAGTGAGTAGAATATTAGTTTTCCAAATAACTCTCTTATTAAAAATTCACAAATGAAAATGGGGAAAATGGCAATTTGTGTCATGTCACCTGAAATACTACAACACAGTTACTTCCTGCAGGGGTGAAGAGTTCATATTTTAGAAGTAATTTTTTTATACTTATCAAACATCAAACTAGCTATGAAGGAAAACAATTAGTCACCTATTCTGCTAAATGGAATCCACTGCAAATGGACATATTTTCACTTGGCTATAGATAAAAGCCCCATTATCTTATGTAGAACACGTAAGCAGCACTAACGTGATACAGGAACAGCAAGTGAAGCTTTAAAATGGGTCATAAATTGCATTGCACTGATACTGCAAGATGGCCTCTATTCAGCATTTATTTGACTTTACCCTGCGGAAGAAAATAAACCCTCTGAAACAGAAGGAAATTAATCAAGCAAACATATACCTGTTTCTCTTCCTGTCTGACGTGTCCCCAGGTTGATGACAGGTGTCCCAAACGCTCCTACCTCTCTGACACCACAACTGCTGTTACCAATCATACAACCAGCATGAGCAACTAGCTGAATGAACTGGTCAAATGGGACATGCTTTACTGCCCGAAAATTCGGATGATGTTCAATGCCCTTCTTCCTCATCACACGAACCATCTCTTTGCTTCCTACAGAAAAATGAGGTAGAATAAATTATTCAAGTTCTACTTTTAAAAGGGAAGTCCAGAAACATAAAGGAACTAGTAGCTAGGCATTTACCCAGCTGCCAGCTCTGAGTAAGTTTTGTTCTCTTTTTATCCTTACAGTGTAAGTTGCATAGCTAGGCACATAAGCTCAATTTGACCCCAAAATTTACTGCAAGTCTTTTTGTAGTCTTCATTTAAGAGGGACTAATTTTGCTCCTACATGTCACATTGTTTTCCCTTCATTTTCCTTCCCACACTGAAAAGCTGAAATGTCCTCCATGGAGCTGCACCAGACGCACACATAATGATGTGAGCGTCCTGCAATTTCCATCTGGCTGGAGTGTCTAGAATAAAAGCACCCTTTTATGTGTCCCTCTATCATGAAGGTATTCCACTCACCTGCATCCACATTAGGGAATAAAACAAGTGTTCTCTTGTTGAAGGAGATGAGTGCATCTAGTGTCAGTTCAAACATCTTTATGGAATGTTTAATATCTGTGGTTACAGGATGTTGCAGAGCAACGATATAATCTCTGGTTTTGACATCTTCACCTGTGCAAATGGGGGCCAAGAAAAGGTACTTTCAATTAGCATATAATACCAAGAGGAAGGAAGGTCATACTTTTGAAAATACTGATGTGAAAGCCTGAAGTGTTAAGACACTGAATGGGATATCCAACATGTAAGTATCAATGCTACAATACAACTCAAGGGAATTACAGGGCAATCTACCTTGTTATTTGCCTCTCTTATCACATCTCATAATATAGAGATCATTACCTAAACCTCGACATAGTCAACCTGCAAGCCTACTTCTAAAACTTTACAGACTGTATCAGGATCAAGCAACTGTTCTCACACCAGTGTAAATCTGGAATAACTCTTGAAGCTGCTCAGGTTTTCTGTCAGCTGTCTACCCTCAAGCAAAATTTTGTTTCGCTTTCTTTAAAATAGCCAGTCATACTTGTTTTAGTACATTTGGTAGAAATTGATCTGCAAAACATACTGATTGAAAAAGAGTCCAGCTTCCAACTACACAGGTTAGCGTGCCCTATAGGAGACTGTTTTGTTAAAGATAAAAAGTAAACAGAAAACCCCATTGTTTACAGGATCTATTTGTAAGTCAAAGAATATGAAACAACAAAAGCCTTTGGTGCATGTTGTCCTGTTGCAGTGCATTCCTCAAAAGCAGTTCATAATACAAATTCCTTTTGTTTTGGTTCTTTTTTTATATTAGGCCTGAATGGCTTTGATTCTACTTAAACACACCCTTTATATCAAAATAACTGTTCATGTAAGACTCTTTTGTTTTTAAATTATTCAGCTCAGAGAAATTACCCATTTAAGAAGTTATTTTTCTGCCTTGACAAAAAAGTGTTCACTAGGACAGATTTGTAGCTTTTCAGCTATACAAGGCAGACTACAAAAGAAAATTAAAGGAAATGTAGAAAGAAATACCAGGTACTGTTACCAAACATATTATTTGACTGATAGCTTAGTTACAGAGTCTGTCTAGTGCTAAAGTCAAAGGAAAAATCTAAAAAGTGGTCTGCTTACCTAGCCACATGCGTATGATACTCATGTAGTCCTTATTTTTAGCAGAGAGAAGCTTGTCATATGAGGGACAGCCTGCTAAAAGGATGCGGTCGTGGTCTTCACACATGGCTATCAAATGCTGCTCGGCACTCCTTGTGCAGCACACGTGGTAATGGGCCAGTTTGGTTATGGCATGTCTGATGGAGTCATCGATGGTCCCACTGACTTCCCCACCCTCAATGTGTAGAATGCGAATGTTCATCAGGGCTGCGGACGTGGCTAGGGCCAAAGCATCAAATCTGTCCCCATGCACTATCATTATGTCAGGTTTCAGGCGGTTGAGGACATCTGGTAACTTGACTAATGCAAGGCCCACTGACTCCACCATAGCTGCCTCATCCTCCCCTCTCACAATGGTGTGCAATCTTGTATGAATATCAAAGTCATCCTGTTCAATCATACGATAGGTATTACTGAAGGTAAAAGAAAAAGGGTGAGAGAGTAAATACACTTTGGTTTACAGCAACGTAGCTTGACAAAATAAATGCAAATTAGAACAGCTCCAATGGGGTTTGAACAAAGGCCTGCTTATAACATTTCCTTCTTTAAGGAAAGCAATTTTAAGATTTTAATGGAATATTCTCAACCATGTGAAGATCCTCCCTCAAATTCCAAGCATCAAGTTTCTCTAGACATGTTTAATGAGGAGCTTTGCTGGACATGTTCTGGAAATCTCAAAAATCAAACCCGTTGTTCACGTTTTTCATGAGCCTTTCAGAGACTAGATATGGCATGATTTCCTTTCAAAAAAGCTATGTTTATCGACTTTGCTTGACAACTGTAAAAATACAATAGATATGATGCAAAGCTGAGGCCTGTATGTTCAAGGAAAACATCCTGCAGCCAGAGTATGTATTTGAGCCATGTCAAGGCTTCTTCATTCACAGACTTGAGCAATCTCTGCACAAAGCCTTAAGTTCAAAGGAAACAGGCTTTCACACACAAAAAAAGTTTTTCCACATACACTACCAGCTTTATTTCAGAACAAGAGAGTTAAAACATTCCTTGAATACTGAGAATTATTATTGTATACAGTTATGTCTTTGAAATAGAAGAGATCACACATCTGTATAAATAAAATTACCTGTTTACAACATTCACTAAAACTGAACTTAGTAGTCTGCACACTACTGGAATTCCTGGCTGGAATATGAAACAAAAAACAAAGAAGTTTTCCAATTTTTGTTTTTGACCCATCTGACATTCACTGTCTTATTCAAAGGATTACACTTTTAAACTAATTTAAACTGGATTTCATTTTCAATAAATCTACTCTCCTAATAATATTCCACCAATAAGTATCTCACAATTTGCAAGCTGAACAGAGATAGCACACTATTAAATGCTCCAACTCAAGTAAAGAACTGATTCAGATTCTTCATAACCAGAGAAAACCCTACCTACCTATTCGATTCTGCTCACTGCTGTAACACACAAGATACATTGCCTACAAGTAACTTGGCAGGTAATTCGTATTTTTTTAGGGTTTTTTCTCTTTTGTTTTTTAAGAGGCAAATTCTTTTTGTTTTACTGAGTAAAGTGGCTCAGATTTTTCTAGCATAAACTACATTACATTTCCAACTCTATTCTTCCAGCTTCACAGAGCTGCCTTTTCCCCACTGTGTGCACTTATCGCAAAAAACTTTTTTCTCTTTCCTTCTATATTCTTTGCCTTTTGAAAGGTCAAAATCTAGGGAACAAACAATTGCACATTTCTGGTGGTTCTGTTTCTTTTACAATGCTTCGAGCATTACAGTAACAAACATTTCACAGGATCACTGTCATTTGACTTCTGTGGTTATTGACTACCCTACTCATATCCCTAGAACACATGTTCTGAGGACCCCAGAGTAATGACTGCAGGGCTAGGCCTTGAAAAAAACCCCAAACAGTCCCTGGGTTGTAGGACACTTACCACAAAGCAACTAACAGTAACAACATTTGTCAGATCAAAATCTCTATTGATTGCTTTGTGCATTACAAATCACTTACAACAGAAAAAAGTGCTAAACACCTTGGAATTGGAAAAGTAGTATTTCATATTACTTTGCACAAGTCTTGCAGACAGCAAAGCATTATGGACTACACAAAAATCAGGGCAATGTTTCTCCTCTTTAGCAAATGAAATGGGATTACTGTATTTCTCCAGTCAGACAGGATGCAATTCAACATGCTAACCTGTCAAAAAGTTTGACAGTTTTTTTTCTTGTCTGGTTTTGTTTCGAATCAGGTTAGTATTGTAGTGTTGAATACACCTTGCAGTGTTACTGGATGGAAAAAAATGTCCAGTAAAATCAAGGAACAGAGCACTATAATGTGCAGAAAGAGAATGGTCATCAGTGGAACTTTGTGTCTTAGCAGTTTGAGACAATGTAACTTTCTCCCATCCTGACTTAGAAAATGCCAGATTTTCTCATTGGGAAGACCCAGAAGGTGTCTTTACTTGAAGACATGCTTATACATTTCTAAAAGTTCAGCAGTGCTGATATGCTGCAGAGTTAAACTAAAGTCTTATTTTGTCTTGCAAAGTAAGTGTTTTATCTGTTTCACTGGTTGAGTCTTATCCGGCGAATGCAGACTGAGGAAAACCAACAACAATTGCAGCAAGAATAAGCATGCTGTTCCTTCTACCTTTTCACCTGGAATGTGGGAAGTCCTTCTATAGGAAGGAATTTAGGCCAAGACATTTCATCCTCCCTGGAAGGTAATCTGACTGCTTACTTAGTGAGTGTTATAGAGGGGGACCCTAATCTCACCTGCCTGACCATACCTAATATATCTACATTATTCATTTTGTCAGAAAAAGACAACCAACCTTTCCTACCTCCACAGTCCTGGAACTGGGAACTAACAGTATTCCCCTGGAATATGGAATACATGAGCACGTTGTAGAACAACTATGTGAAGCGGAAGAGTTGCACTTTAAAATGACTGAGTACCTTTTTTCTGTGAAAATTAAAAAACTGTAGCACATTTTTGTTTGATAATCACCAGATGCTTAGGGAAAAATGAAGGAAATTAGTTTCTCACTTCATAAAGCCTGTGGTCCTCTTGAAGATCTCAATTACAGCTTTTAACCAAAATTCCAAGATTGGTTGAAAAAACATGCAGAAATATGCAATCTCAGAAGAAGTTGCAGAATAAAATAAAATTTGAAAAAAAAATTTAACTTTGTTGTGTACACTCATGATGCCAAGACTTTTTTAACCTAATGTTCATGATATCATTGCTAACAACCCAGAAATGGACTGGTAGAAAGATAAAAATTCACCTTACCCATAATCATCGATCAGGTGGGAACCAAGCACGACAACATCAAGCTCGAAAAACTGTGGTTCTGCCTTAATACCAAACATAATGGGAGCTAATTTTGAATAATCAGCACGGTTGCAAGTGGCAACACAAACACGAAGTTTGTGGTTGTTTCCATTCTTCTCCATGACTTCCTTTTGTTTCTGTTTTGAAAGATTCTTGAAGTACACTTCCTGACATAATAGAGAAAAAAAAAAGTGAGTCATTAATAATAGTAATTTATTTGCAGCAAATGTCATGCTTCACGAACAATGTGCACAAATACAGTTCAGAACTGTGGACACATAGTAACCAATCTATTGATAACAGACAACTAATACCTGAAAGTACCTATCATCAGAAGATTTTAGAAGAGAACAGATTTTTTTTTTTAGTTTAAACTCAATTTTAATATCTCTATTTCTATAAATAATATATAAAAACTCTATATAAACAGTATTTAAGCATTATGAAGTTCAACTGTAATTACACAGTAAAATTACTTTTCCCTGTTCAGATGGAAATCTCTGTGTAAGTAGAAAAATTTTTGTGCCTTAGTGAATGAGAAAAAGAAAACCTCATATTTCAAAACCACAGAATGGAAAAAGTTGCTCAGATGCATCCACTGACAGACTCTGTGACAAAAAGAGAAAGTTTTGGCTGAGTCTATTTAAAATATATCGTTTCATTGAACATATTTTGGTCAGGTAAGGCAAGTTAAACATTGACTTCTAAATCTTTACGTAGGCCAAAGTACATTAAGACATTCAGTAATTCAGTATTGGGTTACAATAAGCCTGATAAACAATACAGTAATATCTACTCTAAAATAATGCAAATTTCCTCTCTCCCCAAACAGAAATTATTAAGGTGTTAGCAAGAGTTTCAGACTGGCCAATTATAAGGTGGTTTTTTGTTCTCCTTTCAAAAATAAGTATATTTTAAATAAATGTCATCCTTTTGGTGTGGTATCTACTGTTATATCAGACTTCCACTCCACTTAAATGGCAGGTAAACTTTATCTGGATTAATGCACAAGGGTTGCTTATCTGACTCAGAGCAGTATCAATCTCTCTGCTGCTTTTGTCAGCTATGGAAGGTCTTTCTGAAGAGCTGCTCCTTTTAGTATTGTCAAGTATGTATTGCCATTTCAAGTATGTATTGCCATTTCATGCTCCTTTTAGACTACATTTAGATTTTTTCAGTAGAGTTTTAAAAGAAAGGCGACTGTGACATTTCACTCTTATGAAACTTAAAAAATTCACCAGTTTTTCAATATTCCCCTATTTTTAAGACAGTTTAGATTTTATCATGTATGATGAGAAACAAACCTTTGGTATAATAGTAATGTTAGGGTGACCAGGACTTGTAGTGATGTTTTTTCTAGTTTAAGTCCAATAACCATGATTCCTGAAAGAGGGGTTTATGCTACCTTTCAGAATAAAACAGGTGACAAAAAGCAAAGAATGCTACCTAGAATGGCTACCATAACTAAGCCCATATGAAATGGCATTTACTCAAACAAAACAGTTATGGCTACTCCACCCAACTTCAGAAGAATAGATACAGCCTGGAATTTCCACAACTGACTACTATGGTGACAAATTAAGCTGAGTTCTGTGGATTCAGCCACAAAGTTATAAATATTATTTGGTTTACATTGAGCCCCGTCATTTGAATGTTAATTAATTACTGTTTTACACTTCCAAAGGATCAGATGATAATCCTTCAGGAAACAATTATCTACTCATGCTGAAAATATCTGCAGCTATTATATGTAAATGATAGCTGTTTTAATGTTGCCCTTCTTTTGGTCCAACATGCTTGAAATATTTTTAATGTATGTAGGAAATTCATTAAGTCACGCTGAAAACATAGAGAGAGTAGTTTGCAGGATTTTAGATGCTGTATGAGTCAGAGAACGTGTTGTCCTGTTTCACTATGTGAAACCTCAAATCACATTAGCCAGACTCAGATCAAACGGAACCACTGCTTTACCTCATTTCTAAAACAACCACTTTTGGGAGCTGGTTCTGAGCAGGACATCCTGTCACTACATGTGTAAAAGCAGCCACTAATTCAAATAAAATCATGTTCAAGATGTGAAGGCCACTTGTCACATGTCTAAAAGCTTGTCTTTGAAACTGCAGGGCCAATATTAGAAACAAACCTCTCGCACGATCATTCAAATCAGCCACTGCTGCATTCGTATTCTACACTGTATAAACCGAGAAGCCAAAGTAAAAGTGCACAGAATAAGGAAGTGACAATGTGTACTTATCTAGAGTTTGTTTAGTCCAGGTTACCTGCCTGAACTAGGACGATCATGTCCACTCTGACAAACCAGTTATCTTTCCTTTTATGCAACGAAGGCTTTTAAGAAGCAGAATAATTTTCTGTCCTCCTTTATCTTTAAGCACTGTCTAAAATTCTAGAATCCTCCAATCCAAACCGAGAAAATACCATCTCCTGAAACAGTATATCTATATGTTGTTAAAAAAAATAAATCTCATGTTTCACCATAACTACAGATCCAACAGAATGGAATCACTATTCCACACCTTTCCAGCCACACAAATCACATTTAATTACAGCTGGCATTGTCTGCAGAAATGGTCTCTTCAAATAATTTTGGAGGCAAACGTGGAGACATTTCAAATATGTATGAACTGCCTAGAATCAAAAGCAATTCCTGGTATTTGTGCATTTCAACTTCTGTTAACATTAAGTTTCAGTAAGCCCCAAAGCAGAATTCTTTAGCACTGTCTTAAAACTCTGTAACACAATAGTTTCAAAAAGCTGCCATGTAAGCGATGCACCAGTCTTGGTGCAGTTTTAATATTGCTGTTAATTTTAAACACCTACTTATCTGAAGAACCAAAATATTTACCCTAACAAAAGGTAGGTAACAGTGTGACATAAGTGTTAACTCCACGTGGAAATTTACCACTGATTAAACCAGTCTACTGTTTTTCAGGTTAAGTTGGATGTTTTCTAAAAAAACATGTGACATATTACTACATCATAGTTTAATAACATATCCTGACTCTGACCTATTCTGAGCCTAAATGCAAAAATTGCACTGTATTTTCAGACAGAATTCACTGTCAACAAGTAATGGCAAAGTCCCTTCAGCCATTAATAGTAAATTCTTTCAAGCAGATATGTAATGTCTTAGCTATGCAATTTTGTTATCACTATAATTTTAGAATTTATTAACAGCTTTTGCAGGCAAATTACCTCTTTTCAGAACTGTCCACTGAAATGACTTGAAATAATTAACCAATAACAGTTGTCTCTGAGTTTCTAGGTGTTTGATGATATACTGAGTTTGAGCTACACGGCCTTCTCTAGTCTGGAGATCTTCCTCTTCCAAGGCCTACCTCTTCCACCCTGCAGGGACTATCAATCTTTAGCACAGAGGAAAAGAAATAAAACAGTGTTCCACGAAGGACTACTTGAAATAATTAATCGCCATAGCTTCGCTCTACTGCTCTTCTATATCCATTGCAAGGCTTTTAGATCATAAGAGGTTTCAAGGACTTTTTGAGACCGGGCAATTCTTGGCCAGACTTGAAAGGAATCAAGCACCTACTGTTTCTGTCAGCCATCTCAAATACATGAGAAACAGCTTGATTAGTGTTTCATAAACAAATGACACCACCTGTATATTCTACATTTGCACCTCTGAAGTGATGGTTTTCAAACTCTAAGAGCCTGGAATACCCCACAATCTCTACACTCTTCGAATATCCCTGTGTCTGGGGTCATTTCATCTTCCCACCTGCCTCGCTGCGTGGCATGCACACAGGATATTCTGCTCCAAGCTCCTCCCACACCATGTACCAGTACATGTATTCCTGCCACCCTTCTTCACCCATGGAGCCATTCGTTCTGCATCACCTCTGTGCACACACCCAGGGCCTGTTCCTGCAGCCCAGCGCAGGTGACTACAGACCAAACAAAGCCCTTCAGACACCCTCGAACACCTCTGTGTGGACGGAAAAGCACTCATCTCCCTGCCCACATGTTAGGGCAAGAACCCCATCCCATCATTTTCCCTCAAAGATGGGAGTGACCTCTTCACCAGGCCCCTTTCTGGTGCGAGGGATCACCGCTCTGCACCGCTCCAGCAAAGTGATATGCTTAGGATCACAGAATATTCCGAGTTGGAAGGGGCCCACAAGGATCATTGTGTCCACCTCCTGGCCCTGCACAGGGCCATCCCCGACAGTCACGCCACCTGCCTGGGAGTGTTGTCCCAAGCTCCCCGGCACTCTCTGGGTGAAGAGTATTTTCCTGGGATCCAACCCAAACCTTCCCTGACAAAACTTACGGCCAGTGCCTTGTTCCCCAAGTGCAAGGTCTGTCCCGGCACTCCCTCCCTCCATTCCCTATCCCTCTCACAGTCCGGGAAAACCGATGCCTTCCCAGGGCAGGGACCGCACACCCCGCACCTCCCGGGGCAGGGACCGCACACCCCGCACCTCCCACGGCAGGGACCGCACACCCCGCACCTCCCACGGCAGGGACCGCACACCCCGCACCTCCCGGGACACGCACCCGCCCCGGGCCTCCCCGTGCCCGCTTCACCCCCATGCGCTCCCCCCGCGGCTCCTCCATCCCCATCCCCATCCCGGCCCTGCCCGTTCTCTGGCCCGCCCGGCCCCGGCCCCATCCCCAGCCCGGCGGCCCGGCCCTCAGTCACCTTTCCCGGGCCCGGCCCGCAGGAAGGCCCGCCCCGGCAGGAAGGGCGGAGCCGGCTGTCCGCGGGCCGCGCCCCGCCCGCCGCGGGCCCGGGCTGTCCCCGCGGGCCCCCGCAGAGGGGTCCGGCCGGGCCGGGGTGTGCCTGCGGGCCGGGGGTGTCCCTGCGGGCCCGGGGTGTCCCTGCGGGCCGGGCGTGTCCCTGCCCTGGGCTCACATGCAGGATTGCCCCCACAGAATCAGTGAGGGTGGAAAAGAGGCCTGAGGCCGTCGAGGCCAACCTGTGGTCGGGCACCACCCTGTCAGCCAGCCCATGGCAGTGAGTGCCACGTCCAGCCTTGCCTTAAACACCTCCCTCCAGGGACGGTGACCCCACCACCTCCCTGCACAGTCCATTCCAATGTCTAGTCACCCTTCTGTCAGGAAACTCTTCCTAATGTGAAGAAATCCTTCCTAACGAGGAAGCGTATCCCTGAGTCAGAACAGCCTCTTCCTGTGGGAGTATATATGGAATACCCCGAAACGCATATCTGAGCAATCCGGTGAAAAACTGCTGGATGACCTTACAGCTTCAGTGGGGACTGCTGTCATGTTAAGATGTCTTAAAGTGAGGGCTGTCAGAGAACTGCGGGGCTGCTGTGGGAGATGGGCGGCGAGGACAGATGCAGCCCACAGCAGTGCATGGAAGAGCAAGGCAGGTGCCTGATAGTGCAGGCTGTGAGGAACTGAAGAGTGTCTCTGTGTGATGCAGAATTCCGTGTTAATTCAGCCAAGAGTGCCTGAGTTTCTTTAATGATGACTTCGCTGGCCTGTGGCACAATCAAAAAAAGCTGTTAAACGAGTTGTTAAATGAGCTGTCAGGTATTGCTGGTCATCTCTCTGTTCCAGTTGACTATAAAAGAGATGTGGTTTGTTTTCTCAAGCTGGATGTGTTTTGGGGTCAGAGTGGTCTTGCATGAGTGAGATGGCTATGACTTGGATCCTAGTTCAATATCCTAGGCACCATGTGTAACAATAGCAAATATGCCCCCTATATTCTGCTACGGAATCACCTAACTAAAACGTTTTGGTAGCTGGTGTCACACCATCCCAGTACAATGAGAATTCTCCGTCCATTTTTATTCCTCTGATAGGTATCACATTTGTGTGGCTGACAGTCTCATGTGGTAGGCAACACCAAACACCTGAACAAGCCTGTCCAACGTTCAGCTATTTGGTACCTGCACTTTGACACAGTCTTTTCATCCAGATTGTATGTTTGTTCATCCGTATAATATCTGAGGTGTCTGAAATCCCTCCTACTTTTGTCCTTTAATTCTTAGAAAAATTAGCTGTAAGAGCAACTCCTATGTCTGCCATACCTAAAAGAAAATAGATGCAAAGAACAGCATAGTTGCATTCCTGGCCTTTACCAGAGAAAAAGTTGACTTTTCCAGCAGTTACAAATAAAAGGTTTTGAGAAACAAATACTGAAGTCTTCAACTAGGAAAAAAAAAATCTTAAATAGGGATTACTAAAGCAAAAAACCCTTTTAAAACTTGCCCTTGGGAATTTAAAATTATGAATTGTTTCCCAAGACAGCTAGAAAGAACACCTTACTGTGATGTTCAGAAAGCCCTCAGACAGCTGTGGTTAAATGAGTCATAGCTCCTCAAAGACTCCATGTTTTGAGACTATCACAGCACACCCACTTCTTAAATTACCAGAAACCTTCAATTGAAATACTGACCAGAGGTAGTAATAGCAGCTGGGAGCCACCTTAGGTACAACTCATGTCCCATTTAAACTGTTTTCATCGTTCTCTGTGTCAGTAGATTTCCTTACGCATATTGCACATTGCTTAAAAACCAATGTGCATTCTGGAAATGTCATTATAAGTGAATTTGAATTTTCTCCTCCAAATGCTTTTGGGTTATGATAAGCTCACCAGTGTATCTATAGCTGGTTTCACTGAAACAAAATGCTGAGGAAGGGCCTGAATCATATTTGAGCACGAGTATATGGAAGTGTGAATATGGACAGATTCTGATTTATACTAGTGCTATCACACCTAGAAGCAACTTCACTGAGAGTTAATTATTCCTACAAGAGCATCAGTGCATCTCTTAGTCTGATTTTTCTGGAAATGTTCTAATGGTGTTTCAGCATATTGCAGCATGAGGTGCAGAAGAAGGGAAAAAGTTTGTGCTCCTTTTGATTATTTCTCCCCCACAGACCTCACATATTACATAAACAAGATGAAATTTATCTTGTTACTGAGTGAGCCTTGCCTCGAGTCTTTCCAGCAGAGACAAATGCTATGCAGAAAGATGGCAGAAGCCTCAGCCCATGATCTGACTGTTCCAGTCAGTCTTATGCTTTTCTGCTCAAAATCTCTAAAGACACTGTGAAGAGAGCCTCCTGTCCTTGCGACAGTAGTGGGGCTCATTAGAGGAGCAGGGTCTCAGTATGCAGATAATTCACTGGTCCTCTCCTTATCAAAAAGCTGTGCAGAAATGGTAAAGGCCCTGCAGAGACTAAACAGACATCAGTGCAAAAAGTGTTGAGAAATGCTGGAGATGAGGAGCTTACTTCTTTAAAGAGAGGTCATGTTGCTTAAGGTTTGAACAGAAGAACCAAGATCAACGGGTTTGGTTTGCAGCTGGCTTGGACTCATTGGAAAGCCATCCTGAAAGAGGTGAAAGGTGCTAAACTGGGATTATCTGTGTACAACTGTGTCCAGATAGTGTGGCCAGACTGAGTCACTAGCACTCTGATCTGCACTGGTGCTAAGCACTGCATTACTTCTTCCCTCCTGACAGCAAAGGCATACATACACATCTACATGCGCTGGATCTTCAATTACTTCTCTCCTTAACTCTTCGTTAATGTCCATTTTATTTATGTCAAAACACCCGCTGAGTATAAGACAGTGAAAACTATGCTATGATTTTCAAAAGCTGTCCATGTCAATTCTGTACTGTCCAGCCTAAAAAACTTGAAAGCAACTTCAGTTTTAAATGTAAGGATCATAGTGCTTTCAGAAGAGCAGGTCCCTCTGACACAGCCTCTGAAGATTCTCACACAGCAGTGCTCAGTGCTGTGAAGGCACTCCATTATAAATACCCCTTATAGGAGAAGACCAAGTAACACATACTGTACAAGATAAGAAGAGTATAAACAGATACACACAGTAGGGAAAGCATAATAAGTTTTATCTTCCTGTATTTCCTGATTGTTCTTCCATATGCTATGCAGTTAATACTAACTGTAAGCCACCTCATGACAGCTCGTATCTGATGTTCCAGAGAAATGGAAGAGATGACAATGACATTGATGTGATGGAGAGGGAAATATGGGGGTTTATTCTCTCTCCAATCACAACACAGATCTTTCAGATCTTTCAGTGTCTTACACTAACACAAAATGGGGATCTACTTGCAGGTAAGATTATTAGGCACAGAATTCCCAGCCAAGGGAGAGGAAATAAAAAACTATTTCAAAATTTGTTGCCTGTCTTTGGGAAGATACCTCCCCAAAAAAAAACCCAAACAAGCAATGAAGCCAGTGAAGCACCTTTCTTAAGAGGAGCAGCTGAGGGAGCTTATAGCTCTCTACATATACCTGAAAGGTTGTAGCGAGGCCAGGATCAGTCTCTTCGACAAAGTACAAGTGACAGGACAAGAGGAAATGGCCTCAAGGTGTGCACCAGTGGAGGTTTATTATTAAATATTCAGAAATACTAATTCACTGAAAGGGCTATCAAGCATTGTAGCTGGCTGCCCAAGAAAGTGCTGGAGTCCCCTTCCCTAGAGGTATTTAAAAGATACATATATGTGGCACTTAGGGACACAATTTAGTGTTTAGACTTGGCAGTGCTTTAGGATTTTTATGTATTTGTGGATTTTAGAACTTTATATATTTGTAGGTTTTTATATAGCTGTACAGTTTCTCACACTTGAGGCAGGAGATAACAGTTTCTAACAGTCTCTCATGGTTTGTGCCACATTCCTGAATTTCTGTTCAATGGTCTTTTCAAGGAAGAAGATTTCAACAAGGACATCTTGTTTGGGACAAATGCCCCTGGACTGGAATAATAAGATGTATTGTAGTCAAAGCAAGATATGAGGCCAAGAACCCTTTGAAGGGGCTCCGGTGGGGTAGTTCTGAGGGTGTTACCAAGGCAAAAGGTTTTTGAGTTGGATGTACCCATTAGATATGATAATTAAGTAGTGTTACCAGTTTGTAAGAACCCTATACTGGCTGTGCGCCTGTGTACTCTGTGCACCTGAAAGCTTTCATTAAAGAATTGCTCTCTACCTATGGTAATATTGTCTCAAAAGTTTTTTTCCTTGATTTTAGGAAACACTGTGTTAATGGTTGGACTCGATGACCTTAAAAGTTCTTTTCTCATCTAAATAATTCTATGATACTATGTTAAAATTTGGTGCATTAAAACCCAGGTAACAAGCAGAGTTGTGAATCTCATTGACATAACTAGAAACTATGTAATAATAAATATAATAAAATAAATATAATAAATCACATTATTTTCTTTAGAGTTGTCAATGTTCTGTAACAGATAAACAGTCTCTTTTATCTTATTGGAAGGATGGCATATTCTGATGGCATATACTGTGTTACAATATAATAGCATTTGCATATATCCTATAAAATTTGAGTCAAGTTTATCGTAACTAGCTAGAGTTGTAGGATGTGATTGATGCATGGCATAAGAAGCAACCTCCATTCTACAGGATTCTTTGATCAGGGGTGTGTGTGGAGGTGGGATAATATCCATCTGAAACTGGAAACAAAGAACTGGAAAGAGTGCTGGAAACCTCACCAGAGTTGGGGGTTTTTTTGTGTTGTTGGGGTTTTTTTTATTATTTTATTTATTTATTTATCTAATTTTTTTTTTTTATTATTATTTCATTAAATCTCTAAAAAAATGAACCTTTATCTTAATTTCAGCTGGGGAAAAAAAAAAATGCACAAAATTTTGATTTCC
>JAWWLT010000092.1:27290477-27318025 GCA_035040995.1 Premnoplex brunnescens
GGCATGGGACCTTTACTTCCGACTGTACTGATGATTAATACACTTTCAGGTGGGCCTTTCTGGAAAATTTACATTTTCCAGAAACTGTCTTAGGATATATGACCTATCTTTTGCTTTTCCTGATACTTAGCAAAAGCAGGATCCCCACAGTACAAGATGTCAGTCTGAGATATTACTGAGTCTGCTCTGAAAACTAACCAACTCCTTCAGACCAATGAGCACACCTGAGTGCTTGTAGGAACAGCCAAATGTTTTTGTTCTGGTCCCTTGTGCCTTATGAGTTGTACAGGTATTTACCCAGTGGGCAGGAAAACATGGCTACATTGGAGGTGCAGTAAAGTATGCCCAAGGCATCTGAGGCTCTCAGTGTTATGTGCCTTTGTCTTGCCTTCTCTAGCTGAAAGGTCACTGTTATTCTCAGGCAGGATCTACAGACATACCTGTAATAGGTGTGATAACACATAAATGTGGACTTAATGCAGGAGGGATGACTGGGGATGCATACAGTGAACATTTGACAAGGTTTTCCCTAGCTATCTCTTGACTTAGAGTAACAACAGGTCATTTCTGTGATATGTCCATGTCCTGGTTTCAGGTGGGACAAGTTAATTTTCGTACTAGTAGGTGGTATAGTGTTGTGTTCTAGATTTAGTATGAGAATAATCTTGATAACAGACTTATGTTTTTATTGTTGCTAAGTATGTTTATACTAAGTCAGAGAATTTTCAGTTTCTCCATACCCTGCCAGCAATAAGGCTGGAGGTGCACAAGCAGCTGAGAGAGGACACAGCCAGGACAGCTGACACCAACTGGCCAAAGAGATATTCCATACCATATGATGTCATACTTAGTGGAAAGGAACTGGAGACAAAAGCTGACTGGGGGCTGCTGCTCCAGAACTGTCAACACATCAGTCAGCAGGCAGTGAGCAATTGCACTGTGCATCTCTTGTATATTCTAATTGTTATTATCATCATCATCATGATCATCACCACCACCATCATTATTAATATTTTCTTTCTTTCTGTCCCATTAAACTGTCCTTATGTAAAGCCACAAGTTTGAGTCTTCTGATTCTCTCTGCTGAGAGGGTGCACTGAATGGGCAGCTTAGTTACCAGCTGGGATTAAACCACAACTGTCCACCACTTGTTATTTGCACAAATGACAAATGGAGAGCGTTATGTTCTCCTTAGTCTTCAGTGGGCTTGTGAGTCACCTAGAGTTGCACAAATTATTTGGGGCTTAACTGCGTGTCTGCCTTCTCACACAAAACCAGACCTTCAGGTGCCATATCTGGCCATGTCTACTGGTCTTTCATTTAGGGAACAAGTCTTGGCAAAATGTTGTTGCTCAATGTCAACTCAGTCTACAGTCTAAAAAATTATTGAATTTTAAATAACATATTGATCAACTTTTTCTCAATTTGGCAAAAGTTTCAGTTTGTCCCTCTATGCCCCCTCTTTGATGAGACCAGAAACTTGGGAATGGCAATAGCCCAGTGAACAGGATGTTCTGAGGAAAAGACTACACAGTGAACTCAAGCTGAGCTGCTTCCATTGCTGGCTAGGTCAGGCAGCTGACACAGCTGACAGCAGCCAGCTGCTTGACAATGAAGGGGGAATAAAAAAACCTTTGCCTTTGTACAGTTTTATATGATATTAAAAGGCTTATAGTGATATATAGGATATAAACTGATGACTTCAGACGTCCGTGCCTGTTCTCCACACACCTTCATTGGCCTTGCCTGTTGGAAGGGAGATAGCATCACCCTTTTCCTGCTAATATTTACTGGGCTTTCAACATCATCTTACAGGTTCACTTGATCTCCATTTGAGAGTTTATACAGTCTGGAGTTTTCTGCCCTGCCCAAGTATTGAGGCATTAAGTGTGAAGGAAGCTGAAATGCGGACATGGAAGATGTGAAGAATAATTTTTCTGCTCCTGTATGCGGATTCAGAGCCCTGAGCCAATGTTGCAGGAATATAAGAGTAAGACTGAGAGTAAATGTTAAATCCTCTGACCCTTTCTAGGGGGTCTACTTTCTGCTTTGGCGCAAGGAGGCATAGAAGCCACTTTTCAAGCAATCTCTTATTAAACAATTAACCTTGCTATACTAGATTTTCTTGTTCTACCCTCCTTTATTTGCCTCCAGGCTGTTCCTGTAAAAAAGCATGTGAAGAAAGTCCCCTTAGAAAAGAGCAGACACTTATGTAGTTCATGCAGGTTCAGTAAAAAATGTCACCACAAGCACTTGAGGAATTCAGTATAAATATTAGGATGATAAAGTTACTGAAGGAGAAAGGAAGGGTTTGAACTTCCAGAATGACATGAATAGAGGTGGTTTCTACCAACCACTGTAGTGAGGGACTGAGGACAACTCAGGCCATCTGAGTTCCAGGGCCTTCCCCTGGCCCTTTTCATCCACTATGTAAGTTCCTGACCAGACTGTCTGATACAAGTGGAAAGCAGATCCTGGATCCACAATAGCAGAGGCTCCAGGTCAAGAGAGAGGTGAATGGGAAATCTCTATGTGAAAAATCTCTAGGCTTGCATGCTTAGTAAGATGCAGTATTTTGATCAGATTCAAACAGATGATGATTCAAACGTCTCACTGATACTCAGAAAAAGATTGAGGCTTCATCTAAAAGTCCAAGTGTGTTAATGTGCTAAAGACCCTTGAGTTTCTATAGCTGGTAGCATACAATGTAGTGAATGCTTAATATATTTAGTTAACTACAACTCATTAATAATAAAACCAGTAACATCTGCAATATTATAACATCTCTCTGCTAGCAGGAGAAACATCTTATTTATTTACATGTTCACAGCCTGTTCCAACACTCAGTGAAGTCAGATCTTATTCCTGAGTCGTGTTTTGGCTAGGTCCTCTGTCGCAATCCCAAAAATGTGGCTGTATGTTACCAGGTTCTCAGGGTAACAGTTCAGTACGCAGGCAGTGTGGTGCCAAAGGAAAGCAGGTTTGCTCCTGCTTTTCTAATTTCAAATGCTTCAAGCTCTGCAGTACATGAGGGATCCTGCTTAGATGGAGTTCAATGAAGTATTTGTAAGCTGATCATCTTCTGACTGTTCAGACAGAAATGAACTGCAATCCTAGTATTACATTCTTGTGAAGCAGGAGTCTGGAAGCACTAGATTTATATAGATAAATATGTATGGAAGCAGCATTCATTGGACATGGCATGGGATGTTTATCCAGAAAATAAGAAAGGCCCATCTTGTGCTCTGTATTTAAAAAAGGTAACATTTTTCTTATGGGTTTTTATCCGGGAAGATTGCAGATCCCTTGGAGACTTAAAGTGACACTTGCCTTGGTGCTACAGAAGAGAAATGAGACTAACAAATATTTTGAGGAAGATGAGTGATTAGCTCCAGGAAAGCCATGTGGATCTCAAAGTTCTCTAAGGAGGCCTGTTACCATATGCAGGAGTCATGGGATCTAATTAATCTTTCAAGAAACAGACCCATGTGGCTGTTATGCCAGCCCAGATTTGATTTTTGGCAGAAAAGAGCACTTGGTTGTTTTGGACAGAACATCTCTATTAGAAATGGTCCTCAGACAACAACCTCTGCTGTTAAGCAAATTTGGAAAGAATACCTTTACCTGCCTCCTACTTCCATGCTGTGATAGGGTACAGCAGGGGGACCAGTCAAGACTCAGCACTTTCCAATAAACCCTGGTTCTTCACAGAGCTGGCTGTTTATGAACAGAGCTCCATCATCAGGTATCTGAGCATTAGAGAACTCTGGCTGGTGCTATCTCTCAGAGATTCCTGTCCTGTTGTTTCTGACAGAGCAGTGAGAGGCACAGAGCACTTCTATCCCAAGTCTCAGAGTTGCCTGCTCACCCTTTTGTCAGCATATCTAGGCTTGAAAGTTGCTCTGGGAAGGTTTAGCTTGCTGCTCTGGTATGAACCTGACAACTGCTCGCTCCCTGTCCTTGGTCAGAGAAGAGAAAACATGGGATTTTCTTTCAGAGCTCAGAAATATATGAGCAGCAGAGAACAGCTAAATATCACTGTGTGCAAGTTTTTTTCTTAATAGCAGATAGACAAGAGAAACAACATGATCCTATCAGAAAACATCATTGACCCGAATTTCCATGGCTCTCATCTCTAAAGAATAATGGTCACTTCACACTTAGCAATGAGCCTCTTCCCGGCCCTATCTGAAAAACGTTATGCTGAGTAAACACAGGCATAGACAAGAAACAGCCCTTTCTATTCTCCTATTTTTGCTGTTTAACTGAATTATTGATGCCAGTGGATTCGTGCAGTTCTCAGCCCTTGGAAACAATCAAAACAATCTCACTTGGATGCCCAGTAACACACTAAGGAGCTCAGAGTTGGGCACAGGAGATTGCAAATGCCATTGGTGTATTGCCAAGCCAGAAAGCAGGCCTAAGTGCCTTCCCCATCTTAGTCCATGTTCAGTAAATGATGACTTCCTCATGTCTTGCAATGAGTATTTTAGTCACAGTATGACTGTTTGCTTGTCAAGCATGGTAGAAATTAATTTGTTTAAATGCCTGTGAGACTGGGGGAAAAGTCTGAAGAGAGAAGGGTTTAGTACTCCTCTTGTTGGAAGAGATTCAGATTGGGGAATACTTAACTAAATTAGACATACCTAAGTCCATGGGCCTTGAGGATATGTACTCGTGAGTGCTGAGAGAGCTGGCATTCATTGTTGTGCAGCCACTTTCAGTTATCCTGAATGGTTATAGACCTGGGAGAGGTTTCTGATGTCTGAAGGAAAGAAGATGTCACTCCTGTGTTGTTTGTTTTTAGAAAGGACAAGAATGAATATCCAGGGAACGACTCAGCCTCATCTTGACTCATTAGGCAAAGGGAGTGCATCCTCAGCTAATTTGGTGATGACATCAACCTGAGTGGTTCAATTGAAACACCAGAATTATGGGATGCCTTCAAGAGAGAGTTGGACAAGCTTGAGAAGTGGGTGCATGGGAATCTCAAGAGGTTTAACAAGACAAAGTGCAAGGTGCTGCACCTGTGTTGGGGCAAACCCCGGTAGCAGCACAGGCTGAGGGATGAACAGATCAAGAGCAGCCCTTCCAAGGAGGACTTGGGTGTGCTGGTGGATGAGAGGCTGGACATGACCCAGCAATGTGCATTTGCAGCCCAGAAAGCCAATTGCATCCTGGGCTGCATCAAAAACAGCATGGCCAGCAGGGCAAGGGAGGAGATTCTGCTTCTCTCTGGTGATACCCCACCTGGAACACTACATCCAGCTTGGGGGGCCTCAGCACAGGGAGGTCATCGACCTGTTGGAGCTACTCCAGAGGAGAGTCACCAAGATGATTAGAGGAATGGAGCACCTCTCCTGTGAGGAAAGGCTGAGAGAATTGATTTTGTTCAGCCTGGAAAAGAGAAGGCTTTGGGATAACCTAATTGTGGCCTTCCAGTACCTAAAGGGAATCTACAAAAAAGTGAGAGAGGGACTTTTTACAAGGGCATGTAGTGACAGGACAAGAGGGGATGGCTTCAAACTAAAAGAGAGTAGGTTTATACCAGCTGTTAGGAAGACATTCTTTCCTCTGGGGGTGGTAAAGCACTGGAACAGGTTGCCCAAGAAGCTGTGGGTACCCCATCCCTGGGAGTGTTCAAGGACAGCCTGGATGGGGCTTGAGCAATCTGGTCTGTGTCCCTGGCCACAGCAGGGGGTTGGAACTAGATGGTCTTTAAGGTCTCATCCAACCCATTCTGTGATTCTGTGTCTCCTGACATTATGGTGAAACAAACTATTCATTCCTGGCAAGAAGGTGATTTGGATTACTCAGTATGCATATACAAAGAGAAAGTCCTGATTAATGAAGGTAATAACCTTCAGTGGTGAAATTACTCATTTGGTATATGTGGGGAGAGAAGTAGATGTTTTCTACCTGGACTTCAGTAAAGCTTTTGACACTGTGTCCCATAAGATTCTGGGATAAGCAGCTGACGTATTGGCCTGATGAGCAGACAATGTGGTGGATTGAAAACTGAATGGCTGGGCCCAAAGGGTAGTGTTCAGTGGATTAAGTCTGAGACTAGTAACTAGTAGTGCACCTCAATCAATACTGCATCCAGGACTCTTTAAACATCTTCATTAATGATTTACATGATGGAACAGAGTGCACCCAAAACGTGTTTACTGATCACACGCAACTGGGAGGAGTGGCTGATACTCCAGGGGGTTGTGCTGCTTAGTGGGAACCTGACCTCGACCTCACAAGGTTCAGCCAAGGGAAGTGCAAAGTCCTCCATCTGGGGAGAAATAGTCCAATGCTCCCTCTACAGTATATACTGTAGGCCAATACTCTAGAGAAAACAGCTTTTCGGAAAAGAACTTAATGTCTTGGTGGACAGCAAGTTGAACATGAACCATCATTGTGCCCTTGTGGCAATGTAGTTGAAATTTACCCTGAGCTGTATTAGGAGGAGTGTTGCTGGCATTCTGAGAGAGTGGTATTTCTCCTCTATTTAGCACTGGTAAGGTCACACCAGGGGAACTGTGTCAAGTTCTAAGTTCCCCAGTACAGGAGAGATATGGAACTGCTGGAAAGAGTTTAGTGAAGGGCTATGAAGATGATGGGGGACCGGGATTATCTTCCATATGAAGAAAGGTCAATAAAGCTAGTGTACTCTCTCAGTGAAGCCTCAGTGGGAAGTCTCATCAATGGGTACCAATATCTGAAGGGAGGGCATAAAGAAGGTGGAGCCAGGCTCTTTTCAGTGATGCCCAATGACAGGCAATGGGTACAAACTGAAGCACTTGAGGTTTCCTCCAAACATCAGGAAAAACTTTTTTTACTGTGAGAGTGATCGAGGTGGTAGAATCTCCCACCTTGGAGATTTTCAAAGGTCATCTGGGCATAGTCCTGGTATTAGGTGACCTTGTTTTAGCTGGGTGGTTGGACCAGATGACCTCCAGAGGCTGCTTTCAACCACAGCCATTCTAAGATTCTGTGATAGACATTGTAAAATACTGAAGACATGTAAAAGATCCTACAGATCATGTACTGGCTGCTGAAGGCCATGAGGGATGCTTAAAGGTCTTTAAAATTATATCAGATGTCTATAATTAAATGCCTGAATTACTTGTTATTGTGTCTTGGCAGTAACTTTTCCACAGAGCAAACACGTTCAACTTAGTGTTGTATCAGTGGAAAGGCAGGATCAGGATATGGATCCTATTGAACAGGAAGATGATGTTTGTCTTGCAGGTGTTGGCTCATGTGGTGCATGAAATGACACGTCACAGAAATTCCTTCCTTTTTTTGTTTCCCAAGCATGAACTTTTTAGAAGTTTGGTTTGGTGTTTTTGTTTGTTTTGTTTTGTTTTGTTTTGTTGGGTTTTTTCCCAATTTTTTTTTCCTGGTCAGGTTTTGATTCTATTGTTTGGCAGCTTGTATCCTTGTAGGGACAGGTATGTGCTTAGCTTTTGTGGTGGCAAGGGACACTTTGAAACATGTGGCCTCAAGTATTAAGGTAGGAAGGGTTTGGGAACCTAAGTACCTTTATAGAACTGGGCCTTGCTCCTTGATACTTCAGAGGTGGAGATTACAGTCTTGGTGGCCCTGAACTTGGGACTAGGTATTTTTGGAGACGTCTGCATCAGGAGACTTTGACAGAAGTGTTGAGATCAGGGTTGGGCACTGCTGTCTTTGAGCTGAAGATCTAGGCTTAGAGTCCATTTGGGGTTTGGAGTAGCGGAAAAATGGTTTATTGATGAGTGAAAATTTTCAGGATTGTATGACAATTGCCTACAGGCACACTGTCTTTCCATTCCAGATCACCTGCCTCATTCTGACTCTCATCCTGCCTCTTTCTGACTATAAACTAAACTAAAACAGAAAGCTGCTGAAGCAGATACTCTTGTACTGGATTCTACTCTGTGGAGAAATTTATATCGTGGTTTGATTTGGGCTTTTTTTTCCTAATGCCAACAATGGTTGACAGGGTAGCCTTGCTTTCATGACCATTTTCTACTGTCTCAAAACCAAAAGGCCTGATTCTGTCATGAGAGTTTAAGTGAGGATCTGAAATGTGTTGGATCTAAAATATGCTGGATTTACACCTCCAACAGATCTTTGAAATTCCAAGGGTAGGAAAACAAAAAAAAAATTAGCTTCAGTATGTAAGCAAGCTTTGTCTTTTTTTTGCAGAAGAGTGTCAGCAATACAGCTGACAAATACACTTGGCCAAGAACAAAAAGTTCCTCTCTGTCCCCTGTTCATCTCAAACATAAAATATGAACACACCTTCATCTCTGATCTCACACAGTACAATCTGTGTTGCTCCTCTTGCACTTAATGCAAGAATAGTGACTTGCAAGAAGATGTCTCTGCCTTTTCACTTTCAAAGGAAAACTTGCTTAATAAATACTCCTTTGAATTTGGGTCTATATATTTCCTTCTGCGATGCCCACAAATATTTCTACTCTATCCATTATATATGGTAAATCTGCATCACTTATATCTTAATTCACCTGATGAACAAGTGACATACATACATACTTTTGCTCATCCAAAATTACAAAATGCTGTACCAGAGAAGTGCTTTGGCATCAGCACAGTGAGTGAACATGCCATACACTTGTATCCTTTTGCTCCAAGAGCAAGATACAGTAATCCAATAAAAACCCAGACCCATGAGACAGCTGAACCCCTCCTGTGGTAACTGTGAGCACTGCTTTGTTAATAACACTCTTTGCTAATAATACTCTGGCACATTCCTGCCCTCAGAGGTGTGACTATGCACTGCTGAGCTGAGCAAGATCTTACCTGTCTGGGCCGCAGAGAGACAGGAAGGCTCTGGAGGACATTCTGGCTTATGTTCTGTTCTTACTGGGCTTTTACTCCAAGTGAGGACACCAGCAGACTCCTTTCTTTAGGTGAGGCCAGCAGCCTGCTATAGAGAGAGAGTTTAGAGAGCAGAAATACAGCGTACAAGTAACATCTCTTTCACAAATTCTACAATGACACTGACTGCTGTACAGACCAGAGCACAGAGAGTCCTGACGTAAATTCCCCTCTAAGCCTTCAAAGCAGGCTCTTTTCCCAGTGCTTCAGCATGTGTGTCCTTATAAATATCATGCATACTTCTATAGAGCATAAAAAAGCATATATGGAATGCGTAAGTTTCAAGAATTCCTGGCATTAAACCTATTGAAAAGTTTTGGTGCTTTGTATGTTTGGCAGTTTCTCATGTATGGGCTTTCTGATACCTGAAATGTTTTTGAAAATCTTCTGCTTTTTCTATCTCAATTACCTCAAAATAGCCAAACTGAAATACTTCATAAAGAAGGAAAATAAATCACATTTAAGAGACAGTAGACTGGAACATTGCAGACTGAAGGAACTTTGTTTGAACAAGTTGTGTACAATGAAGAAAGAAAGTCAGAGGTGCTGAAACTTGTAGTAGACCTAGGTGGATTCTTCTCAGCCTAGTTTGGAAGTAAATTTTAACAGCTAGGTTTTGCTGAATTTTAGCTGTGGGAGGCCAAATTTTAAAACAGTTTGGTACTTAAAATGTAGAAAGACACCATGGGAAATTTTGAATACACATTGGGAGGGGCTGATGTTCAGAACTCCCTTTACCTCTAGTACCTAGGTCCTTGGGATCTAACTCAGCCAAGACCTTCCTCCACCCATAGGGACCACAGGGGATTTGAGAAGCTGACAGGGTGATGTCCAGTTTTGTCTGAAGACAGAAAGCTCTGTGGCTGTTAAGAAACTGAGAGTGCAGTCATTCTTGACTTCATTCCTGGCTGAAGGCAGGGAAAGTACTATCAAAGCTGCAGGAGGGCTGGCCAGACCTGGGGACTTGGCACCCCTTGTGTGGGCTGTTGCTGCTTCCTTTGTGTCAGAGGACTCTCAGGGTGCCACATCACGGCACAGCAGGAAGCAGAGCATGATCAACAGCACATCTTTAGCTTCCTTGTTTCCTTTAGGTCACAGAGTTGTTTTAACAAAGAAGTACAGTTCTCACACCAAACCACAACTCCACCCTCTTGACTTTGTAGTCCCACAGCAGTACTCCCCTTAGCAGACTGTTGCTGTATGTCCTGCAGCCAGTCTAATGGCTTAGAGAAAAAGGATGTGTATGTGCACTTTTACTTCTTGCTTATGACTGACTTTTCACAGGGCTCTGTTTATGCTGCAGAACTCAAGGGCACACAGTTCTCTCAGTGAAAGAACAGCAAAGGATAAGCTGTATAGCAAAAATCTACAGTCAGAGAGGGAATACTCTAATAAATATGCATGAATGGCATGCCTATCACCCAAACAACTCAAGATTGCCAGTATTTGGCTAAAATCTGCAGCATATAATACCTGGCACATTTGCAGCCTTTTTCTTCTTGAAAAATACAGACGAGAACAAGTCAAAAATAGCTCACAGAACATGCCTCAAACACTCAGGAGCGAGCAGGTCAAATTAAGAAAATCTAAAATACGTGGCATCAAAATCCTTCATTATATTTTTGGGGAATAAAAACATAAAAATGAAGTATTCCCTCTGCTTTCCCTGCTTTCTGTTGCTCTCTTTCAGTTCATTTGTGCCTCATTTCTTTTTGGAAAATACATTTCCTGAGACTGCAAGGACCCTATTATCCAAGCAGACTGCCAGAGAACACCTGTGCTGTATCCTGAAAGTCTGCATACATACAATTACAAGAACAAGGGAGTTCTTCAGTGATTTCTTAATGGATTAAGCTTAAGGGCAGTTATGAAGGACATGAACACCTCACCATGGCCTTTTGCAGAAAAAATTGCCAGAAACCCCAAGTGGTAGCACAAGGTAGGGACCTCTTTGTCAATGTGAAGTAGTCTATAACTAGTTACAGCAACTGGTTTAGTAAAGCTGATGAAAAGCAGCAGGGTAAGTACTCATATGCGTCGTCTGCGAAGCTTCATGGTGTATTTTATTCAGGTCTTGACAAGTAAACTGTGCCAGGATGTAAGAAGTCAAAGTAAAGCTGAGGTGTGCAAGGACCAAGGACTTGTAGAAAAGTGTCCAGAATTGATCTACAGCAGCAGTGAAGGGACCAGGAAGAAATGGCTTAAATTAGAGAAAGTCAAGACCCCTTCAAATTGGCTTGCTCTGGCACTGTTACCTCTTTCTTGATGTGGCTCAGCACAGCTCGGTGAGGGCCAATGAGCTCCTTCTAGAGGAGTTCACCGCAGCTCTGTGTCTGACTGCTATGGGCACAGCCTTTGAAACCAACATGGGTAACATGACACATCAAGGTAAGCATGGCCTCCCCAGAAGATCAAAGGATAGGTTATGGACAAAAAGCCAGGCATCAAGAGAAGCTGTAGGTAGCTTTACCTAAATCAAGCTGAGTCTTTCACATTTGGGAAATTTGGGTTGGTTTTGGTGAGGGCCTACTTTCAAGAAGAGTCACCAAGAAGCACAATATTGTCAGTGTTAGAAGTCTAAATGCCAGTCCCATGGTACTTGATATCTGAATCTGGACTTTAAAGAAGCGTCAAAATGAATTTGTCGCTCTTGGGACCAGAATTTGAGAAATGCTCTCTGAAGTTAAGGGAAAAGATAAGACCTAAAAGTATTCAAAATAATTTTTTTAAAAAAAACATCTATCTGACAGAGATTGGCATTTCTATGATCCTATTCTGTTTGCATCCCTGGGTGCCTAATCCTGATTTCCTACCTGTATATTCCAGTCCTGAATTAAGCAAATACTAACCTTGAAGACAAAATTGTAATCCACATGCTTGAGCTTTAGACCTCTAGTGTATATACTTCTGATAGGGAAGAAACATCATACAATCCAGGTGTAGAAGCACTCTGTGTCACTGGCAGAATGGTGAGACTCAAAGACTGGTAAGCTGAGAGGCACAGCTTGCTATGGGGATTGCACACTGGGAGTGGACTTATTCAAGCACGCTACCACTCCTTTGATCTGCCAGTCCAAGATTCTGTTCCATCTAGAGCTGCCAACAGGAAAGCTGCAGTGGTGCTGGCTCAGGGCTTGGAGAACTCTTCTGTGTGGAACAATGTGTGCTTGGACTCGATAACTTGTAAGGTCTAGGTATATTTTCCTCAGCACCTTCCTTCTGTTTCCAGGGCAGTTGATGAGCAAAGCAGTGATGGAACTGTATAGATAGGTGATAAATTCAGCTCTCAAAAGTAACTGGGACTTGCAAACAGGAACTGCCACTTTATCTTCTAGCAAAGCAGAGTGCTTCATGCCTAAAACTGTATCTGAGACTGTGGACACATATGCTTGTTAACACATGCTAAAAACTGTAATGCATCAAGACAATGAATGGTTTCCTCTTCCATAAAATTTATTTTTCATGATTTTCAGATAGTTTCTTACCGTTATATTTTTTGCACTGACTAGTTAGTCCTACTTGCAAATGTAGAAGTACCTTTGTTTTCCATTCTTGGTTTCACTAGTCTTGTATTTCTGAAAATGATGATAGTGTCCTGTGGTGCAAGGTACAGGCAGGAAATTCAGGCAGGGCACAACTCCTACCTCAGACAGCAATAATAATATTACTGCTGATGTCACGTGGATAGGCCAGAAGTGAGGTGAGGACTGGAGAATGAAATAACATATGGACCTTGGCAAGAGGCAATGTGGACCATGATCAGCTGTCTAGAAAAGAGTGTGAAAGTGTTCCAAAATGCTGTATTTTGTACCATTCATTCCTGCCGCTGAGCAGTGTGCAGCTGTTACAAAGATGATCTAGGTCAGCCTCCAACTATCCAAAGAATAGGTGCTACACTACTTTGTGTATTCACCAGGCCGTGTTGGTCCAGGCTCAAAAGTGCTTAAGAAATAGTACTGATGGCTACTGTGACTGCCACTCTCCTATTCACCAGCTCAGAACAGTCAATTATTGAACTCTGTGAGTTAAAAATAAGCACAGTTGCAGTAGTTCTGAGAACACCATCTGTTTTAGACAAGGCAACTAAAAGTTGTTTCTCAAGTCGATGGCAGCCATGCATGCAAATTTTCTGTGCAAGTCAGCCTTAACTGGTCTTTAAAGGTCATTATATCTGTATAAATATTTGTTTAAAGGTTTAAGTGTAGTTTCTGGTTCTGAATCTGGCTCTTTGTCATCTGTTTCCTGGCTGTTTAGAGAAGTGAGATGGTGTCAAACCTGTATTAGGCAGACAGTAGAACCTCAGCTGCCAGCCTGCCTATGCCAATCTATAAGCAGCAGTCCCCTCTCTCATCCTGTACCTGTGCTGGGGTTAAGAGGGCAGGAGTATGACATCTCCTCTCTCATGCCAAGCGGAGCAGAGGTAAGAGCCATATGCAGCAGCTGGCTGGTTGTGCCTGGGGAACACTCAGGTTGGCATGTCCTGACTACAGTCAGAAATACTGGATGTTGCTTGTTTGCCCTGTTGGCTGGATGACATCTTGGTGGGGTATTCAAAGCTGGTTCAGGCTACATCATTAAAGTTCCAGGGCATGTATTTTTCCTTTTGATCTACTGTATCTATTCCTATATAGCTGGTTTGCCATTTAATGAGATTTTTTTTTATTTTGACTGTCTTCAGTTCACACTTGTATTCTCACTGTAGTCACTACAGCTTTTTTGAGGTCCCTGTAATGTTACTGTGAATTAGCAGATTGGAGTTCTGATTCCAGAGCAAGTAATTTATTTTTAGCTTGCAGATTTGCGTATGACCAACCATAGTTAACCTGGGATTGGTGAACTTTACTAGAAACTGAGCGTCTCATAGTGAAATGACTCCTCATTCTCACAAGTTAACAGAAATTTTTATTTTGATATACCAGCCAAGCTGAAAAATGTTTTCATTTTACACTGACTGAAATCTCACTAACCAAATAAAAATTTCTGCCTTGCTGACCACCCAATACCCTCAAGTTTTCTTCAAGGTCAAAAAGTTTCAGTCAAAAGCACAGCATGTCTTTCATCTTTTGTTTATTGAAGATTCAGCTGAACTAAAGCAATAAATACTTGCTACAGGTTGAAAATGGAAATTTATTTTTTTTAAACTATAAGTATATGACACTTGGAGAGAAACCCAAGACATTTCTTTCTTGCAACCCATACAGATTTGCATTTGAGCAAACAAATATTTTTGCTTCCTCAGAAAAAGAAAAAAGTCAGTTGGATATTTTTGTTCCATTCCACTTCTCAGGTGGGGCTAAAGAAAATTTTCACAAGCTCCTGCTGGTAACAGCTGCTAAAATCAGGCCTAACATGGCAAATCTGGATTATTGAACTATATTCTAGTCTCTGTAAATGGGTGATGCAATATAAAAAGCTCCCTCTCAACAATGAAAACAACCATATGTAATTAACCAAACCAAGCCTGTGCAGTTACCTCATATGATTTGCTGTTTAGGAGACTAAGCTGCCAAGTGAGACAGAGGAAGGTCAGAGAAAACTCCAGTGATTGAGACTGTTTGGGAAAATGGTAGATTACAGGGCAGGGATGCTCCCATGGGATTTTCTTTCTTTCTTTCTTCCTCCAATAGTCAAATTCTGGCTAAGCACTTAAAATTTCACATCTAGCAACCAGGAATTGTTGAGGGGAAAGAGATGTGTGAAACACTGCCTTTTTTGTTTCTTTGGTTGTTTTTTTTTTTTTGTTTGGTTTGTTTTTATTTTGTTTTGTTTTGTTTTGTTTTGTTTTTCTGGTGAAACAGGTTAACTTGGTTGTTTGTGATTGCATGGCCCAGGGGTAGTAGCTCTGTTGGTGGTGGATTAAAAGAGTGAGTAGCATGACAAAAAGGTTAGTTCCAAAGGACACAAACAAGCTGTAACTAGCTCCACTGTTATTGCTGGATCTGGGAAAAAGTGCAGCATGCACTCTGGTATTTCTTCAAGAAGTGCTTCATGCCCCTGTAGTGGAAATCCTGCAGAAGATGTGCAGCCTTGCTACAGTCTCAGAGGCCAACTCTTGTCCTGTTAGTGCTGGCAAGGCAGCATACTCTTACAATCTCAAGCACTGTCACTAACACCATTCTCCTAAGTTCCCATTTCTTCAAGTCCACTAGGAAGCTTGTTTTAAGAGATTTTTTTATCTTGTGACAGGTCAGGGTATTTTAACTCAGGAGTTCCAGTGTAGTTTTTCCTTCTTTGGCATTAAGATTGGCTCGCATGTCAGATGCTCCAAGAGCATTCACTACCGGTAATTAACCCAGAGAGCATGTGCCACAAAATACTGTATTGCTCAAAGTCTGTTGTTCAGAAGAGGGAAGACTTTTCAAGCTCTCTGTAAATGGCATTTAAACTGTGTTTCATTCTTTTCTGATCAAAAGGTATCACTAAATTCAGCCTAGAAGCCACTATGTATAAACTGAGAGTCAGTTTAAAAATTTTCCTGCTGAAAGTTAACTCTCAGTTCCTTCTAAGAAGAAATTGGGCAATACTGCACAGCTCTAATCTTCAAGAGTTCAGAAAACGTCAGTTATTTTGCAAAGTATTTTTAAATTATTTGTTTTGAAAAATATTTCCAGATCTTTACATTGAAAAGACATTGACATTTACTTAAAATCATAGAGCAAATGTAATTTGCCTTCTTACTCTCTTCTTTGGGTCTTTGAGTCTTTTGGGTGCACATATTTTTCAAGATTTTCTCTGAAACAATGAAGGTCAGAATCTTAATTTTTGATTAATAAGGAGGAAGTCAGATGATGTGACTGCAGTAGCTAGGATTTAAGGAAAAAACACAGTACTTGCCAGTATAGTTAATGGAATCCTGTGTCTTCAACCAGTACCAACGGTGTATTTGAGGCTCTATATCAGTCTTCTGTAATGGCCTGAGTTATCTGCTCAGTGGACAATGTGCCTCACATGTTGGTTGTATAAATCACAAATCAAGTGACTCTGCAGAAAGCATTCCTTTTGATATATGGGGCAGACATTGCTGTTTGACTGTGGTAAAAGCCAACCCAAACTTGTCATATTTCCAGCATTCACTGAAGAGAAAGCTGAGCTGATTCTGCTCTTAGTGTGTAGGAGAATTGGAGAATAGTGCCATCTTTTCCTCCCCCAACATTCCTCTAAGTTAAGTCTCATTCCTGTAATTCCACTGTTATCATCCTCCAGGTACTATGTTGTAGCAGATGTGGGACGGTAGGCAGAGGCTAGTGGGTGTAGAGAGGAAGGACTCGACTCTCTGACCTTTGAAATCTGTCCTCCGTTTCTCCTGCATTCTTCACTGACAACCTCATTCATGCATCAGTCTAGCAGGGGCTTTTCCTGGGAAGCTAAGTGGGATTCCCTCCAAAATGTTCCCTAATTGTGTGTGAGAAATTTGCAACCAAGTCAAGCAAATCATATAGGAGATTTTATGAATATCTCCAGTCCTGCAATGTATTTTTACGAAAACCAGTAAAAGAATTCTGTTATTGATGTGCTAGATGCTATAAATATGCATAACCAACCGTTCTGAAAATACTTCACTTTGAAAGAGGGGGGGAAAAAAAAGAGAGAGGAATAGCAGGAGGGACATAGGGCCATAGAGAGATTAAACCATTTGCCCAAAAATTTAGTGATTGCACAAGGAACTTTTCCTGCGTTTCTGAACTTCACTCGTCACTGTGTCTGTTGAGCTGTGCTACCTCATGGTTTTGTGTTAAGATTGTGTCTGAAGCCACTGTAATCACACACAGCCCTTAAGAAATCAGTTATGTTGCTGACTCAAGTCAATGTGTCTGGTGCCTTAAGCTTCCAGGTCGGTGTAACTGTGTGTTGACTAGGCAGGAAGGGAGATACCTTTGCTTGTGGATTCTTTTTTTCCTACTGATAGGCCACTGCGTAAAACTTGATAGAACATTTCCATCAGAGTAACATCCTCTGGGAAGTAAAATTTTAGGGAAGTTAAAATTATCCACTAAGTTGTCAAGTTTCAACAAAATTTAGTTGAAGAAACCCAAATATAAATAAAAATTGACCCTAAAAATTGTGACCTTCCACATGAATCAGGTTTATTTGACTAGATCCAGTTGAAGAAATAAGTGGATTGGTGGTGTATGAAAGTGCTTACAATCCACAGAAACTAAAAAAAATTAATTGGGTTCCTGAAAGATGTTTTCTCTCTCAATTTGAGATGAATATATGAATATGAAATATGTAATGTCAAGCATTTCCCATAGTTTTCTTCCCATTGTAGATGAGTCAATATAGCGATCTACCCTGAAAATCTGTCTTCCAAGAAATGAAGGTCCAGTGGAACACTTCATCATACTGCACTTAGAATAACAGCAAGTTTGCAACAACTGCTGCATGTTTCAAGAAATGCTTACGGCAGAATTCAGTTTTAAGCCCTGAAAGGCTGTTCTTTGAATAATGAGAGAAGCACTCAAGCAAGACTTGATGTTACTTTCTACTCTGTTTTGTATGCTGTGCCCACAACATTATTTCCTTTTTTGCTAAAATCCATTCACAATATGTTCAATAGCACACAACATGAAATTTTTAACCAACTACTCATGTAGAAAATGAATCTGTCACTGGTTACCTTGTTCTACTGAAAGTAGGCAGACTAGACAGTGACAACAATGGTGCGAACATGATGGGTCTGTCATGCTAGTAGAACCTGGGCAGTATTTCACAAGTTTCCAGGGTGACCCTGACAATCATGAGTCGGGAAGGACTGGTTTTACACTTGACCCTAGCTCCTGTATGTTGAAGATAGAGCTTACAGGTAACTTCAAGTGACTACAGAAGTCCAAATCTTGAAGATTAACTTAAACTCAGCAGAGATAAAATCAGGGCATGGGCAGCAGACCTCCTGCTGGGCAAGGGGAATGATTAGCAACTTATTGTTAGTGTTCTTTGGTGAACAGCAGGGAATTGTTGCAGAAAACCCACGGCTTCTTATGCATAAATAATTTCCTGATACACAGAGTTGGTCCTCTATGGGCCAAAAAGTGTTTATTTTCCTCTTCTTTTTCCAAGGAAAGCACCATATTTCTTATCTGTCTAATCAAGGTGGAAGTTGCAAGGGAAAATGTTTGATTATCTGGAAAAGGAACAGAGAAAAGCTAGTCTTTGTAGGCAGGACTCCAATTTTTATCCAGATGGACCTGTGATAAAAACAGATTAGGCTGATCTCACCTTTTGATGGACAGTTATCTTGTCACTTGACAGTTTCAGCCTACTTAATAGGTACCATTGTTAGTATTTCAAGGGGTCCTGAGAAGCTAAATATCTCAATTTCCATTGGATTTTATCCCATTCCTCGTTTTAAGTAACTAGTGGGATTCTTTCAAAACATCTCTCCTCCTTGGCAGGATAAACCTTTTTGTTGTAAAGTGGATTTTGCCATGAAATACTGGCATTTAAAAAAGAAAATATTGTTGAAGTTAGTGATTTTCTTTTTCTTTTTCTTTTTTTCAGTGATACTGTATTCCTTCTTCATCTCTTCCTGCAGTTTATTTCTCCTACTCAGTCAGTAGACAACTCTGCATGATAGGTTTGTGTGAGAAATGTGACTGAAACTTGGGGTGGGTTTTTTAGGCCAGAACTGGCATTCAATTGTGCTCAATATTGCAGAAAATGCTTTAAGTAATTTCGGCATGCCTTAACAAAGATAAAGCATGAGGTGTGTGTGGAGAACAAGGCAGTATCACATGCACTGTGGTGTCATTGTAATTAAACTGGCTCAACTGGTCTATGATAGTCTAGTGTAAATATTGGGCATTAACAATACCATCAACCGTCTTGTAATTTAATCAAATAAGACAATAGCCATAAGGAAGTAGATCAGTGGAAGCTTGCATGCCACCTGAATGTCCCAAGAAAGAGAGAGAAAACAGCAGTGATGTTTCCCACAAAATGATTTCTTACTCTGGAAGTCTCTGAAACCAGTGTCAGCCTATTTTAACCTGGCAGGTACCACTAGGGATGGCCATTACTGCCCACATGGCAACACAAATGTTTCTCTACAGACACAGGGCAATGGAGGTGTGATAGTGAGAGAAGATCTAGCCTATTTCAGTTTAGAAAGTATGGGGAAATTGCATAAGCTCCTGGATGCCGTTCTGGTGTTCTGATGGTGGGGTGTGGTTTAGAGGGAGCTCATTTGGGCCACATAACATCATAGGCACATAAACAAATCGCTGCCATCTGGGGACAGGTGAGGGATAAAAACAGCTGTGTTCAGTGCAAATGACCCCAAGAGATGTGGGGATTTGTCAGTCACTGTGGTTTTGACCAGAGAAATGCTAGACCTATAGGGAGGTGCAGGCAGCAAACCTCTGTACTGTAAACTACAGGAAGAGAGAACATTTTCAGAGATTTCTTTGCTCTTTCTTTAAGAATATTGTTTAAAAATCCATAAATTGAATTTTAAATGTTTTTAAAGGGTAATTCTAGCCAAGTGAGACAGTTTGACTGATTGTAAATTTGCTTTTGCCCTTTTTAGTTTGTTGCTATGAGTCAAGACATTTTTTTGGTTTTGATAAAGTTGACATTCTTTATTTGTTTTGGAGAAGCTGACTTCCTGCCTAGCTGACAACATGTAGTTCTTCCCAGCTCCAACCTTTCAAAAAACCATGAGGTGTACTCCAAAAAACCATTCAGCCCACCTAATTCTGATCCTTCAGGAAGTTACTCTCCATTACCAATAGTGAGAAATCTTGCTTTTCTCTTTTATTTTTTAAAGAAAGCAGAGTAGTTCTCCAAATTGGACCTGAGATTTTCTTAAAAAATCACAATATTTGTGTTACCAGTTGCAGACAGATGAATATTGTTGTTTTAGAGGACCAGGCAGAATATGAGTATGTGTTCCACAGTCCCACAGATTAGTCTCCCTACATTCACTGAAAGGTCTTTCTGTAACATTTTCCTTAGCAGAAAGAGGAGGGAACTTAGCCAGCTTTGCAGAAGCTGAGTTCAGGACTGAGCTTTGCTTTTCTGATTCATTTTCCTTTCTGCCAGGCCCATGGGACCAGATTTCTGCTTAGAAACATCCATGTCTGGCAAATGCAAGGAATAGAAGACTTTCACAACCCACCTTCTGTTATTTCTGCAGCTCTGCAGTACAGCAATGTTTTCTATTTCTAGACCTGGTGCACCAGACAGGTGGCTGGTCTAATCTGCGTGCAGCCAGGCCAATGCACACATGTCATGTATCTACAGAGTCAAGGGAAGGGTGGAGCACGTGGAATAGCTGACATTCGCCTTCAGGAAATAAGCATTCCCTGTAGCCCTTACACCTCTCAGCACTCTCTAGAGCAGGGTCTTGCCTGCTCTGTGTGATTCCAGAAGACACCTGACAGAGTACTAAAAGGACAGGAAACAGGAAGTTTTATGCTCTAGGTTGGAAAAGCAGGGCTCCTGTTGAAGGTAAAGTGACAGTCCCTTTTGCAGCATAATGAAGTCCTCCCTAAGTGGAAAAACAGAAGAACCATGTGTGCGCAGAACTTCCCATCACAAATATGACCTGTCCAGAGAGAAGAGAAAGGATAGGTCAGTCTAAGAGGTTCTATGTGCCTTGGTTCTGCACTTGGGAAGGGTGGTTCTGTTCTCTTCAAGTGTTAGCTATCTTTGAGTTCATTGAACAACACAGGGATTACAGAGCCAAGGTAGGGAGCTGGGGGAAATGTCTGGAAATGAACTCTTAAATCGTAGAGAGGGGACTCCTGCATGGGGCAGAGCAGAACACAGGACACTGGGAGAGGTGTCAGGCACTTACAACAGCCAAGGAAAATGAGTCACTATGTTCCTGTCAGCTGGAATCCTCCCTTGGTTTACTGAGCTTGGGAGTGGTTCATTTGCATCCAGAAGGAACAAGCAAGCAATACTCATTTCTGCATCCAAGAGGAGCATCAAGGTTCAACTTACACCAGAGCTGGAGAAATGCAACATGACAGTGCACCAAGACAAAGTGGGTACAGAAACCAGACAGTTCAGGCCAGTGAGAACCCTTTCCTTCCTTGGTTTGCATACTGTTGTAGAAGAGGTAAGGACAGAGAGAGTCTGAACAGTAGATCTTCATCCACCAATTATCCCAGAGGGCTCCCTGGCCTGGACATTACTTGGAGCATGGCTTTTAACAAACCACGTAATGGCTAGACTGGGCTTCAAGACAGTTCTGGTCACCACCCTTTTCTGAGAGCCACACACTCACTGATGTAGTCAGAAAACTGGAACAAAAGTAGCATTCAACATGCACAGGGACACATTTTGACCCACAGCCATGCAGCAATTTCTGGGAAAGGCAGAGCTGTGCACATAGTCTTGGCTTGGATGGTGGGGTGAGGGTGCGCACAGTGAAGCAAGAAGCTGAGAGATTGTGGTTTAAGTGCTAGCTGAGAGTGATTTTGGCTAACACTTTCTCTTTTTAGCTCCTGTTGTGATGCAAGATAGATGTTCTTTGTGTATCCTTTGGAAATGGAATGGAGTTACCTTCCTTTTCATTTCCCTTCTTTTTCTAAGGGAAGTATTTGTCTAGGCTTTAGGTTTTAGCAACCTACTTCAGTGAGAGGCTGTAGGTAAATAAAACTCAAGAGACACTGGAGTGAAAGTCTGAGCTGATCCAAACTAGTGAAACTGAAGTTTGCTGGCTCCTCTTGAGTGACAGCTGGGCTCTATGTGTTCCATCAAGAATTTCAGTCTTACATTTTGTGTTCTTCTGCCTCTTTATGGTCTATTACTTAGTGCAGTTGTCACCTCTGATGTCAAGATCTCCCATAGCCTTTGGCCTCCAAAAAACATGTTACAGTTGTAAAGCTAAACTGTTGTCAGGAAAAGAGCTTTCCCCATACATGCTAGTGGTCAGCCACCTTGAGCTTCTTACACAACAAAATACAGAAATATGAGCCAGGCTTGAGTTCATTCACCACCCAAATTCTGCCCTCTCATTCTAACTGAATGCCATGTTGAGATCTGCTTTGGTACAACTAAAAATTTTGATTGCATGAATGCTGTCATACATACCATTATACTTGCTTTATCAGAGAGTCATTCTCATCTGAGTGATGGGCATCTCCAGACTGCTGCAACCCCTTCACTCCCAAAAACATACCTAGATTGATTCTCTCTGATAAAGTGGCCAACCTGAGCAATAGTATGGCTGTGCTCTATAAGGCTGAGAGCTTGCACAGCCTGTGCTGTCATGGAAAATGCAAGCACATACAACACACTGCACAATGCTAACAGCAAGGCTATAGTCTCCTAAACTGTGTGTCTCTCCAGGACTGTCCATCTTTCCACAGCTTATCTCCTGATGATCTGCTTGAAACCCCTATTCTTTAAGCTAAGGTTAGCATTTACACCACCTTGAACTTGAGTGCTCTCTGGAAATCCCTCTGGTGTGTTCTACTTCATAAGGAGCTCTCTTCCTTTGCAAGGTTTTATTGCTTTCAAACTTGCATCCCTCATCAAGCTGTCATATCCTTTTAAAAAAGATACCTGCTTTGAGCAGATGCAGAAGTCCCTCAGGTGCCTGTTCCTGGTTCTCTCTGACGGTGACAATAGGAGGGCAACTGAATTTCCAGACTGGAATTACCGTCCCTCGTTACTGTGCAGGCGATCATTTCTGGCGGAGTAGCAGTGACACCCGGTGGCCATTAAATAAATTCGTTTATTTAGTCAGTTCCACCTTCATCCTCTCCCTTCTCGCCCTTGCTGCATTTGCAGGTACATTTAATACAGGGTACAGTAGCATGACACCCACGAGCCCGTGCAGACAGACTCCTTCAACTCCTTCTCACCTTTCTCAGATATCAAGGACAAACCATCAGTGACATTTCTCTTTGGTCACTTGAGAACTGTGGAAACAAGTGCCAGCTGTGTTTGTTACACCAAATAAGAATAAAACATCTCTGGGAGATGAAAGGTCAGATTTTAGGAACAGGGTGTGTGCAAAGGAAATTACTCCCCTAAATTGATGCTACTCAGTTTATAATCTCTAGCAAGTAGCAGAAGATTGAAATGATTGTGATTTGTAACAATGTACCCTGGAGTAGACCAGAACGTCATGGCAAATCTTGAGGAAGATGTGCTTCACACAGGCTGGCTTAACGCTGCAGTAGCAGGCAAGTATTTAAATAAAGATAGATCATCAGTAGGTTTTATCCCTTTTTATTTCCACTTTGAGAAAATTGTGAGTTATGTGAAAGCAGGAGTACACCTTTATACAAAATTACAGCCAAATCTGGCATATTCTATGCAAATTCCCTAGTCTACAGCTGTCCACAGAAGTACTGAGGTTGGCAGACACCACTTGAGATCATCCACTCCAACCTCTCTGCCTAGGCACAGTCAGTTGAAGCAGGTTGCCCAGGACTGTGTCCTGTCAGATTCTGACTCCTATAAGTTGTGTTTCCAAACTTCTCTGGATAACCTTTCCCAGTGGTTGAGCACCCTCACAGCAAGAGAGTATGCTCTTGAGTACAGGTAGAATGTCTTGTATTTTAATTTGTTTCTGCTGCCTTTTGTCCTGTCAGCATCACTGAAAACACCTTGGCTCTATCTTCTCTAGTCCCTATTTATTTACATTGATAAGATCCCCAAAACTTCTCTGCGTTGAACACTCCCAGCTTGCTCAGCCTTTCCTTACATGACAGATAAGCCAGTCCCTTAATCACCTTAGTGACCCTTTATTTTCCTCTTTCCAGTATACCTATGTCTTCCTTGTACTGTGTAGCCCAGAACAGGATACAGTACACCAGGTGTGGCATCACCAGTGCTGAGTAATGGAGAAGAATCACTTCCCTCCACATGCTCAGGTCCCTGGGGTTGCTCTATATCAGATGCAGAACTTCACATTTCCCTCTGATGAACTTCATAAGATTCTTGCTGTCCCATTTCTTCAGCCTGCTGATGTCTTTCTGTATGGCAGCATAGCCAACTGGTGTATTGTCTACTTCCAATACATTCGTGTGTTCTGCAAACTTCATGCAAGTGCAGTCTACCTAATTGTCTAGAGCATTAATAAAGGTATTAACCAATATTGACCTCAGAAATTGTACTCCCCCAAGACATACGTGACTGGTGATTAGCCTCCAGATGGACTTTGTCCCACTCTGCCCAGAACTCTGGGACAGATGTTTGGTCTTTAATTTTAATCTACCTCAGTACCCACTTACAAAACCTGCTTTTTTCTTTTTTTTTTTTTTTTCTTTTTTTCCTAGTTTCTATTTTAGGATGTTATGGGAGACACTGTCAAACACAAACCTAAATCAAGGTAAACAATGTTCACTGTGCTCCGCACATCCATCGAGTTATTCAGCTTGTAGAAGAAGGCTATCAAATTAGTTGTACATGACTTCTACCCTGTAAATCCATTGTGACTACTCCTGATCACCTTCTCATCCTTCATGTGTCTAGGTACGGTTTCCAGGATTAGTTTTCCGTCACCTTTCAGAGTCTGAGGCAAACTGGTCTGGCCTGTGCTTCTATTACTCATTCTTCTTGCCATTCTTGAAGACAGGGTTGACATTTATTCTTCTCCAATCCTTAGAACCTCTCCCAGATGCCTTCCAAAGACAATCAAGAGTGATTCTCCTATGATATCTCCTAGCTTCCCTCAGCACTTGTGAGTGCAAGCTGCCAGGTCCCACCAACTTCTGCATGTCCAATCTGTACAAGTGTTTCCTACCTCAACGGTCCTCCACCATGAGTAAGTCTTCCCTCGTTCAAATTTTCTCTCTGATCTCAGAAGTCTAGGGTTCCAAAACACTGGTCTTACCAGTAAAGGATGAGGCAACAGAGGCATTTGGTATCTTGGACTTTTCCTTTGATGCTATGATCTCTGCTCCATTTAGTGGCTAGTGCATGTTTTCCTTGTCTTTCTTTAATTTATGTACTTGTAGAATCTCTTCTTCTTGCCCTTCACATCCTTCATCAGATTCAACTCCAGATGGCCTTTGGCTTTTCTAACTCCATCCCTGCATGATCATATGGCATCTATATCTTCTTCCTCAGTCACAATTCCTTCTATTCCTAGTCATCCTCACAGAGGAGCTTTCTTCATGCCTGGGAGGAAGCTGAAATGAATACATTTAACACTAATGAAACTACTGGTGTACTGAGACCACATCTGTTGAAATTCACTATCAAAAAATATTTTGTTGCTGCTTCCCAGGCTGTTTCCTGCCTCAGGCTTAAATGTTGTGGTCTTTAGGGTTGATATGACATTTTTTCTGGTTTTGTATTACAGGTAGCAGTTTTCACTTATTGGTGTAGAGAAACAGCAAACAAACAAACGTGCTCCTTGTTCACATTTTCACCCGAGTCATAAGGAAAGCAGTATTTGTTCAACTCTGTTTCTACTACAGAGTCACAGAGTAATCAGACAGGTCTTAACTGCAGGGAATGGCCTCATGAACAATAAGCTGTCCATGAGCCAGCCATGTGCCCTTGTGACCAAGAAGAGCAAGGGGATCCTGGGGTGCATTAGGAAGACCATTTCCAGCAGGCTAGGGGATGTGATCCTGCCCCTCTACTCAGCCCTGAGGAGGCACATCTGGGGTGCTGTGTTTGGTTCTGGTTTCCTCAGGACAAGAGAGACATGGAGGTCTTGGAGTGGGTACAGCACAAGTCTGTGAAGCTGATGAGGGAACTGGAATATCTCTTTAAAGAGGAAAGGCTGAGTGGGCTGGGCCTGTTCAGCCTAGAGAAGAGCAGACTGAGAAGGGACATCATCAGTATATACAAGTATCTGCAGTAAGGGTGTCATGAGCCAGGCTCTTCTCAGTGGTGCCAGGCAATAGGACAGGAGACAATGGGCAGAAACTGATGCACAGGAAGTTCCATCTGAATATGAGGAAGAATTTTCTTACTGTGCACGTGACCATGCACTGGAACAGCTTGCTCAGAGAGACTGTGAAGACATTCAATAACCATCTGGACAGAATCTTGTGTCATGTGCTCTTGGATGACTCTGCTTGGAGAAGGAGGTTAGACCAGATGATCCACTGCAATCCTTTCCATTCTTACCCATTCTGTGTGAATAGCAGACAGATGAGCAGAAAGGGCTGAGATGCTGGGGTGTGCTTTTGGCAGAAGGCCTTCCTGGGATTAGTTCTCAAACAGTTCTCCCAGGCTCCTTTAACGTCCTGGCAACTTCTTTTGGGACTCTTTCAGGCAGGTCCCATAACAGTTCAAATTCTGTTCTGATGTCTAGGGCTGTAATTCTGCTCTTTGTCTTGTTCTTTCCTCTGGGGACCTTTCTGCAGCCAAGGGTGTCCTCAAACCCATCACTGGTAACTCACTTACCCTTGTTTGGAAGTCACAGGTTGAATAGAGTATCTTCCACATCAATTCATTGGTCAATTGTATCAGAAATTGCCTTCTTCACATTCCAGATACATTGTGGTTTCTTTCTACCAGCTGTATGCCCGTTCCAGCACATATCAAGGAGGTTGAAGTAATCTGTAAATATCCAGATCTGTGATGGTTAAGCTTTCTCCAGCTGCCAAATAAGATTTCATTTGTCTCCCTTTCCTGATCAGATGGTGTGTAACAGACACCTATTACAACATCACATTTGCTCATTTGTCCTCTAATCCTTACCAACAAGCTCCATATTGCTTTGCCACCTGGCCAAACACAAACTAATATGCTTTCAAGCTAGTCTTTTTGTCTAATGCAATCCTTTCTCACCTTCCCATCCTATCTTTTCAGAAAAAATCTATATCCCTCCATTGCAGCACTCTACCATTGCAGCTGATCTTACCTGTCCTACCTTGTCTCTGTAATCCCAGTGAGGTCATATTTCTGCAACTGTTCACAGACTTCTAACTCCTCTTGCATTTTCCTCGGGCTTCATACATTGGTGTACAAGCATTTGTGATAGAATGCAAGTCATACTGCTTTTACAGTGGAAATAAAAGACATCTTCCCTGTTATTCTGTTCCCTACATTTGCTCAGCCTCATGTGCTCACTCTTCCCTTTAGGTTACAATATCCCTCCCAGACACAGCTGGTTTAAAAGTTTAAAGCACTCCTCACTAGGTTAGTAAGTCTGCTTAATAAGACAAGTCTTGTCTCACATCATCAGATGTATCAACCCTGCTCAACACTCCTCATTTCCCAGAGGAAACCAATGGTAACAGAAGCTACAACACCTGCCTTTGATACTTGCTATGCAGTCAGGTGTTGGTCCACTTAAGGAGTCCATTTCTGCTTGAGCCTTTCACCTTTGCTGATGTGATTGAGAAGACACCTCCTGGGCACCCATACCCTTCATCTTCACTCTTGTCTCAGAGGTCTGTAGTCTTCGACAAGAGATCAAGGTCCAAGACAGAGGTCTTGACATGCTTCAGGTTACACTGGCAGACTGGAATAGAATATTTTTCAAAAGTATCATAAAATTATCTTTTGAAAAAAACCCAACAACTAACCAAAACCCAAAACACAGGAAAAAAAGGAGAGTGAAGAAAAGTTGCAGGTCTAAAAAGCCATCTCTATTATGAGGCTTGATGCCATAGGGTTTTCATTAATTTGTAGATTTTTATACTTCTAGGTAGTTTCTTACATTTGGAGTAGCTAGCAACCTCTAACCCTGTGCTAGCTGTCTTAAGGGTCAGATAATAGCTGGAACACCATGCCTGGGAAAC
>JAWWLT010000092.1:27318125-27330841 GCA_035040995.1 Premnoplex brunnescens
TGGAAAGAGCTCACATGGTATCCTGAGGCCGTGAGTTCAATCTAGCACCGGTCTTTTCTATCTGTTACTTGTCAACATGTGTTGTACTCTTTATACTTTTATAGTCTTTTGTACTCCTTTATATTCTGTACCCCAAAATTCTATAAGAAAAAGAACTCTTCTCTACTTTACCCACACAAAGTTGTCTTGGAAGTTTTTTTCCCCCCCTTCCTTACGGCAACAGGCTAGATGAGCAGAACTTGGCTTTAACTGTAATTAACTGTAAGCTGTTCAAAGTTATTTGCAAACAGAAAAAAAAGTTCATCAACTGTAATATTTACTCTGAATTCTTTGCTATGCTCCACAGAGGGAGCTGATATTCCTTCTAAAGCCCTTTAATATCTGACTTGTTTCTCCCTGCCAGAGCTGTGTCTTCCAGATGAGTAAATAATGATTTAAAGTGCAAAATTTATATAACAAAGTAAACTTATTTTCACCCCCACTATAGTTCATGAGTTATTTGTGAAGTGGTAATGAAAACCTCATTATTTTGGCACATGCTTCTGGGTTTTCTGAAGGTAATCTTGATTTACTGTAGAAATTCACAGCCCTCTTTTATCAGTCCTGAAGGCCCTATAGGAATATTTGAGTTTCTTCCTTGGGTGACTTAAATAATGAATCGAGTTTGTGATAATTTCAGATGATACGCATGCTTGATTTTTGAAAAGAAAAGGAACTAAAAATATATCCTTACATGTAAAAGTAAACTCCATAAATGGAGTTTAAAGGCTGATAAGCAGTATTTATGGAAAAATAGGTTGAATTTTAGTAGGTTTACACAAAATGTATTGTTGAAAAATGCTGAAATATAGGGAAATAAATAATAAACTCTCAGGCATTTATGATGAAATGTGACAAACTGTAGACATGATACTTCTTGATAAAAAGGGAACACTGAAATATTTGTTGTGGCATATTAATTTTCTGTCTCCCCTTCCCCCATTCTGGATCTCTCTGTCTGCTGTCTGCCTGCCTTTCTCTCCCACCCACAGCCTGTCTTGTTTTGTCTTTCTTCACTTTTCCTAACCTATGTTTCTATCTTCCTCTGTTAGCCTCTCTCAGACTCTTTGGCCACCCATCTTTCCCCTTTCATTCTGCACCCCCACCCTGCCTCTCTGTCCCCTCTCCTTTTCCTGTCTCTGTCTCTTGAAATGACTGTCCTAAGATGAAGAAGGACTTGTACTAAAAACTTCTCTGTTCTTTCCTGCAATATTGCATGGTCTAATTAAAGATACTTTTTCTCTCTTTACACATTCTGCCTGACTAAGTGCAGTGTAATGAAACCACTAGTCACAGATATTTTAAACCTACAGGAAAGCAAGAAACAAGTATTTCAGTCAAATTATCCGCATTAAAGAGAAAATCTCCAGAAAGCACAGGATACTTAGGAGCAAGATGCTGCAGCTGAATTAAATTGTTTGATGAAAACTGGCCAGGTCAAAATGAACTTTGAGAAGAAAATGATCTCTTTCTTTTACTATAGACTATGTGATAAAACTAAAAAGCAATGTATTGAAAAATGATTTAATAACTCACTTGTGACCTAAGGCCAACTTATCTGGACAAGCTACAGTGCCTGGCTGGATCTGCTGCACGTAGTCTATGTGTAAAGTAAGGTAAACTGAGAAGGGGTTTGTCAAAACCTCTGTTGTATGATCCCTTGCTTTCACTTTCCATGTGAAGGTAGAGTTTGAATAAGGTAAACACAGCAGATCAGGATCCTTGGTGCAGATCTAAGTCATTGTTTAGAGAACATTCATTGTCTTTGTGATGGCCTTGTTCTGATGTTTGCTTTATCACACAGCTTTGAGCCAGGAGCTGTCTGAAATTGGCACCTGAATTTGCTGAAGTGAATTGATTTTTTAAAATATACCTATTATAAAGACTTCAGTTCTGTCTTTTTCCCCCATTTTTCTTGTTCAGACTTTTCTTGTATTAGATAAAGCCATGAGATTTAGGCTGTAATTTCACAAACACATTAAGCTAGTACAGACTGGAACCCTAAGATGGAGGGGTTATCAAAACGAGTAATCCAGGTCACCCTCCAAATTCTAGTTCTTCATGTATTTGAAAGCATGTTTTTTGCTGGTACAACAATGAAGATAGTTTTGGTGACAGTGGAAGGAAGAAGAAAATGGGTGGTTTCTTTTGAAGCCCCAATTTGGATACATGACCTTGTAATCAGATTTCATTGCAGACCCTGCATATTTTGACTGTGGTGAAGACCTTGAATGAAGCTTGTCTATTCTCTCTGTCTTGTGACAGTTAACTTGTCACTTCTTAGATACTGTGGTCATGGCTGAGAAAATGGTGAAAGGCAACATAAGACTCATTTCCCTTCTGTAGAATTAAAAAGGATTCAGTGGTATGTTTTCCCATGATAGCTGGATTGGTTTTGATGATCTGAGGAGTCCCCTGTTGTCTATAGTCTTGAAAGGTACACCTGCAGAGATCTGGCTTCAGGTTACAAGTTTGTAGACCTAGAATCTGTTGACAAGAAAGGTCAGAAGGATGACCCAGGGAACCAGACCTGATCTCGGTGCTCGTCAGGTGAAGTGCCAGGTGATTGGAAAAAGGGAAACATTGTACCTATCTTTAAAAGGGTAGTAAGGAGAACCTTGGACACTACTGGCCTGTCAGCATCACCTCTGTGCCTGGGAAGATCATAGGACATATCCTCCTAGAAGCTATGCTAACACACAGAAAGGTAACACAAGGGAGGTAATTCAGCACCATTTCACTAAGGGCAAGTTCTGCCTGACCAACCCTAGGAGAGTTACAGAAGTAATTCATCTGGACTTCTGTAAAGCCTTTGACACATTCCCCCACACCATCTACTACACACCAGATCAGCTATTATTGTGTTAGGACCACCTTGTGGGGATGGGTGTGTGTGTGTGAAGGGGGAAGGAATGGGTTGAACCTCATGGAGGTGGGGTGGCATTGTATCCTTCATGGCAGCCCTGGAGTCCACAAGGGGAACCCCTGGAGCAGCTGCCAGTCACAAGCAGCCTGGGAAAACTGTAACACCTCACAGCTCCTGGAGCCCCTGACCCAGCTTGGATTGGCAGGGACACTGAGAACATGGCCCCTCACCCTGGCCTGGGACCCCAGAGTGGCCAGAGGGTCAGAGGCCCCACCTGAGGGGTTTGGCCATAGAGACCAGAGCAGATAAACCCAGAGGTTTTGGGGTGCCACGTGTCACAGCCCTGCCACCCGGATCTGTGAGAGCTGGTCTTCCACAAAGTCTCAGTGGCAGCTCTCTCTCCCTCAGAAAGTCTCCTTTTCTCTCTTCTTGCTCCCTCTATTTCTTTTTCTTTACTCCTTTCTTGATGCTTTGGGTAGTTTGGAGCTGGAGGAGTTGGATTTAACTTAAGTGTGGTGAATTGATTGAGTACTGCCTTGAGTGTCATTGATTAATATGTGCTGAGCTGGTATCATGGTGGAACATTTTGTCCAGCTTGTGTATTGCCCTTTTTGAACCTTTGCCAAGTTTCCTTATTTTCTCCCCTAAATTAGTAAACAAACTCCTTGGGAACAAGTCCATGGCTTATTCACTGGACATTTTCATAAGGTATTAAAGAACCTTATATACACAAAATTATTAAAGTAATACTCTTAGCAGAGCCCATGAGCCTGCAGTTCTGGAGCTGGAATGTTACACTATCTTTCTCTCTAAATTGGAGTGAGATGGATTTGTTGAGTGGAGTGTTACGTGGATAAGAAAGTGGTTAGATGATCACATCCAGAGAGTAGTGATCAACAGCTCAGAGTTCCAATGGATGTCAGGGACAAGTGCTGTCCCTCAGGGGTCTGTATTGGGGCCAGTGTTATTAAATATCTTCATTAATGACTCATTAGATGAAGGGATTGAGTGCACACTCTGCAAATTTGCAGATGACACCAAGCTGAGAGTGTGGCTAACACATCTGAAGGATGAGATGCCATCCAGAGGGATCTGGACAAACTTGAGAAATGGACCCATGGGAATCTCATGAGGTTCAAAAAGACCAACTTCAGGGTACTGCACCAGAGTTGGGGCAACCCCCAGTATTAATATAGGTAGAGGGATGAACAGATTAAGAGAAGCCCTGTTGAGAAGGACTTGGTGGTGCTGGTGGACGAGAGGCTGGACATGACCCAACAATGTGGACTTTCACAGCTGAGAAAGCCAACTGTATTCTGGGCTGCATCAAAAGCAGCGTGGGCAGCAGGGTGAGGGAGGGAATTCTGCCCCTCTACTCTGCTCTGGTGAGACCTCACCTGGAACACTCTGGGGCCCAGCTCTGGGGTCCTCAACACAGGAAGGACATGGAGTGTTGAAGCAAGTCCAGAGGGGGAGCACCAAGCTGATGAGAGGGCTGGAGCACTTCTCCTGTGAGGAAAGGTTGAATGAACAGGGATTGTTCAGCCTGGAGAAAAGAAGGCTTTGGGGTGATGACCTGCTTGTGGCCTTCCAATGCCTGAAAGGTGAGAGATAGAGAGGGACTATTTACAAGAGCATATGTGACAGGACAAAACAGAATGGCTTCTAAGTGAAAGAGAGTGGGTTTAGATTAGATGACAGTAAGAAATTCTTTACTACAGGAGTGGCAAGGAACTGGTACAGACTGCCCAGAGAAGCTGTGGGTGCACCATCCCTGAAGTGTTCAAGGCCAGGTTGGATGATGCTTCGAGCAACATGGTATCTTTAAAGTCCCTTTCAAACCTAACCATTCTGATTCTATGACACTGGGGAAGGTTATGGAGCATATTATACTGAGTGCCATCATCCAGCATGTGCAGGAAAACCAAGGGATTAAGCACAATCAACATGTGTTTACAAAAGGCAGGTCCTGCTTGATGAACCTCATTTCCTTCTATGACAAGGTGATCCACTTAATGGATAAAGGAAAGGCTGGAGATACACTCTATCAAGACTTCAGCAGAGTGTTTGACACTGTTCCCCATAGCATTCTCCTCAAGAAATGGGCTGCTTATAGCTTTGAAGGGGTGTACTTCTCTCTGGGTGAAAAGCTGGCTGGCTGGCTGGTAGTGAATGGAAATAAATCCAGTTGGTGCCCAGCCACTAGTGTTCCCTAGGGCTCAGAACTGGGGCCAGTCCTATTTAACATCTTTATTGATGACCTGAATGAGGAGATTGAGTGTACCCTCACTACGTTTGCAGATGACACCAAACTGGGCAGAAGTGTTGCAGGGTAGGAAGTCTCTGACGAGGGATCTGAACAGACTGGGTCAATGGGCAAGGGCCAGTGGTATGTGGTTCAACAAAGAGAGGTGCTGGATACTGCACCTGGGTTGCAATAACCCCATGTAGTACTGCAGGCTGGGGAACATGAGCCAGCCTTGTGCCCAGGTGGTTAACAAGGCCAATAGGAACCATAGTGTAGCCAGCAGAATCAGGGCAGTGATTGCCCCCCTGAACCTGGCACTGGTGAAGCCATACCTTGAGTTCTGTGTCCAGGCCTAGACCCCTCACTACAAGAAGAACATTGAGCATACTGGAGTGTGTCCAGAGAAGGGCAACAAAGACAGTCAAGGGTCTAGAAAACAACTCAAGAAGAGTGGCTCAGGGAGCTAAGGTTATTTATTGTGGAGAAAGGGAGACTCGGGGGGACCTTATTACTCTCTACAACTACCTGAAAGGAGTTTGTATCCAGGTGGAGATCAGCCTCTTCTGCTATGCCTCAAGTGAAAGGACAAAAGGAAATGGTCTTCAGTTGCACCAGAGGAGGTTCAGATTAGATACTATAAATTCTTTTTCATTGAAAGAGTGATTAAGTATAGGAATAGATGAGAGAGTGACACCACCAGAGAGATGGTGGTGTCGTTGTCTCTGCAAGTGTTCAAGAGGTGTCTGGATGACACTTGGGGATATGGTTTGGGGTGATTGTGATAGTGCTGGGTTGATGTTGGACAGATGATCTTGAAGATCTCTTCCAGTCTTGATGATTGGGTGATTCTGTAATACTGGTCACTGTTTATTTCTTACTGAATTGGAAGCTGTTTTCTGCTGCGGTGGTCCTGTGATCTCTGACTGAGACTTTCCTGGCAGGCTTGTATCCCCACTGCCTCTTACTTCTCCAGACACTAGCCAGAGCAAAGTGCTGGACCTGTCAAATCCCTCCTCAAGTAAGTATAATCCTGATACCAACTTGTGACTTAGTTACTGGTGAAACAGTCAGTGCTCAGAGATAGGGCTTAAAATGGTATTCCAGTATGGAAACTGTAGCGTGACCTCATTTCCTTCATCTGACTCAATTGCTGGTGTGAGATACTTGTTTATGGGTGGATAATTCCCATAATTCTTAGCTTCCCATTTGCGATGGGATATATTTATTCTACCTTCGTGTGAGGAGCCTGGAAAACCTCCTTGGATGCTTGCTTGCATCTTGACAAGTCAAGTGTCAAGGCAACTCAAATGTGAACGTTTTGGTTTGGGAATCTTTTCGCAAACAGCTGCTCCCACACAATGCTAACAACCTTTTGTATGCCCCTGAGTTCATCTCTGCCAGGAAAGGACATGGGTATTGAAGATATCTCCAGGAACAGAATAACAGCTCTGTGAAGGACTCAGCTCAACTTTCCTTTCATTTCTGCACTGGTCACCCAGCACTGAGTGAAAGAGCACAACAAGATGAGGGTCTCATTTCCCCACTCATCACATCACATCACATCACATCACATCACATCACATCACATCACATCACATCACATCACATCACATCACATCACATCACAGCACAGCACAGCACAGCACAGCACAGCACAGCACAGCACAGCACAGCACAGCACAGCACAGGAGAGTTACCTATTTATGCAGAACTCTTGGGACATAGAGCACCAGCTTACCACTGACTTTGTTGAGGAAACTTTCCTGTCTGACCATCCAGGAGCCCCCTGTGTCAGTTACACTTACACCACGTGAGCTGGGAATGAGGTCCCTTTGCAGTGCGTGCCTCCAGTGAGACGATAGGTTCCCTGCTTGACTCCCTACACGCACCATTTCCACACATTCAGATAAGGTTTACTTACCATATCGACCCAAGGTTTCCCATAGCAGTTTCAGATGTCTGGGTTCTTAAAATAATGTAATCATTATGCAGCAACACAATAACAGCTCCAACTGGTTCCTCTGACAGGGGATCCTGAACAAAGGAAACTCTGGGCTTTCATACTCTCACAGTCTATTTGTCAAAGTCGGGGGTCTTCCTTACACTCCTTGGCTCCTGCTGAGTCTCAGGGTCTGGTCACCTGGCTGGGCCAGAAGTCCCCATGGCCTTTTTTATACAAAGGGTCAACAGCAGTTCCTGGCCTTTTGCCTCTGGCTTCCACGCAGAGCAAACTCTAGCTCAATCAATGCTGACACTGCAGCTGCACATCAGCTACCTGCACTAGATGCATTACTCAACAGCTTGCAAATAGTGACCCTAACTCCTCTATTTATTGAGAGGCGTCAATGCTGTGTTTCTGTTCCTGGTTGAAGTATCCTGAGGCAGGACAAGGCAAAAGCAGCAGTCTGCTGATGTGGATGGATCATGTCCTCACCCATGCTGACAAATGTCAGAGAAACACACCACTATTGTGTCCCTGGCTGTGCAAACTTGTATTTGGCAGGAGCCTATTCATGTGTGCATTATTAGCTCTGGTCATCCTTCAATGGCCAGTCAAGAAACAAAATCACGCCTTAGAAAGTTCTGGTAATACCAAAGGATATATGTCTATGGTGAAATTGTTTAGAGGGCATCTAAAAACTGTGTGAGTTTTTCAAGGAGATGCATCATCACTGAAGTTTGGATGAGTGTCAAGGTCACCTTATAGTACAGTTGACACTGTTACTATTGATTCTTAATACCTCTGTACATGATTCCCATCTTTTCTCTGAAGGGAAAGAATAGTTTCTCCTCAGGGTCCCTCTTACTTTTCCAACTTAAAAAATCTTGACAATTCTTTCCAAAGGAACTGTTATTTGTTGTGTTTGAGTATTCTTCAAGAGAACTATATGTTAAATTTTTATGTTGTGCCCAAGAAATATTAGAGATACTTGAAGTCTTTTGACAAGTAAACTTCTTGAAAAGTCATAGACTCAGGAAGATGAGATCTGTTGACAGAAAGTACAAAGAGGGGATTTTCGTCTTTACAAAAAGGGGATTCAAGTACATTCATTCTATTATTTTTAAGCTGCAATGGTAAATCAAAAGAGAAAATATGAAAAAAAGGGATTTATTTAACACAAAGAAAAAGTGGCATTTAAAAATATCTCCCTCAGAAATAACGCCTTGTATTTCAACTTCTGAATCATTATTCTCAAGTTGCTGCAAGTGCCCAGTGTGGTGGAAAGTCACCATGACAACCACCACACCTTATTGTATTTTTATATCCAGGGTATTAACATCCTGCTATGGTTGTGATTTTTGATACTGGGGTTGATATGTGAAATTCCTTTGGATATAAACCATCTCATTCATGGACTCTCTCAAGCTGCTTGTCTAAAAACTAAAAGTTGTGTTCTTCCCAGGACACCATTTACTGCCTGAGAATGAAGATATAAAGTAAAAGACAGGTCATTTGTGGTTTCAGTCCCACAGAAACATTCCTTCTGAAAGCAAATTTTGAAACATTGAATGTACGTTGTGTAAAAATGCAAAGAGGAGATTGGGACCTAAGCAACTTGGGATCTGTGCAGCCTATACTCCTGCTTTATGTATTTCAGTAGAAAAATGCAAATAGCAATGAGTAGTAGAGGTAGAAGGATGGTTTAATGAAGCAAATAGCAGAATGTGTATGAAAGATAACACCTTAACCATAGGTCAAATCCAGGTGCTGTGGTGATCCTGGCATAATGCACCTGCTTGAAATTCAGGTCTTTGTTAGAGACTTTGGTTATCCTGCCTGTGAACATCTGCAGATTAGCAGTGAAATATAGGTTCTTGCTATTTCTGCTTGTCTTCTTAGCTGAACTCTTTCTGCCTGTTGGGAGCACTCTGTCCTTAAACTGTGCATGGGATAAATCCATCAAAAAAGCCTGTATGCAGTTCCTGGCATTGCCTAGGTATATACATATTTAAAAAAAAAAAAAAGGTAAAAAAGTAAAAAAGTGGTAGAAGAACTTCTTCTACCTCTTTTGATGACCATCCTTACACAGGAAAGTGACACACAGCTTCTATTGCTTTCTACCCCTGAAAGAATGTAAGTATTAAATTTCAGATTGATCCTTAGCTATCTTGTTGAAAGAGAAAGCTTAATGTTCATGTCAGTAGCCTCAGAACATGTAGATTTTATTAAACGTGACTGGAAGCCTGAACACACACATTTTAAGTGACTGTTCTGAGGAAGGATTGCTCCTTACTTCCCCTGTTTTTGAACTGCCCTGCAGATATCTACTTCTGTCCATAATATGAGATGACACCCTGGGCAGAAGACTTTCTGAAAAAGAGGTATATTGGGTTATTATGTTGTACTCTGCTACTGTTTAGCCCTATGATCTGGTATTGCCATTGCTACTAACCCTTGGTGGTAAGTTACTGCCAGGCTTACTTTACCTGAACTTAAAGGGATGTGTCTGCTGCTTATTTTACCTAATTCAGCGTTAGCAGGAATTTTTCTGATTTACCAGATGCTGTTTTTCTTAGTTTTGCCTTACTTCGTATGGTTTCATCACTAATGTAATGATGTAGCATAGAGAAAACAAATTTTGTGTGACAATAGAAGCCTTGAGAAGTGAAGGCAGAGGGTGTTGTGAAGAGGAGTACAGGCACGGGATGATAAGAGACAGGGTAGAGGGTAGACTGTGTAGATACTGCAACTGTGTGTTCTGCCCCTGCTTTCCATACTGGAGGTCTCAGTGGTAAGGAAAGCATTGTGGGGGCAAGCCTGGGTTTGTCTGGCTTGATGCTTGGGATGCAAATCAAGCAGCTGTAGTCCCATAGTTCCACAAGATGAGGCTGTGTCAGAGCATTATTGTCTAGACTGGTGTGCTGAGAAAGCACTTAGCTTGCGTAAATGAGTACAGAGGAAATGCTGACAGATACTAAAATCTCATCAGACAGCCATCCCAATGTGAAATGCTACTCCTATAACCCTGTTAAAGCTTCAGGGCAACTGCATCATGGTGTACCTTATGGTGTCAAAAACTGTGACTTAGGGCGTGTGAATGGGATGACTGATACTTGGTGTATAAGTTCAGACAAGAAATGATTTAGCCTGTAGCTGTTCAAGGCACAACTGATTCTTTCTAAAGCATTCCTGACAGTTGTTTGTCCATTATTCCCTTTCTACCTTTGCTAATGGGGATCACCCTTTCCCAGGCAGGCAGTATTTGGATCTCATTGTTATTGCCATTAGAAAATATTTCCTCAGGTCTGCTAAAACTCTACCATGGTACATTTGCAATACACAGGATTTGCCCTTTATTTTTTCTCTTTTTTTTGTGTGTGAGTGTGTGGGTTTTTGTTGTTGTTGTTGTTGTTTATGTCATTGGGAATTTTCTTTTTATTGTGTTTTGTTTGATTTGGTTTTTTCTCTCCACTTTGAAGCATTTAGGGCTTGTGTTTCTCCTGGTTTTTGATCTCATTCACAAGAAAATAACTTTATCTAAAAAGAAAAAAAAAAGATTGTGCTACACAATACCAGAGAATAAGACTTTATGGATACAGCTCAGTGCAATACTGCAGTCCAGGCCACTTAACAGGTACTTCAGAATCCTGCTTTAGCAAAGACAGTCCCTTTGTGGCTAGAGCCTTGTTCTTCAGTTGTGTTGTTTCTACTTTTGTTTAGCAAAGCACAGATTTCTCTAGGCTACTGTTTAAAGAGAGAACAAGAGAACAGAGAGAAATAGTCCTATAAATACTGAGGCCTGTATGTAGGAGTTTAGCTTCTGTTTAGATTCCCAGCTCCTACTAGAAAGAAACTTGAAGAATATACTAGGTAGAAAGATGCTGCCAAGTGTCATTGCCTGACAATGCTTCAGGGGCCATTGCCATGTGACAGTGCAGTGCTGGGGCTCACAGAGAAAGGCTAACAGAGGGAAAAGTCTGAGGGTGAGTTAAGTCAGTGGCAAACTGGATCAATGTGAATTAGCCTTTTTGATTCCAGAGCTGGAATAACATGGATATATCTAACTGATAGCTCCAGCCCAGCTATCAGCATAGTATGTAAAGTTCTTTCCCCTCTTATGCTCTTGATAGAGTTCTGGTCTTCTTCCACTGCTTCAGTGAGGTTCTGTATCCAGAACCCAGTATTGGTGATGTGTAATAGAGGACTTAAAACTTTCTGGACCCCTAGTAACGCATATGGAGAGCTAACACAGAGCCTGCCTATAACCATAGATTTATATTGCTGATGTATCCATCCTATCCCTTTCCAGGTAGCTTCCTGGGTCCTGCAGGAAGGAAAAGACAGTGTTGGGATATCAGGATAGTACCTTAAATAGCTGTTGCCCTGAGAGCCTTCCTGAAATCTCCATCACCCAAATTGTGCCTGTAAGCACCAGCTCCAGTCAAAGAGACTGCTTTAGAGACAGCAAAAATGAACCCCTCAAAAATGAAGGACACTTAAGTCTGATGCTTTTGGAAGTGATGTCTTGCACCTTCTGGCTCTCAAGAGAAGTTGTCTGTTTGGTTCATCTTCGTGGTGGGTTGATTGTTGAACAAGGGAGGAAAGAGCATTCCATCTGAAGGAACTGCTTAGACTGGCACCTTCCTAAATGAGAGTCTATAAGATGATACAGGTTTTTAAGTGATCAACCCAAATAAGGCTCTGATAGAAAGTTTCCACTGAAGAAGTTATCAGACTGGAAACCTATCAAGAGCACTGGCAATCCATTGAAGATTTGACCAGAAGGCAAACATTCTGTTTAAGCACAAAACAGAAAGTTCTGATATCTGAATTCATGATTCTGCTGTACAAAACTGTAAATCTTATATGGCAATATTAAGACCTTCAGTCCTCCCTTTTATATGACCTCAGGCCCTCTTCAGATACCTGCATTTATGTCTCTATTCTGTATTATACTGTTGCTCCTAGTTGTTTGAAGTGGGTATAAAACACTAGTTAATTGACAATATATAATGTGGAAATTTTTACTGTCAGCTGGAAAGACTCAGAAAGCTCTTTAGTGTGTGGAATAAGGTTGTCATCAGGGAGAAGGTTATGTATCTGACTTTTGCCAGTCATTAAAGGTCTGGCCAAAATGAAGGAATGAAGGAAGGAGGGAAGGGAGAGAGGAGGAATTCGGAATTTGGAATTTGGAATTCGGAAGGAAGGAAGGAAGGAATTCAGAAGGAAGGAAGGAATGCGGAAGGAAGGAATTCAGAAGGAAGGAATTTGGAGGGAAGGAATTCAGAAGGAATTCAGAAGGAAGGAATTCAGAAGGAAGGAAGGAATTTGGAAGGAATTTGGAAGGAAAGAAGGAATTTGGAAAGAATTCAGAAGGAATTCAGAAGGAATTTGGAAGGAAGGAATTCAGAAGGAAGGAATTCAGAAGGAAGGAAGGAATTTGGAAGGAATTCAGAAGGAATTTGGAAGGAAGGAAGGAATTCGGAAGGAAGGAAGGAATTCGGAAGGAATTTGGAAGGAAGGAAGGAATTCGGAAGGAAGGAAGGAAGGAAGGAATTCAGAAGGAATTTGGAAGGAATTTGGAAGGAATTTGGAAGGAAGGAATTCAGAAGGAAGGAATT
>JAWWLT010000092.1:27342685-27355158 GCA_035040995.1 Premnoplex brunnescens
GTCCATCTGTCAAATCCATGTCTGTCCAGTCTAGAGACAAGGATGTCACGCAGGACAGTGTCAAATGCTTTGCACAAGATCAGATAACATAGTTTGCGCTTCCCTCATCTAACTTTGTAACACTGTCATAAAAGGCCATATTGCCTTTGAAAATATTTTCACTATGTTTCAAAGAGCACATACACTGTTATTTTATTCTAATTATATTTTTTGTGCAGAATAAATTATCTCTTTAGTTCAAATATTAAAATTTTGCACCTTTTTTTGTTTGCTTGTTTTTAGCTTGTTTGTTTTTCTTTTATTTTGTTCCTTTCCCTTTTGAAATATGACGATCCTACTGTATTACTTTGGTATTCTGTAGCCTGACTCCTAAAACAGTTTAGAGAAAAATAGAGATTTTATTCCTAGGTTGTATAGAAGGATTTTAAAGATATGTGACATCCATGAGAATTTCAACTCTGTTAATCTGATGTTTCATTAACTGCCAGACCCTTAATTATGGAAAATGACAGGAAGAAAAAAAAAAAAAAAAGTGTGGAAAAGTAAACCCACCTGATAACATAGAATTAAATTCTTAGAAGCTGATGTTTCAGTCCTTGAAAACAAACTCTGCAAAGCATCTGGATGGTCATTCACTACAAACCCTATAAAGATTTCTTTTTTCTTTCTGCTTCTAGCACTCATCTTAAAAACAGTTTAATTCTATCAAATTCAGGAGATAAAACATTTTTTTTATCCTTCTCATATTCACTTCATTAACTTTTACTTCTTGTTTACTGTATCACAGATATTTGCCCTCTGAGATAAAAGCCAGAGCACATAATAATACCTGTCTTCATTTTTTATGTTCCCTTGTTCCCACTTTTAATTTGACAAGCTAAATGAAAAAGTTTTTTGATGTCTTTGAGATAGTCTCTTTGTGTACACATATGTAATTAAACAGTGCTTATACAAATTAGTTTTAGAAGGTTTGCATGTTTAGGAAGTTTTATTTATCTCTTATTAAGAAACTAGCATTTCCATATAGAATTTGAAACCCTTGCAATTATTATCTAAAATTAAGATAAAATTAGTTCAGGAATATTGATGATCACACTAAAGATCATAATTTGAAATTGCAAGCCAAAAAAAGTGAAAACTAGTGTTTGTTTTGCATGTGTACAGATTCTGTTTGTATAGGAAATTGGGCACATGTACAAGTAGATGACCAAAATTAGTTGTTTGTTCTGATGGGTAATGAGGCAAATAAAGATTATAAAGCAGACATATGCAGCTGCAGCAATGACCATATTCAAATCAGGCATGCAATTTCTTATGTATGATGTTGAATATTCAATACTTACATAATTTTTGCAGTTTGACATAGATATTTTTCTAGTTCTACTAGTACCAGTTTATATTTTAACAACTGAAACTGATTGTGATATCAAAACACTTCCACTTCTGTGTACATGACTTAAAAAAAAAAATCTATCCTAGATTCAATGAAACAGAATATTGAGAATATTTGAAAATATAAAATAATATTTCTTTGTGCATTTTAATGTTTGGTAGAAATCTTTTAATGCTGCATCTGAAACTACCTCAGCAGGGCATAGTGATAGCTGGCGTGAGAGATGCCTTTGTAAAGTCTTAAAGATTTTTTTTTTACTGACACATTGAAAGATGACCACAAATATGCAGAATTAGGTACATATATTGAAAAGAAAGGATGAAAATTTTTCAGTTGTTTAAAAATGTGAGCAGGATAAAATATTCAGTCTCAGGTATTATATTTGTACTCCATGAATGTATTTTGTATTTTCATGTCTGTTTTTTTGTGATACAGAGAAGCCATAGTCTTCAACTAGGCTCAAGCTCACTTCATGCATCTAAGCCACATGCTAAAATTCAGTTCTAGTCTTTACAGATATTTATATAGAAAACTATTTTCTATGGTGAATGACGTTGACGATGTCCCTCTGTACCCATACACAAAGCTTTCTGATCAGCAGGCAGGGTTGCAGTGAGGCATTCAAGCTTGGCATTATCTAGTAGTCTTCTGTAACAAATCTTGCTTGTAGATTCTTCAAGCATTACCTTATAACATATTATCTGCAAATAGATAAACTGATGTAATTGCTTTACTTATTTGTTTATTCATGTCAGAGAGCAGAAGAAGAATAAATAAGCGCCCTCCCTTTCAGCGGCCACCTTTTAGGAGGTTCATTTAGCTTAGTTGCTCTGTGGGATTTTATTTTTAGTGCTCAAGCTTTAAAGAGATCTTGGGATTTCTAAACCTTTTAGGTTATCTGTATGCTGTATGCAATACAGTTGGGGTGCGTGACAGTGTGTAAAACTTCATGTTGTCCTCCACATTTGAAGCAGAATATTCCAGAGTAACAGCTGGTAAATGGGAAAAAACTCCTCCATTTCAGGGTGGATTCTGAAATTACCTATTCTAGAAAAATGGAAAGGGTATGCAGCAAGTATGATACTGCACCAATGGTTTTACAGACCGACATTGCAGACCAGAGTGAACCTGATGTGAAAATCAGGGAAGAAGTTAGATCTTCAGGTTGTATGGATACTAAGATTATTGTGTTTGACACATCCTTTTCAGTCCTTAGAGATCCTGTTGAATTCATCCCAAATATAAAGTTTACATATTTCTACAGGGTTCAGGAATTCCTTGAATCCCACTACCAGTGCATTAATTTGAATATTTCATTCTTTGATTTGGCCAACTTTAGAGAGAGATGATACCCTTAAGGCATCTGAGCCCCACAAAACAATGACATGGTCTATAACACCACGTTCAGCAGCTGGCTGAGTTGGACTAAGCAGAGCAGAGTCACTACACATCATTGACTTTTTTTATGTGAAATACATGCCTAAAACACCTGAACTTGTGGATCATAAAGGAAATGACTTGTTTTGAAGCAGCTGCACTACTGCCTGCCATACCTGCCTGTGTATACCTCCCTTGACAATGGCTGCTAGAAGAGTGTCTGCTATAGGGGTGGCCCAAGCACTGGTTTAGGAGCTACAGACACACCATAGGTTACTGTCTGGTGAGCCAGTATGGGTTGTCTTTTTCCTTTGAATATGACAGTCTATAATTATAACACATCCAGTTATTCTGGCACAATAGATAGGACAGCAGCCTATGCTACTGGAGGACAGAGGAAAAAGAAGAAAACAAGCAATGAGAGATGGCCAAGGAGAGAACTCCATTATGTGGTAGGCTGCTAAATATCATATCTTCTGAGCTCACAAAGTTATCCAGGATATCTGAGATGGAACAGTTTCAGATCCATGTCTCCCAGTACTTAGTCAGGTGCCCTAAACTTCTCTATCCATCCTCCAGAATACTTCAGCTGATATGAAGGGAAGGCAGATGAATGATAAGGTATATAAGTGGAGGGGGTTTTGTCAGGCTTTTGGCTTATATAGACTTTGTAAAACTGTATTATTTTTTATTTTGTGAATTATTTTGTGTAAATAGTATCACAAATCATATCTTACAAGCAGCTATTATTTTTACATTGTTCCATCAAGGAAAAATTTGGCTTTCTGTTCCAAAGTGCAAAATTTAGAGAGAAAATACTACATATCAAAATATTTTTCCTTAATCCTAATACTTGTAAATACATTACATGAGAATGTTAAACTTTTTAAAATATCTTTTAAAGTACTGCTTATGTTAGCTTGAGGAGATCAAAAGCTGATATTGATCTCTCACTGCCTGTAAAAATGTTTGCCATCCACGTGCAGTTGCAAGTGTTTTGCTACAGATATTTTCTTATGGCGAATAATCTGTGTCTTCAGATACTTTAAAGACAATACTTGGTTTATTTTCATAATATGTTGTATGTATAACCTGACAATTTTTACTTATTAAGTCACATGAAAATATTGTATGATGTATGTCATGTAAATATATTTATGTAAGTTTGTATTTTGCTCATGTGGATGGCACTTTCCAAGACTTGAAAAAATACATTGAAACTTTCTTCTGACTGTTGATGCAGAATTCCTTAGAATGCATTGGAATGCCAATTTAATGTTTCAGGTTTGTAGGTTTTTCTTAAATATATTTCTAAACTAGTTATGTTAAATGAATTATACTTTGTAGATTAAAGAGCAAATTTGATTCAACAATCACAGTTTGTTAAGCAGAAATAATAAGGAGGAATGGCTGTACTACTTGTTAGATCTGTATTCTCTTGCATAACAGAGGATTACTGAAGGTTCTGTTCAGCCTATTTCCTATGAACTCAGGTTTTAATGAATTGTCTCTTTTTATTTATGCATTTTATATTCTATACTAAGATATATGTTATTCATGGCTTTGCACAAATCAATCACTTTTCATGTGCTAGTGGTTTTATACTTTCTGATTTTACAAAGGAATACTTTAAAGAAATACTAAGAAGCTGTTCAGATCCAAGTTCTCAATATTATAATTGTTAAATCTTATTCATTTTTCCTACGGGGACCTGAGTAATCCTCTAAAATCTGCTTAAGCAGGACATTTATAGCAGCTGAATCAAAGTAATATTATGTGCTTAGAAACACACAGGATAAGAATTTTGAGACTTTATGTACAAACTAATGGATGCATAAACAAGAAGGCAAAAAATGTTAGTTTATACTTAAGGGTTTTGGGTAGAAATGCAGTGATTTTGTATAGTTCTTGATTGTGCCACAGGTCCCCTGGGTAAGTCTTTTCATCTCTTTTTATCTTTGCCTCTGCTTATAAGAATAGATGTTGAAATATACTTTCTTCCTATACCCATTGTGTTTAATTTGAAAGCTCTTCAATTTACTGGTAGATAATCAAGCACAGAAGAAACTGATTTTGATTGTTTTCTCTGAGTGCACCCATGACTTCAATAATGGCCACCCATGAGTTTAGAAATACTGCTTCATTTTCCCTGTATTATTTTGAGTAACCTGACCTGTAAATCATGGTTCTGCCATGGATCTGCAGGTTTCTACAAGATTTCTAATGCCTTAAATTTATATTCTAAATCAATTAGGCAACCAATCACATACCAGTCCTTTTGCAAAGATGGTATCAACTTCAGCTTTTAGAAGCAGTTTTTGAACCAAATCAACTTACTGGTCTCATAGCTCTCTATTGAGAAAAAAGCTCTGTTGTGTGTCCATAACAATATTAATTAAAAAAAAATTAGGCTTTTATAGGAATAAGCCAAAGTACTAGCAAAATAAAGTAGATGCCTTCCCGTAGAAAATAGGGAAGGTAAATAATACAATATTTAATAAAGTTTGTTCCTCTGGGTTTGCAACAAGGTTTTAATAACATCTAGTACTAAGATAGTGAAGTAAAATCATTAAAATTTTAACTCATTTCCTCATGTTTAAGGTCTTTTTCAGTAATATATGTAAGGATTTTAATGGCAAAATTAGAAACACACTAAGAAGAATAAGCTTCTTTATGTAGAAATCAGTGAAAATTGTCTTTAGAACGATCAGCATGAAGTATTAATAAACACTTTAATCTGATTTTAAGCATTTATTTTGAATTTAAATAGTATTCATAGTCTGCAATTCAATGGAATAGCCATGGTGCAGAATTAAAAAAAATATACTGTATATTTCTGAGAATGAAATTTAGGAAATGCATTTCTCCTGTGTGGTTCTTTTACTAAGGAGCTCAGAGCAACAAGAAAGTTGATACAGCCATGTAAACAGGATCATAATCCCTAATATTCCATGGAAGTATTTCCTATAAACAAATAAAAAAGAAGAAAACACCGGATTAGGTTTCTGAAAAGTTCTCAGAAGGATGCCAATTTTTTCTCTTCTCCCCTCTATACAGTGTAAAAAGATATAAAAACCATAATTATATTAACCCTAGAAATTCCAACCATGAACAACAACACAAGGATCAGGAGAAAGCAGTGATGAAATTGTTCATAACACCACCTTGTCCAAACTTCCTGGTATGACAGGTTTACTTTTATTCTTCTTGGTGCTGTTGTTCTATATTGTGAAGATTATTGGTTTAAAAAGAGTGAAAATTGCTTTCTCTTTAGTAAACTCACATCTACCAAAAAGGTACTTGTAGTGAATCCAGTCTTACCTAATGAAATAGTAAATATACATATAACAGAAAAAGCCAAAGCTTCTAATACTCATGATTTATTTTTTTTTTTGTGTACTTTGAATATGGAAAAGGGGGGAGGTGGGGGAGTGGGGGGGGGAGGAACCCTGATCGTAATTCACACTTAACCCAGAGAAACTGTTGTATAAAACATCATTGAGCAACAAATTCTCATTTGTGCTTTGAGCATGTTCACAAAGACATTTTGACCAGTGAATACAAAATACATAAGATTAATCAAAATCCTTTTTTCTATTCTTTTTAAGCATTCTTTTGCTAAGTATGAAAAGCGCTACACTGCATAAACATTTGGGAGTAATGACTAGAATGCTTAAAGAGGTAAGACCCCTAAGCAGTAAGAATTATGCTTAAAAACATACTACTGGGACAATTATAGTTTTTGCAGCCTCTTTCAAAGTACCTGTGCTGGCCAGTGCTGCAAACAGCATATCTGGCTAGAGATCAAAATAGGTGGGTGTGATAAACCATTGCCTTGGCTCCTGCTGCCCTGCTGCCCTTGCAGGCACAATGGGATATACCTTTTCAGCAGCAATTGCAGTTCAGAAAAGCATCAGAAGAGATTGTTATAGCACATTCAGTTTGTTAAGCACCTACCTTCAAGATTTTCTCAGTTTCCATAATCAGAAAAAAACTTCTTGCATTTGAGAAGATGTTTCTTAGGAAAATGAAGTGCATGAAAAATGATGTTAACTTGGGTTCAACTCTTTCTGTAGCTGAGCTCTTCTCTCTTCTGTTTTCCAGAAGCTACTATTTGATGGGCCCACCAGCTCCATGGGAAGAGGCAATGGGGAACAGACTCCTGGGGCCAGAGCAAGCATTGGACATTTTATGGTAAAATAATGAAAATCTCAGTGATGTATTGAGGCAAGCTAGTGGAACAATTCTCACCAAATTCAATGAGACTGGATGCTGACACCAAGAGTCTTCAATACATCAGTATAAATCAAAGCAATCAAAATATTTCATCAGCCTAGTTCTTTCTTATGGACGATCATGTAACCAGTGTGAGGTTTATGCATTTCAGGTGACATGAGTGTTAAAATTTTCTTTTAGAAAATAAATTACAATAAGATCTAAAGAATGTGTAATATAAGCTGTTCACTAAAAAAGTGATGTTTTCCTAAATGGCACAAAAGTCACATATTGTTGCTATAATACTTCATCATGAAAATTTATTTGAGCAGTAGAGATGATTTTTCTAATCACTTAAGACTTCCAAATCCATTTACAAATACTGTTTTATGCTCCCAGACAAGCAGGACCAATACAGTCACTCTCATGCCATGTTTTTCTCAAGAATGCTTGTCCCTGTTTGCCTATAGGAACACTATTATTAGATTTACCGTATTTTTGAAGGCATTTAATTTGTTTCTGTTTTGTAAGATGTTTGAAAGAACATAATCAAAACAGTTCAGTGTTTTCTGCTTAGAACATGATGAAAATCATTGCTTTTAAAAGACCTTGAGGAAACCTCCTTCAGGTTTATCTTTTATTTAGAGAAAAAATATTTTAAAGCCTCTTCTCTGTTCACAGTATAACTTGTAAACTGTTAAATGCAATTCAAGAGTGCCCATATCCACTGCTAAAATAAATTGGTATGACTCCATGAGTTTCTGTTCAGCCATATACAGCATGAGAGATCTCACTAGAGTGCTTTTTTGTCTTACTGTACACGGTGTGAGAGAGATCAATATCTCTCAACAGAGATTGTTCATCTCTACAGCAAGATTGCTTTTGACAACCACAGGAGAAACATGTCCCTGCTGTATCCTGGGTTTCTGCACACAGATCCTGAGCAGACATTGAGAGGCAGACCGAGGCTAGAAGATGGATAGCTTGGTGTTCCATCAGCCATTCTTCTTGTGTGATGAAAAGGAGGGTTCTGTGAGCTACTAGCCACTGTGCTTGGACAGGAGGTGGACGGAGTCAGCAATCTGCATGAACTGTCAAAATTATGGCAATCACATAGATTATTCTGCAATAGATGACAGCTGCTATAGGTGTCATACCCTGGAGATAAGTCTGTGAATTCTGGGTTTGAATTGCAAATAATGACTCTTAGATTGGGTTATTCCCAGCTACCCTTAATCACAGAGTTCTTCATTTTCATTAAATCCTTATGTTAGAAATGTTTACTAAATTATAGCAAAAATCTGAATTGCCCTCAAGTGTGTTATATTTTTTCTTTAAGAGGTCTCTAAATATTTAGAACATGCCTTTTGCAATGGCTTTGAAATAGCTGAAAAGCAAAACAGAAAGTGGAAGTTAATTTTGTATTACTCTGCTCTTACACAAATCTTTCTGCTGCTTTTAGTCATTTGAAATAATTGTCTTAGCAACTTATATCTCCATCATACACCAAGAGTTCTTTCAGTCAGTCTGCACAGCAAGTACAGGGAGTTTTCAGTCTATGCTTTCATATTACACAAATCTTTTCATTTGTGCTTTGTAGTGACTCACTCAATGTTCTAAGTTAATTTTAATAAGACAATTTGCATGGAATCTGTAAGTTGTTGCTGAAAATACAAGACAGGTGTTTCTGTACAAAACTATAAATAAGATGCAGCACATTTTACGGAGGACAAAACACTTGAATCATTAGTTTGTATCTGTGGAAAGCAAAGGTTCTGAAGATGATTAAAAAAAATTACAATATGTGTTTAAACACTGGGGTGTGAATACCTGACTCAAAGCTGTCAATTTGAAATCACCCTTCTGATGCCCTTGAGTAGGGAAAGCAAAGATCCACCTTTCAATCAAAATGCAGCCTATCCTCTGAAACATTTAGGAAGCTTCATGTAAGATCTTGTCCTCAAGACAGCTGCTCTGGATGGTAATGGAATGTCATGCTGAAATTGATCTTTCTCAGCTCTAACTATGAGACCTGCACAGAGATATGAGGTAAGAGGCTGCCCCAAATGTCCTGTGTAGCCCTTTCTCCAAAGGTAGTTTGGAATTAAGATCTAAAATCCACACAGCTGACTGAAAAGTCTATTAGTCAAGTCTGTTTCTGGATACTTGATTGCAATCTGCTGCTATTTTTCAAGACAGAGGCTTCTGGGCAGTGGGAAGAATGTGCTGAAGTACAGTCCTTGTGGAACTTGCAGTAGTCAGCACCTCCACAGCTTGAGCCTTCCTGGTCATTGCACTGTGTCAGTCTCTGAGACAGGGTCATTTCCTTCACCTGTCTGATCTCTCTGCAGCTATTGCTTCCCATTTCACTTTGAATATCATGTGCTTAATGCCATTCCACCAGGTGTGTGGTCTAGAAGGTTTCTGGCAGCAGTATTCCAATTTACACTATGGGCATTTTAAGATAATTAGAGCGAACTAAGTCTCTAGGTGTCCTCCTCATTACCACAAACACTACTTGCCTTTCAAAAATCCCCTGCAGAGAACCTGAAACTCTGACAGTCTTTTCTGCTGATGTTAGGTCTGTTTGTGGAGAAGAATGCTGGGTCACTTAATTGCACGGCACATTCATTTTAAATTCAGCAGCAGCAGGAATTTAGTGGAGAGATTTGCTAGAGTGGTAGCATGCAGTGGACACATCTTCAAAGAACACCCAAGGGACTTTAAGCAAACAGGGCATGTCAAATGCTGTGTTTGGAGTTGGGCTAGTGCTTGAGATTATGTATGCTACACAGTCCTAAACCTTCAACTTCTCCAGTTCAGAATCTTATCCAGTCAATAACTAATGCAGAAACTTTGCTTTTGTCACTTTTATTTCCTTCTGCTCACTATTGTATACCTATGCTATGTAAGACTCATACACTATTGTAATGGGAGTTTGAAACTCTTGCACATTATTATAGAATTAGAAACTATATGGCAAAAAACTTCATGCTTCATCTCTTACTTCCTTGTGAAGTCAAAGTATCATAGGATTCACAGTGCTGAGTAAATGTATTAATAAAATAATCTGATCGTATGCAGAGATGTTCAAATTAACAATAAACATATTTTATATTCTCAGTTCTTCTCAACACATGCCATGTGGAATGTTAATTCATTGTTAGCTGCAAAGCTGTAGAAATGTGTTTCAATTTAGGAAGGTATAGTCAGGTCATAGAAATTTTTGGTGCTCTTAGAAGGTGAATACAGGTTTGAAAGGATCTTTCTTCACCACACTATGGATATTTTAAATGTGCTTCAGATGGGCTGAACTTAGCCATGAACTTCTAAGCAAGTACAATTTAAGTATCCGGAATATGAACTTTGCAAATAATGTTAACTAAAATACTCAGGGTTTGTAGTGTCTTGATTAAAAAGTCATCCAAAGTCTTCTCGTTCCCTGCTTTTTCTTTCCACAGGGGTTTTTGACAGGTAAAATCCCTCAACAACAACAAAAACAACTCAAAAAAAACCAACCCCCACAACAACAACAATCCAACCAAACCAAACCAAACCCAACCAACCAACCAGACAAAATACGAACGCCCTATATGGAAATACTTCTGTTTGCCACAGCATTCTGAATCATGGATGTTAGTTGTTCTTCTGTCAGAATGTCTCCTTTTCATTGTGCCTAGGTAAGAGGAAACAAAGGATCCAGCAACTTCAATTTTCTATAGACCTCATAGCCTGATAGACTCTCCATAGATTTAAAGGCTCTTATGCATCACTCTTTTATTGATTATAATATAAAAACTCTTGGCTTTTGGATGGAAATTAAAAACCTTTTCTCCAGAAAAATAAGCATCTGCAGGCTTTGGAGGTACTTTTGATGCTTGTTAGCAGAGTCATCAAGGAGTAATTTTTCTTAATACAATCAAACTGACAGTACTACTCAATTAAAAATAAATTCTTAACTACAGTTCATAAACCTTCTTAATAACTCACACAAGCTAGTGAGAGTTTTTAATCAGAATTTTTTTCTAACCAAAATGAAATTCAGAATAATTTTGGTAAATCTCTTTTTAGAGTTCCTGTGACTTTGACCCTATCTTTTCCTTCATGCTGAGTGGATTTGGGGGTTTTTTGGTTCTCGTGGTTTGTGTTTTGTTTTTTGGTTGGGTTTTGGTTTTGGGGTTTTTTTCCTTTGGCATTTTAACAATTGTTTTCAATTTTTTATGTTCTTTTCAGTGGATTTGTCTGGAGGATACTGTTAGTTCCTGGAATGGTTTTACTGGAACAATGACCACACTATGTGCTGGTTTTGGCTAGGCTAGAGCTTTGGTTAGGCTAGGCTAGTTAATTTTCTTCACAGTGTCTAGTATGTGACTCTGTTTTGGATTTATGCTGAACACAGGATTTATAATACAGAGATATTTTTATTGTTGCTGAGCAAGACTTACATAGAGCCAAGGCCTTTTCTAGTTTTTGTACTCCCACACTGGTGAGGAAATTAGGAGTGCATGGGAAGCTGGGAGGAGACACAGCAGGGACAGGTGGCCCAAACTGACCAAAGGGATATTCCATACCATATGATATCATGCTCAGTATGTAAAGTAGGGGAAAGAAGGAGGAAGTGGGAGATGTTTGGACTGATGGCGTTTGTCTTCCCAAGTCAGTGTTACATGTGATGGCACCCTGCTCTCCTGTAGGTGGCAGAACACCTGCCCATGGGAAGCAGTGAATTAATTCTTTGTTTTTCTTTGGTTGTGTGTGTGGTCTTGCTTTCCCTATTAAACTTGTATCTCAACCCATGAGTTTTCTGGCTTTTACCCTCCTGATTCTCTCCCTAATCCTGCTGCTGGAGGAGAGCACAAGCGGCTGTGTGGGGTTTGGCTGCTGGCTCGAGTTAAACCACAACATGTGGCTACAGGAGATTCCTCATCTAGGGAAATTAATCCATTGATCTCACTGATCTATTCTGAACTTCAGAGGAACTGTGAAGCTGGTCTGCATCTGTAACATACAGCACTCCATAAACAGAGCTGGTACCCAACAATGACAGGTAAGGATTTTTTTGAAATTCCATTTTTCTGTTTAAAATCTTCAATTGTACAGCTGTAAAATGAACATTTTGAATGCACAAAAGATGAAATCTAAACCTTTGCTTAGATGTGAGTGAAAGATTGCATCAATGTGTACTAACACAGAACGATTGAATCATAGAACCATAGAATAATTGAATCACAGAATAATTGAATCACAGAATCATAGAATGGCCTGGATTGGAAGACGCCTCAAAGATCATCTAGTTTCAATCCCCCTGTCATGGACAATGACACCTTTCACTAGACCAGGTTGCTCAGAGCCCCACCCAACATGGCATTGAACACTTTAAGAGATGGGGCCTCCACAGCTTCTCTGTGCAACCTGTTCCAGTGCCTCACCACCCTCACAGTGAAGAATTACTTTCTAACATCTAAGTCAAACCTTTTCTTTTTTAGTT
>JAWWLT010000092.1:27360435-27386104 GCA_035040995.1 Premnoplex brunnescens
AGTGTCACCACAGACAATTAATTTTATGTCCATTGTTGCAACCAAGATTTATTAATTAAAAAAAAAAAAAAAAAAAAAAAAAGAAAAAAGAAAAAGTAACTTTCTGGGAAAGACATATTCTGTTAATGTGTTTACCAAGAAAACATTCCAGTCACTCTGCTAGTATGAGTTAGTATGATTATGGTTTATTTTTTTATACAATATACAACATCATGAGACTGTGCAGATATGTCTTTCAAATCTGATAAGTGCATGTCCCAACCACACTAAACTAAGATGGTAATACACGAATATATTGAAAACAACAAAATTCTGCAAAACTTATAGTCATCAATGATCATTTAAATTAATTTAACAATATCTAAAAGTTCAAAAATTCATAGTCATATGTTGACAATAGTGTTATCTTGTAATAAATATATTGTAGATTTGAATTCTTGTCTATCACTTGTCACAGATCATGACATAATTACATGTGGCACTAATCTATGAAATAAGTAACAGATTTCAGTATGTTTACTATTTGGTAACTACAATTGCTAACATCAGGAATAATTATGTCCTGAAATAATTTTAATCCCCTTCTGTGTATGTTAGCACATATAAGTACACTTCTCTATTTGAATTAAATTATCTAGCAAAATTACTGGCAATATTCACTTTTAAATTATCATGCTCATCTTTGAAAACCTTATGCAAAATCCTTTGAAACAGCTTCTATAAAATTTGGAGCAGACATGAGTATTGTAAATGTACAAATGATGGCAAAAAGGGTAAATGCAACCAGGCATAATCTGTCTATCACAGCAGCCGCAAACTTCCACTCACTGCAAATCTCTTCACCCTCATCTTGTTTCCTGAATCGCATTGCTATGAACTGAACTTCCTCCAGGATCTTCACAATTACTGGAATAGTATCCATTAAAGCTTTCTTTTGAACAAGCTCAATATCTTCTGATAAGGGGCAAGTAATCTTTCCGGTTTTGCTGCCCAGATCAACCTTCTGGGGACAGCATGGACTATCCATCGCACGGTAGCTGTAGATCGAGTTGCCATTGCTGGACTGGTGCCCAGGTAGGACGTTCACCTCCATGCTGTTTACACTCAGGTGGTGCTTGGAATAGCTGTATTTGCAAGACAGGGGCTTTATATTTTCTCCAGGCTTTTTCATTCGTAAAAACCAAGCACACCAATTCAGCAAGACAACACGGACCTGAAAGAGAGTTACTATGTTAGGAATATATGGGACTCTTCAGCATCTTAAAAGTTTTTCAAACATTTTATGACCATCATGGTTAGTCTGTACAGTCTTTTAGTAATACGAATGGATTTCTCCATTCTGCAGCTTTTGAATGTTTTTTTGAGGGTCTAACTTCTTACAAAGGATGGTCTTTTTTGGATCTGTCTTGAACATACAAATGTTCAATGCCCACTTAGCTTATAGAGCAAAAGAGATGTAAAAAAGTGGTTCCTTAAGTCCCATCTTTAGCAAACAATCCCAGATCTCTGCAACTGAGCCAAGTGAACAAAATTGGCTGTATAGTTTTGAAACATTTCTCAGACTGTAAGGAAAGGGATACACTTAAATATTTTGGGGAGTCACTATTTAGATTCTGCCAAAAAATAAAATAAAAAAAATAAATCCATATGCAACAGAGTAACAACTAATTCCAGCACATTCCTTGCCCCCATTTCTATTGTTTATGTCTAAATAAAAAGCTTTTATTGGCTTTGGTCCTTTTCTTTTTTTTTTTTCTGACAGCCATTTTATACTCCTTTGAAGAGTTCAGTCAGGTAACACAGCAGGCTTTTCTCTTTCAAAAGAGTAAATCAATTAAATTTAGCAGTTCAAAATCTGAATGCTGCTATTAACTTCTGTCACTTCCCTGTGCACTGGTGCATCACAAGAGTGCACTAACCTGCATGTGGCAGATTGTGCCTCATATGTTTCTTGTCAAGGTCATCAAATGAGCTTAGTCTGGAGAGTGCCTGCAGAATTTTTGCCCAGTGTTTTGTCTGAAATCTGAGCCTGCTAGAATTCCTATTGGTAACATTGTTAACTGTGAAAGGCAGTAAAAAGCCTGTGGAATCAGTAACATTTCATATGAAAAGCAGCAAATTAAATCAGTAAAATCTTGTAATTAGAAAGTCCTCCAGGTGTTATTTGTACAAAGTGGACATTTGCAATTTGCTTGTGAAAGACCCTGCATGCAGACAGGCCTCTTTAACAACTTTAACAACTTTAACATCCTGGTTGCAAATCAAATAATCTGACATTGAGTAGAGAACAAACGTGATCTCTGTTTTCACTTCTGAGTCTTGGCCCAGGACTCCCTGTGTAATCCTGCTCCAGTGACTTTGGTCATATTTGACTTAGAACCACAATTTATCTCCAAAGTTGTTTTAGATGCAGGATGGGTTGACTCCTTTGTTTGCACAGTACGGACACAGGAATGGGAAAATTACAGCTAGCACTTTGGATTGCTGCTGTAAAGGCAAGCACAATTTCAGATGGGAATAGTAATAATAAAACCAAAAACCAATGACCAGTGGAAGGCAGTTACACAATTTTTGAGTTCTGCAATGTGAGCTGTTCTGGGTCACAACCCTCTGCCATTTTCTGTGAGCCATTCTGCATCTCTTCCACTAATGAATATTTTATTCTTCATCATTATCCTGGTTGTGGCCGCAATTGAGTTAATTTTCTTTCTAGTAGCTGGTACAGTGCTGTGTTTTGAATTCAGTATGAGAATAATGTTGATAACACAGAGATGTTTTAGTTGTTCATAAGTAGTGCTTACCCTGAGTCAAGGACCTTTCAGTTTCCAGTGAGCAGGTGCACATGATGCCATGAGGAAGCATGGCCAGGACTGGTGACCTGAACTCGCCAAAGAGATATTCCAAAGGCATATGAACTGTGGGGAGTTGGGAGCTGTTGGTTGCTGCTCAGAGACAGGCTAGGCATCAGTCAGCAGGTATTGAGCAAGCGTATTGTGCATCACTTGTTTCTCTTGTGTTTTATTTTTCTCTCTCTTCTTTTCCTTGCTGTTATTATTTTTTAGCATTGTTATTAAATATTATAATTAATATTAGATATATATTATGTTTTATTCTGTTTCAATTATTAAACTATTTTTATCTCAACATGCAAAATGCTGGGTTTTGTTCTGATTCTCGTCCCCACCAAGGAGGGGAGGTGGGGTGTGAGCAAGTGGTTGTGTGGTACTTAGTGGCTGGCTGAGTTTAAACTTGACAGTCCTGAAAAACTCTTTTGCTGTTATTCATATTATTTTGCTTTTGTTTCAGTCTTTGAATATTTTTTGATTTCCTCCATAGTCACCACAGACAAATGGAAACCCGTAGTATTGCAGTCTAAAAAACCTGATCCCGTATTGAATTGAACTTAGTTACAATGTACTCTGACTGCTCATGGATACAAAATGGGACAACATGGAGCAAGATAAAGGTCTTAATTGCTAACAATATGTTAACAGTGTCAGTGGCAAACGGAAGAGAAAATTAGTTCTCCAGAACTGTGGAATTCCAAAATACTAAGTCAGACAACTTTCCTGTTGGAAAATGTTAATATGTCTGCCTTAGTTCTAGAAGGAGATGTGAATTGAAAAAGTGCTCTTATACAGGAATACTGTTTTTTCTTTTGAGACAGAGTTTTTACTCCTTAAGGAAATTACAGCTACAGTCAAACCCATTTCCTACAGAAAAATAAATACTCAGAAGACAGCAACACAACTTTTAATACGTTTGGATTTTCAAATGTCCTATTTCCTTGACAACACAGACATTAAGGCATCAATCTGTTTTTGTCATACCAATTAACTGAGAAGACAGCTGCAGCATATGGGTTGCTGGAAAACAGACTGAATATGATTATAAGAATCTATACTCTCACCTTCATTGTCATATCTGGGTTTCTATGAAGGAAGGACAGAGATAGAGCTGCTTTCAGAGGGTTTCAGGGTTATAGCTGCTATGAGCCTTTCCACTATGGCCCATCCCTAACCATAATACAGCTGTATGGCTGGCTCCCATCACAGCCACCTGCCTGGCCTAGTCCAGAGCAAAGAGTCTTCCCCCAGTGATAAGGGGCACCAGCACCTGTGCAAACCTGTGCATGTCCAGCTCTGAAGCATAACAAAGGAAAAGCCTGAAACCTAATGAACCTGACTTAGTCACAGCAAAGAGCCAGAGTGCTGTTGCCTTTTCCAACAAAACTCTTTCTTCTCTCAGTGCTTGGTTTCTCCATATGCAACAATCTTAGTTCTCAGTAGAGAAAGGTCATTTGGATTGTAGCCTATGCCTGATGTTACCCCGCTCCTAAACTGCTCTTTAGCTGGGCCTTCTTTTGTGCTCTTCCACACTATCTCAGCATTGTCAAAAATGTCAATTAGCCAGCAGTTCTTACTTCTCAGCTGAGTAGCCAGCAAATATCCTGACTGAACACCTTGGATTTAAACTTCTCTCTTGGAAAAAGCTGGCTTTAGTAGTCATCAAAGATTAATAGAAAGGAATGCACAATTCTCACCAGTGGAATAAGGGAAGAAGTGAACACCTGCAGAGAGGCTAACAAGCACTCTCCTCTTCCTTCTGGTGCAAATGCCAAGCACAGAGACCTTGAAAGATGGGAAGAGAAAAGAAGCTGCTCAACTGTAAATACTTTAGAAAGAAGGTGCTTAGGCAATGCATCCAGTCAAATCTTCTGGGTCTGCAGCTGCTCTCACAAAAGTGCAAAGGTCAAGTGCTTTCCCGTGCAAGTTACTCCAGCAGCTAAATCCATTTAAGCAGTAGGTGAGAACAATCCTGTAACAATATCCAATTAATCAGGATTGAGTTTTGCAATAAACTAATGTCTGGCTCTGTCAGGATGAGGACATTGTGGAGAGTAAGTAGATGGTAGGGATAGCTGCTGGTACTGGAAAAGCAAAAAACAAATTTTATGTTAAAAAAAATCCTTTTTTTCTGAAATTGACAATCTTAGATTCCTGTTTTTTACCGAGCAAAAGTCTTTCACAGTGTCTCTGTAAGAAACCCCTGACATAGGTGGAGCGGCAAAACTTTTTTTAAAAAGGGAGATTTTGTCATGAATCCTAATGACTGAGCCTTGCTCACGTGTTGCAGAGGACAAACACTTTTGTGGGGTCAGCCTCTACCCTACACACTTGGAATTCACCCTTTTGCTCCTGGGATCCCTGAGCCCTGTCAGCTTGCCTGGTCTACAGCTTTTACAGTCTATCTTCTTCACTTCCCAGTGATACTTTCCCCAATCTGTTTTCTGATGGGTTGTTTTGTAATGCATGCCACTTCAGCTGCCAGGCCACTGAACAAGATCCTTCCAGACTAAGAATTTGTTGCACGGTGCTTTTCCAGCCAAGAAACCAAGAGAGTGGTAGAGAGCAAGAGCTAACTTGCAGGGCCTGTGAGACTCATGAACCATTGTGTCTAAGCTTCTCAAAGAGCACGCAAAACAATAAAATTGTCTATGTGAGCTGTTAGTCTGCTGCATACCCTGTCCACATAAACATCTGAAGCATGTTTCCCCAGACTGGTGCCCTCAGGTGCTCCTTACAGGTTTTCCAGATTCTTCTAGAATTCACATGCTCTGATGTCTTGAATGTAAGAGGATTTTGAATTATACAACACTTTGATAAATAATTGTGAGTATCCTTAATTGTTATTGAACTTCTTAAAAAAAAAATCATTGGAGCTGCAGTTTATTTTAAGAGAGGCAAAATTAGAAATCTGTCTGTACTTGGGCTGACATTGGTAACAATGTGATATTCAAATTAATGTCAAGGTAATTGTCTAGGATGACAAATGTGTTGACTGAAATACCAGAGGATGCTGTACAACCAGACTTCTGTGAAACCAAAGTGGCAGATAGTTGACTGTGACTGTTTGTATATTTCTGCTTTCATTTTTTTTCATTTTGTAAATACAAAGCACACCTTGCCTATTCTAAAATCCATTAGGAAATGTTATTTTGTCAATACTTGTGTCTGCTGGATTAGAAATCAAAACTGTTGCCCACAGGATCAGCACTTGCAAAGTGGGTGCTGAATGAGATTACTTTGTCATGACTCAACAACCACCCTGTAAGTATAAATAGAAAACCCAAATAACAGACACTGTTTTTAATGGAAAAGCAAATTTAGGATTTAAATTCTTTACCTTCATTAGCAAACTTCAGTATCAAATATTCTGTCTGTAGCTAGTGTTCATGTCTTCTGTCCCTCAATTATAACAAGTTTACTATAGCTTTTAGATTGTTTTCTTTCAGTAGTAGCCTGTTGAATATTTATCACCAAAGCTGCTTACCCATTTGGGCATCTTTCCTGCTTGTGGGTCATGATGGTGAAACTGCAGTACCAGCACTGTTACCACCACAGACAGACCAACGATGACCATGATGCTAGCAAAATACTGAGCTGCAAGGAAAAGGATGACTTGGTTAAGGAGGGGAAAATCCAGGCAAAGAGCAAATAATACTCTTTAGCCATGCTTGAGATCTATATTTGAGAAGCACTGAATCACATCCAACACCCTCTTCTCTGGTCTGCTGCACTGAAGCATTTGAGGCCTTTGAGGTTTTCAGTGTATTGCTCAGGTCCCTCCTACACAGTGAGGTAAGGGCTAGAACCAGCCGAAGGCAAAAACTGCTTATTTTGCCCTGGAGAGGAGTGTAGGGCCCCATGGTAAGGACAGCTCTGTGCCTTCTGCCAGGGCAGTGAGAAGTTGGGTTGACACACCTACTGAACACCAGAATCCCCAGTCTTAGGCCCCCGTGGTACAAGCAGAGGTGCTGGAGGGAGATGCTGTCCTCATGGTGCCACAGGATCCCTTCAGAAAGTGTGACCAGTTCCCCACCTTTGTCCCACTACTGCTCACAAGTGGTTAGCCATAATTTTCGTTAATCTTCTTAGCCCTGAAGTCTGCTTCTTCTGGTTCCTATGAAAGCACACTACAGTCTTCTTGAGTGCTAAATTTAAATCTGCAGTGCAGGAAAGAAATCAAGACCTTGAATGCCAGAACTGAGACTTGAAGCTGTATCTTCTAAGTGGCAGTACAACTTCATCATGAAGGTTGATGCACTGGAGTGTAAAGCAGAATTACCCACAGGGGTAATGGCATTTGAAGGTTTCAGTGGAAAAATACCAAGAAACATTACTGTTGGCTGATATGATGGTACATTGTGGGAGAGAATGTCACACTGCCCCAGACTGCAGCCTCTTCCCACTTCCAGCCCTCCCTCCTGCAGCTTGCAGGAAAAGTCAAAAATTCAATACAAGCTGCCAGGCAAGTTTTGTTTTGTCTGTGTTTCTTAATACCAAATCCCACTGCTTCAGCAGTAAATAATAATAATAATGTGCATAATAATGAGGCTCTCAGCCCTTCCTGAAACCAATGTTGCAACTGCTTCAAGAGGCAGATATGGCTTTCCATGGCCAAAAGAATTACATATCTAGATTAGAAGAATAGCTGCAAGGGTGAGGTAAATTTAAAGGTCTGTTGCTCTTAGTCATGAGAGAACAAAGTCAACAAGCAGGCAGAAGCAGAGCAAACCAGGAACTCAGGTTTCAGGGAAGTTGTTACATGTCCCATGTAACAGAAACACAGCAGCATTGATATCGTTGGTTTAATTATGGCTATGAGTCACTAAATAACTTCCTTAAACTCTATGCATTTTGATGCCACCAGACCTCAAAGGCCTGAAGTGGTATTTAGCTAGGATTTTTTGCATATCTGTGAAAAACTAGTCACCTGGTTAAAGTTAGAAACAACCTGATATTATCTGACTCAAGATCCCAGTCAATGATTAGCAGAGGAATTGACACTCCTGGGTTTCTTTTCAACCTGTAAATCCAGGAACAGAGGTCAGGGAACTGCTGTGTAGACCTGCTAGTCAATGGAAAACAGGTGTTTCAGGAATAGGCTGGAAAGTACAGGAGAGCTGTAGACCCATAAAGAAAGATGTTCTGTGGTTATGCCCAGTGTTAAGCAAGGAAGAGTCTAGGTGTGCATCATGTGTTTTTTGAGGGGGTGGGCCAGGGTGCTTCTGTTCAAAGTACAGTCAAATTTTAAGTTGAAAAGTAAAGATGGAGGACATAGGGCATGCTACTTCAGACCTATAAATTACTGTCAGGAAATCAAATGTCACAAGATATCTCTGAAATCTGGCAGATAGATTTATGGCCCCCAGGATGTGCAGAGAAAGTAGCAAAGTTCTGGAAATGCCCAGACCTACTCTAAGCTGGATTTTGCCAGCCCTGAAGAACAAATAGTGAAAGAGGAGGAAGAAAGTAGCAATGACTGACATAGCTGTTTGTCTTTCACATCTCTAACTGGAGATATGACAACAGATGTTCCCTCCTTTCCTGTGGCAAGGGAAGGTAGACATAACACCCTTTGGGTGCAAAGGAATTGCTGAATCACATGCCCGTGGGTCTCTTTGACTGAAAACATGACTGTCCTTAGAGTCTACGACCAAGTAGGGATGGGAAAGACTCTGGGTCTGGACTCAATGGCACTTCCCCTATAAGAGAAGGAGAGACCAGAATTGAGTGGGTATATCCACCAGTCAAAATGTTCCTGGCTTGGAAATGGTATCCATACCTACTCAGCATTTTCTGATCTTTCCTTCCAGGGTTTAATGCTACATCCTCTCTTTCTTGACAGTAGAAAAACATGGTCTTCCTGCAGCAGCGAGGATAAGTGGTGAGGAAGACTCCTACCTTCCATGCACCTCCCTAAAATCATGGTTTAATCTTCCTCCAGTCTGCTGGCTTGGCCTCTGTTCCTGGCAGTCTTTAGCCTTCACACCAGCAAGGTCAAACCCATCACTTGGTGACAGCTACAAAGGCTGCTGTCTCTGTTCACCTCTAGCAGCACCTCTGATACAACCATGACTCGACCTTCTCCAGCAACACTGTGAGCAGAGAAGCCTTGTTGCTGAAAGGATTAATCTACAATGTTCATGGATAACACTTCCCTTGGAGCCACAGGGCTGCAGTTTTTATTCTCTCTACCCTAGCCCCTCACTGCCATGAATTAGTGAACGTTATTTCTGGGTCTCCACTGATGTTGCTGAGCACAGAAACAGGATGCTCTCCTGTTAGAAATGGCAAGAGAAGACAAGTAGTGGAGTAAGAACTGTGCTTAGGTCCCCCAAGCAAGCAGCTCTGGCCTAGACACCAGACTTGTTTTGACAGTATTTTAGGGTATATAGGTATATAAGCTTCTAAATCCTATAGCACTTATCTGCTTGGCGCTTTGAAGCTGTTGCTCACACAAAATCCTATCCCCATGTGTGTCTGTTGGCAGGGATAAATGCAAATCAGAGTTTACAAAGAAGTTCAGCCCCTTTCATTTAAACTGCAGGAGGGAAATTCTCAGCAACTCTCACTAACAATCTCTCTGTGTCCTACTTATTACTCCTGGTTACTAGGTCAGCTTGGAGTCTTTAACAAATTACTTAACTGTAGGAGGTGTCAGGAGAAGCCATCCTGGGCGAGGGTGCTTTTGAAAGACCTGGTTTCTGTTATATCAGCTGCTTTGAGACACAGCTGTGAAGTGACTGACCCGTTCTAAATGGGAAATGGATCATTTGCACTCTGCCCTGGACTGCTGCCATGGGCCAGGAAAATGGACCAGAAGACCTGTTTTTGGAGCCCTTGATATCTCTGACTAATAGAGGAACATTCCTCAGGGATACTGAGGTCTGTATTGGTCTTCTAAGCACTTCTAAGTACTCTTCATATGTCTTAAAACCTGTGTGATGCTTTCTTCAGTAGTTGTGCGTGAACAGAAAAGCTCTTTTGGATGCTCAATTTATCTCCTTAAAGCAGTATGAAATATTTGCTCTTTTATGATTGATTTTCTTCCCTTTCTGTGCCAAAGGAGGAATGATATTGCATAATATCTGGACAGCTGTTTAACATCTGGGAGTTGTCGGTCTCTGTTTCAGCACTACTAGAAGATGATCTGGTACTTTTGTCATATCAAATACAGATTTAATACACAGATAGCCGAAAGGTTTTCTAAAAAGTCAGCAAGAATGGCTATTTGTTCTTGCAGGCATACTGTGATGTCATCTGTATCAAAAGGATAGCAATGACTTACAATTTATAACTTGAAGGGCATTCAGTACCATTTTTGGATGCTCTGTGCTGTTATCTGAGGTTAGAGAAGAACTTTAGGATGTCTTAAGAGATGTTTTTGAAGACACACTTCTGAAATGTAACTGGGTTAACTTCAAGGACTGATTAGCAATAGAGTAAATAAAACAGAATCCCAAAGAGGAGCAAAATAATTCCAGATGGATGCTTTGCCTTGTTGATTTTATCACTGAACACTAACTGAGAAAGCAGTTATCATATCCTGATTTTTTAACACAGTCAATCACAGGAAATGCAGAGCATCTCCATTGCTACCAGTTACAGTCTCGTTCCTGTGAAATAGTGGGGGAAGGAGGAAAGTGTTGTGTTCAGTTATCCACATTGATCAAGTTGGATACCTCCCACTGGTGTTCCTGTTTCTATTTTGCCTTTGCAGGAAATGTCAGATTTTGCATGTGAAATGATGAACTCATTTAGAGCTGCTCTAAATCAGGTAATTTCATTCATTCAGGGGTGAATGCTTTGTGCTTCTTGTGACCTCAGAATGAGATATTCATTGCTCTTCCTTCTGGAAATGGTCCAGGTTAGTGAACTGAAATCTGTGGGGGATACCAGAAACCTCAGATACCAACAGAGGGGCTTCCAACCACTCATTCTTTTCTCCTATGGCAGGGATCGGGCCTGGTGCTGGGCAGATGCTGTAGCAGTCTACATTGGGTAATGGCAGAGTTACTCAGAGACCAAGAAAATCAAAACATAGAGGAGAAATTCTCTTGCAGAGTTACTGTTGAACACAGCAAAGAACCACAGAAGAAGACATAGGCAGGAAAACAATTCCCTCAATTGTCGAGATTCACTGTGGCATACACCTTGTGCTCCAGTAGCTCCCACTGGCCGTAGAAAGGGAAGAGCATCATCTCAATCCAGATGGCCCCTCATAAACATGAGATGTTTTAAAAGAGTGAGACATTTCAGGATTGGACTCTGTGTCTGCCTTTTGATTATGGTACTTGTAGAGGGAACAGAGGCAGTGTTTTGGCAGTGTTTAGAAACTCTTCTCCTCCCACATGCTTTTGAAGAATAGAACTGGGTGTTTGAAAACTGTTTGGGTTTTTTGTGTTTGTTTTGTTTTGGTTGATTGGTTTGGTTGTTGTTTTTTTGTTTGTTTGTTTTGTTGGGTTGGTTTGTTGGTTAGGTTTTTTTCCCCCAAGGTAAAAAGACATCTGAGATCTTTGGCTTTGGGAAAAACACATCCAAGATTCTTGGCTTTGGGAAAAACACCACTGATCATGAGGCGTAAAACTGTAAGAGCTGCTGTGACTGAGAATTTCTGTTTCCTGGAAGAGACTGAGCAGAGTCCATGGAAGACACTAAGCAGGGCCCTGACACTAGCAAAGTACCAGGCAGAACTGTGAAAGGAAGGAGGGAAGAACAGACCAAAAACTCAAAAAGATATAAAGTGAAATGACATCAGCTGAAAACACATAGAAATATGACAGAAAATGTAACAGAAGATTAATCTAATTTTCTCTTCTAGTTAGAAGCACTGATGCCTTATGTTTGTAACTTAAAACTGTCTGTGACTCCTGGAGGTGGCAAAGCACCCCATCGTTTCCTTCTCTTAGTAATTTACAGTCTCATTTGTTATATGACTAAATGCAAGAAATCACCCCAAGCATCTGCTGCAAACTCACTTACTCACAGTGTAAACATTCAAGCTTATTGGAATAATGTAGACATGATGAGGAATGGTAAGGAGGGGACACAGGTGAAAATGCCATCATAACAGAGCCTTAAGCAGCAAGTAAGTGTTGTATATTTTAAAGAAGCAGACAGAGAAACTTAGCAACGTAAGACCAACAGAAATGCAGTTTCATTAACTGGTGATGAAGATAACTTTATTTTTATTGTACATTATTTGATACGTCCAGTCAAAATGTCAAGCATCATGTGGATGTTAATCATAGAAAGTGACAGTTCCTCATATTCATGAACCTCATATTCCCCTTTCAAACACTGTTGACAGACAACTTCTGGATGTTCCACAATTTCTGCCATAAACTCCTTTTAAAACAAAATAAAAATTCTTGATCCAAAACCAGTGGTGTTATTTTGCTATCCTTACATAGCAAATAAGGATTTGTAGCACTTTGAAGTTATTTTAGCATGGAAAACAATCAGAAATTATTAACCACTTCTGTGCAAGGAGGTGCCTTGAATTGTCAGGTGAAAAAATGTTTATGGAAGAAACAAATCATCTGACTGGCCTGAGAGGTCTCAACATTTCATTTCAATATTTGACGTTAGAGCAGAAGCATGTCGTAACTGCTTTGACAAATTACTTTGAAAGTGACACTTCCTCAGAGCCCTGACTAGGATGGATGAAGAGCAACCAACTCAGAGCTTATTACAACTTCAGTCTCAAACTGAAAGTGTTCTGCTGTGGGTGCTCCTGGCTGTTTCTCTGTGTGACTGTGCTTTCTGTGCTTCCAGAAGCCTGAATTCAAGGTCTGCAGGGACCTGAACTCAAAGCCTACAGAGCCTTGGACCAATACAAATGTAATATGCTGAGTGGGGTTTTCAAAGCAAGCATTTTTGGGGTCTGTCTCTGCACAGTGTCAGTCTGTTCCCCCAGTGGTGGGACTACAGCGCAGTAAACCAGAGGTGAATGCAAGATGGAGGTAGGTGGGTGACAGAAATTTCCTACAGCCTCTGTCCCTCTACAGAATGGAACAAGAGGTGAACCTGTGGCTTACTAGGGCTGGGTACTAGTGTTTCCTTAAAACCAAAACACCTGGCACTGGAAGAAAACAGGATCACAGCATGATGGGGAGGTACAGATGGCTAAGAACTTCTCAGTGCCATGTGAGCCCAAAAAGTTTTCCTCCTCTGGAAGTGATACTGCAATCAGAGAGGAAGGAGATGTGCTGATTTGGCTCCTAATTGGGTTGATCTCAATTTTCCAGAGCAATGGCTTTTGACCATGTCCGATTTTAACATGGGCTGTGGATTGTTCTGTCTTTCTGAAAAACTGGCTGGGATTTATTATGTTAGGAAATTAATTTCTTTTAAATCTATGAGCCCAAACAAGCATCTTATCCTGAGACATTTTTGACGACATTCCTACAGCAGTGCATAATAAATATTATTCTGGTCACTGCTTTGTTTTATGCCACTGGATGTGGGATCATATGACCACCAACTGTATAATCTTAAGGAGGTGCCAGTCAAAGAACTGTCAAGAAGGGGAAAAGTTATAGTTAAGAAACTGTGTTGACTTAGGGAAATTTGTTCCTTAGTGACCTCTTAATGCATCATTTCCTAATCTTAATTACTAGGTTGCTTTTGAAAGGAAAACAAAGTTTAATGGAACAGATCAGGGGTATGAAGACTTTAAAGGAATTCATGCATATGTCTATTGCCTAAGGAAGGAACTTTTCCTCAGAGATGGCCATGTAACCATTATCAAACCCAGATCTGATTATCCACGGCAATTTACATAGAATCATAGAATCATTTAGGTTTGAAAATACCTCTAATATTGAGTTTGACTGTTCATCTAATATAGATCAAATTGCCATTATAGAAATAAAATAGTCCTTATAGTTTGGATCTAAAGGCCTCAAATGTAGTTCTCAGATGAATTACCTAAGCCTTAGTTTTAAAGGGCAGGCCTGAGTTTGTACAAAAGCTCTCCTAAAAATAACAGTATTTGTTTAATTTTGATTTGCTTATTGAACCAGGAAATCAACACGTGGGACATGGATATCCTTTCTTACATAGGGCACTGGACTGAGTCCATTAGTAGGGATGAGAAAGTGACTGAAATTCCCATGAAATTACTGGCATTTGTAATACAAGACAAATTTGTGCGTAAATGCATAGGTTTTTAGGAACAGAAAATAACAACTGTCATATACCTGAGCTGTATCACATAGACTATATGATTTTACCCAATGATTAGTGCACTCAGGGCAGTAATCTAAGTATGTAATACATCTGGAGTTCTCAGTATTTCTGTGTATACTTTCCTCAAGTAATGAACTCCAGCTGTCTACCTACATAGGCTACTGGTAAAAGAAATATTAAAGAGAAAAATTGAAAGTGAGTAAAATCATGAGTGCCTTCCTGTGAGGCAGGATTAAGCTATTGTAGGAAAGGTAAGTTTAGGACACAACTGCTGCCTTATAGCCATGGTCTGAAAGTCTTTTAGGAGCTACACTCTAGTGGTTTTAAGTGACAGGAAGGACTTCCAGGACCCTGTAGAGAAAGAAGGCTTATTCATAAATTTGTCTTGTGTTGGATTCTGGCCAAACTGTTCTGTTTGTGGGACTTGAATGCTTTTGATTGCAGTGCTATGGCTGGTTAATGTTTTAAACAGAAACAGAGACATCTTTCTCTGGTTCAGCCTTCTCCTTTCTTTGGCATCTGTGCAGAAGGGCAGGATTCAACTTTTGAAATATTGTGGTTCCTTGCTTTGCATAGCTGTGTGCTGCTGAAAACTGCTTTGAAAATATCTAGTTTCCCCAAAAGAGAGGATGTGCTGGAGGAGGATGGAAGCAGACATGCTGCTGGGCAATGAGATTATGTTATGTCCCCCTGTTAGAGTAATGGTAAAGTTTTTAGAACTTGAGATCATGCAAAACCACACAGCCCAGCTTTGAGCACTTGCAGAACAATGGCTTGTTCAGAAGCCAAATGGTTGAGCAGTCTCCCTGACTATTTGTAGTGGAGCAAGGAGTTAGGAGCAGGGTTTTAAACTAGGAATATTGTGGAAGGGAGACAACAACCCAAATGTAACTGTAGAAATAGCAGACAAGGGTGGCAAGAAAATGGTGTTTGGGGGCTGGAGCAAGAATGGAGGGTGTCACCTCCAGAGCGAGAAAATGCATGAAGTCTGGAAAATCTGCAGGAACAACTGGAACTCTACAAATAGGCATGAGAAAATAATGTGGCTGGAAAACTGAGTTGTGGAGGGACATTTCTCACTAGCAGAATGCTCTGATACACAGGTACAAGTTTTTCAGGGGAAACAGACAGTGAAGACAACATGCGTTGCTCTCTAATATGAGGGAGCCACTTGGATCTGAAGGGCTTCTCTCTGGGACAGACAAGAGCTGCTGAAGAGCTCGTGAATGAATCAGTGAAGAGGCCAATAGGAGTGATGTTGTGGTGAGAGTGTATTAGGGACCACCCACACAAGGGGATGATGACTTCCTGAAACAGCTCAGGGAAAGTTATGTATCACAGATCCTCATTGTCACCCAGGTTTGGTCTTCCCTGCTGACTGCTGAAAAGGCAGCACATATGTTTATATATATTTTTATATATATAAAAATATATACATGTATGTATGCATAATCTGTACGTATATTATACATATTTTACAGATGTATGTGTGTGTGTATGTGTGTATATGTATATATGTATATAATTATAATGCAAGCAATCAAGAGGATTTCTGACAGATGTCAGAAATAATTTTTTGATATAAATAAGGACAGGCCAAAGTGGTGCGCAGTTGGTTTTGCACCTCACTAATAAAGAAGAACTGTTTGGGAATATGATAATCAGTGGCAACATAGGTTGGAGTTATTATGAAATAGTGGAGTTCAAGACCATGAAGCAAGTGAGAAATGAGAACAGCTCAGTATAGACCTTGGACTTGAGGTGAACAGACTTTTCATTTTTGGGGGGAACCCACTAAAGGATGCTGTGAAAGATAAAGAAGGACAGAAAAACTGTAAGGGCTTAAAGTACAGCAGCCTCCAAGTGCAAGAAATAAGTAAGCACACCAGGAGATATGTGTGCCTAAACTGGGAACTCATGGTATGGCTCCAGTGCAGACGAGAGGGAGTTGTGGGAATCAGGGACAGGCTATGAAAGAAAAATTTGGAAGTGTTATCTGGACATGATGGTTGGTGTAATGGAATGTTAAAGCTCATGAACTGAGACTAGCAAGGTAGTCAGGGGCAAGCAAAAAAGTTTCTATCACTTCATAAACACCACACGAACAGCTGAACAATGAAAACATGGGCTTTCTCCTTTGTAAAATAGAACAGGTTTATTTTCTCTACCCTGCAATGATATCTCCAGTTCACAGCTGAGAAACTGAGGCCCCATGAGATTGAGGTAGGAGGATAGTCCTATAAAAACATAGGATGTAACAAGGCTTGTCTGGCCCATGTTCCCAAGATGATGATCTGTCCTGTAGTTTTCAGCACATCTGAAAAAGGCTCCAGCAATATATTTGGATTTTGACTGTTCTATCCTGAGTTGCTCTTCAAATAGTAGAGAACGAGATGGGGGAAGGCAGGGAAGAGTTGCATAACAGCAGGGAGGTCGGGCAATGCAGAAGAAGAAAGATCAATTTTCCCCAATGTTGCTTCTGTGTCCTCTCAATCCTTGCAGTTACTAGTTTATCTGATCTTTCCAGTGCCTTTTTGTATCCCTCATGTAGGTTCCTTTCATACATGCAAATGCTAAAGTCCAGACTAACATTGCTGAATGCAAAACTAGAGTACCTAAAAGAGTCTATCCTCCTATCATCTTTGAACAGCTCTTGAAAGGCATCATGCGTTGTGCACAAAGCAGAGAATATCAACTTACCTATTAGTGGGACTGAGTCAGAAGTTGCAGGCATGATCTCAGCCACAAGCAGCATGAATACAGTCAGGGAAAGAAGGACAGTGATACCTGCAGGGAGTGAACATGTTTGGGAAGAATGAGGCACATGAACTCTGCAGCTGCTCCTCTGAGGTCTTTGCTGTTAAATATAGCTTTGTCCTGATCTACAGCTAAACCAAACCCACGACTTTATGTCTGTCAATGCAGATGAGAATTTCGTCAGAGTGAGAACATTTTTAGATACAACTCTATCTGCTGTCTTTTCACTTTTCTCTAATGCATACAAACGCTTGCTCCTCCTAAACCAAGGGAGAAATCTTTCCTGCTGAGTGAAATGAAGCTTGCAGAACTGGTAAATTACATTGCTTTTCCAAAACATGGCACAAACAAAGCCCAGATGGCTGTTAAGAGCTAAGAGAGGCTTGCACAGGCAGGAGTCTAGGTTTTGCTACTGCACATTATGTAATATCCCTCAAAGAGATACAGCCTATTTTAAAAGAAGCTCTTTGCTCCATCTGGAAATGGAGCTGTTGCTAGACCTAACTGTTCTGGTCCTGAGAAATCTAAAGGTCAATGCATGAACATTAGCTTGTATTTTTGTGTCAACTTTCTACTTCAGCTCAAATAACTCTGTTTCTTGCCTGCATCCGGTAATTCATAGATAGCAATTGTAATCCCCACAGCCTATGTTTTACTTCTTATAAGACAGGCTGCTCAGATACCTGTTTCTTTTACTAAAAGTAAGGATACTTCATATGATTAAAAAGGTTCTATCCTGAGACAGAATCATGACCAATTAACTCTTAAGGTCTCATCTGGGCCACTTTGGTGTATTTCCAGCTCTCCTCTGTCTTTTCTTGGAAGAACCCTTCCTGGTTTTATCAACACACAGAACAGTAAATGTAATTTAGCCCCTCCTTAGCTGTCACTGCTTTTCATTCTTAAGGGACTCATGGCTAGATGGTTTGGGAGCTGAACTTTGAGAATAAAAATCCAGTGCCCAGCTGCTTCTGCTCAAAATGTTTCACTCTGTGCACTATGTCCTATCTGAAAAACAGAGTTAATCAGCTATGAAATCCATTGAGACATACTCCAGAATGTAACAACAGGCATGGCATAATATTATCCCTGTTGCCTGTGCCAACAGCTTACTGTTCAGCCTTCTCCCATGTTAAAGTCCAAAAGATTTTAGCAGTGTTTATCACAGGAGGTGTGAATGCCATACAGAAAGCTGTTGTCCTTTTTTCTGCATCTAAACAAAGTTCTATTGCTCTTCTAGTGAAGACTTTATTCATCAAGCACCATAGCACCATGAGGTTTTTATTTTCTGTTTTATAGGATACTTATGAAATAAATGAATACTTTAGCACTTACCTAAAGAAATCTTCTCCCCTGAATCAGCTGGCAAAAGGAATACAAGCAGTGCCAAGCCAGATATGAGAACACAGGGAATGAGTAGATTTAAGCCATAGTAGAGGGTGCGTCGACGCATGGTGATGGTGTATGTCACATCTGGGTATGGTTCTTTGCAGCATTCATAGTACATCTCATTCCTCTTTCCTGGGACACCTACAGAGAGGGAGATAAGAACAGTGGAGAGAAGTGCAAGACTCCTAGGTATTCCCTTGGACTGGGCCAAGAACTCATGGTTTATGAGCCAATGTGTGTCACCTCCATTTGCTGTTCCACTTTTTGTGTTTTCTAGGGTTTATTTTCATGCCTTGTGAGTCACTAGAACCTAAGTTAGCCAGGAAAGCTCATCTGGGCCAAAGCAAAACAGTCCTGAGCATCCCAAACTTACCAAGAAAAATGTGCATTCTGCCTTCCTGCATTCTGTGAATGGTGATGCACTGCTGATGCCATTGTCACTAGCACATGGAGCAGATTTTCTGTGATAGGTGCCACTGTTTCTTATTTTTCTGGCATCCTCTTATACATATTTGCTTTTTTTTTTTTTTTTTTGGTAGGGAAAAATAAACAGGATATGGCTTAATTTTCAAAAATGATGTTAAGTTCAGCTTAAAGTCTGTTGTACCTGAGGCTTAAGAGAGTAGTTATCCAGTATATCTATACTGCAGGGTTCATGGTGACTGCTGCTGTAGATTGCCTGATATACTGCATGATGGGGACTGCAGCAGCACAACAAATGTCAGGGGAGCTGGAAGACTTCAGCACCTTGTGTCTTTCATGCCAAAATTGCTCACTCCTTTTTTGTTTCTGTGGACATGACAGAAGATGTAATGATGTGTACGTTTCAGCAGGAGTCTAGCAAAGCCTTCATAAAGGATATGGCCGTGGCTTGCCTGAGGTGCTACTTAATGCTTTTGCTGCATGAGCTAAATACATCCCTGTTTTATTCTCCCCTGGTCAGAGTTGAAGGCAGAAAAACCACAGACTCTCAATCAGATATGTAAAGTTATTGGTCAGAAATAACTACTATAAAGGAGCACTGGACAGTCTGGAGTGTTCTGAATAAAACTCTAAAGCACTAAGACTTTAGAAGGATTTCACTATGGAGTCCTCAGGTTTCTCATTAAACTGAATATAATTTCTCAGATGTCCTGAACAGTAAAACTATTGCATGCAGTTACTCAGAGCAGTGTATCCAGACTGGAAGATAAAATGTCTGTTTTGCAACCTCTCCTTTGAGTTGTCTAAGTTCCATTAATTTCTGTAGCATTGCATCTGAAGTATAGCGATATAAATGAGTTCAAAATAACTCACTAGAAACTCACTCAGAATACTTAGTTCTGGTCACAGATTCTTATTTTGAAAATACAGGTGTCTTCCAAGCACAGAAGAAAAGAGAGACATGCTAACATGCAGTTATTATGAACTGGTAGATACTTTGATGGTTTTCTGGGTAAGAGAGATTCATTTACATAAAAGTTTTCCCGAAGTATTTTTTACACCAATCAGTTTGCTGATATGTTAGAGTAAATGTGACAGCAGTGTTCTGTGCTCTTATATGAGATACATCCAAGTCTGGTACTGACAAAGTGCTCAGATGCATCAGGATTAGTAGCTTTCATTTTTCTACTCAGTGTCAGGCACTTGCTTCAGAACACAGTGTTTTCAGACACAGTTCAATGAATGTGGCTGAAAGGCTGCCTCTGATAGGATTTTTTTTCCCTCCCTTTTTGCTTCTTATATATAAATTTTTAATATCTGTATTTCACGTCCTGATGTGATTCATCATTTCTATATATTTCTTGTTTGCCTTTGAAAATTAGACTATTGAATATTTTTAGGCTGGTCAATTTACCCACTAAATCCCATTCTCCATTTGAGATGTAGTTGGAAATATCAGCCTCTAGCATCTGCAGGTCAATCAGCCAACCACTGTGAGTCCAGGAGCCGAACTTCAAATCACACTTCTGCACATCAAAGGGGAACCAGCGGACATCAATATAACAGGTGCTCTTCAAAATGCCTGTGGATAGAAATCAGTCACAATAAAGCATATACAGGGTGCATTTAATCCTACACTTAGTCTGATTAATTGTGAACTCTCAAAAAAATCTGTCTGATACCATCCTGGGGTAACCAAACAAGTATTGCAGGTGGAAGATGCTGTCATGAGTGGAATAACCTCCCTTTGGCCAGTGAAGACCCCTCTTTCCCTGCATCATTGAGGTAGGTTGCTGAGGATACTACAGTGTCCAGGAGCAGCCCAGCCTCTCTCCCAGTGCTGGCTGGCACCAGCAGATTACAGATAGTGCTGCAAGTTCTGACAGGAGAATAAATGTACATAAATGCACATTTTCAAGGGCTGATTGTACTGTGACCAACTCTTTGAAAGGGTTCCTGATCAGGCCCTGCCTTAGACCCACAATCCCTTGAAAGTACATTACTGTTCTAAACCTTGCTCAGTGCTGGCCTTTATTGTCTTGTGTTAACTTGAGCCTTGAATTTTACTCTGGATGTGTCTCTTCCACTTTATGAAATGCTTTAAGGGGTCTGAGAGGTAGGGAACAACAGCAGACTAGTCATCAGGGAAGTCCCTGCTGTTCCCTGCTAGGTCATGTGGACATGCTTGGGCACTATCCGATAGCATGACATGAAGTTTGGGCATTTTTTGTCCACCACAGTGAGCAACTGTGGAATAGCCTGTGTGTTTCCTATTGAGTTCTGGCTGATGGGCTCTGCAGGCATGGAATCCGTAATACAGATGGAAAAGAGGCTGAGACTTGGACCCAGCTGGCTGAGACCAACCCCAATTTCTTTTCATCTGGAACTGTAGCCTCAACCTGGCAGGAAGGTCTTCAACGCAGAGCAAACACTTCTCTCAGGAACTCCTCTAGTCACACACTTTCCCACTCAACAAAGATCAAACTGCATATGAAACATGATGTGATGGTGCACACCACCTTGCTTTAGATGACTTCTCAGTGTGTCTCTGGAGATTCTAAGCAAACTGCTTAGGAGAATTGATTTGTGAAGTGGAAATACACCACTTATAATGGACTTAAATTATCTCAGTGGGTCTGTCCTATAATTATCTGTCTTGCAAAATTTCCACAGGCTGCTTTTAAGTGCCATGGTTTCATTCATGAAGGAAAACTACTCATATTTATTTAATTAAAAGGAAACAAATATTCTCTGTGCCCTACCTGGTGGAATATATTGGCAGGATCCAGAGTAATTCACTAGTACATTTGTGTGAAACGTTGCATCAAACCTTTCATCTGCACTGTAACACAATATAAACAAAACAGAGGAAAACAAAGAAAGTTGATGTTTGAGAAAGATGTAGTAACTGTCAACATAAAAATAATCTTTTGGCTGAATCTAACCCACAGAATGTCTGAATTAAGTTCCCATGCCTGGCTGAAGAATCTGCCTTTGAACAGTGTCTCAGTTTCTCATTGACAACCTTGGTCTGAACCTGGGCAGGTCGGTTGCATGCTGCCATGTCATCAAAGAAGTGAGAGGCAGAGTGTTGGATGTCTCAGAGCAAAGGCAGAAGGGAAAGGATCTGAAGTGTCACATCAACTGTATCCAAAAACTGGACAGTCAGGACAATGAGGCTTGTCTAGGGAAGCTGTCAGATTGGGGCAGCTCACCATGTAAATCAAGTTATTTGTTACCCAGATGTGTGTTGCAACAGGAATGGTGGCCTGACTTAACAATTCTGCAGTCTCTTAAGTTATGCAAAGGGCCAAGGGTTTTCTTCTAATATCGGAAGAAGGCACTGCGGAGAAGTTGTTTTAAAGGGCTTGTAGAAGCAGATTCATTGAGACTCCAGGTGAAAGGGATGAAGAAAAGAGAGTTTCTTTACTTTCTCAGCAATTTTGAGAAAACTAAGGGAGTAAGTAATAAGACAGACCATGACAAGAATTCTCCAAAGGAACAAGGATTGGGGGCTTGTTCCAGAGGGTCTCTTGGGAAGAGATTAACCACAGAGGATTCCCCTGGTTTATGGAACCTTGCCTGTGGTGGCTATGTGCAGGTCTACACTGCATGACTATACCACCTTACATACCCTGTCTCTCAACCAGATGTAGAAAATTCAGACCATCCATTCCTCTTCTGATCTGCTCTTAATCCTCAATATTGTCCTCAACACAAAATATAGGGGATAAAACTGAAAAGACTAGGTGCAGAATGAGTGATAATCATCTAAGTCATAAAAGGCAACAAGAAGGGTTTTTATAAATACAAGTAAACAAAGAGAAGACAAAAGACCAGATATATCCATTACTTGTTGTGAAAGGAAAGAGAACAGTAGGTTGGAAAGAGCTGCAGTATCCTGCACTGTCTGTGCTTCGCTCTCCACAAACAGTGAATTGTCTCACTGTGGCAGGAGTTCATGGCGGAATAGGGGAGGAACAGGTTAAAGAAATGTAGATAAGACAGATTCTACTCAGCAGAGCTGATAAAATTTACTCTTGAGGACTGAAAGACTGGCCGAAATAACCTCTGAAGCATTAACAATTATCTGTGAGAGCTTGTGAGGAACAGAGAATGGCACAGTGGATTAAGGAGATCAAAGAGAATTCTGCCTTTTTTTAAAGGTGAAATTATAGACACATCATCCTAACTTCAAAGAAAATTAGGTGAAAACAGCTGGCACAGATTTGTGAAGGGCCAACTGCATCAAATCAATCTGATTTTCTTACTGACTAAAAGGAGGTAGGTGACATATCTGAATGTCAGTGTATTCTTATAAAGTACACTAATGTGGACCAGGCTGTATGCCTCCTTTTTTAGAGACTGAAAAGGAATAAAGACAGTAAGGAGCAAAGGTGAAGTAAAGAACAGTGAAACATCCTGCTCTCTACAAGCCTCCATTGGATATTTTGTAGCAAGGGCTTGGAATGGATAATGAATCTTGGTGAACTGAGAAAACTAGGAGAATTAAGTTTAATCTGGATAATGAGAAAATATTATCCTGAAAACTGTCGCAGAAAGACTTAGCAGTGAAAATCTTGTAAGGCAGCAGGGCTGGAGCACAACATCTAGAGTTTGCAATAGATCCAAAAATAAGTCCAAAACTAAGATGTTATCAGAGCAAAACCAAAATCCTCTCCTCCTGGAAAGCATTAAGGAAACAATTGTCTAGAGAGCTTCCTCTCCATTCAACACTGCAGAAACACTGGCTAGAGAGCTAGATTCAGGTCTGGAGGAGGAAAAACAGATTAGAGAGTGTTCAGAGTGGATGAGGAATGATGGAGAGATTTATAAAAAAATATGATGGGGAAAGTGAAAAGAAAATCTATTTATTTACTTCAATCAGGAATACTATGACAGATACATGACAATAATTTTCCAGGAAAGACATTGTAGTTATGAAGAGAATATGGACAGTTTCTTCTCCGCGTTGAGTGAGAAAAAGTTAAAGAAGACATCTGCAGAACTACAACGAGGAAGACTTAGTTTAACTATTAGAAAACTCTGTTAGCTAATGTTTGTTTATTTTTGTTATTCTTTCAAGTGTAAAAGCCAAATCCATAGATGGCAAAAGGCCCAGAATATCAGTGATGCACAACTGATTTTCAGCATCTAGTTCCCCAGCAGCAGTTGCATGTCTTGCTTACCTGTTATACAGCAGAATGTCTGGTACCCAAATCTGGTCAGCAGGAAATCGCAAGTTCTGCACCCCTGGGTATTCATACTGATCCCAAGACAAGTAAACGTCAACCCAGTACTGTTGGTGAACACATACATCAGATTATATGAGCTTGTAAAACCCTTCAAAGTTGTCTGGAATATTATGGGAACAGAATGGATTTTGCCAGTAACAATAGCAGTACTGTGATAACCATTCAGTGTTTGGTTTTAATTATTAAAAAAGGTTGGCATATATACAGAGGAAATAACTGACCGCTGAGGCTGGGAGCTATACATTATTGTCTAGCTCTCTGCTTTGAGGCCTGAAGTCAGGCATCCCAAACCTTTCCTGCAGGGCTGGCAGGCACAGTGGTTCTGACGTCAGGTAGTTTAAATCACGTGGGTACTGTTACTGGTAGGTGGGCCATGGTCTAAGAGTCCCTCTTTGGTGGAAATAATTTCATCTGTTACAAAGGTTGGGTGATTCTTTTAATAATCACCTTGCTATTGAGAGGTAGGCAAGTGAACTTTATATGCCAAGGGATTGTTTCTGATTTCCACCTCAACACAAACAGTTTATTCAAGACAGGGATAGGAACAACTTTTTGTCTGAACCTTATGACTTACAGCAAAGCTCAGTGGGAGGGATGCAAGGGAAACCCTTATCAGTGCTGAGGTAGATATACATATACACATACATATATACATTATATATATATGTATGTATATATCCATATAGGTATATATGACTGCTTATAACTAATGAACTATCCACAAGGATAGGACACCCACAGGCTCTGTCCTAACAATCGTGTAATCACATAGGCTTGTCTGGCTTAGTTTTTGCAATAGAAAAACATTCATTCCTGCTGCAAATCCCAGCAGGTAGTTGAGGAAGAAACAGCCTGTTCAGTTGAACACATTAACGTAAGATAGGATTTGGCTGCAGAAGTCAAAACTGAATTAGTTCACTCACTCAAGTCTCCCACTGGTTTTTCCCTCAAGAACTGCAGCTTTCCCGAGCACAAGCTGTTAAGGAGATCCATTTACTCACCATAAGTAAACACTGTGTCCCTCACCACAAGCAGCCACTAGCAGACTTGATGGGAAACTCCCTTTCTCAAGGCCCTTAGTGTCAATCAGTTTTACTTATCCTGCATGATCTGCATCCGGAGCAGGTTGCAGAGGAGGGATGAGGAATATTTATGGGTGAGGTTTGTAAAGCACAAGAGAAGGCAATGTTTTCACTGACATTCCAGGGCACTGCCGACAGTGTAACAGGGGGCTGTCTGCAGTCCTTGCCCACCCCAACACCCAGTCTGAGCACTCTCCATGTGGTCCAGTGTGGCTGGGTCACTTCTGTGTTCAAGGGCAAGTGCTGGGGATTTTATGGTCTTGTTCCCTCTTTCAGACAGAGGTGAGGATTTTCCCAGAGGTGGTGAGTGCAGGGAGCCTGGGTCATACTGGTCAACAGATCTGCTCAAAGGATGGTGTAGTCTCCTGAATTTAATTTTCAATACAAAAAGGAGTGCTATGTAAATTTTAGAGGACTTAAAATGCCTGCTTGGATCACATTATAGACAGGTTAAAAGATAACAATCTTGCTTTTCATCAAAGAAATCACAGTAGTTTTCAATTAAACACAGTTTCTTTATTGACACAGGTTACTCACCATCTGCAGCCAAGCATTTGTGATCAACACCTGATTTTTCTCATCCTTTGAACAAAAGGGGGCAGGAAAGAAAAGAGAACAGAAAAAGGGATGAGACTCAAAGTACTGTTTTGTGGGAAATAAAAGAATATGATTTTATTACAAGCAAATAATTCATTAATTCAGGAATTATCTTCTTTAGGCGTAT
>JAWWLT010000092.1:27395034-27417564 GCA_035040995.1 Premnoplex brunnescens
CATAATTGATGGAATAATTTGTTCTTAGGGAGCTTCTTTTTTCTTCTCACTTGTGCTGGTATGAATTCCTTTCCAAGGTCCAAAGTCTTCATTTGGTTCCCCGGCAATAGAAGAGAATTCAAAAGAGTAAATATACCAATCAGGTCACAACCAGTGAGAAACCCTGTAGTAAACAACTATGTTCACCTCTGTTTCTCTCAAAAACCTAGGCAACCCACTCAAAGATTCAAGATGGCACTTCCTTTTATATCATTTTAATACATCTGCTGCTCCATACCTGCTCTATTTTTTTTCCACAGAAACCAATAGTAACAAAGGCAGCAGTAATTCACTTTGTAACAGAGAGATAACCACAAAAGAGTGTGATTATTGTCTGCTATTGTCTCTACTCCATTGAGATCATGGAAGACAAAGTTCTAACTCAGTACGTACTTAGTACATAGAATAAAAATTGTCCCCCTAAGAGGCACTGAAGATATTCAGCATACAAGGGATATGCCAGAAATTACAGAAGTCATTGTTCTAAGAGAAATTACATTTTCTTTGGAAAGTAGTCAATGAAATATTTTGAAATTTAAGAGTTCTTTTAAAATACAATTCTAGTACCTAATTCCCTCTAGCACTGAAGATTGCTGATATGTACTAAGTTATTATACAGTCTAGCAATTCTGTTATGTCTACTACAAGCTCAGAAGAAACACATGAGTTGATCAATTCCATTTGTAATTATGTTTGGGAAAAGGGATTATGGAGACAAATACACTCAGCTGTTTTGTTCCCATGTGTTTCACATGAGATTAATCACTGAATCAATCTTTCCCATCCTCTCACCATACTGATGAATTCTAATCCTTTTCCAAGTCTGCAAAACCTAGTCCCAACACCAGGGTCCTTAAGAACATGAAATGAAAGCATTAACTTCATGAAACAATTTGTTCTCACACCCGTGAAGTCCAGAGTGAGCATAGTACTGTATAGATGTGTATGTTATAATTAGTTGTGTAAATGGATATTTCATATTTATCATTAATTTTGCTACTTTACATTTTGCTTAAATTGGAGCACTGGAGACTCCCTTTAAAATACTAAAAAATGTCAAATGTCAGCTCTTCTGTCTCAGATACTATGTTCTATCCTAAACTGCTTATAACCTTAATATGGTCTTTTCAAGAAGAAAGGAAATGGATTCTTTTATTTAAGAACACACCATCAAGTGTCCCATAACATCCAATAACTTGACATAAAGCTGACAAAAAACCCCTAAGTTTATATCTGTCTACAGTAAATCGTACATACATCAGAGCAAAGGCTTCTATTATTGCACAGTTGATATATTTTACTACTGTTCAACCTTGGTAAGAGATACATGATCATTATTGACCAAATCCCATGTTGCTTATAAATGTTGTGGCATTTGAATTGAGAAAGAAAAAAAAAAAAAAAAGGAAAAAAAAAAAAGAGGGTTAAGAAATCGGGGGGCAAACAAGTATGAAAAAATTCTACTCCATTCTTCAAGATCTAGTACCACCGCACAGTCTTTCTCATAATAGCAGGCCTGAACATTCTTGAAAAAGTGAAAGAATAATTAATACTTTTTTCCAAATATTCCTGTGACAGAAGAGATACATATAGGAGACAACTAACTCATTCTCTCTTTAAAAATAGTTTAAAATATTATAAATTTTGATGTGTCTAATGGAAGAAACTGTGTTGGATTATATCACTATGGTCTTATTAGAACTCAAAATGCATTAAAAAACAAAGACATATACCTTCTTTATATCTAAGGTCTTTTATGTTAGACCAACTATTCAGTGTGTATCTGCAAACTGAAAACTACTTAGCTCCACAATAACTCTTTAAAATACCCTCAATTTCTGTTGCAACAAGATGCATACCACTGGCTTTTTTCAACTGATAGTAAGCCTCTTCCAAGCACAGAAGGAAAGTAATTTTTATATTCTCTCACTGAAGAGAAAATACCCTAAGCACTGATTTCCATTTGAAGTCCACATTCTCTTCTGTTTGTAAAAGGCTGATATTATTCCTTTTCCTTAAGGATGGCAGTTTAGTGCATTTGTAGTAGTGAGGATAATTTCAGTGCATTTCTTCTAGTTGATTGAGTGGCTTCAGCAGCTCTATGCGCACTGTTAAAAACCAAAATACTGTTTTTTTGAAACCAGCAGTTCATGTATTTACCATGCCTAGCAAGATCTACCCTCATTTTCAGAATTGCTTTCACCATCAGGCTTAGTGGCTTAAACTGCTGTCCTGTAGCAGTCCCATAATTTCATCCATGCATGTTAGAAACCACTGATTGTGGTTTTTTTTTTTTTTTTCATATTGACAGGCTCCTTTAAAAAAATCAAACCCAACCAAACCAAACCAAACCAAACCAAACCAAACCAAACTAAACCAAACCAAAAAAACAAAAACAAAACAAACCCAAAACAAACAGCTCCTTCAGGACTGCAGTCTCTGATTTTGGGGAAACCAGTGCAAGCTTAAGTCTGAATCCAACATTTTGATCAGTGCCTGGTAAAACACAAAACCAGCTGTGCTGCTAAGCTAGTGTGCTGCTTATAGCTGTAGTGACTGCATCTGAGTGCTCATGGATAGTATGTGGGAATCTTTTCTCTTGCTTTCCCTGCACAGCATGGCACAGATCCGGTTTTCAGGAAAAAAAACAAACTGAGTATTTGTTCTTTGTTGTCCGACTTAGCACTTATGTTACTTTGTCTTGCTGCTTTTCAAACACATCAAGAGCTTTGACACACTGAAGCAACAAAATCTGAATTTTAGAAGTGAGATTGTTTGCAAGCCTGTGATCAGGTTTGGGATGATCCTACAATCCCTAGGATGTACAGTCATTTTACACAATGTTCAATCAAATCAGAACAGTCCATAATAAATTTTTCCAGATACAGCATTTGGTTTGGGTTTGCAGCCCAAAACACAGTAAAATTATGGAGGTTTTTTTGGTGTCTGGAAGCACAAAATGACTCATGGATGGCTAGGGATTTTTTCAGTATTTTTGTGGCTTCTCACAGGTCACACTCCCTTTTTCTAGTCCTTATGCTCTCTGAAACAGGATTAAATTTCTACAAAAGCACCTGAACAATCATTTGGCATTTTGTACTTGGACAACCTGTAATCTGATGAGGTGATTTTCCTGGTCAGTGGCAGCTGGAAGGGTGAACGTGGAGGAGAAAAGCATGAAAAGTACTATAGGAGTTCACCATATGGAGGGAACTGGACAGCTGTATTTTTAACCTTTTTTTTTTTTTTTTTTAATAATTCAATAGTGCTTCCATATGTACACTCCTTCTGATAAGGTCTCTGCAAATGCCAACAGGAGCAATGAAAACCATCATTCATGATGGTAAATGCTTTCTACTTAGCTGGTTCCTTTCACACTGTGCCAAAGGAAAATGCATGCATTTTCTTTGCTGTGCAAAATGTCATGCCTCATTTCTTAATTGTTCTAGCCTAACCAACTGGCTGGGCTCTTTTGTCTTATTTAGACAAAATAGGAAGAGATCTCTTGTTCTAAGTACTCTTGGATGTCTACCCATGCTTGCTCTGGCAGGGTTTGGCAGTATCTGACAGTGTTCTATGGGGGAGATCACCAGCCAAATGCCCTTCTGATACACAGTGAGTGCCTAGGGGGCAGGCACCAAGCAACAGTGACCCTCAAAAACTGCATACACATGAGATAGCTCAGCATGAAATTGTCCTTACACAGAGAGGATAAGGCAAGATGAATTAAACCCTGCTGCTAAACAGGGGCTGTAACTGTCTCTTTCTGCTCATTTGTTTCCTGGGTGTAAGAGGCCTGTCACGGCTATAGCTGTGAATTGATATAATTTTGAGGAAAAGCCCAAATCCTATAGACCTTCATTTGCATTTGTCTGCCACAACTGTGACAAGCAGAGAACATGTTCTTCACAGCTTTGATTGCTAAAAACCTTGAATTTCCTTTATAGGCAAATACATGCACGTACAAGCAAAAAACCCAATCCAAAGTAGCCATACTTAAAGATTTTCTTTGAATGAATGTAAGAAGAGGAGGTGACATTTTAAGTAATCACTTGTCACTACTATTTGGAAAACCACAGTGACCTCAGAGCAGTCTTTCCTCTCTATATAGCAAAGTGAAACTAGATTGACACTAATGCTGTCCTCAGCAGGCTGGCTTCAAAACATGAATTTAGCACTCATTACATTGTAACACAGTATGGTAGGAAACAAACTTATGGAGGCATGTCATGGAACCTGTACCAGATCAAAGTGCACTAGATGTGATGCCAGGTCTTGGCAAGGGTAAGGCATGAGTTTCTCTGAGTATCAGTGGCAGACGCTTTCTAATTTCCACACAACAATAAAACAGGAGACTTGTTTTTATGTTCTTCAGATTGTTTTCTGCTGCAGAGAAACCAGAGCAGCGTCCACTGCCTCATGTCCATAGCAGTGACTACTTGCAAAGCATCTCAGTGAGTCTAGGAATACTGTAGTATCCCTGGGCACACCATTCTCCCCTGAGTATGGAGTGCTTGCTTCCTCCCCACTGAGCATGGTGTATGAAGTCGCCTCAGGCTGGGATCTTGCCTACCACCCTGATCTTTTATGGGACATACAAGTCCTCAGAAAGAGGAGCTTTTTGCTTTGTTAGTGCATACACCATTGTCAAGACAATGATGTTTATCCTGTTCCTATATCCTCTTCCTCTGAGTGAAGAACTGTACACCAGCTGCTTTGTCTTGTGCCAGACAGGGCAACTGAGAAGGCAGAGACTACTCACCCCCTGCCTACTGTCTGAGTGAACCACTGATGTCCACTTCATTTGCCTCATGATGCCTCGGCTAACTCAGGTTACTTCTCTGTAGCTTGCCTGCTGCTCTTTACATCACTGTGGCTATAATGAGCCTCCTTTTAAATAGACATTTACTTTAGCAGCTGGAGCAGACATATGCTGCAGTCTGTCCAGTCAGCAATAAAGGATGAGGAGTTCATAAGTACAGTCCTTGTTGCTGCATATTCCTGCATTGGTTCTTGATTTAGGGACCCATGGGATCAGTGTTTTGTGCATTTTCAAGCTGGCTGGTTTAGCCACTTTTTGATGCCACCTTTTTTCTACCAGGACTCCACTGCCAAGTGATTTTCTGTCCCTCCACAGAGGAGAGAAGCACCTTTTTACATCATCCAAGATAAACAGTTCAGGTCACTCTGGATGTTTTTTAAAACACCATGAGTGCAGTTTGCAAGACCATGAGCCTGGTACGGGTCATTAATTCTCTGAACTGATCAGCGTCTAGCATCTTTACTGTGTGCACAGATGTGTAGGGAAGAAAAGCATTATTTAGAATATCTCTTTCTTATTGTAGACAACCAAAAGAGAAGAGTGGAACTAAATCTCTTGTAATGGACATGGACATAATGTAGATAAAGTACTTTATAAATGCTAATTTCCTAAAAGGATGGGTTTCATATGTGAATATGAAAAACAGTTTTATATAACTCCTCATGACTGACTGACTTTTAAAATGTACAATCAGAGCCGTAAGGCTAAAGAGTGCCCTTTACCACCCTCAACCTTCAAATTACTGAAAGAAAATACCATCAGAAAAAGAAGGGCTGAAGCAAGGTCTTTGGAGCTGAGACACCTCTGCTAAACCTAGAAAAGCTTGCTGAAATTTATTTGAAATTAGCTGCAGGAAATCTCTGCTCTTTCATTCATGTAGAGGACTTTGGTTGAGAATATTGATATTCTCTCTTCCAGCTCAATGAATTTGGTAATATTTCAAAACAGAAAGCTGCTTACTGTCTCTAAGTGGCTGCTGCCTCCCTCCAGTAGCACCGTAACTGACTAGATCTGCCACTTGTATGGCATAATACTAAGGGGCTACACTTTCAGGTCCTGATTACCTCTCCAGGGAGAGCATCTGGTGTACTACACATTTTCAGAAAGAGTGTGAGAGATTTAAAAACTTTGAATATTTGAGGCCTCTGTCAAATTGCTTTGCAACTGTACAAATGTACGTCTCTCTCTCTATTCCTCATTCCCTGCATGACAGTGTATCAGAAACCAGCCTATAATCTGGCTTATGGAAAAGGTAGGATGTAGAAAGGTGCATATATGTGTTCACCTGTTTGCTATGTTGACAGTGGGAATGTAGTCAAAATTTTTCTCCTGGTTTCTTTTTTCCATGTAGATAAAAGAAATCCTGTCTATATATATCATGGTTTATCATACAGAATCCTCTTCATGATGAAAAAAAGGATTTGGATTATTATGTTAAAATTTTCCATGGGTCAAATCTTCAATTCTGTAAAAGCATGTTGCAGTCAAGACAATTAGAGGGCTGTGCCTCCAGGTTTTGCTTTTATGTATTTCTAAGCTCATCTCAGGGCAGACTCTTTCAACTGCAGTGCATGGTAAAAATATGACAGGAGAACAGGCCAATGCCATTATAATATCTAATGAAAAACTGTAAGTGCAGTGATGGTAGCTTTGAGCACTGCACATGGTCTTGAGTTATTGCATCCCACATAGCTCTGAGAATAATGCATCATTAATAATTTGTAATAACACACAGCTTCTAATTGATTGAATTCTTTTTTCTGTTTAAAACAAATGGAAAAAAAATACATAATTAATCTCCTTGCAGCTCATGTTATGTCAGACACGGCTGTGCTTTTAGGAGGATATTTGCTCCTCCAAAGTGTCAAAGCATGTACTCCCGAAAGGAGTATGCTTAGCCAAAGACAGACTGCTTTCATCTCTGATAGCCTGATTAAGAAGAAAAGTATTTGTCCTAGATGAGAGATCAGATTTGTTATGCTGAATGGGTGGCAAAGAGAGGAGAATAGCAGGTAACTTACCACGTCAATTATCTGCAGCAAAGAAAGCTGGAGCTCAACTACCAGTGGTTGGGAGTCATTCACTACAGGTCGTTCCAGGCGATTGTAGTTTCTCAGCAGTTCTCTGTACAAGCGTCTCTGGCTTTCACCCTGCTGAGAGACTAGAGGAAAACAAAGAAAGTGTCTGTCATTCAAGCTGGTCTCACTGTCACAATTGTTTGCCTGTTTTGTTGAAAACCCAGTATGAATAGCTTTGTAATTTGAAAGCAGTTCCTAAAAATATCCCCCAAATTCTGTACATGGGGTGTGACAGACGCAGCTTTATATGTGAATGATGAACTCTTAAAATTAACTACTAATGCTCTAAGTCATTACTAACATTCAGAAACTACTGAACAGAATTTGTGGCTCTGAGTGAATGTCTCCTTTCCTTGGAGTCCCTCCTGCTGATGGTCAGTAGAATTGTGGCTCCAAAACCACCACACTTCCTGGAAGGCAATCACAATGCTTTTATTTGCTTATTTTTACTTCCTAGAGACTGGGTACTGTAAACCAGCCCTGGCATTACTTAGACATACTGTGTTTATCTAGCAGGTGTATTTTTCTGTGCTGATGTATCATGCTTTATTTCATGCTCAAAGAACAGTAACAACCCTTCATGCACCCTTCAGTTTGTGTAACAGTCTTATCAAGCTTTGGGTTACTTCCCTTGACTTTTTTCCTTCTGATGCAGCACACTTTATTAACACCTAATTAAGCAGTGATATGAAGGCTAGAGTATTTGACAGCTATGTACAGTGATACAAATTTCTGGTACTACACACCTAACTCAGTTTTCACTGGTAACAGGCTCAACACAGAAGCTGTGATGCAACACCTGAGCATGTTAAAGACTAATAGAATTGCAGTCTATGCTTAAGTCCCAAAATGCCTTCGTTCTCCAGCTTTGGAGTGGATGTGGATGTGGAGAGCATCCATCTAACCTGCATGGCCAAGTTTCCTTTCACAACAGCCATAGATGGTGAAGGCTTGGGTGTCTTCCCTTGGGAAGTTTGCTGGACTTGGGAAGTGCTCAGGACCCTGATTCCCTCAGAACTGTGTGCTGTGGCTAGGGGCAGCCAGCTGAGCTCTACCTAAGAGCTGCACATAACAGAATGGGGGTCATGGACTGCAGGTTTCCTGCAGTCAAACAAGTCCTGTCAGCATGAGTGTGTATCCCCTCCTGAACTGTATAAATTCCATTTCGGGCAGAGAATCTGCACATTAAATCATTATTACTTTGGACTGAAGCCTTTTTTTTTTTTTTTTTTTTTAATTCTCTGCAACTCCCAGTCTCTTTGTCCAACACTTTTCTAATTCTTGAGCAAACTTCTGTACATTGACATCAAGATTTCTCTAAGAGAGGTTACAATGACTAACTTCTTGACAATGTAAACAAAATGTAATAATGGGTTCTGTCTTCCCCAGACTCTTACTATACTCAGCAAACCTTGCAAGCCTGAAACAAGTAATCCTCCAATACAGCAGCCATGCCTTTTAAAGCTAGTAATAAATTCAGTTTCTAAACACTTTATAAGTCTGTTTAACTTGATTCTCTTTAGTTTTCCTGATACTCGAGGGAGCTTTGTGGTTTCTAGCACGGCAGTGCCTGCTAAACAAGGAAGTAGAGGATTTTGTTTACTGTGGTAAATTACACCAACACATCAATTTCATGAGCCCTCTTTTCTCTTTTATAATTCACCACATGACCATGGTGTGTTGGTTTAAAGGTAAACCAGCAGGAGAAATGAACCCAACTCAAAAAGAGATTACAAGTCAGAATTACAGTTTAATAAAAAGATCAGAGTAAGTACAATGATACAGAGAAAAAATCCGCTTAACCCACAAAACCAGATGTATAACCCAGCACCCTGGGGCACAAACAGAATGGAGCTCACCACTCCCTGTGCTGAGCACCACGTGGTCACCCTGAATGCAAAGTGAAAGAAAAGAAGAAACTTGTTGGTGAAGATGATGGTTGCAGTCTGGTCAAGAGTGGCAATCACAGTTCTGTTGAGGTTCTGCTCGTCCTCTGGATGGAATGAGTGGGACCAGAAGTCTCCAAACCCAAGATCATATATGCTCAGATGGGAATGCCCAGTACTTCCTCCAGGGCAAGGAGTTTCACAATAGGTGATTTACTGTGTGAGTCATGGCATATTTCTGGAATCCTTGATGGCCTCTTAGCAGACATGGCCCCTCAGACTGCATGTGAAGGTGCTAATGACTCCCTGTAGGGGAGATACCACACCTGAGTCATTGGTGTGAAGACAGGAAACTTTCATGTCTCACAGAGTTCTTAAGCACCTAACTTGTAGCCTGAGGAGTCAGGTGTGCCCTGGGCAGCTGCTGCAAATGATCCATTATTAACAGTTCATGAGAAATTACACAGATGATGTAAAATACACAGCCCTGGCCACACTCACACAGTGACAAACTGGTCCTGGCCACTATAACCAGGACACCATGAGCATCCAGAGGAGCAGATGCTGTAAGCACTGCTTCTATAGCCCTTGCAGGCATGTCAGTATTGGATGCTATGTTTTCCTCGGTGACAAAACCAAGCTCTGAACACAGTATTTCTATTTCAGCACCTAAAGCAAGTTTCCCTGCTTACTTAAGCAGTGATTTAAGTCCTTTGTTATAGCCTTTCAATGCCTCAGCAGGCTTGGACTCCATTATAAGAGCCTTCTGTGGAAAGGAAACCCATGAAAATCACCACACATTGTTCTATGAAAAGAGGCTCTGTGTTTGGACTAAAATTGTTATCCTTTCCCTCATGTACCTACCTATGTTCCTGTGCTTTAGGGAACAAATTACTTTCTGAACTATTGCTCTCATCTTCATTACTTACATAATATTTGCCTTTTCCCTTCCTTTTAAACTGGCTACTTCAGCTTTTGTAAGGGAAAACTGCTCTTACTCAGTCTCTGGACTCAGCTGGGCTGCTGTAGTGTCCTGGTTCTGTCGCTGACATGGTGCATTGAAGCAGCACCCCAAGAGAGGTCTAACTTGGAGAAATCTAAGCACAACCCTTTGCTGTATGCTTTGGAAAGTCTCTTTGTGCTGTGTGTTTCATCCATGCTGAAGCCAGGCCACTTTTCCAATTAAATTTTGTGAGCTGACTAGCCCAGGACTGAACCTGGTTTTCCATCCTTTCTTCAACTCTCCCCTCTCTAATGTGATCCGAATACTTTTCAATCTCTTGTATTCAAAATTGTTAACATTGTCTCAGCTGATCTATTCTAAGCCTTCTGAGTTGGCATTGGTGACCACATATTTATCTGCTGTATGGTTTTGGTTACAAAATGGCATAGATTTCAGAAGTAATGGGGCCTTGGGGTGCCCTGGCAAATAGCCACAACAGCTGTTAGTACCACAAAGACCTACAGCTGCTACAGCTTCTTTGGAGAAGGAACTGAGGTGGGTGCCTAAGCTGAATTGTATGTTCATAGACTTTTTCTTTAAATTGTAATCTTCAAATACTTAATGTTTCACACTCCGGAGAGATTTCTGCTTTTTTCCCCCTATGATGCTTGTGCTAATGCATTGTGACACTACATCTCTGTGTGCTAAATGGAGTCTTTGCTGCTGATGGGGAAGCCTGAGTCTCTCAGGAGTAGTGGTAGAATAAGCTTTACCACTGACTACCCCTCAGTCACAGAAATTTAACCAAAAGCAATGGCACTGTTTTATCTTCTAAGGCTAGAAGATGGATGGCAATATTTAAGGTTGCCAAGTCAGTGTCTCAAAACAAGTGCCAGACTTATTTGCCTACATATGTTACAGGTAAGTAAAAGTAATTGACAAAGGGCATGATGCTTTCTAGATACAGAATCTTTGAGCAACAGAGAGCCTTTATGTCCCATTGTCTCAGATAGTGTCTCCCTTGTTTTTGAAATATCTTTGAAGCAGTAGGAAAACATACAATCTCATTAAAGCTTAAGGGAAGAGCAGTGCATGATGTTTACCTTAACTTTAGCAAGACTTTTGACACCATTTCTGAGAAATCCCCATAGGCATTTGTCTATGCCTTGCAGGCTAGATGAGTTGACAGTGAGGTGGACAAAAAAGTGGCTGAACTGTCAGAGTCAGAGCAGTGTAAACAGCACACAAAGTTCAGATGAAGGCCAGCCAGTGGTAGAGTATTCCAGGGATAGATACTGGGACCTATGTTATTGAACATTGTTATGAATTATGGGACAGAGTGCACCCTGAGCAAGTTTTCAGATGGTATAAAACAGGAGAGAGTGGCTGATACAGCACATGGTTTTGCTGCTACTCAAAAGGATCTTAAAAAACTGGAGAATGGCTGATAGGAACGTAATGAATTTCAATGAAATAAACAATAAAGTCCTGTACCTGAGGAATTGTAACTTCAGGTACCTGAATAGGTTGGGGGGTCACTGGCTGGCATGCAGGTTAGAAGAAAAGTCCTGAGGACCTTACAGATACCAAGCTGACCATAAGCCAGCAATGCACCCTTGTAGCAAAGGTGATCTGCATCCTAAGTTGCAACAGGAAGAGCCACACAAATGGGTCAAGAGAGGTGATCCTTTGTCTCTACTCAGCACTGGTGAGACACACCTGGACTGCTGCACTCATCAGTACAAAGGAGACGTGGAATTACTAGACAAAGGTCTGGATTGTGCCTAAATGATCCGAAATGGTTCCTTAAACTACTTCTGGAGTTTGCAGGCAACATGGAGGCACAAGGCAGCCCATGATGGTTGTGAATTGCTCTATGGAAAACAATTATTCATGGACCACATTAAACTTTTAAATTCCCTGCTGTATTTCTGCATGTGCAAAGAAGTCTGCAAGAAGCCCACTGATCTAATGACAGGACCTATCAACAGTTATCAATCTTTTGGGAATACATTTCATCTTTCTTTCTAGGATGCAATTGATGAGAATTGTACAGCAAGGGAACCTGCAGCTAGCTCTGAGCAGACTATCCATATGGCATCCAGAGGAACTACATATGCTCTCTCATTTCTTAGGAGCTGTGCTGTCATGCCTAGTCTTGGCTGTTCAATTCTCCTGCTCTGCTTTGCGTGTCAAGGTCCCTGAGCTATAAGGCAACAGTCCAGCCCCTCCAGTTCCCCAGCTTTGTTCACAAAGTGGTCAGCTCCTTGACTGAGAACCCCTGCCATGGTACACATTCTGGCTTGCTGTGCACAGTAAAAAATAAATAATTATATATTAACAAGAGAATTGGTGGAAGAACATGGATTTTCATTAGATTTTCAGGAATGGTACCTTTATTCATCAACCATTCCACCTCTGTTTCATAGTGTTCCCTGGTTTTCTTCTCATAATCTTTCAGCTTTCTTGGTGGGGGGCAACTGCTAGTTGTTTTCCAGGTGCTGATCATTTGTTTTGGCAGAGACCTGACCCTTACACACAAGTTAATACTTTATTCATACAAGATTAGTGGTACGTAAAGGACCCGTGGTTTTCAGACGAAATATCATTTGCTTCGTGTATCACTTGATATTAATACATATGTATGCTAGCATGTCTCTGAATTAGAAAGTCCCTTTCTTTTTTCTTCCCTTCTCCAAAACCATTCTAGAATCATTTTTATATACGCTCTTTTTGCAGAACATAGTAAGCCACAATCAGAAGCATACTCCTGCTCCATCACAGTGTTGCTTTTAAATATTTTGTCCCCCAGTACTGCACAACAGGTCTAAACGACAGTGATACTGTGGTTGTGGCATTTATTCACTCCTCTTGTACATTCTGCAGGTCACTTTTTTCTCTCTGCATTGTTACTTTGACACATACTCTTTGTTTTGGTTTATTTGTTAATTTTACTTTTTCCTAAAAGAAATTGAGTGACATCCCAGACTTTTGGGAAAAAAAACCCCAAAAACAAAACTGACAAAAAAACACACACAGTGTTATCATACTGTGAGGTATCGTTAAATTTTGTTATGTAATGATTGTATATAATTTTGTTATAATTTGATTATTTACAGAGAAAAAAATCCATTAACACCTATGGGTATCAGAGCTAAATCCTAGAACTTCCAGCTATTTTCCTTAAACCCTTCAGACTCCTCTGCGACAGCTCCTCATCTATTATTTATTTTCTTTTTAGTTTTTTACTGTACTCTTACAGGAATTTTTAGCTATTGCTTTCAAATTCCAAATAGAATGATCACAGGAAGACATATACACACACATTATATGCATTCATGAATTATGGGATGAGTAACAGGAGTAATACCAGGAAAAAAGCAGGTTGTCTCACAGACAGCTTCATTGGTATAAAGAATTGCAATGCAACAGCACTTAAAAAATGTGGTATGTTCTAATGATTTGATAGCTATAAAAACACCTAATTTTGAATATTTTGCAGATTTCTGAGAATGTAAAGCATGTCACTGCCATATGTCACTTAATCCCCAGAGAAACAGATGTGTTCCATCTGCTTTTGTTCTTATGCACAGCATTGTTACTTTTATCTGTGGCTCCAAATGCATAATTTCTTTCAATGCCCTCAGATTTAAAATGCATGCCATCACGCCTTCAGGGAAGAGTACTCACATAAGAAAGAATGGAATCACATGAGCTACCTCCATCCTGTGTGTGCCAGTGTCTGTGTGTGTGTATGTGTCTGCGTGTTGTGTATTTGAATACCTCTCTCATTTAAAACCTCTTTTTAATCTACTTCCCTTCTGGGTAATCTTTGACTCTAATCTTTGTCTCTCACTATGCAGATTGTTTCTGCATCTTAAACACAACACTCATTAGATACCCAGATGAATGTGAGAAATTACTTGATTTCCTAGACAAAAAGGACCAAATATTCCTGAAACTGGTCATTTCTGTTCTTTAATAGCAGATAAAGAGCTCCCAGCAGTCATGGGTATTAAAAAGGTGGGCTAGGAGAGGTTTCATCTCAAAGACTCCAGGTACATGACAACATACTAAAAAGAGGCCACTACAAAATTAAAGGATGGGATTATATTTTTGATCCTACTGGCTTGGTACAGATGTTTCAAAGGCTGAGATGTGTGTATAATGTGGAGAGATACACATTAAAGTATTAACAGTGGGCTACTGCTGAAATGTATTATAATTATCTAAACTGCCTCATTACTCCAGGTCAGGAAAATAATTGGCTCCAGCCCACTCTACACATGGGGAGAGCTCAGATCTGGAAAAGCCATAAGTCAACAGACTGCTGCAATAACAATTTCTGTGGAAACAGATAGCCAAGTCTGGTTATGGCTGCAAAGATAATGGGTAGGAAAAGTTCTTTTTACCTAAATCCAGTGCACACAATAGCAGTGATAGAGCCTGCAATGATGGTGTGGTTTAACATCAGACTGCAACTGAGTATCATGCAGCCAATCACTCACAACCTCCTTTCCTGCAGTGGGATGGAGAGGATAATTAGAAAAAAATTGTAATAATAACAATAATGAAAAATATTAATAACAATAATGAAAAGGGAGACAACAAAGCCAGAGAGAGAGAGAGAGAATTAAAATCCAAAAAGAGAAGTGGTGCACAATACAATTGCTTGCCACCCGCTGATTAGTGCCCAGCCTGTCTCCAAGCAGCAAACAGCTTCTCTTGGTCAGTTCCCACCAGTTTATATACTGAGATAAAACAACTTTGCAGAAAGTGGTAGATAAGTCATTTTGTCTCAAGACATGAAATGAATGAGCAAAGATTCCAAGAGCTTTTCCTTAGTCAAATCCATGCCTTTACTAGGAAAAAAGCTCATTCCCCTTTTCCTAGTTCAAAGATGAGGGAGAGATCTTGTCTCTAAACCATTGCCTCAGTGTGTTGTTAATGAAGCGGAGGAAATATTATTTAACATCTATGGGCAATGCAGAGGACAGGCTGATGTGAAAATGATACAGACCATAACATTTTGAAAATGAACCACTCAATGTGCTCAAAGATGTTGCAGCAATTCTTTTTCCTTCTGCAGTGTTCATCAGCTGTTTATGATCCCAGAGATGGCTAGTTTCCTGAACAATGATCTTTTGCTTTACAAGCTTGCCACCTGTACTTGTGTAGCAAAACTAAGCAACAAAGGTACTCAGGATGCAACACACAAAGCTAGAGATATATCTTCCTGCCTTTTTCCCTCATCGCTCAAGCCTCAGCTGTTGCCCATGAAAAAAGTGTGAGCTTCACTGGCCTAAAGGCAAAGGTAAGGAACAAATGTCCAAGGTGAACATGAATCATGGAATGCAAGGAAAGTTCCAAGTTTGCCTTTACAGTATCAGAGACTCAAGTGCTGAATGATGTGAGATATGGTGTTAGTACCCTGTGAAAGGCGTGAGGGTGAGCCTGATGAAAATTTTGAATGCACCATGAATGGCTGCTAATTTGTTCAGTGCTTAGTACATGAACTGGGAAATAAGGAGGTATATTTTCCTAAATCTGAGATAGTTTCTCACTTGGCAAGCAAAACTTACATAAGACAACGGTAGATGAGACTCAGCCTTGTTTTAAGCAGCACCGATGAGCTCTCACTAAGTCAGACTAAACTTGCTGCCTGTCAGTGTGAAAGATGATGTGCTGCCAACTGGTTGGCAATAGTTCAGATGTTTTGGCAGCAGAGGTGGCTGCTATCAAAGGATTTTTTCCAAGGAAAGGAAGTCTGAGACTTCGGTGGTAGAGGTCTTCAAAGACAAAGAGTACTGTAAATAGTGGCATGAAAATTCTTAGCAGTGAATCTTAATTTATTTTATTTAAGAGAAATTAAATTTTCTTTAAGGGAAAAGCTGCTTCTAATACTGCCTTTGTGAGTAAATTATTGGCTTTGGGCAAATTAGGCTTGTGAGCAATCAAAGAAGGTTTGTGGAGATCTGACACAGGAGACCTGAAATTTTAAGTGCTATGCTTTGGCTGATTCAGCCGAGATTTGCTTATGTGCACATAAACTTGTTTAGCACAGTCTGCATCATAAACTCTACATCTGGTTTGGTTGGGTTTTTTTCTTTTCCCCAGATTCTGAAGGCAACAACATCTCAATGTCAGCTGAGTGTTGGTTAGCCTTGATCTGCTTTCAGAATGATAGATGCTAAAGTATTTCCCTCAGGTATGGGGCTCAGATCCTGGTTTTGTTGGGATCAGTGGGAATATGAAATATTTGTCTCTCCTTGCTGCACCCTGCCAGGCAAACCTGCATTGGCTGAGTCATTCATCCTGACTAAGAGCAGAAATTAACTACAGTGAAAATGAGGTACTTCCAGACAATGATGATCTGGGGAGCCTGATTTTGTCTTTCTGTACTCTGTTGATTTAAGGCTTTGGTAACTTCAGTCTAATGTTCCTGCATTATGTTGGTGCAGACTAAACAAAATTAAAACAAAACTGGTGCTCCATGAGTCCAAGTGGAGCATGACTGTCATCTTGTGATACAGTAGCAGTGCTGGCAAATGCATGAGGCTTGGTCTCCAAGTGAGACCAAAACTAAACTGAAAATTAGAAAGTGACCCTGTGCTGTCTGGAGTGCCTTCTTCTATTGCCCAGCATAGACTTCCTAAGCCTGCTAGAGCATTTTGAACCAATAATGAAATGATTTGCCCATTTGGCAGAGACTTCCTCTGGAGAAGGATGTATTCTCTCCTAACACACAGATGTTTCCATTAGATCTATCCTTTTTCTACCCTCCTGCTCTCTCTTTGTCATCATCAGGCAACAAGTAAGGAAATCTGATGATGTCAAGAGTGCTGAACTGCTTGGACTGAGACACTGATAAAATAAACGAGATTTATAAAGTAAATGGAAACCGGTGACCCTAATATCTTTGAAAACTGCATTAGAAGGCTTAGACCTTGAACAAAACACTACTGCAGAGACTATGTTGCTAGATAGGTGTTTGGTTATATTACAAAGTTATTTGGTTATGTTAGAAAGACAAATCTTTTGCTTTGCTTGGAGCTGCCCAGTAGTATTTTACGAATTGTGTGTAAAACCTGAACAAGAATGGGTCTAGTTCAAAGTTGCTGCCCATTTGCCACTTGAAAGTGACAACTGCAGGCTATCTAAAAACTTTTTATTTAATTTTTGATCTCCTTTTCCCGTTGTTGCAGCTACTCAATGCGGATTTCTGTTTGCTGATTACCTTTCTAAAATTACACAATATTAGAGGGAAAGCACTCCATCATTAGTCATGACCTGGTCTCCACTTTTTTAAATCCTTCAAAAAGAGCACAAGGTGGCTAAGAATTATGAAATGTATTTTTTTCATCATTATATGACCTCCTACTTTTGCTTTTTCCCCAAACCTACTGACTCAGAGGTCATGAGGATACTAAGCATCATCCTCCTCTACAGCCAGCCTATGCTGAACATAAGTGAGTCCCACTGCATGACACAGTTAGCTCTGTGTCATAAAGCCTCCCCAGAACAGTACAAGACATACAGTAACACCGTGGAGTGATTCAAGTCCAAGCCACTGAGACAACAGGCTGCTGGAGCACACCATGGTCAAGGAGAAATGAAGAGATATGTCTTTGATCAGCATGGAGATTAGAAAGCAAGAGGGAGTTATTTTGGCTGCTTTCAGCTTCCTTGAAAAAGGACACCATGATGAAGAAGCCAGGGTGTTCTGGAACATGCACAGGGACAGCACTGATGAAGTAAAGTTGCAAGGATACTCACCATAAGGGACACCACTTTCCAGATTGACCAGAGAGTAACCTAATAGAGCTATTCCTGCTCTGAGAAAGGTTGGACTGGTCCACCTCTGGAGGTCTCTTCCAGCCAAATTATTCTTCCAGTCAATAAATCTGTAAAGAGCAGATCCACCCTCACCTGAGCTAACACGGGCACATCTTTTCCAACTTACAACTTAATTTTCTCTCCTGGTATGGTGGAGATCTAGGTAACCAGAAAGGTTTCTCCACATAACCACAGCTGAGCTTCAGGGAATACAATGTACAATCTTGTCAGCCCAGTCTGCAAACTGACTTTAGGCTGTTTCAGCTCTCAGTGTGAAATGAGACCTCCCCAAGCCTGCTTCTTCCTTCCAGGTCATTTTTCTGTCCAAATTTATGTTGCGTTAAGGACAGAAATGAGGCATGTGTATTTCTCTTAAACATTCTGGAGTGTAATAAGTGCTGAAAATATCCATTTCTGAACGGTGATAAGGTTTGCAGACATCTGTTTCAGCACTCTAGTAACCACAGCTTCTCTAACTGAACAAAGCCAGTTTATAGCAAGGCAGGACAAAGACACCTGCACCTCACTGTCAACATACACAAGTAGTCATGCCAGCAACAAGTTCTGTTTTCTTTGCAATTTACTGACTTAATTGCAGGTCCCAGGTGAGAAGACTCATATTTCCAAACACATCATCTGGTTCTAGTCTTAGCCTTCTTATCAGCTGCTTTGCTCAATGCAGAAAGTACTTGATAAGCAAAAGTCTTTCTTCAGGACATATTTTCTCAGGAGAATGTTCTAAATCAGCAATAAACTTCTGTCTACCTTTTTCATTCCCTGGGATGATACTGATTGTCAGTGCTAGCCCTACATGTCTCAGTCAGATTTGAACTCTTAATTAGATTATACAGGATCTCTGGGCAATAGGCATCCTCAAAGTACCGTGTCAGAAGTGATGCAAAGGGTTTTGATCTACTTTAATCACACCCTAGACCTGGAGAGACTTTATATCTCCCTCCTTGCTTGTCTCATACAAATGAAATTGTACGTGTTACCACCATCACTAACTCAAGTTCTCCTCCATCTCTTAGGAGAATAAACCAGAGAAAAAAGTGTGTCTTTAGGGCATGAATCCTGTACCTGTAACAGGAACTTCTGCTCTGAGACCATCAGAAAACCCTCTGATCTGGAGCAAGGCTGGAGATTCCCAGGGCACTATGTGGTGTCATCCCAAAGACCAGATGAGTGCTACTTTATGATGCACTGTATCTGCTTCTGGATCCCTCCCCACATGCAGAGTGCTACTCCAATAGGTGCATATAACAATAGGTACTGGTGATATCAGGGCCCAGGTGCTTTTTCTGGAGCTTTCGACTTTTTCCAGTGAGATCTGAGAAAAGGTAATACCTCAAGATTTAGCCCAGATCTCTGTCAACAAACGTGCATAGAAATATCCCCCATTTTCCTGGAGCCTGGCAACTTCTCAAAAGCTTGGGCTAGCTCCACAGTTGCAGCTGTGCCTACAACAATATAGATCAGCCTCAGAGCTGTGCCAGTGAATGCACGTAGAAGATTAGTGACTGAACATGAAGTCCGGTTCATTGAACTGAAAAGTCAACCTCAAGAGGCAAGCACGTATAGCAAGTTACTGCAGCAGAGAGTAATTTGCAGAAAATTCCTAGGACTCTGCCTTCTTCCCTTAAATGTATTGACAGGTGTGAATGGCACTAGTATTCTTGATCACAAAAGCAGTGTCACTTATAAGCATGCATGTTCTGTGCCAAATGCACTCGATCCTGTCTGGCTCCATGTGTATACGATGCCTCAGCATGTCTCAGCATTCAGTGAGCAGACCCTGATATGTGTGCTATCAAATATTGCAGCAATGACAGGGACATGACACTAATTTCCCATCTCTGCAAGTTGCGCATTGGCATTTTTTTACCCAATAAGGAAGAAAAGATCTACTGGTACAAACAAAGCCTTCCTCATATCTTTTCTTTAAACTTGCATCAATTGCATTATCTTTTAGACTGTATCACTCAGTGCAACAACACAGAGACTGTGAAGAGTTCAGGTGAATACAACCTTCAGACCTCTAATTAAGAGAACGAAAGACTGTATTATCTGACTTTAACACCTGGTTCTAGTCTGATAACATTTATGAGATGTAAAAGTGGAGCTCCTTTAACAACTACCAAAATTATCAATGACATTGCATTGTACTCTATCACGGCACAGGAATCCTCACCCTTGTTAAACAGTATCTTTTTGGGGTAAACCAGTTTGTGTAACACAGTTCACTGCAGTTCCATCAGTCCTACACAGCTGAGGCCTGAAGTTTAGACTCCATAGACAGGTATTTCAGTAACACCCTTGGTTCTTCCTGCTACATCGATCTCTAAACTCATGTCACCTCAGTCTAACTAGCGCACATTAGAGAAATTGTATCTTGGCAGCAGAATCTGGCCTTTTGAGGCTTTCTTGCCAATATTTCTGTTGTTGCAGAAACAGCACCTGCTTGTATGGAAGTGAACCAAGAAATTTGTGAGGATTTGCTCCTAGAGATCACCAGTTGTGTTCTGATGTGATCACTAGAGCTCATCTAAATCAGCAAAGCTGCGAGAAAGCATGAAATGAGTGTAGCATAGCAATTCAACTCTGTATTGTGAGTGAGCCAAAGAAAATCTGCTTTGCACCAGCTGGGTACACTGAGTCAGGCTGAGTTACTTCATCATTTACATCTTTAAGCTGGCTAGCTCACTTGCAGCATACACTGGATTGTATGGATTTGTCCCATACAGATGAGCACTTACATTCCCACCAGACTGCAGAGGAAGGACTCTGTCCTTAGTTTGCCATTGCCCTTGTTGGGCTTTCCAAAGCCATGTGGCCAGAGTACAACCCTGATGTCAGGCTGTACAGACCAAAGAAATTAGGAGGTCTGGCTATGCTCTGTGTGGCACAAGGGCACTGCAACAGACTCATTTTGAAAAAAAAAAGGATATAAAAGCACAGTACTGTTCTTCAGGAAGGAGGGCTGCAATGACCTCTCATGGATGACATAACGACAGCTCCAGTAGTATTGCAAGTTGAAGTCAGATTGAAGAAGAAAGTTGTGGAAAGAACTGGAAAAAATGGTCAAGTTCTTTATGTGTTTGGGTTTTAAGGTTTTTAGCTAGTTCTTGTCACAATTTAGCTGTCAAACAGCCCAATAGAAATTTTCAGTAGTTGATAAATTATTATGAACTCTCTTGAAACAACTCAGCACCATGTGAGAATAACATTAGTTATGAGGTACTGGCTGTGACTTCCATGTCAGTGCACTAGGAAATCCTGGGTGACTTCATTTGGAGTTAGTGTTAAAACACTCTACTACTGATGACATTCTAAGACCATCTTGACTTTTTTCTCCCAACTACTATATTCACAGGGTTTTCCTATTAATTTTTCTTAGTCTTATTTTTTTTGTAAGTTAAAAAAAAATAAAAATCTGCAAAGCACAGGCCAAATACAGACTAGTTTATTCAGAAGCTCATTGATTCTGTTTTAGCTGTTATCTATAAAATTGCATACTTGTAAACTGTTGGTAAAAGTACCTAAAAAAAAATGCTTTGTATTATTTATGAAAGCAGTTTGCCTTCATGTGCTGCTCAGAGAAACTAAGCATTCCCCCTGATGAATTAGTTATTACTCAGTATTTAAAAGACAGTATTTACATGATACACAACTTCTCAAAATGGGACTGCACACAAAATTACTTATGTCATAACCAGCTGCCATCACCTGCCCATTAGTTCAGCTTGTCAAGTACTACAGAAGTGTCTTAAAGATAGCAAGGTTTTTAATTTAGCAAGGTGGGGTAATATTTTTCTATTATACCATTACTGCATTAGGCAGCTGAAATGTGGTTCTCTGATAGTGAAATACACAGTTGTTTTGCAGCTTCAGATGAACTAATGAGGAACTATCCGTGTTTCATGAATAGTCCAGTGCATCACATATATGTAAGTTTCTTGTGCTCCTGCACTTCCAAAATAGGTGGACCACTTTCTTTGCAGTTAAAAGATAATCCTGCTTTATGCATAAATTGCGAGGAACATGACATGATCCCTCACACCTGAAGTGCTCAGTCTTAGAAATTATAGTTGCTGCAGGCTTGTATATTTCAGCTGTAAGGGAGTAATAAATGCACATTGCATAGAGTAGAATACTGAACATCTTTCAGAACCCTGGTTATTTCAACTTTGTCACTTAAAAACACTTTATTGCTAACCTTGCAATCCTCCAATTTTGGAATAATCACACAGTTCCTATTTTTGTTTGTATCATGCTTAGACTTCAGAACAGAGCTTGGTCAGAAGTGACACCGTAGACTACAGAAACCTATTATTGTTTTTATAAGTTGTTTCCAATTTATATCCATCGCTACCTGATTTTTTTTTTTGCTAAAATACTAGAAGTATGTGTAATAAAAACAAACCAAAATAGTAAATTTGTATTTTTAGATATATAAATCTTCCAAAATGATGCACAGAAAGTAAACAGTTAAAAATTTTCTTCTGGTCATTTTTCTTTGTAGAACACCATTTCACCCTCACACCTACAGTCATCCTGCCCAGCCTGAAGTTATAAATTCTTGTTCTTAAAAAAAAAAATAAAAATTAAGGAAAGTAAGAACATGGGGTTTTTTTAAAATATTTCAATCAGTTTCTAAAAGGTAAGACAACTCAATTCTAATTAAAAAAAAAAACAAACCAAACCAAAAAAACAAACAAAAAACCCCTAAAAAACTCACACAAAAAACAAATCAAACCCCCAAACCAACCAAATGAAAAACGCAAGCAAATCCCCACACCTTTTCCTTCTTAAAAAAATATGTTCAGCACTGTAAGATCCACAAGCTTAGCCAACCTGATGACAAAACTCAGTTAGACCAGCACAGAACTCTAACAAAGTTCAAAATACAAGCAAATACAAGTCCTT
>JAWWLT010000092.1:27419487-27439517 GCA_035040995.1 Premnoplex brunnescens
CCTTTATTACATTTAGTATAGAAATTTGGGGACCCAGGAACACACGGGGCTGGTGTGCACCGCAGTTGCGGCCTGGCCCTGGCTTAGCTGGCTCCTGATGCACCCTCCAGTGTTGCTGATGGCAGGGTGGCTTCCTGGGGGCCTGGGAAGGGTCATGAGTGGCTGGCCCTCCTTTTCAGGGCTACTCAGGGTCCCCCAGGTGAGCACTTGCTGCTCCAGCTACATGTGGAGGACCGAGGCACTGCCTTCTCTGCATTCTCCTGGCCTCTTCTTGCTCCCCACAGATGGGAGTGAGGGCAGAATGGGGACTGATGGGACCTCCACGAAGAGCTGGCCTTGGGGACCTCTTTGAGAGCCATAAGGGCTGGGGGCAGTAGCAGGGTTGTCCTCCCAACCCCGAGCTGCATGGCTGTCCCCTAGGCCATCCCAGTGTCGGGCCTCCCTACGGAGCCCGTGTGTGAGGGTGTCACTAAGCTGGTGGGGAAAACTGTTTCTGTGTGTGTGCAGGGAGCCCACAGCAGCTGGAACAGAGCCTCCTTATCTAGGACAAAGTAGTGTGTGCAGGCTGGATGGGCAAGTTGCTGCACTGCTACTGCTGCTGATTCCTGGCATCTGCAAAGGGCTGCCCCAGCTCCTGATGCAGCCATGACAGCAGGCGATGGAGGGCCAGGAAGGTAAAGATAGGAGACACCCAGACGTGTGTGTGAGAGACACTCACTGGACCCCAGGACAGTGACCTCACAGATAATGGCAAGGCTAATGCAAGGCTATGGAGACTGGGGGCAGGTGGGTGCCCAGGAGCTCCTACTCTCAGGTGGAACACATCCAGTGGTGCCCCATGAGGTGCAGTGACATGCTCCTCAAAGTCATCCACCCCCTGAACCAAGGGTGGGATGGAAGTCACCCTCCTCCTCCAGAAGGGACACTCATGTTTGCTCTCAGCCCACCGCAGGATGCACGCTTAGCAGAAGTGGTGGAGGCCTGGCAATATGTAGCTGGCCTCCTTGCAGCTGTCCAGGCAGATGGGACGGTGCTTGCCCAGATCTGTGGCCATGCTCTCCATGTGCTGTGGGGCCCAGGGGCAGCTGAAGTTATTGAGCTGCTACGGTCCCTCTCAGTGATGATGCAGCAGCCAATGTCACATGAGAAAAGCGAGGCCACAATTGCTGTCTGGCCCCATGAGGGGTGAAAGGAATGCTGAGGTCCCTCATGAAGGAAACCCTCCCAGCTCTCTAGGGTGAGTTTTCTCCTCTCAGATCACCTCTGCTGCTGGGAGAGGGTCTCTGGACTGCCTTGGCTCCTTTAACTTGGGCAGGGCTTTGTGATCATGCCCCATGCACAGGGCTGTCTTTATGACAGGCTTGGAAACCACTTTACCTCACCCAGAAATGGAGAGCCCCATTTTGAAACAGACTTACAGGGGCCCAGGCTGAACCGAATGTCACTGATCTTGCAAGGATGGCAAATCCATCTTCATTAAAACTCCTTGCAGGCATATGACCTGGTGCTACAATTTCCCACTTTGAGCCTGGAGAAGTAGACAGCTGGAATCCAGGGGCTTTTCAATCCAGCTGCTTTCTGCACTCCTGAGATCTTAATCACATTCCAAAATTAGACTATAAGTGGATTCTTGGAAATGCTTGAGTTGCTTTGTTCTGCAGACATTTTACCATGTCATGTGGCAAAAAACGAGCATGTCTTACTATAGAATATACATCCTTGAGTCTAGGAAATAAAACTGGAATATCATTGTTTCTGACTGTGGTCCTCGGGGGCAGTGGTGGACAGATACCTATGGATGCTTTTTGTATCACAAGCATGGGGAGAGGGAAATTGGGGTTTAGTTCTAGTGTCAAGGAGTTGAGCTGTAAGCAGTGATGGTCAGCTTCAGAAGAGGGATCCTGGTAAACCACACTGGTGGGGACTGAGGATAAAGCAAAAACAAGTTTTCTCTTTCAATAATCATGAGAAAGCACTGGTGTTATAAGGCACAGCACATAACTTACTGCATTCCTGAGCTGGAACCAGGCTCCTTGTTGGCCTCATGGCTCACACAGGCTTCATCATCAGTGCAGAGGCCTGGAGGTGTGGTTCCCTGCTGTTGAGAAGGCAGAAGACAGCAAAATCAAGCTTATTGTGCAAGCCTGTGTTGCTGTAGTTCTCCCATGTTCATCTGAACTGTGCTGCCACTGTAAAAGGCTTTCCCAGAGAGGATAAAACCAGGACCTTCTGGCTGAGATCATACAGGAAGGATGCATACATACCCCTCAGCTCTGGTCAGGTTCATTGCTCAGTCTCTCTCTCCTACAGAAGCAGATAACATGAACATAGAAACGAAGATTTTTCACCTAATAGTTGAGAGGCAGACATTTTTTTTTTACTTCCATTTCCCTCTGTGAAAAGATGGAATGGACTTTTACAGACTGGGGCTTATAGAGGAGGTTTGTATCAAAGGTCTACCTACTGGTTTAGGCTGTGGTCTGACTTTGGGAAGTTACGTGACTTGTTCCTCCTCTTCTTGAGATTGCTTCTTCTGTTGATCACAGCACTATAACTCAGTAAGCTCAGTGCTGGGCATCCCTCCTCTACTGATGGGTGTGCCTGCGGGTGCACTAGCTTTGCATCTTCTTTCACTTCTCTCAAAGCTTGCTGCTGTTTGCCCAGTCAGCTCTTCCAGCACTGGCTTGACTTCCAAGCCAAACCCCAGTACCTAAGGGTGGGAGTCAGCATGGATAAAGGACTGTTGGACACAGTCACACTGAATAGCTGAGCAAGGAGAAAGGAAGATGAAAAAGTCTTTATTCTGGAGGTAGCACTTATACTGCAGGTAGTGCTTTTCCTCAGAACTGGTTTGGATGAGTTATGAGTGATTTGGAGAAGTCTGGCAACAGTGTCAAGTGCTGGAGTGGATATGTTCTGCAACACATTGTTCATCAGTTACATCACCAGGGTTTCCTCATGCATGTCAAGGTGCAGAGACCATTCATTGTGTTCAGCTCCTTTCCAAGAAATGTGAAGGGCAGGGCTGTGCTAAGATCCCTCTGCTACACCAGGCCACACACATGGAAGCCAAGTGACCTTGCTGGTGGGGCTGGGGATGTGAATGCCTGGCTGGCTAAGCAGGGAGCTGGTTGGGGTGATCCTGATGGTGCTCAGTGCTGGGATGTGGCAGCTGGGGAAGTTAGCTATGTAGGGGTCCACTGCTGGTACAAAAGGAGGCAAATGGTGGCAGGAGGGTCTGCATGAACTAGGGATCTTATGGCTCCCCATTCCTGCAGGCAGCAGAGGCTCCGTGGGTGTGTGAGGTGGAAATGGAGCTGCCACCTGAGCTCTGAATGCTCCAATGGCACATGGAATAGAGCTGCAAATCAAAAGCAAGGTGTGAGGAGCTCCAGCAGTGTAAGGCAGCTGTGCAGTAGTCCCCTGTACCCGAGGGCTGAGGCTCTGACACTTCAGACCCTGCTCTGTCCTTTTCCCACATAGCAGGAGAAGCAAGAGGTGCAGGGTATCATACCAGAGCTCAGCAGGAAAGGAGATTTGCCCTCCTCAGCCTATGTGCAATGGCCAAGGCAGTGACTGGAGGTATTCATCCAACCTGTGGACTGCAGCAAGCAGCAGATGGAGCAGGAAGCTGCAGTGCTGGGGTCTGCACCACAGGGGATGGTGGAAGGTCAGCTGGTGAGGGAGCACTGCCAGCTCCCACTCCTTCTGGCAGGGCCTCACTGGGGACAGAGGTCCATGCAGTGCCCAGCCAAGACTGTGTCTGTGCTCATATGCAGCACTCCTGGACTCAGCCCTGCCCATCCTGGCCACATGACAAGGCTCAAAAAGCATCTCTGCTCTCCACTGACCTGTGAATGACTGATATACTGTCTGAGATGCAGCATCACTTTGTGCCACAGCTGTGCTGGTCCCAAACTCCATCCCTCCCTCCTGGCCTCAGCCTGCTGAGGGCAGCTGGAGAAACAGCTTCCCCTGATGCCTGTCTGGGGTGGTGAGGAGGCAAAAGACTCCTTCCACTAGTTTGAAGGAGAATCACAGAATAAAAGAATTGTTTGGGTTGGAAGGGAACTCTGGAAATCATCTAGCCCAAACCCCTGCCAAGGCAGGGTCACCTAGAGCAGGTGACACTGGAACTTATCCAGGTGGGTTTTGAATATCTCCGAAGAGGGAGACTTTATGAAACAGCTGGTGAATCCCAGGACACAGCCCTGAAGCATGTCCTCCAGAGGGACATGAGGACTGGGGATGTCTATCTGTCCTGTTCCCCATCTCTAAATTTCTTCCTCCATCACAGTGTCCATCTCCCTCTTTCCCTATGTCTTTCGTGCTCTCCATCCCTTTTCTTTTGTTTCTGTTTGAGTTCCTGGTTTTCTCAATTGGCCCCTCTGTTCTGCTCACATCCCAATTTCTCTCTCTCCCTCTGCCAGGCCCTCTACTTCTTTCTCTATCCTTTTTTACCAGCTCCCTAACTCTTTTTTTTCTTCCTGCCCCCACGTGTCTTTCGCTATCCCTGTCTTCCTTTTGCTCTTCCCACCTTCTCCTCCTCCTCCTCCTCCCTTCCTTCTTCCTATTTCATTCTCTCTATGCCAAGTTTTGTCTCACCCCTTTCCTCTCCCGGTCCTTCCCTTTCCCTCTTCGTCCCCACTGCTACACTCTCCCCCCAAACCCCTCCGTGTCCCCCAGAGCCGCCCCAGGGCCAGGCACATGCCGGCTGCCCACTCGGATCCCGCAGCACTGCGGGCACACCCGGGAGCGTGTGCACGGCGGAGCGAGCCCTCTGCCCCAACCCAGCAGTGCCTCCCGCCCCGGCTGCCCCGACTGGGCAGTGCCGCCCGCCCCGGCTGCCCCGCTCCCGAGCACCGGCGGCACGGACAGCGCCCGGCTGCAGGCGCTCCCGAGCACCGGCGCCGCCCAGAGCCGCTCCGCGGCGCCCGCACTCCACCGCTGCCCCTCCGCGGCGCCGCCAGCGCCCCGGGGACGCGCCGCGCCAGCGCGCACCGCCGCGGGAAGTGCGCCCGCATGAGGCGCCGCCGCGCAGAGCCGCCCCTGCCGCGGCGGGAGCGGGAGGGGCGTGGGAGAGGCCTGAGGCACTGAGGAGGGTCGGCGGGATGTGCTCTGCCGGCGGGAGCCGGGGCAGTGGCATAGGCATCCCCGCAGTATGCCCCTGCGGCAGTGAGCCAGCCCAGTCCTACCCTTGAACGCTCCCCATAAAAACGTTCCCCCACACTAGTTCGGGGTGCTTGGTGATCCCTGGGCACACCCAAACCGGTTCTACTGCCTCCGGAAGCCCAAGCCAGCCTCAGCGACTAAACACCCAGAACTCTTCTTGAGACGCACCCCCAGACTCAGCTTCACAGAATCGCAGAAGGGCCCCTCAAGGATCATCTAGTCCAGCTCTTAGATCTGCACAGGACATCCCCAAGAGTGACACCATGTGCCTGTGAACATTGTCCAAACACTTCTTGTACTCTGGCAGGCTTAATGCTGAAACCACTTCCCTGGACAGCCTGTTCCAGTGCCCATCCTCTGGGTGAAGAACCGTTTTCTAATGTCCATCCTAAACCTCCCCTGACATAGCTTCATACTGTTCCCTCATGTCCTATCACTGGTCACCAGAGATAAGAGATTAGTGCCTGTCCATTTGTTACCACATATTTTTTTTAAAAAAGATGCAGATCTGGCAGAGTTCTGGTTTCCAAGTTTCCTTGTTGCAGTATGTTAGCCCATCCTGTATGCAGCTCTCAGTATGAATGTCTTCTCCTTGCCTATGGGTGAGTAATAGAGTTGCTGCTATCAACAGCAGTGACTGAGAACTCACAAAGCTGAACATGTCTAAATATTAGATTGACATACATTTTAGCAAACAAAGGAATTAATGTTCCTTGGTTACAGGTTACATAGTTCTCTTATTAACTAGTATTCTCTCTTTCATGGTTTAATGATTCTATCACTTCTCATGCTAATCAGTCCACATGCTCAGTTTCTCTCTTCTTTTTGGTCAGGGGTTTCTTGGATTGATGATCTGTGGGTTGGTAGTAATGGTTCTCCCTATCAGGATTACCTTTTACCCACATGGACCCAAGTTCTACACAGTGACTGAGTTGGTTTTATTAGTTTCTTCCTTATCTTGGGAGACATGTCAGATGTCCTGGTTGCCCACAAATTCTGCATTCTTTCATGTTCATTATCAAAGTTACCTCCTTCTCCCCAAGCCAAACTAACTTCCTCCCCCAGGCCTGAGATCCCTAAACTTTAATTTGTTTTCCTCACACATGGACATCACTAAGAGCCTGCTTATTATCTGCTATATACTTCACAGATTAAATCTCCCTTCTTGTTGATTAAGTCCTAACATTTTTCCCCACTGCTGCATAGACTCCTTTTTTAAACAAATATAACTTGTGCAGTAACATCTCCACTTCCCTCATAAGGAAGTTGTAGACCACTATGAGGTGTCCCCTCAGTCTCTTCCAAGCTGAACAGACCAAGTGACTTTGGCCAGGACTTAAACAGCTTGTCTTCAAGGCTCTTCACCATTTTCATGGCCCTCCTTTCCACACAAAGGCTTCAGGGCCACAAATCCCTGCCTGACTAAACTGAAGACCCCTGAGTTGCCCCATGGCTGCAAATCACCCCCAACCCTTTAGCCCCATCTCCACCCCAAACCTTCTTCAATGGCTTCACCCACCTCCCCACACACTACTTAAGTGGCTCCAAACACCCCCATGCCTGTGCCAGCAGCCAAAACACTCTGAGTCCTGCTCCTGTGTGCACCCATATATCCCCACATCCTACCTGAATACTGTCCCCAGTATTCTCCAGTTCTGTCACAGTACACTCCGAAAACCTGCTTCAAGGCCTCCAAATGGTCCTCTGAGAATGTCACCTAGATGCCACAAATACCTACAAACTGTAACCAGATGTCCCCAAAATCCCCCAAACCTGCCTCACAGCCCCCAAAAATCATAACCCCTGTTTCTGAATCCCTGAAAGTCTTCCTCCAAATAGCCACAAATTCTGATTTCCCAGAAACACTCCACAAACCTTTCTTTTAGGCCACAAAACATCCACAAATTCCTTCCAGCAGCAACCAAACAATCCCAGTCTTGATCCAGGGTCCTCAAAAGTTCCCAAACCCTGTCTCCAGGTCCCTCAAACCTTTCACCAAATACCTTGCTCTGGGGTCAGGAACAGCTCAAATCAAATCCAAGTGCACCCAAAGATTCATTAAAAATGGCCCCAAAAACCTAAGCCCTGCTCCTAGGCTTTCTCAGACTTCTCCCAGGCCATGCCAAAGGGTTCAAACCTCAAATGTGCCCAACCTCCAAGTCCTAAACTTGCCCAAATGTGCCACAGTTCTTGCTGACACCAAGAGACTTCATACCCTGCCTGATTTTACTCAAAGGATGCAAAATTTGTCTGTGACTCACAAGCAAACTTTGACATACTTCAAGACAGTCAAAAATCTCCTTAAGACACTATCCAAAGACCCCAAATCCTGCCACAAAATCTCCTAAAAGTGCTGAAAGTCCCACATCATCTCCAGTGACTCTAAAAACTCCAAACATGATTCAAGTTCCAAAACCCCGGATGTGTGCCCCAGAAACTTAGAGGTGTCTTCATTTGACACCCCCTTCCCTGAAACCAATGAACAGGTCTACTGAAAACCCTCCAAACCTGCACTAGGGCTCCCAAATGTCTGAAAGCCTGCTTCAGGTCCTCCAGAGATGTTTTCCAACCCCCAAATCCTGTGCTGTGGCCCACGAAACCTGCCAAAATGCCACAAGGACATAAAACCTGTGCTAGAAAAAAACCCAACCCACAACAAAAAAACGTCCAGAAAACAAAAAAACAAAACAAAACCACACCATAACACCCTCCCCCCCCAAAAAAACCAAACAAAAAACAAACTAAAAAACAAACCCTCAAAAAACTCCCACCCATCCCCCCAAAAAAACCCCAACCAAAACAAAAAAAACCCAACAACCACCCCTACAAAACAACTAGTTTCACAGGCTTCTAAGATCTCTCCCAAATGCCCCTGAACCCTGTCCCATCATCCTTAGTCTCCCTAGACTTTGTGCAAGTGCTGCACCGTGCTTCAGATCACTGTAAGAATTCCCCAACACCTGACTGAACTGTGCTTCAGGTACCCCATTTGCTCCACAGAGCACCTATATATTCCCAGTGTCCCAAGAGCTCCAAACCACTACCAAAACCTGCTTCAGGATTCTCAAACACCTGAAATCCTATCACACAGATGACATTGGACCATAGACACTGCCAAGTTCTGACTGCATGCCCCCACATCCCCAAAAACCTACTCCCAAGGTCACAGCACAAACCCTGCTTCTAGGCTTGCCTACGTCAAAGACTCCAGACATTGTCCCAGAGTTCCAAAACCCCCACAGACCTGGCCCAAGTGCCCTGAAATACTTCCAGACCCTGCTTTGGGTCCTATAAAGCCTTCCTTCAACCCAACACATGCCCTACCCCACACAAGCTGCCCAAGTACTGACAGTACATCCCAATCTGGAATTGGGGTCCTGAAACATCCCAATAACTTGCTTCAAGACCCTTGAAGGTATCAGTCCCTAGACTTTGCCCAGCTACCATCAATGAGGTCCAAACCCTTCCCCAGGTCCTCCAAACACTGGAAAACTGTTTTTAATAAACACCAGCATTAACATGCCACCCTCTCTGGCCAGGGCCTGCATCGATGCACCCCCTCTCCCAGCAGTGATCCCAGTGGCTGTAATGCCCAGGGGGCAAGTGAGGAAATGCTGGTCAAGGCACCAGGAAAAGGGCAGAAGAGCAGCACATCTGGGGAGAGCAACTCCACCAGCATTGTTAGTAATACTGAGATGTTTTGTGCAGTTTTCATGCTCTCATTTTCCTTTATTAAATTTATTATATAAATTTGGGGACCCAGGAACACAAGGGGCTGGTGTGCGCCGCAGTTGCGGCCTGGCCCTGGCTTAGCTGGCTCCTGACGCACCCTCCAGTGTTGCTGATGGCAGGGTGGCTTCCTGGGGGCCTGGGAAGGGTCATGAACGGCTGGCCCTCCTTTTCAGGGCTACTCAGGGTCCCCCAGGTGAGCACTTGCTGCTCCAGCTACATGTGGAGGACCCAGTGTAACGTACAGATAATTTAGAAATGCCATAAATAATGTTTTGCCATTGTTTATGTCTGTTAAAACTTCCTACCAAAAATTATCTGTCAGCTTTCTGCCAGAAGTTCTCATAAGAGCTTCCTGCTGGAGTTTTTCTGCCAGAAGATCCTGCTATTGTTTCATCTGAATAGAGCTACATGCCAAGAAACCATGTACAACCTCCTTTGAACACTATAAAAACTTGAGGAGAAATTTTGGAAAATCAGGGGTGAGGAAGCAGAGAGAGAACCAGTTACTGTAGCTGTGAATCTCTCCCCACTCCCCTGTCATCTTCTCACCTTTTCTCCTCCACCACCTGCTGCCTACTGGCCACTGAAGATGGAAACTCTGCCAGCCTGTAGAGAACTGGGACCCACCATGCCACATGCATGAGTTATTTCTTATTCTTCTATCCTTATCATATTTTTGAGGGACAAAAGGTACTGCAGAATCGGTACCCTGTATGGCCTATGACACAGCTCCTCATGAGCAACAAAACCACACATCCTGGCTGCATTCCAGAGAACTAAAGCAACTAAGACTCCCGCAGCTACAGAGTTAACATCAAAAAGTTGCAGAGAGAGGGGAAAAAAAGCAGAAACTGATAGTAATAAATTCAATTAATATCTCTACTTTGTGTCTGGCGATCAGTAAGTGACCTCTCCCAGCCCTTATCTCAGGTCATGAACCTTTTATTGCATTTTCTCTCCTTTGTCCAGTTGCATAGGTGAGTGAGAGGGGCTTTAGTGTGTACCTGGCATTTAGCCAGGTTCAACCCACTACAGATGCGTATGCTACAATTGTTTGATTTTTTTGATGTGTACCTTGCTTAATTTTCTCCTCCAAGCAAGGTGTGATAGCACTAATTTGGGGGGGAGTCTGGGGGACAAGCTCCCTGAACTGCATTAGCATCCCTCATCCCTGCCACATCTGAAGGATCAATGGGGTTGTGCTGGGGATGATTAGTCTGCGTTCTTGGTGCAAACAGTAGGCACCAAGTCAGAACATGTAGGAAAGTGCTGCCTTCCCTCACTGTGTACAAGGAGGGGCCATGGGGATGAAGAGTGCTGAGCAAGGCAGGGAGGAGAGAGACAAAGTAGTGTGCTTGCAAGGGCTACTTTTCCAAATGGAGAGGTTGCTGCTTTGGCCACAGGAGTTTTGACCACTGTGACATCATGGTGGAGCCCAGGAAAGTCTGGGGAATGCCAGGAGAGGAAAAGCTTTAGGAAAAGCTAGGAAAAGCCTCCCTAGCTTCTTTGCAGGCTTGCTGGTGGGACTAGTCTGGAAGCCATAGTCCCTGAAGACACCTTCAAGACAACTTCAAGCTCCAGCATCCCTATGGAAGCACCACTTCAGAGATGAAGATCTCTTTGGGGAGCAGAGGTCCTCTTCCCTCTGCTCAACTGAAGGCTCTGCTCTGCTGTGGAGTGAACAGCCCACCCACTCATGGATGACACTGGAGATCAAGGTCTGCCTCTCTTCATGTCCAGTGAACTTAAGCAGCTCCAGCCTGAATGCTTTTGGCTTGTCAGCACTGACACCAAGTACTGCCCAATGGTAATTCCTCCGCTGCCCCTCCATGTCTCCCCCTTGCATACTGCATGCTCCCAGAAACAGCAGTCCCTGAAGTGGAACCTCTCCTTTTCCCCTCACAACTTGCTTGGCAAGAAAAAGTAGACTAAAGTGAGGTTGCACAACAGGTACAACAGCAGCTCTGATGGCTTCTTTTCCTGTGTTTTCTCAGTGCCAGAAAAGGCTCAGTGAAGACTATCAGCTTTCTCAAAGTTTTCTGAGAACATGCCCTGCAGCAACCTTCAAAGGGAAGTGGCATGGAGACCTGTAAAGGAAGGCTTGGAATCAACGAAGCAACCCAAACCAGGGCAGATGTCTGAATAAGTATTTATTTTTGTATCCACTGGGGAATTGAACATCCTTAACAACACCATTCTTGCTAATGATTCATTCTTGCATGATATGCATCATGTCTTCACTTCCTGCCCTGGGGATATGTAGCTCAATAAGCTATGAGTGCCACCATGGAGCAGATGCCACTTATTTAGTATTGCTGACTATGGTCTTTAGTTGCTTCTAGTCATAGAGAGGACAGTGATGAGACCCAAAAGGTCTTTGAAGACAGAGATTAAAATAAGCTTAGGCCTTCTGATTTTCCTCCATCATACCTGACTGTTTTGATGCTGGCTCTCTCCCCGGATTGGGTGGAGGGCTCCTCTATTCCTCACACCCTTTATCTTGGTTTTACTTTTGCTACTGTGTATTCAGGATGTCTCTTATTTGCAGTTCCTTGCCCTCGTCTTCTGGCAACATTTAGCTACTTGAAAACCTTTATTCTGAACTTGCAGGCAACTTTGCCCCTGTGCTGGTTACACGGTTCACGTAACAACAGTGTGTCTGCCTGTGCCATCACAGTATTACAGTTATTGGACGCTGTTTGCAGTACAGTAGTTGAGTATGCTTACACACGTGTTTAAGAAAATATGATATTAGTTACATCCTCCTCAGTGCATTTATAATTCATGGGTAACTCAAACTTTTGCTTTGGCTATACAACTCCCTAACTGTATTACAGATCCCTGAATGTTGAAATGCAATGGAGGGTGTAAGGCATGGGGACTCTTGCAGGATGCAAATGGACCAAAAGTGCCCAACCCTGACCCACCTAAAGACATTCTAGAAAGTTTCGTACCTCATGGCGGGGAAAGTGCAACCAGATATCCTCCACAGAACACATGGTATGTCAGCTGCTGGAACTGCCTGGCATCCTTTAGAAGCTGTAAAGTGATCCTAGAAGTCTGGGTCCCATGATGCTTGAGTTACTAGAGGGGATTTGGGGTACAGACTCATCATGAGTCCACCACACAGTTGTTTTCTTCTGCTGACTGTGGACTCATAGATGTGCTGCTGACAGGTCATTTTCAGTCCAGCCTCCTTCTCACAGCAGGGCCATCCCCAACAATAGGTCAGTCGCCAAGCCTTTGCCAATGCCAAAGCAATTGTTCCTTGACAGTGATTCATACAGCCCAGATACAAGAAGAAACGGAAGAGGACAGAAGAAAAGAAAAAGGAAAATATCCTGAAAAGTGAGGAGTATTAGTGGTGGCGATAAGTGGCAATAGTAGTAAAGATAAAGTAGAACTTAGGTGATTTAAAGTGGTTGCGCCTAGATTTCTCCTTACAAGGAAGCACACCAAAGAGACCAAGAGGATTTTCAGTTGAAAAGAGTAGCTTTCAAGCAGAGAGCAGGGACAGGTCGTGTTTTTTTGTGAGGCAGCAGAAACTAGAGAGAGTCACTTTTTAAACTAAGAGATAAGGCAGAATGGAGAGGATGAAGCAGAGCCAAGATTCTACAGTCTCTTCTTCCAGGCATGCTTTGTTATTGCCTCTCTTTCCAGGGTGATACACTTGATTAAATCACTCTCTTCTATTAAAGGAGCATAATGTAGCAAACTAAATAATGCCAGTCCTATCCATCATATGTTAATAAAGCCCAGAGTTCCTGACCTCACATCACAGAGGGTGTACATGAGCAAAACAAATCTAGGCAGAAGGTACCATAATAGGTATTTCAGCTAGTTAATATTTTTCCTGTTACCCTTCTGGGCTCCTTTTCCAAGAAACCTCACAAGAAAGCTAGTTTTGTTCTGTTTTTGCAGCACATGTGGTTCCAGGATGTATTTTCTTCCATCCACCATCTGACTTCAGCCAAAATTATTGAGGGAACTGCCTGCAAATCAAGCACACATGTGAAAACATTGCAGCTGTGAGAAGGACCTCTTGTTTTAAACATGTGATAAGAATTCCTTGGGGAGTTTTAAAGCACTAGTCACTTTTGGTGTTCATTTTTTTTAATATTACAGAGTATCAAGCAGAACCTGGACATGCTAGCTGCTGCTTTATACTCCTCTGAGGAGTTCCAACCTTGCAGAGCTCCAGAAAGCTAAATTACAGCTCATTTTCACTGGTAGGTCATGAAGTTCTGTGACAAACTTTATCAAAAGAGAGGTGTAGATGAATGTGAGAAGTAGACAACAGGTCATGGAGCTTTAGGGGTTGGACAAAAATAAATCTCAGAAATTCATAATACACAAGAGTTTTCTGTAGCGCCAAAATATAACTTCTTTTGTCTTCCAATCTGTTATCTGTCCTGCTCATTGAGTCTCTTTGCTTAGGGCTAAAGGTGTTTAATTACACTGGTCCCAAAAGAGGGGCAATAACAGCTGATGGAATGGCGACTCCAGCCATTGTCATAATTTGTTTCTTTCATGATGCACCAGCTCCAATCACTGCATTATTTTTAAATCTTGACATTTCATACTCAGTTCTGTATTTTTTTTCTGCACTATTTTCTTAAAGACATAGAAAGTATCTTCTGTCCTAAAGTTTTCTTGGATTACTTTTTTAACATTTTGATGTTAAGTCTGCTTCTACTTACTTAAAAAAACCACATCAATGTTACTTTTATTTGGTTTTGGGGTATTTTACAGTCTAGACAGCCACCAACCAACCATAACTCCAACCAGGGTCATCCAAGCCTGTAGAAGCAGATCTTTCTGTGCTGGTATGTAAATACCTATGAGGGCAATGTGGAATTGTCTGGCATGTCCACTGGCTCTCTCTGAGAAGTGAAGCATGGGAGGAATACTGGACACTGACAACTCCTCCTACTGCAGAACAAAGGACCTCACCTGAGACTCTCTGCAGTTCTCTGATGAGGTGGATGTACTCACAGGATCATCCTTGGGGCTGCTTTTCTGCAGTACAACAGCAGGCCTTGTGCTGCCTCTTTTGTGCTCCTAGAACTAACAGCCCAGTCTGCCCAGTACTGGACAGGGTGTTCAGGAACTGCTTGGTCTTCAGATAGCAGCATATCTCACTCCCAGGCTCATGTGAACTTGATCTTTCTCTGCCAGTCCCATGCAGTCCCTAGGGGAGGCTACAGAAGGAGAACAGAGAGAGAGCTGGCTGTTCTGAGGGGATGCAGGAACGCTGTAGGTATATGTCATCAAGTTGCTCCAGGGGCAACTGGTGTAAGTGTCCTGCAGGAAACCTTTGGATTGTGCTGCTGTGCAAGAGGAACAACCTTTTATACAATGGAAGTAGTGTCCGGGCTTCAACTGTGTGCAGGATGGCAAGAATCATTGAATAGTTTGTGTTAGAAAGGACATTAAAGATCATCTAGTCCCAACCCCTCTGCCCATATATCCCTGCCATGGTCAGGGGCACCTTCCAAGAGACCAGGTTACTCAAAGCCCCATCCACTTTGGCCTCAAACACTTCCAGGGATGAGGCATCCACAGCTTCTCTAGACAACCTGTTCCAGTGCCTCACCACTCTCATAGTAAGGAATTTCAACCTAATATAATAATATATATATTATATATATTTTATACTGAGGGTGCCATTGATCCCACTGTCCATGTCACTGACAAAGACGCTGAACAGGACCAGTACCAGTACAGACCCCTAAGGAATGCCTCATCACTGGTCTCCACTTGGACATCAAGCAATTGACTGCAGCTCTTTAAGTATGACCGTCCAGTCAATTCTTTACACACCAAATGGTCCATCCATCAGATCCACATCTCTCCAGTTTAGATACAAGGATGTTGTGTGAGACAGTGTCAAATTCTTTGCACAAATCCAGGTAGATGACATCAGTCACTCTTTCCTCATCAAACAATGCTGTAACCCCACTGTAGAAGGCCACCAGATTTGTCAGGCACTATTTGCCATAGTGATGCCATGTTGGCTGTCCCCAGTCACCTCCTTATTTTCCATAGGCATTTGAATAGTTTCCAGGAGCATCTGACTTGAACCACCTTGATAACTGTTGGAGACAACACAGCAGGGCACAAGCACCAGGAGGTTGCTGGAATACGTTGATGATAATTTCCTTCTCCAAGTGATAGAGAAGCCAACAAGAAAAATTGCTATGATGGACCTTACTCTCACCAAGAAGAAAGGGCTGTAGGGTAATGTGAAGCCCAGGGGCAGCCTGGGTTGCAGTGACAATGAACTGGTGGAATTCAAGACCCTTAGGGAAGAAAGGAAGGTGTACAGCAAGCTCACTTCCCTGAGCTTCAGGAGGACAGACTTGTAAACATAAGGGTGCTCCTATCTGTCTACAGAAGGACTCACCTGCTTGGTCTTCATGGTCAGGCAGCCTGTAGCAGGGCCCCACTAAAACTGTCACCTGTCCGTTCCCTCCCTTTAATCTGGATCCACAAGCTCTCAGTTGGCTCCTAATCCATCCCTGGACAGAGCTCCATCCACTCCAGAAAGTCCTTGAAACAGAGGACAACACTCATTCCTTGTCTTCTCTGCCTGTCCTTCATAAAAACCCTCTATCCTCCCATTACAGCACTCCAGTTACAGGAGTGATACAACCAAGTATCTGTGATGCCTCTAAGGTCATAGTCTATTTCTAATTCCTCTAGGTTCTTCCTCATGCTTTGTGTGTTTGCACAGAGGCATTTTAGGTGGGCCTACAAGGAAGCCAACTTATTGGCTAGTGTCACCAATTCCTTTGTGCTGCTTTTCAGATGCCTTCCTGCTGACCTGCAAAACTGCTCCAAGCTCTGGCCATCTCTCACTGACACTGACATCAAGTAGGAGTGGGATGGACTGAAGTTCTTGTCCCTCAGCACCTTGAGTTTAAAGCCCTCTTCAGGAGCTTGGCCAGACTATGGCCGAAGATGCTCTTCCCCTTCCCTGACAGACGGACCCCATCTGTAGACCTGGTTTCTCCATCTGGTGAGTCCCATGGTCCAAGAAACTGAAACCCTGACTGTGGCACCAACCCCATAATGATTTGTTGATTTGCCAGATTCAACTGGCTCTTTCCAACACTATTTCCTTGATGTGAGGATTGATGAAACAGCAGCAGATATAGTCAGTGGACTGCATGAGGGTCAGTAGTCTCTCCGTGACATTCCTGATACAGTAAGAAGCACTTGCCTAGAGAGTGTATCAGGTCAGCGAGTGGGTACCTCCACATCCCTCAGAAGAGAGTAATCTACTGCTATCACCTTCTGCCTTTTCTTAGTTGTGCTGGTTGTGATACAGGGAGCAGATGGGGCTCCCTTACTCAGCTCCAGTGTCTCTTCTGATGTGACAGGTCTTTCCTCTTCAGTCTGCAGAGCAACAAAGTGATTATGTAACGGCACCTTACATAAGAGACTCCATGGAAGTCTCTTCCTCCTGCTGGTCCCCTCACTTCTGTGTGTGCCAGTTGAGGGGGTTTTTGGCTGCTTGACAGTCAGCTATGGGGCCACTGTAGGCTGTAGTTAGAACCAGCTATCTAACTCCTTCTCAGTCTTCCTTTTTTTATGCAGCCTTCTCAGCACCTCCTGCAGCTCAGCAGGAGGTGCAACACCTTGGCACACATTTTTCAGGCAGGTTTGCTGCCTGTCCTTGCACCAGGAAAAAAGGTCTTGACCTTCTCTGCAATCTGAGGTCTCCACTGCAGCCTCTCCCTATAGCAATTCTGTCTGGGTGGGAGCAGCAGCCACCAGGGTAGATGGTGCAGACCCTCCAGTCACAGAAAGCTTGTACATCCCTGCCTGTTTCAGATGGCTTCTCTCTGATCCACTGCTGTGGTGGGACCAGTTGTCTGACCTTTATGTCTCTCTCTTTTGACTTTACAAAAACAGAGGGGCTCTAGTGAGACCAGACCACAGCCAGGACCATTCATCTTTGCAGCAGGCTTTCTGCAGTTTTCCAGTGACCCCTACAGATCTAATTGTAGATGCTTCTGCTGGAGTTACTGGGGACATGGAAGACTTAAGGCAGACAGACACTCCTTTGGCAAGGAGAGGACACAAGTCCAATCCCAGAGCATACCTTAACATATCTTAACATCAAAATCCCTCTGTTCTTCTAAGATTTCAGCCTCACTTTTTCCATAGGCTTTCCAGGGAAAGACACATCTAAAACTGACTGGTGACAGACAGATGAGTTATACAGCCTTGAAGATAAGAGTGTATAGCAGAAAGCCAACTTCAGCTAGGAGGTAATTACAGACTAGCAGAGACACTGGAACCTCTTTTGTTCCAAACACAAAATATGAAGTTAGCTGAGCCAGCAGGAACAGCTGATGATGCAAAGTAGGTAACTGCATGAGCTACCTAGCCTCACTGTTAGCAGTGCCATAACGCCTTTATGGCACGCTGTCAGCATATGACAAACCACATGGTGAAGGAGCAACCTGCCCCACTACACATTAGGAATTCAGTAATAGCCTCACACACCTCTGTGTATGATGACTGATTAGGAGAGAAAAATCTCCCCTGTCAAATCTCTTTTATATGCTTCGATAAATATAAGTGTCTTAGCTGGTGCAAGTCAGAGACTGACCAGGGCAACAGATTTTGGAGACTAGCAGTCTATCTAAATACTAGCAGTATTTCCTTACTCCTTTATCCTATCCTTCAAAGTGAAGCTAATTTCACACTGTCATTTTAAAGATCTTCACACATCATCAGTCTGAGTACAAGTTAATGCACATCTGGCAAATACAGATTTGGTTTTGCCTTTGGTTTGTGCTGTATAGCAGATCTGATGCAGCCTTGAATCTGCAAAATACGTTTTAGGGATTGACATAGTGAGAAAAGATTAATATTTTCTTAAACCACCCTTTATTAAAAAACATAAACATTTGTAAATATATAAAATTATAAAGTATCAAGTGCATCTCATTTCCCAATACAGTAGAACTCAGAAGTGGCAGATAAATTTGGTATTAATCTATTTGGTGTGTTAGTTTTGCAAAAGACAACTCATCTCATTCCTCTAACAGGTTTAAACAATTTCATTTCACTTTCACTTTGGTTTCAGAATTCCTTCTTTCTTCTTTTGACAAACATCAGTGCTTACTGGTGAGAGCAAGGCCAGAGCTGTAGGAACAAGTAGGCTCCCTAAAAGGATGCAGATTGCAGATACGTGTTTTACAAAGGGAGAGTTATCCAGTTTCCAATGGGGAAGAGAATTCAGGCACTGAGATATTTCCTTTGTACAGTGGTCCTCATGAGAAGTGAATCCTTGACACTGGGATTATCTTTTAGCTGGACAGAATAAAGGCACTCACAAGTCCAATTTGCATCAAGACCCCTTAATCAGCAATTTCCCTGCAATATGCATGGTGTGAAGCATTACAAAATCCCAACTAATTTTTTTTACCACTTAAGTGTTACAAGGTAAAAATTTCTCAGGTTGTACATGTCAACCTGAACACCAAAACGGGAAGCCAGACTGCTGTGGAAGTACTGTAAAATGAAAAATCCAGTTGTACCCATCATAATTGTTAGTATAACTGAACTCCAAATGGGATCTTTTGTGTCACTTCCCACCTCTTGTAACACTGAAGAACAGCTGTCAGTTGCAGAGAGAACTAGAAGGTATTTGTTGATGTTGTTTCTTAGTAGGTCGTCCCTCCACCTGCAGAAACTTATGATAATTCCCTGGGCTCTGTTAGCAATCACTTTCGTCAGTCCTACTGTCAGCTTTGACCACAACAGGCCCTGCTGTGTCACTGCCCAAAAACTGAGCTGCCCTCTCATGTTCCTCTATAGAAGAGCATCACACTATCTTAATATTACATCAGCAGGTAGGTTTGTCTTCTTGTGGAAAACTTAAACCACTGAAATTGCAGGAGAGGAAGAGAAGCAAAAGCCCAAGTGAAACAAGCTTATCCTGAATGTCTTGGCATCTTGCAGGGGACCAGATGGGTGAGGAATGCTGCTGTATTTACCTTTTGCTGCTTGCCGATATTTCCTTTTATGGGTAGCACTGCAGGCAAGGCTTTTCTTTTCTTGTCTGTATGTGAAAAGAAAGTGGCTCATTGCAATAGACTTGTATTACAGACCACATACTTACACTTCCCTGATGGAATGAAAGGATGCTCTAGCTCCTACTGCCCTTTAGCTAAGAGGCCAAATCAGATCGACCCTCAGCGAAGAAGACTTGTTATGCTGTACAAGAACCACAGTCCTTAAAAAGAAGTTTTCCGCTGGGTTTGTGGTAGGCACAGATTCCGCCCCTCTGAAACCTTCACCCTTGATCCAAGTACATGAAAATGAAAAAATGGCTGAAAGATGACCCTCCCCTCCTCTGTAACATTTCTTTAGCTTGAATCAAGTCAGCTAAAAATTTCAACTACAGGCACAGTTGTCCATTCTCACTTTGACCTTTCCAGGAGGACAGCCTTTCTTTCAGCCTAGATCCCCAAATAAACACAAGATTGAAGGGTGCACAGCAAAGGTGCCCACTGCTGTACTCCTTGGCTTTGTGTGCACCAGGACCCAGAGATCCCAGTGTGCCAGCTGAGCATTGGTCCATGCCCACAAGTGTGAGTCCTTGGTCCTTGACATCCCCTTTTTGGCCTGTTTAGGATTCAGGAACATCTGCTGTTGCTGTATCTTCTGCCTTGACCGAATCACCACTGATCGTCTCAGCATGGAGCCGCTTGTAATCCGTGTGGAAGAAGATTACATAGAAACAAGCCATGGCACTGCAGAGGCCAGCCAGCACCAGTACTGGAGCTGCAAGAAAGATTTTAGGCAGTGAATTCACAACTCCCCATGGGACTAGAGGTCAGCTCCCAGAAACTGCACAGTCTGGATAACCACTTCCCAAGGGCTACCTCTGAGACCAGAGTGGGGCAATACCAGTTTGGTAAGAGACAAACCTTGCCTCACCTAACACTGGCATAAGAGGAGTATTTAGATGGAACGTGGAAGGTTTCCAGGAATTCATGTTCTGCATGACCCCATAGGTTGGAGGTCTTGGACCAGTGCACACAGTGTGCTTGTGGGGGTGTGTGTTTTTGTGTAAATGTACATATTTCGGGGGGGGGGGGGGG